>CM043869.1:27724236-28937569 GCA_023846275.1 Vanilla planifolia | reverse complement strand
TATTTTTTTTTTTTCTTTTTTTTTTTTTTTGAAGTGGTCAAAGCATAAAAATTAAAAATAGAATTAGATACAAATTCTATTATATCTAGGATTGCAACAAAATTGATGGGAAAGGACATTCCTTTATCTCACATATACCATAAAAGGCTTCTTCATAAGTGCAAAAATCTAATGTGTTATTATCAAATCTTAAGACAAAATATTCAAACTATAGGGAACAAGAAGAAGACAACAAAATCTTGAAAGGAATATCATCAGATGGATGATTTGTAGAGGGGGATGAGGGGATTTGATGTGTGGACAAGCACCCATGAATGTATAATTTCATAGAGGATGCATATTTCTCATGCCAAACTATGATAAAGCATTGGGATATAAAGGAAATTATTCTAGAAGACCCCTTAGTATTAGCAAGGGAAGAGATGAAAGGCAAGTTTCTCACCTATAACAATAATGAAGAAACCCAAGTGGTCCTTAAGAATAATAAGAACACCAATGATCCCACACTTAAGGTAAGGGGAGGGAATCCCATCAAAAGATAAATGGGATGAGTGGTCTTGAATGGCATAAGGGAACTTCTTGCTTTGAATCAGAAGGAAAAGTTTGAACAACTATTGCCAAGTGGACCAGAGGACCAATGATCAATATCCGAAGGACTAGTTTGTAACGGAGCTTCACCATTACAATTTTTAATACCTTAGAAAGAACTATGATAATAAAGATCGGCTAAAATCTAGATTGTTCATGGAAGATATACATTATTAGTAGAGATAAGAGAGAAAGTGGTAAATATGCATCATATTAAGGTTTTAAAGAGACCAAAGATCATTGAGACCGT
Source organism: Vanilla planifolia (assembly GCA_023846275.1). NCBI lineage: Eukaryota > Viridiplantae > Streptophyta > Magnoliopsida > Asparagales > Orchidaceae > Vanilla > Vanilla planifolia. Next base: position 28,936,731 of record CM043869.1, on the reverse strand, counting down.
TAAGAAAGTACAAAGCACGTAGTGTAAAGTTACTTAAACTAATGAAATAGCCATAAGAATATGTTGATACATTTATAGTGGACCATTTACAAGAAGATGAAAACTTGGGGCTAAGACTTTAGCTTGCACACAACCCATCAACACTAGTGTTGTTAAGGTTAGGGAAGAATATAACACTAACGTGAGGACATAAAGTAGAATTTGTCAGGTGCCACATGAGGTAATAACTCACATGAGGCAATATGAAAAAGGGAGCAAAGAGCATTATTTTCTTATGATCCATCATCACTAAGTAGTACTAACTCACACTCACCAATGTATATATCAATGTACATGGCTAGAAGACAATGGGGATAGAGGTGATGAAACAATCATTGCTAAAGAATAGGGTAAGAAGAGAAAGCCTCGCATTTGGTGAACAAAATTTATATGGATTGTAAATCCTATTGACCTTTAATCCAAAATCCTATTGACCTTTAATCCAATAGCTATCTTAGTTAATAAGGAAGAAGGTTTTGTTAACATGTTTATGACAATAAGTTGCTTTGTAGAGAAAAAGGAGTTTTGGCCCCCCAGTTGCAACCACTACATTATCACCTTTTACCATTATTAAGTTCTTAGATGCACAAGTATAGTATTGTAATCAACTATCAAGGAAAGGAGCTACAAATATGCATATGCAAAATGACCTTTACAAGCAACCTCCTTTGATTGAAGTTAACACTCAAGGTACTAACAACAAATGAAGAGATCTATTATGCCTATTTGCTCCATTAAGCATTAATGATTTGTAGGCATTCATCATCAAATGAGAGTTTAATGTCTTGAACCACAACTAGAGGCCTAGATTTGCAAGCAAGAGATCGAACAAGTGAAGAATAAGTGAGTAATGATTTGCCCAAATATGTCTTAGGATCTTTGAACGACAAAACATTAGAAGAGATTTTGATTTCTTAAAGATATAGTCAAGTAGGAAACCTCTTGCATTATTTTCTTTTACACTTAGTGAAAATTGGGACCATCTTTCATGTTAAAGTTGGAGATGAATTTGACAAAATCTTCTTCATTATACTCAAGAATGAAAAGTTTTTCCAAATAACACATAGATTGAGAAAGAATGTAATTAAAATCAACCAAATTATTGTAGATATATAGTCAATAAAATTGATAAATAATTCATCCTCATAAGATATCTTCTATAAAAGTCATAATCTATAAAAATTGACTCACAGATGATGCACATTATAAGAAACTTTAATAGTAATTATTATAAATTATAGGAGTGTGAAGTCCCAAGAGGGAATTGAATTATAAAAATTCAAATCTTCAAGCCAACTCAAGTTATTCAATTTATTTTATAGCAAAAGACTTCATTATTCTTAATCTTATTGGCTATTATAATAATTATTTTTAGAAAATATTATTAGACTTGCAAAACTTATTATGTTGTTATATAAATAAAGTATATAATGAATTTTAAATAATTTAATATAAACTCAAATCTATAATTACCATCATTAAAGAAGCTAAGCAGTCTACTAAAAATACCATCGTAATAAAAACTGACAGCACTGGCTTAATAAAAATTTATAGCATCTACTAGATAAAGCTTATAATACTAGAAAAATAAAAACTTATAACACAGAATTGATAAAAACATATAATATTGGCTTAATAAAAGTTTACAATAGACATATAAAAGCTAATACAATAATTTAATAAGCCTATAATAATGGTTTAATAAAATCCTACAACCATAGCTTATTAAAAGCTAATAAAAAGAACAAGTAAAATGACCCAATAATGGGACAAAGAAACCAAATAACAACTTAATACAATTGATCCTACAACTAATCATAATTTAAAGCAAAAGAAGCACTAATTAAAGTAATATAAGATATACAATGAAGCTCAATACTCATATAATAGAGAATATAATTGATACAATTTGAAATAACAAAATGCAACTTGGCTTAAGAATGAAGAGGAAGGCTATGATAAGTGTTCCAAGCTAAAAGGCATGGCCATGCACTTTTATCATCTTAGAAATGATAAACCTAATCAAATTATTCAATAAAAAAATTTCCAATAAAGCATTAGTTTCTTTTATCATATTTGGATTCTTTTATATACACCTAAAAATACTCTCACATAGCTCCAAAATTCTCTTAAATGATTATATCAAAAACTAATCAAACTAGTTATTATTTATATCATAACTAATTGTATTTTTTAATCATAGGAATCATACAACAATAACGCATTATTGATGATATCATCTAAAATATTTTCATTATTGACTGGTTCATTTTCATTATACAAAATTGATCATTCAAATGCAATGAGAACATGTGATACAATGAGAATAAAACTACAAAATATCTAAATTCTGAGCTTTTAAGAAAATAGTGTAATACAAATTCATGACTACGATTGATCCTATGACAAGATCATTATTATAATATATCAAATTAGTATAATATGGGGATCATAATACTATGGTGTGAATCAATATAATAAATGACTAAGTAATATGATGAAATGATATCATACAAATATGAATGTGATTTTAAATCATACAACCAAAATCAACACACTCATAACCTTAGTCCTAAACTCTTATTAAACAAATGAATAAATCATACAATTATGATGAATGCCATCATACTATTCAAAGATCATTAGCTCTTCATATCTCTTAAGATAATAGGTGATATACTTGTATAATATAAAAATCATACTTGTATATAACAAATCCTAATCTTTCATCTTTCAATCCAATCTCTTATATGATCCTCATAATGAATGTATCATACTAACACAAAAGGTGACATCATAATGTACAAAATATTAAAACTCCTAAAACTCAACATACATTTTTTGGATAGACCATTAAACTAGTTATATAATAAAGGACTTGTACACATATGAACCATGTAAATAACTATATTACTTAAGATCACTCTTGACTAATACACTATCCAATCCAAATGTTAATTAATCATATTATAAAATGGATTTATCATACACATATGATTTGTTCAATCAATGTAAATCTCATTCAATTCAATTCTTTTTTAAATCTAACTTGATTTAATCTTAACATATGATACAACTCATTATGAATGCAATATTTAAAGATAGGTAATATATATGAAATAAGATAAAAATATATGTCTTAAATAAATCATAAGTGTCTTAAGTAAATTATTATAAGTTTTGATATTTTAATAATCAAAATAAAGAGATTTAATAAAGATATTCTTCTATGTTGCTATAGCTTGTATTTATCCTAGTTTTAATTATGCTTAACACTCAATCATCTCTATTAAACTCTTTGAGTCACATGATCAAGCTATCCACATGATTAGCCTAATTACTCTTGAAATATATGATATGAAATTAATAGTTAAGAAAAAATATTAATAAATATAATATAATATTTTTGTTGTCTTTAAACAAGTAATGCAATGACCAAATGGTTTAATAATAATAGCTTACTTTAAGCATTGTAAAGGAAAAAAATAGATGAGATTATGGAGCTAAATAATCAAAATTCCCTAAACTTTCTTTGAAGAATGAGAGAAGAGAAAATCCCAATTGTGACCAGATGAACAATCTCTAGCAAGGAGAGTTTGAACGTGCATCTTAAGGAAGTAGATGACATTGGGATTATGCTCTCCTTACTGCGTTTGATGATCATGTGAAGTACCTTTTTGACTATATGGCCATCTTCATTATAGGAAGATGAAAATTGAGAACTCTCATTCTTGTAACATTCTAATTTGGTCATCTTCCCCTTTTATTTAATAAGAGTTGATTGTTCTCATCAAGGAAGGTAGAATCAACCTTTTATGAGAGAGAAGGAAGATCAAATTGTAGCAATTTGAGGTCTCTTTACTTTCCTTTTATAACAAGGACGATTAAACTTAGAGGAGTTCTACACAAATAAAGAATTCTTACAAGCTAGCTTATGGATGATAGAGGTAATAGGAGCCTTAAGGGTTTGAACCATGGAAGTTGTTTCTTGTTCCTTCTTTTCGAACCCAACAAGAGAATGTTGATGGAAGTTTTAGCACCCTTTGCCCCTTGGTAGAGGAATGAAATTTAATGAGCTAAATGAAGAAAAGAAGACAATTTATAATAAAAGGATCAAAGATCTTCTATGTCCTAGGTGAGCCTTTCTTCTTTTGTTATGAGAGAAATGGATTCCATGGTACAATCTTGTCCAACGACCAATTATTAGCTAAGATGGAGGAAAGTTATTTGGGTGAGTCCAAACCCATCAAGAAACATATGGTGGGGGCTAAGTCTAGCAAGTTAGTTAACATTGAATTGAAGAGCAAGGATTTGGGAGTTATAGTCCCATAAGGTTTAGAGGGAGTTATTATAAAAGCTAGGCTAAGAGTTTCGAATGCCCAAAATAGGCTAGTTCACTTGGCTAAGGGAAATAATCATTGGGAGCTGTTGGACATACAAGCAACTCTCAAAATAATGACCAACCCTCCCATAATCAAAGTATAGATTTGTGAAGGCCTCATATTCAAATTGCTGATAGTACAAATCAAAATTTTCATTTAATTGGGTTGAAGGCTATAAGGATTTGTAGAGATTCACTATGACACAAACACAACAAATGGAATCATTCTTAAAGCTGATAATGAAAATGTTGTGACATAAAGACATATGCTACCTCATACATGATTTTGAATTTGCTAGCTTTGCTCCACAAGCAAATGGGTAGCACAAGAATGTGAATCCAAGTAAGGACGATAAATTTCTCTTTGAGAGGGCTCAAGTGAGAGCTCCACTTATCTAAGCTTAAAAATTGCCCCAAAATTATTCAAATCCATCATGCCAACATAAATCATTATCATCAACACCAAGATGCATACCTCAAAATCTACATACAGCAAAAATCTTCCCATCAAACAAGCAACCCATGGGAGCATTATCAAAATACGCACATAAAAGTTGAACATCACCACCATCGAAGTGAACAATGTAGTTTCCAAAAGGAATTATCTGCATTTTCCCCAAGCATATGATCCTAGATTAACATTAATGGCAAGAGCCTAGGAACATAGGCCCCTGTGCTCGGAAGAGAGGCGCATTGAGGGGAGGAAATGGGTCGACCCATGCTTGATTGGTGGGTAATCACCACCTGATCCTTTCTCAGGATTGGTGGGAAGGCAAATGGGCAAAACCAGGCCCAAGACAGCAAACCACACTCCATTTGACCATATCATTGAAGGCATCAGATCAGAAGTCACAACAATCCTTCACCAGCCTCAATTGCTCCACCAACAAGGATGAAGAACATCTGCCAAAGTATGTCCCTCTTTGCTGCTATATGTCTTCAGCTTCCTCTAGTATCAGAGCAGAACGGAGCCCAAACCAGCGACAAAAGTGTGGAACAACTCACCGAATCGGATTTATTCGAAAGTCCTCAATTAAACAGAGCATGACTCTTCAAAAATCTTAAGGAAGTACTCAAGCTTACCCCCATGATGCATGAGCGAATCCCTTGGCCACGACTCCCACAATGTCCCTTCGCCTTCTGAAGATGGGAAGAGAAGAGATGCTCATTAGGCGTTCTAGTAAATTTCATCTAACGATCAGCTGATGCATTAATAACACAAAATTCTATATATTATCAAGCTGAGCGAGGTGTGTGGTTTTGCATTGATTAGAAATCTTTTTTATTAGTCATGAAGACACTGATAACTGGTTAAATGAATCACAAATCATTTTGATCTAGAATTTCTAGAGATATTTCTAAGCAGATGTAAGCGTGGAGTATCAAGAATGAGCATTGGTGGCATATTAAAAGAATTATTTTTTTATTTGCAAATGTCATAGGTTATATTTGAAGAATAGTCTAAGAGTTTTGAAAAGAGGTTTTAAGAAAAGATATTGAAAACCCAATAGTCTAAGAGTTTTGAAAAGAGTTTTTTTGTCTGTCTTAAGCCATTTTAGTTAAATCAATTATCGTATAGTCACAATGTTTTCATTGTATTAATATAATACCTTTTTTATTCTAAGTTAGTCAATCATACCATTACTAGTTCTTATATCTAAGTATGGTTAACATAATTGTTCTATTAGTTTTACATTTTTAGACATTATATAATATAAAATGGTCTTTTATTGATATAATGTATTTATTTTCACAGAATAAATAGAAGAGGTTACCTATCATATATATATATATATATGACTTCATTGTATATATATGATAAGTGTCTTAACTAAATTTGATGACTATATTTAGGTTAATAAACCTTCACCTTTATCATAAACGTACGAAACACTCTTCATACTTTTGGCCTCATCTCACTACATTGAATACTTAAGTTAATAGATCAACTAATTTAGATTGTATAGTTACATTATAAATAACATATTATTAAAATAAGTGTATAACAAAGCATTTAAATCTTTGGACATATAGATGTCATCATTGTACATGCACAAAGTTACTTTAATCTACTCAATTATCACTAGTTAAACCTTTTCATGCCAATACAATATGCATCAAACAAGAAATTCCTAAGAGCATTGCAAAAATTATCATATGCATATGATTTGTACACTTTATTCAATTAGTAGAAAATGTAATAGTATAATTGGATCAAATTCAAACAATTTTTATGGTCATCTTCTATGATGTTTTAATAACTTTAACAATAAGTGTTGAGTGATCGTCATAGAGTAATATGCTTTACTATACTCATGTGATGTATTTTAAGTAACAAAAAGTAATAAGGTGCATCTTCAGGGGTATTTAGTTTTTCTTATGTGTCATCTCACTATGATCCAAAGGTCATACTTATATGATACATGATCAAAACCTATAACAGTTAGCTCAATTGTTTCAAGAATGCAATTTTAGCCGTTATAATTTTTTAATTGGGCACATCTTATTGAATAGTATGTATAGAATTATAAATGAATAAGAAAAGGATGATGGTCTAATTGGAAAATCACTTTGAATATCATCAAAAAGATGTACAAAAGTATGAAGCATACATGTCATAACAGGCATAGAAAATGGAGGCAAACTAGATTGGATCATAATCGTAGCTTATCTCGATTGAGACTTCTTGTATAACATCTAAAATGCTAAAAATAACAAGTGTTTTTTATTTATTAGTGTTTCTTTCAATTTTATAGATTTTTCTAAAAGTTTTTGCCATTAATTTTAAAATTTTTAAAAGATTTGTATGTCATTAAAAGAAGATATGATATCTTAAAAAGGAGAGATAAGATGAAAAATTGAGTATACTAGTTATCTAGAAATGAATGGCAACAAGTTGATAAAAATTTTTTTTAAGAATCAAAATGAAGGATTAGATATTAATATGAGATTATTTATGAGTTTTGAAAAATACTAAGAGTTATTAAGAATATTAAATAGACTCTAAAAAATTATAAAAACTAACCTAAGCTTAGAGCTCAAAAGACTAAGCTTAATAAAGTTTTCTTGGCACAAATAGGTGGTCCATGGAATTAAAAGTTGAAGAATAATTAAAATAAATTATTAAATAATGATTTTAAAGGATCTTAAGTTTATAAAATTATTATAAATTCAAAGTGTCAATAAACAATTATGAAAAACCTATAGATAAAGCTTGTCAAAATGTTTTAAATAAAATTAGTCAATAAATGTTTGATATCTACCAAATATGGAATTGAGCTCTAGATGATGAATTGTGTTGCAAAAACTATTAGAATAAGGAATCTTGTGCTCATTAGTAGAAGAGAAGTCCTTGAAGTGATTTGAAGCATCACTTAAGGAATATGAAGAGATGGAAAGAGGATCTAATGCATAAACCTTATAAGAGGAATGCTTGATCCATACGAAGAAGTTTTCCAAAAAACTATTTTTAATTTGCTTTGATCTATTTCTTAGAGAGAGGAGGGGATTTAGAGAAGGTGCCGTCAAAGTGATTAGAGCAATCAACCAAATGAATAAAGAGAAAAGTTTGAAAAATGGAGAAAGCAGTATAGCAAGTATTATAAATAAGGAGAGAAGGAAAAGATCATGGAAAAGTCAAAGATATGAGATCCATTTCAAGGTAAGTCCAAATAATGTAATGTTTTATGTGTATAATGAGCTTAAGGATGGTTGCTAGCTTTTTATTGTTGAAACTATTGCCATGATTGATACAACATGATAATTTCTTATGTGTAATTTAACATTTAATTTAACAAGATAAGTGGTAGATATAAAGATAATAATTAAATGAAAATTTCATTTTATGTTTATTTCATGTTATTTACTTATTCATTGTATGATACTAATCCAACATACACATGACCCAAAAACATTTTTGCTTTATATACATATGCATGATTTTATCACTTAACTAGTAATGATTAGCTTGGCTTATTTATGATCTAATAATTTCAAGTTAAGATGAGACTCTACACAAGACTACAGGGAGTAATGAGAGATAATATCTCGAGTTCTTAGCTTAGATGTTGTTTTTACTATTCGATATGTAAGCTGCTACATCAGCTCTTTTGTTGTGTTGCATTAATTAGACATGTGTTATAACTTCATTCCACTGTATTGTATGAAAGTTTGTTTTAAAAAGAAATGTGAGAGTTATGTGGTTTTCAAATGTTGTTCTAAATTCATTTTCATTATAAAGAATTTAAAGTGCTTCCAATAGACTTTAATTTTTAAACTATGAGCATGCAAATGGTTTTCAAATAATATTTAATTTAAGAAAATTTCAAAAACCAAGGAAAAAGTAAAAGAAATACAGTATTGGGTACTAAAATAAGAAAAGACTAGTGAGGTTCATCACAAGAATAATATCAAAGTGACATAATAAAAGCATGGTGGGCACATAAACTCATAAGTTCTAGAATCAAATCTTAGCTTTGATACCAAATGTGACATTCTATTCTTACTACATATTGGTATTATTCTTTTTGGTCACACGATGCCAACCTAAGTTTTTTCTTCAAAATGCAACTTAACTTCTTAGGATAATGGCCATTTGTATAAACACAAAAATTAATCCCTTAATATATAATGTGAGATAATTTATCCACATAACCCTATACTTAAAAACCTGGTATGAGCCAATCTTTGTCTAACGATTACACTCTCGAAACATTACTTTCTACTCACTCCCCATCTTCCTTGGTTTGGGGTATTACAATTAAAGTGTGATTCAATAAGAAGGGGGTGAATTGTTAGGAATAAAAATTTTGATTCTTTAAAAAATATTTCAAGAAAATATTTAAAATAATTTTTAATAAAATTTAACAACTATATAAAAGTGATTTTCTACAAATTTTTGTCTTATTTTAAAACATATTAAATTTTATAAAAGATGTGTAATTAAAAAATCAATAATAATTAAAAATATATACGATTGATTTTTATGTGGTTCAACTTATAAAACAAGCCTATGTCCACCATTGTTAAAAATCAAACAAAAATAACACAATATAAGAATTTACCAAAAAACGAGTAGGCTAAACCCTCACAACAAAGAAACAAACGAGATTGGCTATTACGGCCTTACAACGAAATAAACGGAATAAGCTACTACAACTTTACAACGAAATAAAATGACAATAGAAGAAAAACATTTAATGACAAAATTGAAATCAATATAACAAAAATCCTATGCTCGATGAAATTATTAAAGAGGCACAATATCTTAATTAAGTGAATTAAAGATAAAAAAATTAATAACTTAACTAATTTGAGATAAAAAAAAATATTAGAGTTTGACGAATGAATGACACAATAGTGTATATAAAAGACAATGGGAACGAGCTGCTAACAACTTGTATACTTTTACTTGAAACTTTTCTTCAAATAATATAAAATTTCTCTATTTAATTTCATACAAAAATCTCTTATTTATGGCAATTTGTAAAGGCTAAAGGCACTTATCAAACCCTAATTTAGCCATTATAATTTTTGCAACTTTTGTAGTATTTTAATTATAAAATTAATAATTAAAAAATCACCAATGGCTCAAAATAATGGCTAAAATAGTTGTTACATAGGAGCTATTCATTCGAAATGCTCCAGAACCATTTGATCATGAAAACTATGTAATCAAATGGATGCAATCAAATCCCAGTCTTTAGAAATATGAAATTAATCTAGATCGTTAGATCTGAATCACGATCTAACAATCAGATTTTGATTTTATGTACAAAATAAACAGGGACTATGAGATCGTGAAATGACACGTTTGGACGACTGATAGAATTAAAGCTTCTTAAAAATTAGATACGATAGTGATCGTTTGATCATGAAATGCACGATCAGATGGCTCACGTCACTCCTACAATTTGGGAGTTTGTCATGTAAAAACTTTTTGTATTTTAATCCTACATTACACATTTGTGTTTCTATTTTCTTATTTAAAGGAAGCCTAAAGACCTCAGAAGTAACCTAGTTTTGGGGTTGGTTGCCCCATGGTATGTTTGAGAATTAATCACCCATGCAATCAATTATATGATTTGTATTTGATTTATGGAAGAGAGATTGATGACTTGATCTGAAATATAATATTTGAGATTGATTATGGAAAGCATTTGGTGTACCAAACCTTGTTCAAAATTAGTTACTAATGAACCATAGCAGTTCACTATAAGGATCGAGTTGATTTAAGCATTAATTGTTTGTATTAATAGGTATTTTTGTTATTAAAATTTTTACTAATTAATTAATATTATTAACACATTTTTTTTATATTAGATTAATTAAGTATTTAAAAATATTATTTTGATAAAATGGTGATCAAGATAATCAAAGAGGATAGATTAAAAATATTAAAAACCTAAATATCATTTTAAGATTAATTTGAATTTAATTTATGCATCTTATAATAAATATTTCAATCAAGCTTAATATTCTAATCAAAATAAAATTAAAATATCTAAAATTAAATTCAAAATATATCTCTTTGTGGTTTACCACTCAAACTAAGTTGATGTTCATGGGATTTAATATTTACGTATCTTTTTTTTAGTTCTTCCATGAACATGAGTGTTAGCTACCTAAAATTTAAAAAATCACTTAAACAAATTTATTATAAAATATTTATAGTTTGTTATCATCAAACAAAGCACCATGACTAGGGATCAATAATATAATAATCTTTCTCTTTTGATGATAATAAAACTATAATAAAATTGGCAAAAATAAAAACTATTTATAAAAGAATATACAAAATTATTAAAGATAATCTCCCCTTATATTTATGTCATGATTAGATCAATGCTCTCCTTTAATTTATACTTATTCTTTCAATTTCTATTCTCTTCTTTTTATTATCACTCAAAAAAAATCTAAATTTAATAAATTATTTATAACCTTAATATTAAATTATCAATCAATTGAACATCTAATAATTTGTTTAAACAAATATTTTTTTAATTATAGTTCTATCTAATGGTTTAGGGGTCAACTCATTCAATCCCTTTCAAATTGATTTAATTAATTTTTTTATAACTACTATCCAAAACATATTATATTAATGTTCATTTAAAATTTGTTATAAAAGATTAATTGTTATAAGATTAATTTTAAAATCAATCAAAATTTTACATACAACTTATTCTTTAGGATGATCTTAATTAGTTTTAAAGTTTTAAGATTTTCTTCAATTATGTCTTTTTTATTTATTTAATTTAAATCTCTTAAAATTAATTTTTAAATCTTATTTAGCAAATTTTTCTTTAGAATAATTTATCTCTTTTTCACTTGAGAATGTACTCTCTACTTCTTTCTCTTCTTTTTTAGCCATCATATAAAATAGTCATTCATTGTTATCTTCCTTTTCACTTGTATTAGTCTCTTTTGATTCACTCTAAGCTACTTTAAAGATTTTCTTCTTTTTTGTTTTCTTATTATTTTTATTTTTAAATTATTTTTGCATAATAAGACATGGTCTAATATGTCATAGTTTCTCATATTCATGGCATATAATCTCTTCTTTTTTCTTGCACTTCTATTAGACTTTTGATTTCTTTGTCTACCTACAATATCAAGAATTTTAGACAAACTTTTAGAGATTAAAATTATACCATCTTCATCACTAGAATCTTCTTCTGAAGTATCTTCCTTCATCTTCAATCTATTATTTATTCCTTTCTCTTTATTTTGTTTTTCTCAATTAATTCTTCTTTTTCTTTTCTTCTTTTCATTTCTAACTCATTAGTCATGAGCTCACACATCAAGTCATCTAATGTTATTGTAGAAATATTATTAACTTTCTTGGTGATAGTGACCAATTGGTCATACTCATTATGTAAAATTCTAAACTTTTCTTTACTTGTTCATTCATAGAAATTAAATTTTTTTTCAAACTAAAAAAAGTATTAGTAATATTAGTAAATCTTACAAATATGCATATAATAGATTCATTTAAAAATATCTTAAATAACTCATAATTGTATATTATCATGTTTACTTTATTTTCTTTAAATAAAGAAGTTTTTTTATATGTTACCTTTAATTTATGCCAAATTTTATATACCATTTTCAAACTCATAATTCTATTAAATTTAACAACATTCAATACATAATGTAAAATATTTATACTCCTATCATTTAATTACACTTTATATTTTTTATTATTATCCATTTCATAAAAATATTTAGGTATAAAAGTACCTTATATATTTTTCTTAGTAAAAAAATCGTATGAAACTTGCATCAATTTTTATATTTCTCTATCAATTGATTTAAAATGATTAATAATCTTAGTTTTATAATAAAGATAATAATCATCACAAAATAGTGTCGGCCTAATTGAAGAAGTACCTTCACCCAAACTTGCTAAAGCATTAATTTAAATCATGGATCTTAAAAATTTCTTCTCAAAAGAGAGGGATTTCACTTTAATATCAATTGAAGTATGATTTAGTAAGATGGGATGAATTATTAAAAATAAAAATTTTTTATTTCTTAAAAAATATTTCAAGAAAATATTTAAAGTAATTTTTAATAAGGTTTAACAAATATATAAAAGTAATTTTCTACAAATTTTAATTTTATTTTAAAACATATTAAGGTTTATAAAAGTTATATAATTAAAAATCAATAATAATTAAAAAAATACATAATCAATCTTTAAGTGATTTGGCTTATAAAAAAACTTATGTCCACTTCTAACAAAAACTAGGTAAAAATAAACATAATATAAAGCCTTTCATCAAAAATACGGGTAGGTTAGACCATCATAATAAAGAAACAAATTAGATAAACTACTATAGCCTTACAACAAAATAAATGAGATAGACTACTTTACAACAAAATAAAATGACAATAGAAGAAAAATATTCAAAGACAAAATCAAAATCAATACAACCAAAATTTTATGTTTGATGAAATCATTAAAGAGACATAAGTATCTTAATTAAAGGAATTAAGCATCAAAAAAATTAATAACTTAGCTGATTTGAAAAGAAAAAGAATTTCAAGAGTTTGACTAGTGAATGACGCAGTAGTGTATGGAAGCGACGATGGGAACAAGCTACTAATGGCTTGAATATTTTTGCTTGAAATTTTTCTTTGGATCATATAAAAATTTCTCTATTTGATTTCATACAAAAATCTCCTATTTATAAGTAAATTGTAATGGCTAAAGTCACTTAAAAAATACTCAATTTAGTTGTTACAATTTTTGCAGCTTTTGTAATATTTTAGTTATGAAACTAATAATTAAAAATACACCAACAACTTGAAATAATGAAAATAAAATAACTGTTGTACAAGAGCCATTCAATCACAAAAACTGCTTTATCAGATGGATGCAATCAAATCCTAACGTTTAGAAAAATAAAATTGATTTAGGTCATTAAATCTGAGCTGTGATCTAATAACCATATTTTGATCCTACACACATAATAAACAGAGACCATGTGATCGTGAAATGGATCGATCAAACGACTGATAGAATTAAAGCTTTTCAAAAATTAGATACGATGGTGATCGTTCAATTACGAAATACATGATCAGACTACTCATGTCACTCCCACAATTTTGGGAAGTTGTCGTGCTTAAAATGTTTGTGTTTTAGTCTCACATTGCACATTTGTGTTTCTATTTTCTCCTTATAAGGAATTTTATAGACCTCAAAAGCAACCCATTTTTTGGGTTGGCTGCCTCATGATATGTTCAAGAATTAATCACCAATGCGACTAGCTATATACTTTATATTTGATTTATGGAAGCGAGATTGATGACTTGATCCAAAATGCAATATTTGTGATTGATTATAAAAATCATTTGGTGTATCAAATCCCATTCAAAATTAGTTACAATTGAATCGTAGCAGTTTATTATAACCACCAAATTGGTTCAAGCTTTAATTATTTGCACGAATGGGTTATTTTTTTGTTATTAAATTTTTTTATTGAATTTAATTAATACTACTAACACATTTTTTATAATAGATTAATTAAGGATTTAAAAAATATTATTATGATAAAATTATTGTCAAGATAATCAAGAGGGATGGATATAAAATATTAGAAATCTAAATATTGTTTTAAGATTAATTTGAATTTAATTTATGTGTCTTATAATAAATATTTCAATCAAGCTTAACATTTCAATTAAAATAAAATTGAAATATTTAAAATTAAATTTGAAATACATCTCTTGATGGTTTGTCACTCCAACTAAGATGATCTTTATAGGATTTAATATTTGTGCATCTTCTTTTTTTAGTTCTCCCATGAATACGATTATCGACTACTTAACCCTATCTTCTTTGGTTTAGGGTGTTACAACATGCTTAATCATATGAAGGAATAAAATGTTAAACCACTTGGGATTTCAAAGCATAATGATGCCTTAGGTTGATTTGATAATAGGAGCAAAGACAAGGCCTTATTGTCAATGTGTTAAGTAATTAGCATCCTTGTAGGTTTCAACTAATTCTTTAAAGGAATAGGGAATAAAATGTATGATGCTAGGAAGTTAGTTACATGTGCTTGCCTTTTTTGTGCCTTAATAGCTCCAAAAGGTGGAAGGAATCATCACCATCTCTTAAGATATGCTTCAAACTTAACAATAATCAACATCTCTCCAACTCTTCAACATTTGGGACCTTAAGTACTAGCATTATTGAAACACTTTTATTGTAGAGATTAGATGAGGGTCCACATCTCAATGTTCTCTTCTAATAATTGGACATGGTTAACTTAAAAGAAGAGGAAGTGGGTCTAATGACTCAATTCCTAGATGGTGAGGTTGTTTTCTCTTTATTCAATAATCATTGAGAGGGTGGAGTGATAACCACATGGAGGATTCTCACTCCAAAAAATGTCATTGGGAAGCAAATGGACAGTCTTGGAAGGAAAAGTACTAGCAATTTGTCCAAAACTCCCACATTTAGAAAAAAAATAAATCACAATCTTGGAGGAGCCCCATCTTAAGCAACCTCATTCAAAAATAAATGGACAATCTTGGAAGGAAGAATATTAACAATATGTCCTAACCTCCCATATTTGAAGAAATAAATGAAAATCCCTTATATTTGAATTCTTAAAGGAACCTCCCAAATTGGCCCTCTACTCATTACCTAAGGAGGAGAAGTTTGCTAAGGTCTCCCCCTTACAAATGAATGCAAACAAAACTTTCTCCAAGTTAGTAGTGATTGAATTCATTGATTTTAAGATACTCACTAAGGCCTTAATACAAAATAAGTTTGACTCCCCCATAAGTATAACGCCATGTGGGGTTTACAATTCCAAATAATAATTATTATAAAAAGAGCATTACATGGCCATTGATATCCATAAGTCCAACCCTATCATCGATAATCATCTTGTCCCTTGACAAAAGTGCCCTCATCCTTTCTCTTGTCAAATGGGAGGAGGAGCTAATTTGCTCTAAATTTGTCACTTGAAATCTACTCATGTATCCCCACTTATTATGAGGTTTGATAGATAACTATGGAAATAGAGTCTTCTACCAAATGAATATTTCACAAAAGTATACTTAAAAGAAGTATTCAAACTATCAACCATAGAATTATCCAATATAACACTATTAAAGTTCCCATTAGAGATAACTTTAAGTTCACTTGAAAAGCAAATGACTGCATATTTACCATATGCCTTAAGTAGGGTTGGTAGTCCTTACTAGTATTTAACCTTCTAAAAAGCCCAACCATACATGCTTACATTGGATCCATACTAGCCAGAGGGGAGAAATCCTTATACATAGATTATAAGAAGCCACGAGGCACTTTGTCCAACTGCTCTTTAGGTTTGTTCCCTCCCTTAGTCTTGAGGAGTCATATGTAATTAGTTTGGACACGAATAAGAAACCTAATGGATAGGATCACACATTGAAGGCTACCCTTATCATCAACATAGTCAATAATTATTGACATAATTCTTATCGTCTATAAGCTTGTTGGCCAATGATAATCTCCAAGAAGCCCAAAGATAGTTCTTATCATTTAGATTGACACTGTCACAACCTTTGAAGTCTTTCTCTCCAAATCTAATTCAAAAAAGAAATCAATGACCTTTAAGGATGCCAACAATAAAGAACCTACATGCTAATGCTACCTAAGTCTTTAGCAATTTTTATCACAACCTAAGAAGTACCTATCTACATCTCCAAATGCCCATCTTCTAACACCAGCTTATAACATAATATAATACCCTCATTGTGTACACCAACATCCCTTACATTATTATATGAATCAACCAATTCAATATTCCATCTAACACTTTTTGACACCTCTAGGAGATAACCATTGGGGAAAAAATAGAGAGAAAAAGATGAAACTTGAAATAGTAGTGAAAGAAAAAAATGACTTAAGGGAGCAAAAGAAGAGGGTATACCTGAGTTCCCCCTATATATATCCACCACTATCTTGCCTAAGGCCTCAAAACTCCAAATAAAAACCTTGATCTTCTATAGGTATAGCTACTTTATGCACCTTATTATTGCACCACTAGTTGCACCATGTCTAAACATGTTAAATAGTTACCCATAATCACTCTCCTTCATTAGGCCAAGTGGGGGAGGAGACAAAAGCCTAGGAGAGGACCCAAAGAAGTAAGAAAATCTTGATTTGCAATGTAGGAAGAAGCCCAACAATGCTACAATGCCACAAAACCTTGTAAAGAGAAGAGGCTTCATACACCTCCAAACTCAAAAGATTTAATTATTTTGTGACATGTATACCACTTAAAAAATATGTTGGAACTTGGAAACCTCAATTATTACTATTATGACTTCATTGCAAGGAACATCATATTATAATTTGTTTGGTTATCCATTGTAATAATATTTGTTTCATTTTTGTAATGATTATAATAATGACAAAAGCATATGTCATTTTAAGAATATTTTATAATATACTTGATATAATTATTATTAAATATTAAATTGATTACAAAAATATAAATTTGAAAAATATTTCTAATATGCTATTAAAAAGTTATGCATTTCATAAATATGTTGACACTAAGAGTTTAACTAAATGATTCATATTATGAAATGATAAAAATAAATGCTAACTTTTCCATATAAAAATAAAATAATTTATTATTATTATTATTATTTTGAAAGCATAAGATTATTTTTTCTCTTTATAATATTTTTTTATTTTTTATTAAAAAATGTGTTTCAAATTGTGGTTATACATATACCAAATATTTTGAAAAATGAATTTTCAAAATAATTAATTTTGAAAACTTGTCTACCTTAATCTCCTAATGAATGGTTTACATATATTTTGGCAATACCAAATGATAATCAGATATTGGTTAAAGACACTTTAGATAATGATATCGAGTAACTTCACAATTTCACCTCTACATGACTTATTCATAAAGAATAGTTGTGGCTTATGCTTCATATAAAATTCAATTAAAAGAATCACATCACTCAAACCCACTTTCAACATATTATGTTCTCTTGATTCAACCATTTTTTTGCCACTTGAAAACATCTTTCAATACATTTATAAGTTCTATGGCCTACTTTTAATGGCTAAAGAGCATTAATTTAAAACTTAATCTTTAGTATTTAAACATTACTCTTTGAATCTTAATCTAGTGTAAATCATTAATAGCAAATCTTTATGTGTATTCCCTAGCCAATAACCCTTTATTCTATGCCTTAATCTCTATGTCCTTATCTAAATCTTCACCTATGATCCTTATTTTTAATTTGATAAACTCAAAATCCTTATTTCCTAGTTCCAATCTTATAATCTATAATCTCTAATTCTATAATGCATCTCCTAATTGCTAATACATAATTCCCTATTCTTAACATATAATCTATCATCACATACTCATAATCTATTATTCAAAATCCCTAAATTTTTAAACAATATTTGCAAACATAGTTCAAAAAATTTTACATTTATCTCTCTCTTAATGCTAAAAATTTTAATTGTATTCCTCTAATCATTAATCCTAAACATTTTAGTTTTCATCCACTTGTCTTTGTTATAACTTCAATTCAAAACCTTGTTATCTAACAACAATCACCCATCTTATCACTTAGCATTTATCACTAAGCCTTAAATCCCTATTCTCACAACATTTTCTATAATAATTTGAATTATTGAATTTTAACCATTGTAGAGAATGTAGATGTATAAAACATAATAAGATGGATTTATGAGACTTAATCCACAATAGTCACCAACATGAGAAGAAAAGTGACAGATATATAATAAATAAATTTTTTTAAAAAAATTAACATTTTATTAGTTTTGGCTATTGAACTTAAAGAAATGATCCATAAGCCTTTCCAAACTTGAGAAGAGAGTACTATTAGGTCATGAGTACATAATAACAACTAATTTCAAATTGAAAAATACAAATCAAATTAAAGTGAATATGAAAAAGTTATAGATTTTAATAATAATACAACATTACATCAAATAGAGAGAAGGAAGAAAAAAATATGCATTTATTATTATAAATGAATTCAATCATGCAAACATAAAATTTTTGGATCTTTGAATCACATAAATATCAAGCCTTTCATTTTAACAAGCATCATAAAGAATATCTTGCAAAAATTGTTCTAAGGAGAAAGCATATAGAAGCTCTCACTCAAAAAACTAAAATACAAACATTGACATTTGTACAAAACATAATGATTTAGATTTACTAGTATGTTATGTGTCTATAAGAAATGAATCAAATTGGTAAACATTTAAAAAAGTTGAGAAAAAATTGATATTATGCAATACATGCAGCATGCCATACATCATTCATATTTTACACAATAATGTATGATGCAAAACATAAGATAAGCATGAAAAAAGTGTGGTACATTAAGTATTAAAATGTTAGAGATATTTAGTTTAGTTGATAAGAACTTTGGTAGCTGTAACGTAAGCACCATAATCAATGCTTGCACACACACTATTCGACTTCTATCCTCAATTATCTTCTAAAAGAAAAAATAAAAGAGTCATATTATAATGAGTGTCACTAGGTACTTTATCCTTAATTTAGCATGATGTATATTATAGAAAAGAATATGTTGTGATATGCAATGAATCATAAAGTATAAGTAATACTATAAGTTATGATGTAAATCATATCATAGAGCTTGACGAAGCATACTTGAGGAAGCATATTATAGCCTTATTAACAAAATTTAAGTTTAACTCGAACTTAGATTTCTTTCATTACCTTTGACATGATGACATCTAGAGTTTTGTTGAAACTCATTGAAACTGCCTCAAATAATAGCTAATTTTGGAGATTCATAGATTTTTAGTTGTCTAACTTTCATAGTTTGATAATACTTTTCGATTTTATATATATAACACGCAGAACCCAAATTACAAACAAATGCCTAAACAGGGATTTTTACTCACTTCCCAGTAAATGGAAATCTAGAAACCAAATACCTTTGGCTCGATTAAACACTAGCTCAAGACTATTATCAACGAAATTACAGTGCTTTACAGGAGAGGTTTGTACAAAACCTAATGGCACTTCGCCGTTACCTCTTTGTAAAATCACATGATATCAGCTAACTGTACAGAATCACTTGAACGCATCATTCCCCACTTTTTAGTTCCAATTCTCCTCTGCTGGATACACACAGCTCATTAATAACCTGCATTCGACAAAAGATGTATCACTTGCCATTATCTTCAACGGCGAAACATGAGCAAGTATTTCTTACGCTAGCAGTAACTCTCAAGTGAACGAGGAAGGAAACACAGGAAGCTAGGTCACATCATTCTCAGTTAGAAACCTAAATAAAATAAAACTATGCCTATTTTTGCCACTTAAAAAAATAAAAATTAGTGTAACATCAAATGCTGTTGAAAATATGGTTCATAAAATTTTTGGATCTTTGAATCACATAAATATCAAGCCTTTCATTTTAACAAGCATCATAAAGAATATCTTGCAAAAATTGTTCTAAGGAGAAAGCATATAGAAGCTCTCACTCAAAAAACTAAAATACAAACATTGACATTTGTACAAAACATAATGATTTAGATTTACTAGTATGTTATGTGTCTATAAGAAATGAATCAAATTGGTAAACATTTAAAAAAGTTGAGAAAAAATTGATATTATGCAATACATGCAACATGCCATACATCATTCATATTTTACACAATAATGTATGATGCAAAACATAAGATAAGCATGAAAAAAGTGTGGTACATTAAGTATTAAAATGTTAGAGATATTTAGTTTAGTTGATAAGAACTTTGGTAGCTGTAACGTAAGCACCATAATCAATGCTTGCACACACACTATTCGACTTCTATCCTCAATTATCTTCTAAAAGAAAAAATAAAAGAGTCACATTATAATGAGTGTCACTAGGTACTTTATCCTTAATTTAGCATGATGTATATTATAGAAAAGAATATGTTGTGATATGCAATGAATCATAAAGTATAAGTAATACTATAAGTTATGATGTAAATCATATCATAGAGCTTGACGAAGCATACTTGAGGAAGCATATTATAGCCTTATTAACAAAATTTAAGTTTAACTCGAACTTAGATTTCTTTCATTACCTTTGACATGATGACATCTAGAGTTTTGTTGAAACTCATTGAAACTGCCTCAAATAATAGCTAATTTTGGAGATTCATAGATTTTTAGTTGTCTAACTTTCATAGTTTGATAATACTTTTCGATTTTATATATATAACACGCAGAACCCAAATTACAAACAAATGCCTAAACAGGGATTTTTACTCACTTCCCAGTAAATGGAAATCTAGAAACCAAATACCTTTGGCTCGATTAAACACTAGCTCAAGACTATTATCAACGAAATTACAGTGCTTTACAGGAGAGGTTTGTACAAAACCTAATGGCACTTCGCCGTTACCTCTTTGTAAAATCACATGATATCAGCTAACTGTACAGAATCACTTGAACGCATCATTCCCCACTTTTTAGTTCCAATTCTCCTCTGCTGGATACACACAGCTCATTAATAACCTGCATTCGACAAAAGATGTATCACTTGCCATTATCTTCAACGGCGAAACATGAGCAAGTATTTCTTACGCTAGCAGTAACTCTCAAGTGAACGAGGAAGGAAACACAGGAAGCTAGGTCACATCATTCTCAGTTAGAAACCTAAATAAAATAAAACTATGCCTATTTTTGCCACTTAAAAAAATAAAAATTAGTGTAACATCAAATGCTGTTGAAAATATGGTTCATAAAATTTTTGGATCTTTGAATCACATAAATATCAAGCCTTTCATTTTAACAAGCATCATAAAGAATATCTTGCAAAAATTGTTCTAAGGAGAAAGCATATAGAAGCTCTCACTCAAAAAACTAAAATACAAACATTGACATTTGTACAAAACATAATGATTTAGATTTACTAGTATGTTATGTGTCTATAAGAAATGAATCAAATTGGTAAACATTTAAAAAAGTTGAGAAAAAATTGATATTATGCAATACATGCAACATGCCATACATCATTCATATTTTACACAATAATGTATGATGCAAAACATAAGATAAGCATGAAAAAAGTGTGGTACATTAAGTATTAAAATGTTAGAGATATTTAGTTTAGTTGATAAGAACTTTGGTAGCTGTAACGTAAGCACCATAATCAATGCTTGCACACACACTATTCGACTTCTATCCTCAATTATCTTCTAAAAGAAAAAATAAAAGAGTCACATTATAATGAGTGTCACTAGGTACTTTATCCTTAATTTAGCATGATGTATATTATAGAAAAGAATATGTTGTGATATGCAATGAATCATAAAGTATAAGTAATACTATAAGTTATGATGTAAATCATATCATAGAGCTTGACGAAGCATACTTGAGGAAGCATATTATAGCCTTATTAACAAAATTTAAGTTTAACTCGAACTTAGATTTCTTTCATTACCTTTGACATGATGACATCTAGAGTTTTGTTGAAACTCATTGAAACTGCCTCAAATAATAGCTAATTTTGGAGATTCATAGATTTTTAGTTGTCTAACTTTCATAGTTTGATAATACTTTTCGATTTTATATATATAACACGCAGAACCCAAATTACAAACAAATGCCTAAACAGGGATTTTTACTCACTTCCCAGTAAATGGAAATCTAGAAACCAAATACCTTTGGCTCGATTAAACACTAGCTCAAGACTATTATCAACGAAATTACAGTGCTTTACAGGAGAGGTTTGTACAAAACCTAATGGCACTTCGCCGTTACCTCTTTGTAAAATCACATGATATCAGCTAACTGTACAGAATCACTTGAACGCATCATTCCCCACTTTTTAGTTCCAATTCTCCTCTGCTGGATACACACAGCTCATTAATAACCTGCATTCGACAAAAGATGTATCACTTGCCATTATCTTCAACGGCGAAACATGAGCAAGTATTTCTTACGCTAGCAGTAACTCTCAAGTGAACGAGGAAGGAAACACAGGAAGCTAGGTCACATCATTCTCAGTTAGAAACCTAAATAAAATAAAACTATGCCTATTTTTGCCACTTAAAGAAATAAAAATTAGTGTAACATCAAATGCTGTTGAAAATATGGTTCATAAAATTTTTGGATCTTTGAATCACATAAATATCAAGCCTTTCATTTTAACAAGCATCATAAAGAATATCTTGCAAAAATTGTTCTAAGGAGAAAGCATATAGAAGCTCTCACTCAAAAAACTAAAATACAAACATTGACATTTGTACAAAACATAATGATTTAGATTTACTAGTATGTTATGTGTCTATAAGAAATGAATCAAATTGGTAAACATTTAAAAAAGTTGAGAAAAAATTGATATTATGCAATACATGCAGCATGCCATACATCATTCATATTTTACACAATAATGTATGATGCAAAACATAAGATAAGCATGAAAAAAGTGTGGTACATTAAGTATTAAAATGTTAGAGATATTTAGTTTAGTTGATAAGAACTTTGGTAGCTGTAACGTAAGCACCATAATCAATGCTTGCACACACACTATTCGACTTCTATCCTCAATTATCTTCTAAAAGAAAAAATAAAAGAGTCACATTATAATGAGTGTCACTAGGTACTTTATCCTTAATTTAGCATGATGTATATTATAGAAAAGAATATGTTGTGATATGCAATGAATCATAAAGTATAAGTAATACTATAAGTTATGATGTAAATCATATCATAGAGCTTGACGAAGCATACTTGAGGAAGCATATTATAGCCTTATTAACAAAATTTAAGTTTAACTCGAACTTAGATTTCTTTCATTACCTTTGACATGATGACATCTAGAGTTTTGTTGAAACTCATTGAAACTGCCTCAAATAATAGCTAATTTTGGAGATTCATAGATTTTTAGTTGTCTAACTTTCATAGTTTGATAATACTTTTCGATTTTATATATATAACACGCAGAACCCAAATTACAAACAAATGCCTAAACAGGGATTTTTACTCACTTCCCAGTAAATGGAAATCTAGAAACCAAATACCTTTGGCTCGATTAAACACTAGCTCAAGACTATTATCAACGAAATTACAGTGCTTTACAGGAGAGGTTTGTACAAAACCTAATGGCACTTCGCCGTTACCTCTTTGTAAAATCACATGATATCAGCTAACTGTACAGAATCACTTGAACGCATCATTCCCCACTTTTTAGTTCCAATTCTCCTCTGCTGGATACACACAGCTCATTAATAACCTGCATTCGACAAAAGATGTATCACTTGCCATTATCTTCAACGGCGAAACATGAGCAAGTATTTCTTACGCTAGCAGTAACTCTCAAGTGAACGAGGAAGGAAACACAGGAAGCTAGGTCACATCATTCTCAGTTAGAAACCTAAATAAAATAAAACTATGCCTATTTTTGCCACTTAAAGAAATAAAAATTAGTGTAACATCAAATGCTGTTGAAAATATGGTTCATAAAATTTTTGGATCTTTGAATCACATAAATATCAAGCCTTTCATTTTAACAAGCATCATAAAGAATATCTTGCAAAAATTGTTCTAAGGAGAAAGCATATAGAAGCTCTCACTCAAAAAACTAAAATACAAACATTGACATTTGTACAAAACATAATGATTTAGATTTACTAGTATGTTATGTGTCTATAAGAAATGAATCAAATTGGTAAACATTTAAAAAAGTTGAGAAAAAATTGATATTATGCAATACATGCAGCATGCCATACATCATTCATATTTTACACAATAATGTATGATGCAAAACATAAGATAAGCATGAAAAAAGTGTGGTACATTAAGTATTAAAATGTTAGAGATATTTAGTTTAGTTGATAAGAACTTTGGTAGCTGTAACGTAAGCACCATAATCAATGCTTGCACACACACTATTCGACTTCTATCCTCAATTATCTTCTAAAAGAAAAAATAAAAGAGTCACATTATAATGAGTGTCACTAGGTACTTTATCCTTAATTTAGCATGATGTATATTATAGAAAAGAATATGTTGTGATATGCAATGAATCATAAAGTATAAGTAATACTATAAGTTATGATGTAAATCATATCATAGAGCTTGACGAAGCATACTTGAGGAAGCATATTATAGCCTTATTAACAAAATTTAAGTTTAACTCGAACTTAGATTTCTTTCATTACCTTTGACATGATGACATCTAGAGTTTTGTTGAAACTCATTGAAACTGCCTCAAATAATAGCTAATTTTGGAGATTCATAGATTTTTAGTTGTCTAACTTTCATAGTTTGATAATACTTTTCGATTTTATATATATAACACGCAGAACCCAAATTACAAACAAATGCCTAAACAGGGATTTTTACTCACTTCCCAGTAAATGGAAATCTAGAAACCAAATACCTTTGGCTCGATTAAACACTAGCTCAAGACTATTATCAACGAAATTACAGTGCTTTACAGGAGAGGTTTGTACAAAACCTAATGGCACTTCGCCGTTACCTCTTTGTAAAATCACATGATATCAGCTAACTGTACAGAATCACTTGAACGCATCATTCCCCACTTTTTAGTTCCAATTCTCCTCTGCTGGATACACACAGCTCATTAATAACCTGCATTCGACAAAAGATGTATCACTTGCCATTATCTTCAACGGCGAAACATGAGCAAGTATTTCTTACGCTAGCAGTAACTCTCAAGTGAACGAGGAAGGAAACACAGGAAGCTAGGTCACATCATTCTCAGTTAGAAACCTAAATAAAATAAAACTATGCCTATTTTTGCCACTTAAAGAAATAAAAATTAGTGTAACATCAAATGCTGTTGAAAATATGGTTCATAAAATTTTTGGATCTTTGAATCACATAAATATCAAGCCTTTCATTTTAACAAGCATCATAAAGAATATCTTGCAAAAATTGTTCTAAGGAGAAAGCATATAGAAGCTCTCACTCAAAAAACTAAAATACAAACATTGACATTTGTACAAAACATAATGATTTAGATTTACTAGTATGTTATGTGTCTATAAGAAATGAATCAAATTGGTAAACATTTAAAAAAGTTGAGAAAAAATTGATATTATGCAATACATGCAGCATGCCATACATCATTCATATTTTACACAATAATGTATGATGCAAAACATAAGATAAGCATGAAAAAAGTGTGGTACATTAAGTATTAAAATGTTAGAGATATTTAGTTTAGTTGATAAGAACTTTGGTAGCTGTAACGTAAGCACCATAATCAATGCTTGCACACACACTATTCGACTTCTATCCTCAATTATCTTCTAAAAGAAAAAATAAAAGAGTCACATTATAATGAGTGTCACTAGGTACTTTATCCTTAATTTAGCATGATGTATATTATAGAAAAGAATATGTTGTGATATGCAATGAATCATAAAGTATAAGTAATACTATAAGTTATGATGTAAATCATATCATAGAGCTTGACGAAGCATACTTGAGGAAGCATATTATAGCCTTATTAACAAAATTTAAGTTTAACTCGAACTTAGATTTCTTTCATTACCTTTGACATGATGACATCTAGAGTTTTGTTGAAACTCATTGAAACTGCCTCAAATAATAGCTAATTTTGGAGATTCATAGATTTTTAGTTGTCTAACTTTCATAGTTTGATAATACTTTTCGATTTTATATATATAACACGCAGAACCCAAATTACAAACAAATGCCTAAACAGGGATTTTTACTCACTTCCCAGTAAATGGAAATCTAGAAACCAAATACCTTTGGCTCGATTAAACACTAGCTCAAGACTATTATCAACGAAATTACAGTGCTTTACAGGAGAGGTTTGTACAAAACCTAATGGCACTTCGCCGTTACCTCTTTGTAAAATCACATGATATCAGCTAACTGTACAGAATCACTTGAACGCATCATTCCCCACTTTTTAGTTCCAATTCTCCTCTGCTGGATACACACAGCTCATTAATAACCTGCATTCGACAAAAGATGTATCACTTGCCATTATCTTCAACGGCGAAACATGAGCAAGTATTTCTTACGCTAGCAGTAACTCTCAAGTGAACGAGGAAGGAAACACAGGAAGCTAGGTCACATCATTCTCAGTTAGAAACCTAAATAAAATAAAACTATGCCTATTTTTGCCACTTAAAGAAATAAAAATTAGTGTAACATCAAATGCTGTTGAAAATATGGTTCATAAAATTTTTGGATCTTTGAATCACATAAATATCAAGCCTTTCATTTTAACAAGCATCATAAAGAATATCTTGCAAAAATTGTTCTAAGGAGAAAGCATATAGAAGCTCTCACTCAAAAAACTAAAATACAAACATTGACATTTGTACAAAACATAATGATTTAGATTTACTAGTATGTTATGTGTCTATAAGAAATGAATCAAATTGGTAAACATTTAAAAAAGTTGAGAAAAAATTGATATTATGCAATACATGCAGCATGCCATACATCATTCATATTTTACACAATAATGTATGATGCAAAACATAAGATAAGCATGAAAAAAGTGTGGTACATTAAGTATTAAAATGTTAGAGATATTTAGTTTAGTTGATAAGAACTTTGGTAGCTGTAACGTAAGCACCATAATCAATGCTTGCACACACACTATTCGACTTCTATCCTCAATTATCTTCTAAAAGAAAAAATAAAAGAGTCACATTATAATGAGTGTCACTAGGTACTTTATCCTTAATTTAGCATGATGTATATTATAGAAAAGAATATGTTGTGATATGCAATGAATCATAAAGTATAAGTAATACTATAAGTTATGATGTAAATCATATCATAGAGCTTGACGAAGCATACTTGAGGAAGCATATTATAGCCTTATTAACAAAATTTAAGTTTAACTCGAACTTAGATTTCTTTCATTACCTTTGACATGATGACATCTAGAGTTTTGTTGAAACTCATTGAAACTGCCTCAAATAATAGCTAATTTTGGAGATTCATAGATTTTTAGTTGTCTAACTTTCATAGTTTGATAATACTTTTCGATTTTATATATATAACACGCAGAACCCAAATTACAAACAAATGCCTAAACAGGGATTTTTACTCACTTCCCAGTAAATGGAAATCTAGAAACCAAATACCTTTGGCTCGATTAAACACTAGCTCAAGACTATTATCAACGAAATTACAGTGCTTTACAGGAGAGGTTTGTACAAAACCTAATGGCACTTCGCCGTTACCTCTTTGTAAAATCACATGATATCAGCTAACTGTACAGAATCACTTGAACGCATCATTCCCCACTTTTTAGTTCCAATTCTCCTCTGCTGGATACACACAGCTCATTAATAACCTGCATTCGACAAAAGATGTATCACTTGCCATTATCTTCAACGGCGAAACATGAGCAAGTATTTCTTACGCTAGCAGTAACTCTCAAGTGAACGAGGAAGGAAACACAGGAAGCTAGGTCACATCATTCTCAGTTAGAAACCTAAATAAAATAAAACTATGCCTATTTTTGCCACTTAAAAAAATAAAAATTAGTGTAACATCAAATGCTGTTGAAAATATGGTTCATAAAATTTTTGGATCTTTGAATCACATAAATATCAAGCCTTTCATTTTAACAAGCATCATAAAGAATATCTTGCAAAAATTGTTCTAAGGAGAAAGCATATAGAAGCTCTCACTCAAAAAACTAAAATACAAACATTGACATTTGTACAAAACATAATGATTTAGATTTACTAGTATGTTATGTGTCTATAAGAAATGAATCAAATTGGTAAACATTTAAAAAAGTTGAGAAAAAATTGATATTATGCAATACATGCAACATGCCATACATCATTCATATTTTACACAATAATGTATGATGCAAAACATAAGATAAGCATGAAAAAAGTGTGGTACATTAAGTATTAAAATGTTAGAGATATTTAGTTTAGTTGATAAGAACTTTGGTAGCTGTAACGTAAGCACCATAATCAATGCTTGCACACACACTATTCGACTTCTATCCTCAATTATCTTCTAAAAGAAAAAATAAAAGAGTCACATTATAATGAGTGTCACTAGGTACTTTA
The DNA here is from genome assembly GCA_023846275.1 of Vanilla planifolia. NCBI lineage: Eukaryota > Viridiplantae > Streptophyta > Magnoliopsida > Asparagales > Orchidaceae > Vanilla > Vanilla planifolia. The sequence continues at coordinate 28,907,719 of CM043869.1, read as the reverse complement.
TCCTTAATTTAGCATGATGTATATTATAGAAAAGAATATGTTGTGATATGCAATGAATCATAAAGTATAAGTAATACTATAAGTTATGATGTAAATCATATCATAGAGCTTGACGAAGCATACTTGAGGAAGCATATTATAGCCTTATTAACAAAATTTAAGTTTAACTCGAACTTAGATTTCTTTCATTACCTTTGACATGATGACATCTAGAGTTTTGTTGAAACTCATTGAAACTGCCTCAAATAATAGCTAATTTTGGAGATTCATAGATTTTTAGTTGTCTAACTTTCATAGTTTGATAATACTTTTCGATTTTATATATATAACACGCAGAACCCAAATTACAAACAAATGCCTAAACAGGGATTTTTACTCACTTCCCAGTAAATGGAAATCTAGAAACCAAATACCTTTGGCTCGATTAAACACTAGCTCAAGACTATTATCAACGAAATTACAGTGCTTTACAGGAGAGGTTTGTACAAAACCTAATGGCACTTCGCCGTTACCTCTTTGTAAAATCACATGATATCAGCTAACTGTACAGAATCACTTGAACGCATCATTCCCCACTTTTTAGTTCCAATTCTCCTCTGCTGGATACACACAGCTCATTAATAACCTGCATTCGACAAAAGATGTATCACTTGCCATTATCTTCAACGGCGAAACATGAGCAAGTATTTCTTACGCTAGCAGTAACTCTCAAGTGAACGAGGAAGGAAACACAGGAAGCTAGGTCACATCATTCTCAGTTAGAAACCTAAATAAAATAAAACTATGCCTATTTTTGCCACTTAAAAAAATAAAAATTAGTGTAACATCAAATGCTGTTGAAAATATGGTTTATAGAAAAGGGCTACATATTTTAAGCATCATTCACCAACATCATTTTGCCTCATGTGGATAGAGAGGAACATTTTTGACAACTAGTAAACAACATTTTCAGACACAGGGTTTTCAATTATTAAGGGGAGTTCCACTAAATGATAAACAATTAAATAAATAATTGAATAAGATTAAACATATGAGTCGAGACCATATCAATAATAAATTAATGATTCACTTTTATTTTCAACATACAATATAAGACCAAACCTAATCATACTTGAAGTTGCCAATTTTTTTCCCATAAATGACAATCTTATTCACATTATATGTCAATCCACTTGTTGATTCAATTCTTGTTAGATCTGTCACCCTTGTCTTCTTTACCAAAAGTAACATCTTGTCTTAGATGGATTAAAAATGTCAAAACAATCCATATTGCATTTGTTATCCTAATTGATTCTTTTATCTATCAACTCTCTTCAAATCATTTGCCTTTGACCATGTATCTGCAAAAGGTTCTGCCAAACTATTGCCTTAGATATATCTCCCATCGCAGGTTCTACAAAACTATTGACATTGACTTTACTGCCCCATTGGCTATGCTAAACCACAATAGCTCCATCTCCCCATTAGCCCTGTCGTGCTATACCAGCTCCATCGCCTTATCAATTATGCTACTTTATGTCAGCTTCAGCACTAATGTTGACCACATAGTGCCATATCAAGTATGTCATCTCTTAAGCATTACCCCTTAGTGATTCCAAAGGCCTTTTTAACCCAATCACACAACAACTGTCATCTTGATCAACCCCACCAACCCATACTGGCTTTGTCACTCCTATTAACCTTGTGCACCACATTGGCTCCACTAGTATGTCACACCAATTATGCCACCCTATTGGCCATGCCGCACACCAACTCCACTCTTATTGGCTCGTTTGTGTCACAGTGGCTTTACCACCTAGGTCAAGACCCCTATCAAACTTGTCATGATTCTCTAGCTTTGTCGTCTCATCAGCCTTGTCAAACCATAACAATTCGTCACCTCCTATCAACCTCGTCATAATATGTTGACCTTGTGTTGTTCCAACACTACAACACCACTTAATCCTAATCGAATCATATTTACTTTTGATGCCATTAGTTAAATAGATTTTTACTAAATAGTAGCCCAAATTGAGTCTAATATACACTTAAGTAGCACTCAACAACCAAAAACTTAAGTTTATGGGTATAAGCCGTATTAATTATATATTATGACTTTAATTTATTCTCAATTTATAATATAAGACTAAATTTAATTTTACTTGTACTCAAAATGAACAACAAAGCTCAACTGAAAACGCTAGAACTATGAGATCAATGTCTATTCCCAAATTGTGACTCCTACACTTAAACCATCAAAAGATAACTGGAGTTGCAAACTCAGCATTCCATGTCAACTTATTAATCCAATGGTTAGATGGTTAAAACTAATAAAGCTTTTAGAATCCTATGGCTGTCATTTTGCTTAATATGCCTCTTAGAGAAGTATTTTAGTATAAGATGTTCATAGATGAACATGAATATAAGTATTTTTTACTCTATTAGAGGAGAGTAAAAAAAAGGATAAGATGAGGAAAAGTTGCAAAAGAGAAAATTTGTTTCATTGTCATCAAACTTAGTTCAGATTTGTTTCTCTTCTTGTTAAGTAAAGAACTATTTGATTAGAGAATGTGTTCTTTGAAAAAGGAAAAACAAGTAACAAGCTCTTATTGTAGATTCGGTCCTTCGACAAAAGAAATAGCGCACGACATTATGTTGTATTAATTTGACCCTCTTAGTTTAGAACTATGCTTGTCCCTTTTGTACATTATAATTTTGATGAGGGGTTAATGAGAGGGTTAGCCAAGGTTAAGATTTATGGACTAGAAAAAGGTTTAAAGGATTAATAAGGTAGTGACCAAGGGCTTCTATTGTGTTTGAAACAGGTTTTACGATTTGGTTGATGTAAGAAGAGGTTGGATATGGGAGAAGGAAAAGGGTTTGGTTGCGAATAGACTAAGAGAAAGAGAAGGGGATGGTGAAGAGAAAAGAGGAGGAGAAAAACTTCCTTATAATGGCTGACAATGAGCTTAAGCCAAAAAAAAAAAAAAAAACAAAGCCACCAAGCCAAAGCAAGCAATTGGAAATCCAAGAAAATGGCATTTTTTAAAAAACAAAAATCTAACATAGGATTTATCAATGTCTTAACTAAAAAAACCATAGAAATTCAAATTTTGAAATGAAATTATCTAGATGACTCGACACTTTTTCCTAACCACAATACAATTATAAAAAATACATCAAATTTGAAAATCCTATCAAAGAGGGTTTCATGGAGCCTACCTACTATGAAGGTGGCTCATATAATGGTGGTAAGAGGATGAAGTCCCCTTGCAAGAAAATAGCTATCATAATAACCCATGTGACTTGATAGTTCATTTGTATCATGTTGAAACCCATGTGATTTGATAGTTCATTTGCATCATGTTCGTCACTTTAGAGACATTTTAGCCAAGCAAAAAATCTTCTATAGAGTTCTAGTTTGAGATCCAATGATAGTTCCATGTCAGACTTAATGTTTGTGCACAATGGAACGCTCCGCATGTCCTGCATCACACTGCCATCAACTAGCCAACTGCTCACAATTCACCACATATCCAATGCAAATTCCTAGACTTAACAGCCTTAGCCATTTGCTCATTGGAGTTCAACAATCGCATGTTTCAGAATTCAAGGTTGATGCAACTTCTGGGTAGTCCCTTCATTCTAACCGAAAAAGATCTTAGGCCCAAAGCCTAGATAAGAGGATATCCCAAGAAGCAAATCTTTGCAAGAATCCCGTCCCTTGTCAATTAAGATTCCTTAGGCCATCCTTACAGAATACAAGATCCCAAAGTTTCCAATTTCCACGAGACACAACCCACCATGAATTTACACCTCCACGTTCTTTAACTTGTAACAAAACATTATAGAGAGGCTTGTAAAATGGTTCTGAGCACTCTTAAAGACCTTGACCCCTGAGTTTGAGAACCTCAACAACAATTCTTGCTGGCCTTTGCCGGGTCTAAAATGTGGAATAAACTGTCCCTTTCTTAGATCTCCATCCAGCAAAATAGAGGACCACATAAAAAATTTGCAGAGCAATTTTTTGATTTCACCCTAGGACGCCATGAGAGCCAATTCTATGCTAATCCAATTAGTCTTGACTTGAGCCCTGTTACCAAAAGAATTTAACAAATACTTGTTAAAAATCTGATGACAAACATGGAAATAATCCACAAAAAAGTCCAAAAACATCAATCCTGAAGAAGATAACAAGAAAACATCAATCCTGAAGAAGATAACAAGAGAAGGATTTTCGAGAGGTAGCAGAAAGGCAATACTCACAAGGGTGATAAGAAGATCGACAAGTGCTGTCAAAACCACAAACAACAAACATCCACACTGCTTGCTGCATCCTGAGAATGTTCGCATGAAGGATATATACCTAAGTCTTGCCCACGAATCCATGTCCTAGTCCTTGTGAGGCAAAGAGGGTATACCAATCTATTGGCATGATGAGGATGTTGGCAAACCTTGGCAATGCTATTACCATGAAGACCATGAACATCAAACATTGTCCACAACTCAAAACTTCATAGAAAGACCACTGAAGGCAGAAAACCATAGAAGTTGAGAGCAAAAAACTAAGGACCTCCTGTCAGAAACAAGGTCTAGAATGAAACATCTGTCTTTGAGAAGCAAAGAAAATCAAATCTGGCCCATTGACATCTCTAAACAAAGACGGGGAAGAATCAATTGAATAACATCCATGCTATAAACAGCAGTAAACTTACTGCCTCTAAGAAATCAACAGTAAGGATGGTGGCAAAAAATCAACAGTTCCAATACCAAGGAGCATAAGCTGCCAGACCCTCATCAATTCTTAGCCAAGGAACTTTCAACTTAATGCAAGCCAATCAACAATGTCATGGTCATCTTGGCAATCATAGAAACGATCAAGGCCTAAATAATCCTTGTTGACCTGGAAAGCTACATCGGCATCCTTTTTCTTGGCACATATGAAAAAATAGAGCTTAGAGAAGAATGAGCTATCTCCAACCTCATGAGCTTTGGTTTGGTTTTTAGGAGGGCTAATACATCTCAAGGGTTTCATGACCTTATTGCCACATAAGCCATCTATGGCTTTATTTGATTTTGATAAGAACGAAATCCAGAAATACATATGATGAACTAACACATTTTTCTAATGCGCTTATCAAGTCATTTATATAAACATGTCCCATCAAACATTGCCAAAGGTTCGACTATCTTTGCACTTGAGCTTGGATTGAGAAGACCATCATAGGGCTCTAAGATGTATTAAGTAAAGAGTATCACATATAGCATACAAATTAATATCTTGATGTATCTAAGACTCTACAGAAATTTGGCGTAACACACGCATTATAAATATCATTTTTATGCTAAAGTACATTTGAATATCATTTAGTTTATTTGGATATTTTAGTTGATTGGATTAACATTTGAAGAATTTTGACCGAAACATCCCAAACACCTAAAATGTATTTTGAAATCAAATTACAAAAGTATTTTTATACTGTTAAAAATAATGTTTTCATATTGCATATGTGAAATGTTAATATTTTTCAATACAAATTTATATTTCTATGAATTTTCGATGTTAAAATTAATATAATATAAAAGTATGTACACACATTCTATACCCTTGTATATATTTATAGACAAACATCTTGATTATACCTCCCCATTCTCGCCTCCTCTTGGGTGGCACTTTTCCTTGGAGGCTCCTTACGCCCATTTTTTCTGTTTTTCGGTGGTGGTTTCTTAGTCAATTGAAATCACTCTTTGGTTTGGATGTCATAATCTGGTGTTTACTGGGTTGCACATCCATGTCTAGAGTAAAGAAGAAAACAAGGGCAAGCTTGCTTTTGGTGGGTCTGTCATTGGCTGCTAGACTAATGGCCAGCTAGTACTGTAGTTCTTCCTTTGCACAGACCATGGTTTTTGTCTATGAAGACTGTTGGTTCATGGTGTTGTCAGATAAGAATGGCTCAAAGGCTAGGAAGTTGGATAACTATGCAACTAAATTGACCGAATTACATGGTAGGTGACTTTTTTGACTCTAAGGTTATTGAGACTGGTGGGAAGTAAAGCTTCCCTAAGACCGTAAGTAATGAATGTAGGGATGGTTTTCTTATGAATTCGAGTTCTGAAGTGATCATCCGCTCCTTGTTTCTAGGCACAAGTTCTTCAAGGAAATGTCATTGTGATGGCTTCTTCAAAAGTGGGCTGTAACTCGGCCAATGGAGTACTTGCTCCTATGAGTTTTAAGGAAGCTTTGGACAGTGGGAATTATGATGCAACTTGCTCTCTTGTCAACGGATTCAATCTTGGAAACAAAATTTCAGCAAGACCTACTCTTATTTGGTCGACCAATCTTGACATCTCCAAGATTGTACCTATGGATCATTCCTTTCTACACGGGACTGGCTAAAGCTCTCGATGGAAGCCTATGAAAGATGAGACGATTTCAACAAATTCAATATAATTAGGAGGCTTGATGGGGATCATTTCTCCTTCCTTCAAGTAGCCCAAATTGAATTGACGTTGGGGACATTTCATGAGCTTCAAAGTTCTAGACATGGGCATAAGATGTCTACTCCATTTTGAAAATGCTGCGAACTATGACTATTTGGCAAGACAGGCCTTAGAGTGTTGGTTGTTAGGTCCTTGGCCTCAACCTTTGGACACCCCAATTAATTCCTAGATTGTTTGTTATAATGTGTACCCCTATGTGGGTTTGATTTCCTAATCTGTCCTTTCTGTATTGGGACACTAAAAATCTTATCATAATCATCACCTCAATCAAATAACCAATAAAAAATGATGGTTGGATTACTTACATGAAAAGATCATCCTATGCTCAGGTATGCATCTGCATGGATTTGGATGGAGGGGGCAATGAGCCTATCTTTCAGTAGTTTAAGTTTAAAAGGCTCCTTACAATTTGCTTTGGGTCCAGCAATTTAAACAAGCACAACAATTTGCCTTGGTTGGAGGATGTGCACCCAACAAGGTCTAATTTCTATCTCCTTGGTCATGAGAATGCAAGTGTTGGAATGTATTATATTGCACTTGGTCCTCAAATGATTGTCCTGCCTAGGAAAAGACAACATGTTAAGGGAGTTAATGCTATGAACCATGGGGCAACCTCTCTTCAGAATTATTTTTTTGAGCCTAACATTTACATTAACATTGGTGTTGCAATGGATAATCCTATAGAGGAAGGAGATGTGCAAAACTCATTTGTTGTGAATCCAATCCATCGGTTTGAAGGGAAGAGGCCTAATGTGGGGCTCGATATGGCTCCAAGCCCTTAGATGCCACTCTTATAATGTAGTGTGCTAAAAGGAGATGAAGCATGGCTGGTTTGAATTGGAGGATGCATTGCCTCCAATTCCAAAGGTGTAGGAGGTGACTGTTATAAAGTACAATTTGAAGATTGAAGCAGATGGTTCAAACAACGAAGCAGATGATCCAAAATTGTTAATATCGATGACTGAGCACATTTTCAAAGAGTTGAAGGACTTAGAACCTCAGATTGATAGAACTTATAGGTATAGAAATGGTAAGTCATCAAGCCATGGTGATGGACAAACAATGTCACATGGTTTATCCAAACAATAACAACCCTTATTTGGAATATTAGAGGATTGAAATCCTCCTCTTCTCATGATCACTTAAAAAAAAAATTTTAAGAAATCACAAGGTTTTCCTGGTTGCTTTGCTTGAGACCCAAGCAAATTGTTTCTCTAGATGGGAGGTGGATTAGCTCCTTGATCACAATGGGATTTTGTTCAAGAACTTACCATCAGCCTGGGCCTATCATCCTTCAAAGGAATTGCTTTCAAATTTCAATCTTTGTACAAATGAAGCAAACAATTATCCTTAAAGTCAAGAGAGAGAGACTCTTATAAATGTTTTGTGAATGTATGCCTATCAAGTGTGAGTTTGGCAATGATCCGTCATGCTACAACTAAGAATATTGTACACTTGAGGATGATGATTACGAACCCAAGTTTATAGTCACTATTGAATGTTTGAAAATACTGTGTAATTACAACTTTTTATAGTACCACAAGGGACAAAGTTCATGCATTTGATGATTGCAAAAACAAGTTTATAGTTACTACTGAATGCTTGAAAGTACTATGTAGTTACAGCTTTTTATAGTACTACAACAGGCAAAGTTCATGCATTTGGTTATTAGATAAAGATTATAGACAAAAGATATTTGCTAAATGATTGCTTGGCACAACTAATATATTTTAAACTCATCATTTCAACTCTTGATGGAATGACTACCTATCAGAAGTTCATCTACAAGACATTATTTTGGTTAGATTAATTAATCTTATCACTCGTATTGATATAACATAATTAAGATTGCATTACATACTTATTCATTAACAGATCTTTAGTTATAAGTTTTCTAGAACATTAGTTTATTGGTCATAACATTACAAGTTATTTGAGTTATTTCAAGTCTTAATGAATTCTAAATTAAAATAACTAATATTTGTCAAAGTCTTATAATTGTACAATACAATGTCATAGATTGTACTTGTACGATTAACCTTCTGGCTTAAAACTATAATTGATATTTGACGTTGTCAAGCATCGTATAAGTACAATGGATTCATTGTATATATGCAATCACAGTCTAAACAAAGGATTAGAAGCATAGACTAGATGGTATAAGTTATCGACCTTGTATGTGTGTCATCTATTCTCTGGGATTTGAGTTTCCATTAACATTGTATGATTACAAAGCTTTCTTTGTATGAGTACGTAATTTCTTTCCTCTTAGGGTTTGTCATATGTAAGCTGAGTTTTCATTGAATGTGTATAATTATTATATCATACTGGTACGACTTTAACACATTACTTTAGCCTTGTTGTATACAAACTAGTTCTTATACGATCACCAAGGCTTTGCTTTAGGATGTTTGTAGTTGCTATATCATATAATACAAAATAAAGTATCATATATATATAATTCTCTTTACATGTTAGAACTAAATGACTTCGGATAAATATACTCACTATGTCATACAAATCCGATATTTGAATACATACTCATGCATTCATTAACAAATCTTTAGTTATATGTTTATTTAGAACAACATTAGTTTATTAGTTATAATATTTTAAGTTACTCGAGTTATTGCAAGTCTTAATTTAATAAATTCAAGATTAAAATAACTCATGTTTGTCAAAGTTTTATGATTGTATAATACAATATCATATATTGTACTTGTACAATTAACATTCTGGCTTAAAAGCTACAACTGATATTTAAGTTATCGACGCATTGTATAAGTACGATGGATTCATTATATAGATACGATCGCTATCTAAACAAAGGATTAAAAGCACAAACTGGATGATACAAGGTATCTGCCTCGTATGTCTGTCGTCCGTTCTATAAGAGTCGAGTTTCAATCAGCATTGTATGATTACGAAACTTTTTTCGTACGAGTATTAATTTCTTTTCTTTTAGGGTTTTATATATGTAAGCTGAGTTGTTGCATATGTACGATTATTATATCATACTGGTACGACTTTAACACATTGTTTTAGCCTAATTGTTTACAAACTAGTTCTTATACAATCACCAAGGTTTTGCTTTAGGATGTTTGTATTTGCTATATCATACTATATGAAGTAAAGTATCATACATGTTTGATTTTATTTATAGGTCAGATAACCTAAATGACTTAGGATAAATATGCACTCACTGTGTCATACGAATTCGATATCTAAATGCATATTCGTGCATTCATTAACAAATCTTTGGTTATATGTTTTCTATAACAATATTAGTTTATTGGTTATAACATTATAAGTTATTTCAAATTCTAAAGTTAATGAATTCAAGATTAAAATAACTCATGTTTGTCAAAGTCTTATCATTGTACAATACAATGTCATATATTATACGTGTACGATTAATGACTTAAAGCTACGATTGATATTTGAGGTTATCAAGTTATCGTATAAGTAACGATAGATTCATTGTATAGATGTGATCGCTATCCAAACAAAAGATTAAAAACAGAGACTGGCTGGTACAAGGTATCGACCTTGTGAGTGTGTCATCATTTCTCTGAGAGTCAAGTTTCCACTAGCATCATATGATTACAAAGCTTCGTTCGTTCAAGTAAGCAATTTCTTTCCTCTTAGGGTTTGTCATATGGAAGCTGAGTTGTTATTGGACATATATGATTATTATATCATACTAGTGCAACTTTAACACATTACTTTAGCCTAGTTGTACGCAAACTATTTCATATATGACCATAAGATTTTGCTCTACAATGTTTGTTTTTGTTATATCATACAGTACAAAATAAAGTATCATATATGTACGATTCTCTTTACACATTAGATAACCTAAATAATTTAGGATAAATATGCATTCATTGTGTTGTAGAAATCCGATATCTGTATCACATTAGCACAATAATCATCGAATTAATCTAAATATTCTAGTTCTACATCATTGTACGATGGCAATCTAGGCATCGCATTTGCATGATCCATTGTCACACAAGACTTAGGATAAGTCATATAAAACTGTCGTACAACAATAATCTTATCATATGGGTGCAATTATTCTATAAAGCTTAGATGGTTGATCATACATTGGATTGTTCTTATATGTTCACATCGTACAACATTTTTCTAAGAACTCGGTTCTTGGTGAATGCCATACAGTGGCGATCCGCTATAAAACATGTATGATATAGTTATACTGTAAGTATGAAATACATTGTACTTGCACGATTTGTGTGATTGTCTAGTTTGATATATATATATATATATATATATATATATATAAGAATTTTAAGTATTAAACTATGAATTGACGTCGTACAATACAAGGAGCTCTCTCAAACTTGTACGATATGGCTTTTTTATTCAATAAGCAATAGTTGTATCATCGGATCTTCGAAACAATCTTGGCTCTCTTCTAATTATTCTAATACAATGTCTCTAATGCATCAATTTGATATTGAAAATAAACCTACAATGACTAATCGGAGTTTCTTGGAAATGCAATTTTAGTAGTTGGAAGTTCTTCATTTGCATCTAATTCATTTATCCGTATAAAAAGAGAAGAAAATCAAGCAGAATAAATGGTTGATCAAATTACAAAATCTTTTGACTACAATCAAAAGCAAGATCCTTCAATATGAGCAATACACAACAAAAACGAAAATATTGTTGGTGCATACATAGCATCCTCGATTTAATTGTTTTCAAGATTGCATCAAATTCTAATTTTACTTGATAACATCTTATCACTTTTAGCTCTATGATATCATTGTTTGTGGATCTCATTGTATAAATTGAACTATAATTTTTTTAATTATTGTAGTTGTTATTGTACAAGGTAGACACCTTACCTGGTTGCAACTAAAAAGGAGTAGATTTGTGAGAAGTTTACCCCTACCTGACGGTGGCGTAAAAGGAAATGACTTTGTAAGTTTGGCATCTAACAGTTGTAGCAAAAGGTTGCAGCTGTTTTAGTGAAAATTTGATTAGGTTAATTGAGGGTGGAAGTAAACAAAGATTTTATTGAACCACTTAAAAATATTGTATGTCTTCTACTTAATCTTATATTGTATTCTACTTATCTCACATATATACAACAAAGTTTAAAAACTTAATAAAGGTTTTCTAAATAAAATTTTAAAAGATTTTGAGATCAATAATTACTTCATTTATTCTCATATTTAAAACAAATTAAGTTATATGGTTTCATAATTCACCCCTCTTATCTTTATTGAGTACCATCAATTATAATAAGTTGAATTAAAATTGGATCTATCAAGAGAAAAAAATTTTCAAACAATATCTTACCTTATTCTCATTTGTGTGGGGGTGAAGTTATATTTATTTCATTATTATAGACGAACCACTTTTATTTGAAGGAAAGTACTTTTTTGTATAGAAAGATGCCTTTAAATCTTTTATAACGAAAGTTGATCACACCTTGTGATGTCTATCTAAAGATCCTTACATTGCAACTAATGATTCAAGTGATAGATTCAGAATTATGAGACAAACTAATGCAACAGGAATAGATTATCTATATTGTGTTTCATCTCAACAAATTGGATTAACGATATCATCAAATCACTTGTTTTGAGGTGATATAAGAGTTAAAAAAATTATATGATAAAAAACAGGACAAACTTTCTACTAAAGTAAATCAAAATAAGAGAGAAGATAATGAAGAAACACATGAGCAAAAAGAAAGCTACTTAAAGTGCTTCTAATTTAAGTCACTCAGATAAAGGTATGCAATCTATATCATGTTCAAATGGTTTTTCGTCTAAATTTTGTGATGAATTATTTGATTGCTTTGAAGAATTAGTATGTGAACATAAGAAGCTAATTAAGATGTATTCTGGTTTGAAAAATAAGAGTGCTAAACAAAATGATTACATTCAAGCTTTACAAAATCAATGCATTTCACTTGAGCAGAAAAGTGAAGCACTGCAAGATGAAACAAAGTTACAATTTTCTTCCTTGAATTCATCACAAAAAAAATTAAATGAATGTAAAAACTTACAAACAATATGTAACTCTTGTGTAGATGATTTAATATCTGAAAATACTTATGGAAAAAAAATTCAGATCTTAAAGAAAAACTAACAAAGTTTGCTATGATTGAAAAGGAGTGAACCAATTTGAGAGCAAAAGTTTGTTGATGTATCTTCACATGTTTCTACTTTTCATATTTACTCTTATTCATATGTTCCTTATCATGCTATAATATATAATAATATGAAAAGAGATATTGTTCATGTGCAAGGCCATTCCATTGTAACATCTAAATTTAATGGTAGTTATAAATTAAAGAAACCTTATGTTTCCTCACATATTTCATGCTCATGCTTCATCCAATGTTGTATGCAACTATTACTCTAGGCATGAATATGTTTCTTATGATTGTCTAATTAAGAAATCCATTAATTTAAAATGAAATAAATATAAGTAAATTCTTAAGAAATTGTGAAACACATTTTTGCAATATCACATCAATCACAAAAGTTGGTTTAAGTTCCAATGATTAAAACTTAATAGCTGTGTAGATGTCTCCATTATAAAGACCTATGGAGACAAGTCCTTGCTTGTTGAGATCTTTACCTTAACAATTCAAGTATATTGTTAATTTTTTTTTAAAGAATAAGCTAAATCATTCAAGAGTTGAGTACCTATCATAATAAGGATGCTTTATTTGATGATGAAATATAGTAATATGAAAGGAATACACAAAACATTGAGCTCAAAGTTACCTATCATTTAGATTAGATGGATATGGAGTTGATTTGAAATCATAAGCTCATAAAAGGGTTACACATGAGAATGGAAGAGAATCTGAGCAAATCTAAAAGAAAAGAAAGAAAAGTGTAAAACATAAATAAATGTATATTTACATATCCACTGTACACATGAATTTCTATAGTTATCAGATACCTAGATACTTTTGGTATATGTTTTGTATATGTACAATTTGTTCATCGTACATGTATACGACACCACCACATTTACTAGTTCTATAAGGAATCAATAAGTCATACTAGTGCGTTAAGTGTATGGTACCATACGATATATGAGAAAATATCAAAAGTATATACAAGCTATTAATTGAATCAATATGATGTACATCACAAAAGTATGATAATTTAATGAATAATAAACAGAAATGCAAATGAGAATCAGATATATATGATCTTAACCTCATACGAATACAACTCAAAAATTAGCTCTAAGTATTGTGGATGAATCTTTGTGTGGTTCGTAATCATACGATTAAGTCATCATATGTGAACATCATGGCGTCATCCTTTAATAGCAAGGGTAAAGACCTCAGACCATCATTTACATTATTAATATTTATTTAAAGGTGTGCTTTTAATCATCTTGAATGATATTCACGTTCAAACAAATATGATGTATAAATAGGATAAGAAAAGAAAAAAATACTTAAATCAGATAAGTACAAATTGATAATGACAACAATATATTTGTTCTAACTTAAGATAATGAAAGTTATATCACTCAGATGTGTACAATCATCCCAACATTCATATAAGATGATCATTCTAGCTATTTACTTTAGAAGAGGCACTCCATATCATCTTGAACAATCTCTTAGTTTGTAAACTATATATAAATAAGATTATCAGGGATCACTTTACTCAAAAACCAAATTAAAGGTAAACAAACAAAAGACAAATCACATTGTTAGGGTTCTCCAACAATCCTTGCTATGAACAACCCCTGATGCATTCTAATAACCAAGAGAACATCATTTTGAGTAGATAGACTTCATCTCTTTCTCAATAATCCAAGTTTGTATCCCTAAGCTCCCACACCATGCCTATTCAAGTAAACAAACAAAAGACAAATCACCTTTTTAAGGTTCTCCAACAATCCTCGCCATGAACAACCCCTAGTGCATTCTAATCACCAAGAGGACATCATTTTGAGTAGATAGACTTCGTCTTTTTCTCAATAATCCAAGTTTGTATCCCTAGGCTACCACACAATGCCTATTCAACTAACCTCTATTAAGCTTAATTGATTAATTTGTGTGTTTCAGGCCTTAATGTATACATATTTTTGTAATCATGCAATTATATTTGGATTTATCATCTTGACTAAACCTAAAACTGAAAAGAAAACTCCCAAGTCAACCCTCTACCAGTTATGTTTTGGATGAAGAACATTTTAAATCAAGAGATAACATGAAGGCGTTTGGTTGGATAAAAGAATGTGGAATCAATATAGTTAAACCATTTAATGTTGAGCTAGAGTTTAATAAAAGTGATCCAATCTTGTTTTATTTTGCTAAGAAGAAATTGGAGAAAGTTTTGCAAAAAAGGCATCCACTCAACAGTATTATGATTAGACACTTCAATGCAAAAATAGAAATATAAAAAAACTTCTATGCAGCTAGTCATACCTTCATAAGACCACTATTAAAATCACTAAGAAGGATCGCAATGGATTCATTAAGATTCCTACATGAGGTCCTGCTATGTAATCAAACTATGATAATCCATGTTTTGATTAGACTAAAGTTAATAAGTTAATGTGTAATTTGACAAAGAGTGAACATATACAAAAAGTCAAGTTCTTTACATAAAGAACCTACTTAGTATAACATTTGCTGCAAAGTACAACTATAGAAAATGTAAAAGAAACTTCTATGTAGCTAGTCATACCTGCATAAGACCACTATTAAAATCACTAAAGAGGATCACAATGGAATCTTCAAGATTTCTACATAAGGTCCTGCTATGTAATCAAACTATGATAATCCATGTTTTTATTGGACTAAAGTTAATAAGTTAATGTGGAATTTGACAAAGAGTAAACATATACAAAAATTCAAGTTCCTTACATAAAAAACCTATTTAGTGTAACATTTCCAGCAAAGCATAACTATGCCACATGGAGGTGCCAATAGCATATCACACTTTGGTTGTCTCTTGCTATTTGAAGGAGTCTTTTGACCTTGTTAAAAGAATATTTAGATTGACAACCAATATTTCTATAATTAAAAACCTTAATTACAAGAATAAGTTTCATTTCAGTTATGGACATTTGATTGTACCATTTATCAATTTTAAGTATAATATGAGTTCAAATTAATTGGACTTTGTTCCTTGAGCAATAAAGACATCAAATATGAAGCAAATTTAGTATTTTATAGAGTCGCATTTAGTGTGGGGTTGTGGAGCTCAAGTTGTTGAAGAATAGCTAGCTGAAAGGATAAGGACTTCCCCACAAGGACAATCTAGAAAGTCCCAACGTCATTGGTCAACTATAAATACATCCACATCATCCTAATCAGGTTAGCTTATTTGGTAACATCTTACAAATCTTAAAGCAATTGTAAATAGCAGATTTTATTTCCATCTTTTCATAACACTTGCATCTCTTCTACATTCCCACTCAAGGCTTATTTCTCTTGTATGCCTCACAGGCCATTTTATACATAAAGAAACTAGTGAAGCACTCTTGCTCTTGATTCCCTCATTGCAGGGGTTTTCCACATAATCTCGTTTGTGAAATCTTTTTCTTTTGTTTTCTCTTTTCTTCAAGAGTCCTCTAACCTCCAAGTGTGCAAAGAAAATCTCTCATCAAAAAATCAAATCCCACACTTAAAAATTTTTGAAAGATACTAATTTATGGCGTTTGATGTGCTAGGATAGGAAGAGTACTCCCTATCATCGACCAAGTTTATTGGATAGTTTGTATTTCCATGCCAAGATGACTTTGCAGTTGTTGAAAGAAATTGATATCTTGATCACCATGAATAATAAAGCTTCAGTTATGTGGATATTATTCCGGCAAAGTTTGGATTTTGCTTTTTTCTCCTTCGTTTTAGTTTCAACCATTGCACCAACAACAAAAACAAAAAAAATTTATCACCAAAAGATCATACTACCCTAGATTATGCAGTAATGGTCTTCCATTATTTCCCCAAAACAATCGACAAGCACCCCAACTAGTAAGGGTCACATTTTAAAAATGTTTTCTTGATATTTTTGTTCAATATGTATTAAAAGCTCACTTCTAGCAAATATTAAAACATTCGTCCAAGAAAACTCTTGCTGGCTTCGTTTATAACATCCTATAACCTTTATAATATCTTTGCTTTCTTACGGCAACCAAAAATGATATTTTGAAAGCATCCTTCTGCACCAAAGATAAAATTTTATAAACTGAAAAAACAGTACCAACAAAATAAACTAGGAAGACTTTGTAAGATAATTGTCACCAGCAACAAAGCAAACAGGTATGTAAAACAGTCTTACCACACATTTTTACACTAACTGTTCATAAACTTGTTAGTCTAACTTCATAGTTTATCAGTTGACCTTGAATGACAAGCTTATTAATGCACCAAAACCTAATAAAACCATTAATACAAGCAGCAGCTTTCTGTAAGAGGAAAGTAATTTCCATGTTCAACCAACAACATAATAAGAATGGACAGAAAATAAAGCGTCAAATCAAAATTCAGTGTCAGTTGTGCATTTCTAAACTAAACCATCATTAATAAAAATGACACATCTCTAATAAAAATAAGCATATCATTTTTTATTCCGTGTTATGTTGAACTCATTTTGCAAACTAAGTTTGTGAGGCAAAATAATGGCACGATATGTTTTCTTCACAAATTGTGCTAGAAAGACAGCTACGAAATAATTTCGAGTTTTGAAAATCACCTGTGTGTATTCAGAGTCAGAAATATCTCTTTTAAGAGAAACTTGTGCAGCTTGTTTTATTTCCTGCTTCAAGAGCTTTGCATAAGGTTCCTTGCCTTGAAAAAGGTTGATGACAACGTTTCTACAAAAAAAAAGGTTGAGAGTAAGTACACTCTCTTCAAAAAATATATGTTGCACCTAAATATACATATATACATGTACATATATTAGTAATAAGCTGTTTTCACCTCAACGGATCAAGTGCTGGATTCCCTGCGTGCTTTAAAACATGCACACCATGTATTTCCACAGTAACCTGATGTATAATAGAGAGGAGGTCTTCTAAAGGGGCAGAGACGGCATTTTCAGCAGCATTAACAAGTAATCTAGTTTTGGGATCTTCTTTTGGACGGGATGACTTGAAAAGGGCCATTTCCCGTAATCCTCGAACAATTGATGAAAGGCTGCAATACAAACATAAAAAATATGTTATTAGCAGCAAGAAGGAAAAAAAAGATGTCATGAAAAACAGCACATTATCTTCTTCTAAACCTATTAACACCTCAATAATTGACAGGAAGCTTGATCAGTTTTTCCACTTCATAGAGGCTGTTCAACGCATATTTAAGAAGAAAAGACATTAGAATTTTTTGGCACGAAAAGGTTGGCTAGTTAAGCCAAAGAAAACGCTTCACCATGCGCTGGTTGAGCTAGCTTACAAATTAGACTGCATTGAAGGTTGAAAATATTAAAGCAGTCAAACAGAAGGTTACAAGATCTAGCTCCATGTTTGGTGGTGTCACCTTTTGGATCACAGTTACTCTCCTACTGAAGTATCTTATGTGGTGGTGCATTAAGATTTACAGTTTTTCCCTTCCAGTTGAATGTGTCAGCCTTTTTATGATCTTGACTTAAATATCATACCACAGGAGGTTCTATGGGAAGCTACTTACAGTGCAATGCTCAATTTCTATGTGATTCAAGGATCCTTTAATAACTTTGTCATGCACTGCAGGAGTTTGTTTGTTGTCAAACCTATTTCATTTGCATCCACTTCCTTCCCTAATTAATGCTCTTCAGTATTTTGAACTTGCATATTCTTTCGGTTGATAAGATTATATTTCTTGCTTGTTGTGTGAACATTCTAAACTTCATATGTGGATCCTTTAACAATTAAGTCATTTCAACCATCCAACAATCTCACTGCCACCTTTGCCTTTGACATTACTTGTTATCTGTCACCACCATTCCCATCATTGCTTTTGCCAAACCTTCTCTTATACAAAATGTAAGAAAAAAATATATTAAACCTACATCCTAACAATGTTGGAACCTATATATCTATTTTTCAAGACAAGTATCAAAGATGTCAGCAATCAACCCTTAAAAAATAAGCAATGGAAAACAAGGCCAACGAAATTTAGATTTCTCATAAAGTGTAACTATGTGATAACAAACATGGGATACATCAAACAAAATAAAACTCAAATTAAGCAACCCAATTAGATCATATAGACAAGTCATATAAGATGAGAAACTGTCCTTTTTCATTGATGAGATATGGATGACAGCATGTTACACCCCATCAGATGACGAAGACAATCATTCGGAGCTAAACTACAGATTTGCCATATTTTGTTCATCTTTATTGCATTTTATACTTTTATATTGCTTGTGTGTGTTGTACACATTATGATACCTTAGGACATGCACTGATGGAATATTGAGGTCATGATTATACAATTCTGGTAATTTTATGGTTGACTGGATGAGCTTGATATCCCTAGAAGGTTCAAATTTCACAATAGACAATCAGAGCATCAGAAGCAAATCTTTTGCCCATGCAAAACAGCTGGGAATTGGCCAACAGCACAGAGTAGTTGATTTGATCACTCCGGGCAAATAGCTTGAACCACACTATATGGTCAAGCTGACTGCGTTCGGACTTTAATACCTAAAATCCTAACCAAATTTAATGTTGCTTGAAATTGTCTTTTTTTCTCCATATAAAGTTGTATTTAATTTGAGAGGAAACTAATGAAGATTAACAAATATTTTCCACAAGCTTACAACAATGTTTCATCTCTTGATGCTTTGAAGTTTTATGTGATGCCTAGCTCAATAAGCTCTACATGGAGATGTTCCAAGTGATTATCCAAGGAGTTAAACACTTAAGTCACCTGGCACAAGATCCAAAGTTTTGTGTAATGTACCTATTGGGGGTCAAGAATATTTCACTTTATAGTAATTTCCTAGCTTATGTTGAAGATTATTGTGCCCATCTTCTCTTGTGTGATTTGTTGAGGGATTTGGCATGGGAAATAGAGCCTTAAATTTATGTAACTCTTTAGATTTGAACTTCATGCTATCTAGAATATTTTCTTAATTCATGGGTTTTGTTAATTTGGACTCTTGGTAAAATTTCTAAAAACATAAAGAAAACCTGTCTGGAAAGTTACAGATTTTGAAGTATCTATTTTAGTCAAATCTTTATCAACTGAACCAAAATTTTGTAACATGAAAGTTTGAAAAGAATCCAACAACTTCCATAATTGAATCTTTAACTGAAAAGAATCAGAACACTATGATTTAATTGCCACCAGCCAATCTATCCACCTATTCTGAAAATTTGGAACTAATATTAGCAAACTTACAATTGGGAGCATTTAGCCACTAAAATGTACTCATAATTTTGTGAAAGCTGGCAGTCTTGAACTCAATCAATCATCTACAAGCTTTTTATAGAATATTTTCATTTAAACCAATTTTGAATCAGTATTACTTTGTGCAAACAAAATGCACAGTTAGTACATTCTATGAGCTATTTGTAATTTTTCATTTAAGAGCTCTGCTAGAGAGTTTTTTTGCAAGATGCAGAGCATATAAAGATCATACTACCCTGTATTTGACTATTCTTGGATTCATGCTTCCCTATTTCAAAGAAAATTCAACATTGATGAATCTTCCCTTTCTGTCATCATGATTAATCATACAACAACGTTGGTCCCATTAGATGTTAGAGTCCAATCTTCAAATCCAGGGTTGTCAGATTCATATTGTCTGTCTTCTTTCCTATTGGTAGGGATGAACTTAGCATCACCAAGTTTAGAACCAAAGGCTTTGGTGTA
The DNA here is from genome assembly GCA_023846275.1 of Vanilla planifolia. Taxonomy (NCBI): domain Eukaryota; kingdom Viridiplantae; phylum Streptophyta; class Magnoliopsida; order Asparagales; family Orchidaceae; genus Vanilla; species Vanilla planifolia. The sequence goes on along the minus strand of CM043869.1, from coordinate 28,887,411 downwards.
ATTGACACTTCTATTCATCTCCATGGTGAGGCAGAATTCTTCTTGTCTAAGATATATGACACACCTACATTGGACCTCAATACCTACACCCTAGATACTCAGATTGGTTCTTGCCCAAGGGACCATGCTTGCATGCAATATAGTGCCCATTTTAAACACTTTTCAGAGAGTAGTTTTTTGAAGCCAAGGAGACTTGATATTGCATGGTACACCTCTTCAATTGATGACAACTTCTAGCACTACATTATAAATCCACCATATTTTTGTTTAAATTTGTTACATTTTATATTCTCAAGTTGGTCGTGTATTATAAACCTAAGATATCCTATGACATGTCTAAATGGATCACGAGTCATGTATAGATAGTTTTGGACATTGTTTAGGGCAGAATCAGTCAGCTAAATCACCCTAAGTAATTCAAATTTTACACTGGACGATCAAAGTATCAGAAGCCAATCGTTTTGCCCATGTTAGCTGGTTGGGGATAAGTCAACTGCCATGGGCAAGTGACTTGATTGTGCTAGACAGTCAGCTTGAATTGTCATGGGTGAACAACCAACCATATTTGGCAAGTATTGTATCGAATCCTGTTCAAATTTTTTTGGGTGTTTTCTACATGACCCTATCCTTATCCTCCTAATGAATTTAATGTATCAAATTTGAGAGGAAGCTCGTGAAGATTGCAAAAATTTTTCTTAAAGCTTAGAGCCTGCTTTCCCCTGTTGATTTTTTCATGCACATGTGATGTTTAGCTTAAGAAACTCTTCATGCACATATTAAGAGAACCAAAGAGTCCAAATCTTGTGTCATCACGCTCAAGGTTCCATGAGGAAAAGTTCTGTGAGATGCACCCCTTGGAAGTCAAGGACATTCCATTTTGTAGGACTTCGCTAATTTATATTGTTTATTCGTTGAAAGATTCTTGTTTCCCTTCTTTGCTGTGCATTTTGTTGGCATGGTAAACGGACCCCAAAGTTAGATATCTCTCCAAATTTGATCTTCACGTCATCTAGAACCTTTTCTTAGTTGCATAGTTTTTGTTGATTTGAACTCAAAGGTCAATTTAAAAGCATAAATAAAACATATCCTAAAAGCTACAGATTTTGGAGCTATCTATTTTTCAAGTAAAACCTTTATCAAATGAACTTCAAATCAATAAAAAATTTGTAATATGAAAGCCAATTCCCAAACAACTTTTTTATTTGCAACTTTAAAATAAACAGACCAAACAATTGTGATTTAATTACCACAAATGAAACAACCCAGTTGTTGTGAATGATTTCTATAAGCTTATTTTTAGCAGAGCATTTAGTGAAACATATTTATAGTTTCGAGCAATCTATCTTGTAAAAGTTTCTCCCAAAACATACTCCATTTTGACATTGTCTTGAATGAATTTCCCTTCTTGCAGGCTTATTGCACACCGACCGTATTAGGATTTAGCTTAAGAGCATAGCAAGTTTAATCCTAGGATTAACTTTACCATAACAGGCTTTATCTTTGGCAAGCCATTCCAATGAGTTTACCTTGGTGTATCCTTTTGGTAAATATATGTATGTTTCAATACTCAGAAATTTAGACTTCGTAGCTTCTCCTTAGGTTTACTTGTATGCTTCATTTTTATTTCAGTATTTAAATTCCCATAGACACTCGTTTTCTCCTTACACCCAATATGAAAAAACATTGAAAAAAAAATTGAAGTCTCTTGCTATCATTGCTCATCCACTGTCACTTTTAGTGTGCTAAGGAACAGGTTTACACTATGCTCATAGAATTAAATTCACAACTTCTAGGATCAAGACTTCAATCAGTCTCAAAAGTCAATTCATACGCTAAAGGTACTCTTTAGACCGAGGTACCAACACATGGTTATGATTCCAAAAACATTTCACCATTTATTAATTCGTAGATAACTATCAAACTCATCATGTGAATCAAGTCAAGTGGTATCACTTAACAAATACTACCAGTGACCTAAAATTACCAATGAACATGATTATTTAGAAATGCTTTATTATCACAACATCAAACTATTTAATTATTGCTCAAAATAAGGCTCAATACTTTAATCATGATGTTGATGCAAAAAAGGGAATTCAAAAAATTTAAACAAAAATTTATTTAGGACAAAGATGAGAAAGCTCGATCGGGTGAAGTTTTCAAATATGTTCAAGAGAAGATTAGAACACACTTTAAAACGGATTGACACAATGTAGCAAGATTTTGGTCGAGAGACTTTAATTAGAATAGCGACAAATACATGGTGCTATCGAAGGATGTCCCAACTATGTTGAAGAGAAGGCAACGTAGTAGGTGTTGAGATGATGTAAACGGATGCAACGACAGCTCGTCCTATTCAAGGTAGCGTTACCGGGCATGAGTTCGCTCTAATTGGACCCACACCGGCAAGCACACATGCACGTTGCAGCGTTGCGGTCCTGGGTGAGGTCGAGGCGGCACAAGTTGGCATGGAATGGATTGGGTCGACACGGGTCGGTATTAGTCGACTCAGGTAGAAGTAGGTCAACAAGGAGAAGCAGTGGGTCAAAGTGGGTCGGCATGTATCACCACAGGTCAATGGTGACAGCATTAGTTAACGTGGGTGGCGCATGTCAGCATGGGTCAACCAAGTGGCTCCATGTCAATGCAGGTCAACGCAGGTTAGCAAGGTCAACAAGGGTCAATGCGGGAGGTGCATGTCGGTGAGAGTCGACATGGATCGAAACGGGTCTACCTTGGTTCAATGTCAAAGTAAGCTTGACCCAGTCCAATGCGAACTCATGCGAGTCCAACAGCACATGTGTTATGATAACATATGAATCTCGACAAAACTATGGTTTTATAAGGGTGTTCAAAATCGAGATCGGGATAGAAGGAGATTGAAACCACGGGGAAAAGGAAAAAAAGGGTTCAATAGAAGGGAGCAAAAAGAATGCTTAGGAAAGCATAATAGAAGGTCTAAGACAGTTTGAAGAGGAGAAGCAGTGGCGATGAAAAGTCCGACGATCAGGTACAACATCCTCTAAGAGGTCTCCCCTTCTCAAGTCAATGGGAGGGGTTTTATAGCCATGTTTAACAAATGTTGTCAAACTAACCGAGCTCCTCTTGTTCCTTTATTCCTACGTGATCTAGCGGGTACTCGATAGTATGCCCAATAGGTATCGTGAGGTTTTCTTTTTTTTTTTAATATATTTTGCTTCTTCACATGTGAAATAAAAAAAAATTATTTTTTGTCTATTCTTGCTTGAAAGAGAACCCAATAATTATTTTACATCCATGAGAATGTATTGATCTTTTTGTTAGGTTTTCATAAAAATTTATTTTTTTAAGGTATGAAAGTTACATAGCAGAGATACATCCCAAGAACATAATTCTAATTAAACAAGAAAAATCTAATTCAAGTCCATATTTAAGATGAACCAACCATGGTTTTATTCCAAAACTAGTTGGAGAAATAATTCAAATCAAAATGATCACTATAATCAACGAAGAGGATCACCATATCGAGCATTAGGAAACAAAAAATATTACCTCCTCAGATTTCACAAAATAAAGAAAAGGATTAAGTGTTATACTTCATTATATATTAATCTAAATTTTGAATAAAGTTAATACTTTTAATAGACTTATTATGTAACATTGTCCTTCCTTTATAAGATCCCATATTATGCCAACTTACAGAAATAAGATAGAGTCAAACAATTTTGGTAAATGAAAAGTTCAGTCTTTTTACACAAAAAATCCACTATGATTTTTAACTTTTACCTCATCGAAAGTTTACTAAAGGAGTGTAAAGAAAGATGGCAGTAACCAATGCCCATGGATAAAACCCACTTCTGCATCATGGTACCATTAATAAAGCATCTCCTTATAGCAATAACGACTTAAAGAAAGAACCATTAATTTCAAAATGAACCTTCTTAGCAATTAAAAGTCTGAATATTTACAAACGAGAAAAACCAATCCCAGTCTGCAAAAGAGAACAAAAATATAAGGAGTATGCTCTTATTTGCTTCTCGGCTTCACTGTAAAATATTTAAAAATCACAAATTATCTTAAACACAAGACAGCCGTTGTACTCGTCAAATCAGCACAACAATAACTGAAATAGAAATCGAAACTAGAAAAAAAAAAAGATAACAGAAGGAATTGAAGGAAACTTTTCAATACTACAAAAACCAGCACAAAGGATACAATATATAGACCATAAACATAAAATGAACACAACTTGTAGGAGCTAAACTGGGAAACTAACTAATTACTGCGATCTTCTATCTGTTAAACTAGGAAAATAGCAATAGCAAGTTAATTTTCCTGCTTAAGCAAATAAAAATCCAGCAAGTCTATTTTTGGAAGATTTTACTATAGAAACCCTCAAAATCATGGGATCCGTATATATGCTTTCAAACACTCTCCTCGGCCTGGTGAATGAATATCAACCATGCTCATATTTGACTCTTTAAGTCCGATCTAAATAATGCTTTGGTAAGGGCATCTACTTCTTGTTGATCTATGCATGTTTCATCCTATAATGTTGTATGGGGTTGTGAACAATTGCAATAACAGATTTAGTATGACTATATAACTTCATTGGAACATATAAGGGGAAACTTGGGTCCTTTAGAAGCATTTCTATCGCAAAAAATTTGCAAATAACTATAGTTATTGTTATATATTCTGGTTTGGCTCTACTGATTGAAACTACTGTATGTTGTTTACTTCAATTTACAACATTTTCCCGATACTTTGCGGTTGATTTGAGTCTTCAACAAATCCTTCAAATTTTGTTTCTTTTCATTTCCTTTTTTCAAAACAAAAATCCTTGCATAGCAATTCTCTTAAAGAAACAAGGGGTTTGATTCACAGTATCTAGATATCTTTTTGTAAGAGAGTGCATATATTGGCTAACACCATCAAGATCGTAGGTAATATTAGATTTACTCTTAGTAATAAGTATATCAGTTTTCCCACCAAATGTACATACATCCCCTTAAATATAGGTGGATCACCTTCTGTAATCTTTTAGGCCCAATTTTGCACAAAAGGGGCAAATGTTTATTTGCAAGTTTTCCATCCCTTTTAGAAGATCAAGAATTTATCTCTTTCAGCAATTTCCATCCCTATGAGAAATTTGAGTTTGCCCATATATTTGTCCAAGAATTTTGATTGCAATAACCATTTGAGATTGTAGTTTGCCTAGGCATCATCTCATGTTTTCATCATGTCATCAATATAGACAATAAAAATTGATGTTCTTCAAGTTAACTCGTTTCAAGGCATGATCTGCTTCACTGTGGTTGTAACCAAACCTTTCATGGTCGAGCTCAAGTTGTTGAACTAAACTCTAGAGGACTGCTATAATATAAAATGAATTTTTAAGCTTGCATGCTACATACATGCTTTTCTTCACTATAAATTTAGGTGAAAGTTCCATATACACATCCTGCTCTAGGTTATCGTTCACAAAAAGCAATTGACAAAAACATTTGATGTAACTCTCAGTCTGAAGTTGTCGCAAGAGACAATTGTACCTAAAAGGACATTAATCTTTTAAGGGTACAAACATATTTTCGTAGTGCAGCATCACGCTCTTGAAGCTCTCACCACAGTGAACCTCTATAAAAAAGTTTCTCATATATTGATCGAAGAGGTTTGTTCTCAAGTATATGATCTCTACATCAATATCATTGTTCAAACCTTGCAGGGAATCAAATACCCAATAATTTTTCAACATTTTATCATCTGGGCATCTCCAATTCACTATATAGAAAAAGTTCATTTCTTACCATAGTTGTCTATAGATTATCACAAATTTATTTCCTTGTCACACCTTTTTTGGGGAGCTATCAAAACATTCAAATATATTTTCAAATTTAAAATAATCTAAAATACCTTTAAAATCTCGTGTTGTCTTCTAGAACAAATAAATATAGCTAAATTTTAGACCCACTGTGTTTATAAGCCAAACCATTATAATTCAATGTTTATCTTCAAAGTTTGGATAGCTGCATCAGTATTAGGCAAAGAGGGAGTCTCACCTATTAGACACCCCATCTTCCACTTCCCTTTGATCATGAGTATAACCACTCTTGAAATTTGAACCCAATTAACTTGTATTGGGTTATTTGCACTGTGCTTGACATCTGGCAAAGGGAGCTATGAATATGATGGGTCTTGACAGATGACATGGATATGGATGATGCTTGAAGGAAGCATGACATTGCGTGGAAAACAGTCTGGAATGGGGCTTAGCAATAGATTCTGGTAGAAACAATCAGCCTTGATACAATGAAATCTCAAAAAATATACAGAATCCTAGAAAAAAAAAGCAAAAATTGAAGAATGCTTTTCCATGCTTTAATTTGATGAATAAGACGTACAATATCTAGACCGAAAAAGTAGAAGTCCAGTCATCTAGGAGCTTAACTGCAAAACAAACTGATGACTGTACATTATTATTTTCTAAACAAACTAAACAGTAATAGATAATTAATTTCCCAGCCACAGGAGATAATAAACTAGGAAGGAAATTTCCTACTGCAGGAATTAATAAACTGGAATGGATATTTGTTTGGGAAGATCTTCATCTACAATCCCTAGATAAAAAACCTTATATACTTGCCAACAATGACATTATCTGCATCGTAACATAATAGGAATTGTTCTTAACCTGACATTTAAATAAGGATGTAAAGGGCCCAAAAAACGTTCATGTGTAGACAAGCAGCAATATTTTTCTTTTACAATAATAAAACTAGCAAACAGCACAACATACACAAAGCTAACAAAAGCCACAAAAAGCATTGAAGAAAGCTAGAAGACGAGACTAAAATTTATTTGTTAAAGTGAATGCTTTCAATGTTTTCCATGCAAAAGGAAAGCAACTAAATAACAGCCAAGAGATTACCTGCGTACTTTTTGATCATTAAATATTTCTAAGAGAGCTTTTGGAAGGTGTTCACGAGTTTCATCAGTCATAGTTTGTCCTGCTGAAACATCTATTGTACCTTTAGCCATACAAGTAAAAGAATCTGCTTTATGTGCTGTTTTAGCCTTCACCCTTTTTGAAGTCAGAGAAGCTCTTGCAATTTGTGGTATTTTCTTCCCCAGCTTTCTAACAAAATCAAGGATAAGCTTCTCACGATCGAACCAAGATTTTTCTTGCTCCTTGGCAATATTTGGATAGCATTTAATAAATGAATAATCCGTTGATTCTTTGAATTTCCAATTACCAAGGGTTTTCCGTTCATAAGCCAATGCATTCATCATGCATTTGAACAAATGATGGTCAAGTTTAATACACTTAAGTTGGTGATAGCAAATTGTTTTCCTTCTACTAAAGAGAAGGAGAATATAATCTCTCTGCATAGCTTCATCACCATCATACAGCAAGGAACTTTTGCAAACCCATAAACCTTGTACCAAATTGGCATAAGAATGTAGCACCCTTAAGAGATCAACTTCTGAATAACCATAGGCAAGATGCTTGAGAGCAACAAAACGATTAATTTGTTTTACCTGCATTCAGCATGCATCACCATAAGATAAAGGATGTTAATTCACAGTAATACTTGTCTTGCATAGAAAGACTCATAATATATAAAAAAAAAACAGACAATCAAGCCCATAACAAAAGACAATCCAATTAGCAAAGAAGCAAGCAATGTCAAATAGAAGGAAAATGATCAACTAAGCATCTAACAAACTCTAAGGAAGAAACAAGAGCACGCAAAAAATATAAATATCTATGAGCAGAATTGTTTAACAAATTGGAATGCAATTAACCTGGCAAAACCACTTTTTCAGCCTTTCTTCCAGTGGTAAACCCAGTAACAACCTACACAAATGTAATAGCATGAAACAAAGTATGAGATAGAACAAATAAGATAACAAAAAAATCGTGCAATTAATGGCATGTGTCTGAACATTTTTCTGCCTATAAATTGATTCCAAGCGTAGCTAAGTCAGCAACACAAGCATCTAAGAATACTCCAAAAAATTCCAGCATGGGCTTCAAATTTGGTAAGTAAGCTAGCATATTTGGGTCATTAATAGTAGAAGCAAATGTGTAGAGAGACCAAAAATAAGTAAAACATAAAGGTGAAGAATAACATATAGATCTAAACATAAGATAAAACTAACAGCAGAGAAAAAAGATAGTGCAGTTAATGACATAAAATGCATATTTATGCAACTAAACATTGATTCCGAACTGGCCAGCACTTGGGGCTAGGAATACTTGAACCAATTTAAGCATGGGCTTCAAACGTTGCTCAGGTAAGACAGCACATTGGATCATTCAAGGCACAAACAGAAGTGCAAGGAAAACACAAATAAGTATTACATAATACAGCTGTGAAAGTATATTGATGAAGTGCTGCAAGTCAATTGTCAATAAAAGGATAAAGCTCCAACTCAAGTAGGGTCATGATCTATCAAAGACATGCTTCAGTCTTAATTTTTGAATTAGTATTTCAGGATGGGAATTAGCAATGTATTTATGTGTATATGTGACTGAGATGATCTTCGATCATACCTTACAATATTGTGTTGCTTTTGAATCTTGAGAAAATTTAACACAGCTTGTCTTAGTCCATAACCTGGGATTCCTATAACCTTGAATAAACTACCACCCATCATGCCTTCGATTTATTCTTGCAAGTGGCCAGGTGACCTGATACTAGTTTCCCAAGTAATCTTGTACCCTTGGTCAGGCTCTTTAAAATGACGCAATCGAAAAATGAAAATGCAAATCCTTGATCTTGCTGTCCTGAGAAAACCCTCTTAAGAAAACCACCAAGACATGAAATAGACAGGCACAATAATAAGAAGCCTCTAGAATATCACAACCTAGAGACCAATAAACCCCTAACTTTTTTCAAAAATCAAAGAAGGCACAAAACTCCTCTCACCTCTACGAACTTTACACCTTACCAGAGAAGATACTTTTCTCTTGCCCTCCAACGACACACTGTAGAAGTAAACCTAGCCAAGTGGCCCACTCTCAAGATAAAAAAAAGGGAAATAAGAGGCACAGCCATGAGATCAAATGAACCACTCTCAAGGGTCTCCCTTTGATCAGAAACTCAATTATAGGTTTATTAAATCCAAAAATTATGAAAAAAAAATTGAAAACAACAAATGATGAAGATCATCGTTGCACAAAGTAGAAAGAACCTAACACGCAAATACATTAGAAACCTGCAAACCCTATGCGCATGCAACCACCTAAGTCAGTTGCATGTGCTTCCATCATATTCTCTATGTGGCACAAGGTACATGCGTGCAGTAGATAAACCTACCTCAACAATGCAGTCCATGTGTTCGCAATAGGGCACATCTACATGCAAAAACAGTACTTGTGCACCAAAACAGTGCTAATGCATAGTCGTTTGAGTATGTGTGCAAATAGGCCCATTGTGACACGAATTATTGGAATTTGAATTTTTAGTAAAAAAAAAAGATCTTATATTTCTTGTGAAAAATAAAATGTATTTTATAATAAAATATTATGTCCAAACATTTATATAAAAAGATAAAAATGGTGAATGAAATAATTCTACTTCTTCATTTCTCTGTAACAAAAACTCCATTCTCTTTTCTTTATCAGTTCATTGTCATTCTTATGCTTCAATTTCTATTATTACAACTCCAAAAAATAAGGTCTTTCATTGAAGGCTCGAGGCAATAATACCTTATAGAAAAATCACCCCTCTTCTTTCAACACAGATTGGCGAAAAGAGCTTCTATTAACTCAACAAGATTACGATCCTCAAGCTCCCCAACTTATATAGACTCATCCCCTCAAATCTCCTAAAAGTCCTTTTCATAGCTTACAATGACAATCAAAACAACAAGGAGATAAGCACACAAAAACTAATCCTAATAGATGAGCTAAAATCCAAACCATTTGAAACTAAAACCATTCTCAATTTTCATAGCATTCAAATGCAAAACTCTACTTTTATCTCGTTCATCCTATATTCGTCTCGACCACTTTCAGACAACTTTTTGCATGAGCATTAGCTCATTGAGAATCCATGAGCCTTCCTTGACCTCTTCATGGCACCTTCCTTCACTGCATGTGTGTCTTTGTCATCTCTCAACCCAAAACTTCTCCTTCTCAAGTGTGAATCCTCAAGAACACCTCAATCCTATCACTCAATTAAAATCTACTGGCCAATCCCTGAAGACACCTTCCCAAGAGCATCATCCATGCCAACCTGATATATGAAGCCTTCATTATTGTATTTCTTCATCTACTACAATACCATTCAAGATATCCCTATTATCTTCATACTTCCCAAGACCTCTCTCAAAAAACCCCTTGAAAACTCCTCCCTAAACCCTCTTAAGACATCAATACCCTTTGGAATCTACATTCCTAAGAACTCATTAAGTCCAATCTCTAAAGATCAGATGAAACCTAAGACTGAATACTCACCTCTTAAGAAAACAAACATTGAGATCCTCCAAGATGATCCACAATCAACCTTAAATCATTTTAACATGCTTTTCCAAAGTAGATGTCAATGTATATCAAACAAACTATGTAATATGCCTAGCTTTATAAGGACACTCTAACTTCTCAACCAATTTTTGCATAGTCAATGTTATCCGAATGGCTAGATTGTATTTTATTAAAAGACCCCAAAAGAAGGAAATAAATGCAGCATGAAGCTCCAAGTTTGTAAGATTGGATGCTTTGGAAGATATCAAAATATCAAAATCTCCAACAAAAAATCTATTTAATGCCACATAGTCTAGGCACAAGTCATGCACAAGACATTTAAATTGGCTTCACCCAAAGCCAACTTAAAGAAGAGGACCAAGAACTTATATTCTTTAAGTGGAGATGAAACATTAAACATATTTTTAATAATTCCATAAATGTTGCATCCAATTCACATATGAAGATTATGAACTTATAGGTTAGGTTTTATACCATACCTACATGGGAGCATCGATTGAAAAAACAAAATGTTTGTCTATAAGTTCCTACCACCCATCAAATTTCCACTTACCATCATCAACCCAAGTATCCCCCATAATCTCTCAAGGTTAACAATATCATGAATGACATTTGGTGCCCAAAAATCATCTCTTATTCATTAAGGAGAAGGGTGTTGGTGGATAGAAACACCACATATTTACATAGTTATGAACATCACTAACTAACCTTTTGACCCTTGTAATGTAAACCAAAGAAACACTTGAGGGCACTGACGCACTAGATTATCCTTGAGCTAAATTACTCCTTTAGGTAGCACTAATCATTTTGTAGGAAAAGAGCAAGATAGACTATGCAAGGCTTTGCATTGGAGGATCTTGAGCTTGTGCATTACCAAAGTCAAAACATAGTTGTACTTTTCTTGTCCACCAGTGTGTCAGCAAAGGACAATATGATCAATTCCCAAGATCACATGCTTGCAAGTGGATATAATCACTTGTTCGCATCAACCAAAATAATATGATTAGAACTTTATTATTCTTTGTTACTTAAATTCAATTGCTACCACATCACATAAACTCATCGTAAACAAACCAATCTCTCTTTAGCAAAGCGAAAAGTTTTTAAGCCCAATTCACCATTTTAAGGTATTGCTAGTGCTAATAAATTTCCCAACAAACCTCTAAACATTAGAACTTAAGAACATTTCATGTGTCTAAAAAGTTCCTATATTTTAGAAAGATTAACTTGTTAATGCAAGTGAATAGATTTAATCGCATATTGTAAATTAAAAATAAAGTTGGAACCTTAATATACAATGAAGATGAATACAACTCATAGCCTTAGGCTTTTGTGTTATTAGGCATTGACTTGAGTGTATATTGGCTTGACATAATACAATCCTCTCTTAAAGTATTATCTCTGATATAGTTCAATTTGGATCAAAATGATGTGGTTGAGCCAATATGATATGACAAAACCGATGTGGTGTGAAGGCTGTTGGGGGAAATGAAGCCAATTTGGTGCAACATAAATAATGATTATCATTTGACAGAGTCAACGACAGGCAGTATAACCAAAGATGACTTAGGAGAACTAGCACGGATGACATAGCTAATACGAGCACCAAAACCGATAATGATGTTTCAATAAAGCCAGTGGATAATAGAGTTGATATGATGGGACAAAACTAACAAGAATGACAAAGCCAACAATGTTGGCAACATAGATAGTGATTGTTTCGATAGAATTGTTAAGGATAAATTACCAATAAAAGCGACAAAGTCGACAAAGGTAAAGAGCTTATAGTGATGGTACTACTAAAGCTAACAAAAGTATTAGAGTTGATAGTAATGATTTCCAAACAACTAGTGGGATGATAAATATGTGTATTAATAAACAATACAAAAGTCATTCTCACTTAAAAAAAAAGATTTATCGAACATGTGTAAGATTGGGTTTATCTTCATTTTGTAAGTTGCTAATAATGTTAGTGACTTAACATACAATAACTGTGAACATTACACCTAAATCTAAATTTTTTGGGTTAAGAATATATCAGACCCACATGTTACAACTCTCCTTTAAATTACAAAATGTTTATCATTGAAAACTAGACCTAATGTGATTCACAAATTTATTTGCTACTACAACATTGATTTCATGGAGATTTGCCATGGTGTTGCTACTGGTTTGTTTACTTTCTTGTTTCAAGTATCTTGGTATAAAGACATTATTTTGCATTGAATGACACATTACATGTTATCAATACAATAATTAACATCTATATATTACATCCTTAACAAGACCATAATTGTTCATACCATACAATGAGTTAATCATATACGACAACCTGTTGTATCACCCATAATCATCCACGATAATTACAACAAAGGATTTCATATAACTAGATTATTTCTATCATATGTGATCATCTTGTTATCATATAAAACAATCAAAATCTAGAAACAATTTATGAGTTTATTTGGTATATAATTTGGATAGACTAAATTTACTTATGTCTCCATTAATTGCATGGTTGAAAATTTCTAGTCTTAAATGAATGAAAGAACAATTGATTTGTGAGGTGAAACTTTAAATAGTCGCTTAAGCTATACTTTGGAAGATATCTTAGCTTAAATAAAATTCCCTAAACATTTGGTATGTTGTTGATGGCCACCTTTGATTCTTTGTTGAAGCATGACAATAGAATGACAAGTCTCAAGAGCCTAATAAGCTTAACCACATTATCATTAATAATTAATGTACCATCATCTCCAATATCGACCATACCACTATATTTTTACCCAAAAACTCAAGAGCCTAATAAGATAAATTTCATTGATCATCCATGAATTTAAACTTCATTGATCCTATCCTATACCAGGTTATTGAAAAGGATAATTTCAACATATCATCTTCCAAATTTTTTTATATTCTAACCATACTATTGATCATCAATTGATAATGACTTCAAAAAGCTCTATCCAAAAGGCACAATTTTGCAATAAAAAAAATATACCCACGTTTGTTAAATACAACCGACAATCTACGATTTCCTTAACAATCCCCCCACTGATACCTTGATAAGGCATTACGAAAACTGATATGAAAAAAACATACAATCATAAAATCTCATCAATTCTTTTAAATAGTTTGAAATCCTTAAAATATAGCTTTTCAAAATCAATGCAAACAAAAATGTCTCACTAGGTGAATAGGATACACATCAATTTTCCAAACTAAAATGGTGTCTTATCATAGTTTTTGGTTTGTTGGCATTTCATAAGGATACCATGCAACTAAATCAATATACTCAAAATAAAAAAGTGACAATAGCCAATATCATAGTTCTCATTCAACTATGAAGCAATTGTTGCAATCCTTGGCTTATGCTAATTGGTTGTTACATCACTTGTCTAATCAAACAGCTCCTTAGCAATTTTAATCTAAGTCAGTTTTTACATTACAGCAGATTTCGAATTCAAGGACAGGATGACACATTCTCATCATATTATTCAGAAACGTGGGAAGCCTTAAACTAGTTCTCATAATAAGGTTCCTTAAGTCAATGATATACATTATGCCTTTCATAGTCAAAGTATGATTATGGTTGTTAGTTAAAGCTCGTACACAGCCATCTTTGCAGCAATTCTTTGATCAAACCCATAAATTGTCAATGCTCCATAATATCATTACAACGCTTTTATGAAAATGGAAATATACATTGGCCCTCATAGATGGAGTTCTTAAAGAAGCAGGCACCTTAAACTACCCTTTCTCTCATGTGAAACATTAGACTTAAAGTTGACGACAACTAAATGCGGTATAACACCCATACACCCAATGATCATTTGGTTCTGACTTCTTTTTTATCATAAAAAGCTCCTCTTGAGTCCTTCCTCACAACATTTTATCAATACCATCCAATTAATACAATGTTGAGCCATCTCCAGGTCTTAAGCTAACACAGCTAGAGGCCATCATAAAAAAGGTTCATCCAATGATCCTCAGAAGAAAGTTATTGAGTTACATGTCCTTACTAATTGATGGCTCTCCATTAGACACTTGCTTGGAAATATTGTCAAGTGATCTAAATGGTTCATAAGGGACTTGTTGCTCCATAAGTTAATGAAAAATGACAACATAATGGCATTTCAATCTTCAACATTTCACAAAAAGAAACATCAATGCTGAAGATAACAACCAAAGTAATTAAGGAATTTATGACCACATCTTGAAGAATCATGGAGATTCCAAGATGTTGACAACTTCCAAAGTTAAATACAACTCGAATGTCATTTCAATTCTTCTTAGTCATCAAAGCAAGCAGCTAATTGGTAGGGAAGAAAACACAAGGACAAAAACTTAGAAGAGGATAATATTGAACTCGTCCATGGAGGACCATCATTCTATTTGGTGGACCAAACTACAGTCATGACACTTCTTCTTTGGCCAAGAAATCCAACGTATTGGGCCTCAAAAGTCTTGCCAAAAAAACCAGTATAAGGCAATCTTTGGGATAGATTTTGCGTAGTCAGGATGTTCAACTCAAGTCCATGAATTAAAATTTATCTAAAGCAGTTCATGGCAAGAAATATAAGGTCAAAGATCGTTTATAGCTCAAGATGCTAGTAATGCAGAGCTCCACAACCATGATAATCATCGGATTTTCTAATCCACTAGGTGATGGTTCTGGAATGCCAATTGTATATGGACTGTTGCCATGAATGTGAGTGCATATATCCTGAGAGCTCCAATCTCCTCCAAATTTACAATAGAAACTCTGGTTACCACTAGAATAATGATTAAAATTTTGACCAAAGCCGAATTTGCGGGAGAAACTTTGATTTCAAAAAATATAAAAGATGTAAATGCAAGCGTTAATTATAATGCAATGGTGCATTTTTCTCATAGTTTGCTTCTGCTGCAAAGCAAAATAGCAGAGTTTGGCAAGTCACTCAAAAAGAGAAAATTCAAGTGAAATAAGAAACGTAAAACTGCCTACAAGTTAAACTTCAACTAAGCTTAAGATATAATGCAAAGGAATAAACCAAATGATCAAATGCCACTAAGTCGCTCACAATGTAAAGCCGTAGACAGAAGTGGAAGAATGTGACGGCACACAAGCAATACTTACAAGCAAAACACATAATAGTCAAGCTAAGTCACACAACACCTACATGTTTAACAGAGAAGAAATACATAAGAGATAACCCCAACTTAAAACTAAGTAGGTCACTCATGATCTTGTTGAAATGGTAACAATTCTTTAGCTAATATAGGGAGAGCCCATGTGGCCACTGGATCACCCTAGGTAACCAGCTAAAACTGTCCTGTGCAGTCTCTATAAACTAATGGTGCAATTTAATTAAACAAGAAAGGTTTCATTAGAAAGAGAGGGAAGAGAGGGAGAGAGACGTTAGAAAAGAAGGATAGCTAAACAATTTTAGGACATTTTCTGATATTAACAATTGCAGGAGCTCTCCACCCTTCGAGTCTCATAACCTCCATCCAACTAGAACGTTGACTGAGGCCCATACCAAACTCTGATTGCAAAAAGATTAGACAAGATAGCTCACTTCAACATCAACAGCTAGCATTGACCCAATCTATTGTTTTCACCGACTCACTCTGCTACTTATGCTTGATAGAAATTGAAATAAGAGAAATCATGGAGGCAGGGTACTCACTCGTCCCTGCCTTCTCAACAACAATTTCATCATTAATAGGACCTCAAGATGTGAGGTAACCATCTCCTAAACTTCCACCAACTACTCAATTCTTGTTTCCTTGATCTCCCATTCATCCATTTGTCAACCATCTTACCAAATATTTAGCCAAAAGCTATTTACAAAGAATATACAGAAGATCTATATATGGTAGATTACTAGTAGGAACAACACGTGGTTTTTTAGCTGTAAGCTAGAGTGAAGCTTGATTAAGAAAAGAACAAATTACAGTGTCTAGTTAGCATGAAAATCATTCATTCCTTTTCATGAATATCATACTCAACTACACAACTAATACATAGACTTCTTCAAAGGGTCACTTGATACTATGCCTAATATTTTGTTATGCAATAGGGCAAATGCCTGGATTGATTGCATTTGATTTGGTCTACATGGACTGCCACCAGGAACTTATCAACCTCATGGTGGCTTCCATGAGATCTAAAGCACCCGCCAATGCTGGGAATTGAAAGCCAAATCATGCTTGCATTTCAGTTGCGCACATGGAGGGATACAATCACTATGACTAGCATTTCTGGAAAAAAATTAATACTTTTTCCATGAACAGAAACTTATTTTATATTTATTCCTTTCACATACTGGTTAGACATATTCTCTGGAAGAATATAGCCTTTTTTTATATGCATTAAACCCAATACTTGACCTTCATCACATATAAAATTGAAGTATAGTACATTAAGCCACGACCCAAATTCAATTTTTATGACTTTGCCAATCCATCATATTATTTTGAAAAAAACTGTTCACAAACTTTTTTCCGATTAGCTATAACTTTCTAAAAAAGCCAATGCATAAGGAGTGTCCAGCACAACAAATGATGCATAATAAGGGCCAAAAATATAAATACAAAATATATCTCTACCTACAATAGAATGGGTTGAATGATAACAACTAACTGGAAACGAAAAACAGACAGAGTAAAGATATGCACAAAAGATAAAAGAAAATTTTAAAGCTAGTTTGTATGATATAGCAAAAAAAATTGTGCATACAAGGATTTGAAAGTCCAGAAACAAGGGATAAGCATCAGGAAGGAGATTTCGTGTGTGCTAAAATAATTTTCAAATTATCTATGCTCAAGAAACACCCTTGTATCAGTAATAATAAAAAATAGATTCAGGTAACATATGCATGTACAAAATAACGTTTAGAGGATGAATACAAAGTAAAATTCAAATCAAAGAAATCGAAAGGGAAAGCGGTAAAATAAAGGGTACAATAAAGTTATCCAAAAGATTTAACCCCTAATGCAAAGATTTGGATACAAAAAGTTGTTCCAAAGATTTTGAGGTAAAACTACTACTAAATATGATGATTTGAGCATGTTTGCAAGCTTAATGTCTTCATTCATGAGCACAGCATGGTTGGGTGCATACATTAGATTCATTAACACGACAAGCACTGTAGCCTTATTCACTAACAATGGACAAAAACAATGAGATTATTCTATGGGAAATATTTCCGTACGCATGAAAACACAAGCAGGCAAATTTAAAAAAAAAATTGACCAAGTGCGACACCAATAAAGTTGTCAAGAGAAATACTGCATGGACAGTGTAGAATCTTTTCTATCAGCCATGCCACGGCCACCTGAAGATAAGAAATGAAGGTACCCAGACCTGCTCAAGAAAATCACAATAAGGAAATCAAGACGCCTTTTGAATGAAATAAAAATCTCACAAAAAATCTTTATCCATTAATTTAGAATAGATTATCCTGAACATGAACTTCTGAGTGAACTTTCACTAAAAGCTTACGGTTTCAATCCAAATTCTATTTGATTCTGCCCTTCTGCAGTCATACTTCGCTTGTATTTACGAGATGCAGAACTACTTGATGCATGATATACTAGTGAAACCGAGGCCTGCAAATCTCAAAAGACCAAACATAGGAAGGGTCAAAACTTTCCATATATATGTATACATAGGAAAACAATTTAGTAACAATCTTATTTAATTCCGTTATTCTAATTATTTTAGTGAAAAATCTCAGCTTAGAACAGTGACAAACAGAGTAGACAATTTACGGAGGTAGGAAACATAAGAAAGAAATGAACTAATACAAACTGACATCAAATTAGTGATGAGAAGGTGCTACTTATTGATGATTTAATTCGACAGCCGATTTTCATCCTATAAAAGCTTCATAGAGCATTAGCACACAGTTTGGCATTATCAAACAAGCTTTGCATTTGATACCAATCAGTAAGGTTACCTAGGTAGACAAGACATTCAAAAACAATATTGCACAAGGTAGCAAAAATCTTTAGAATATACATGTGCATCCTCCAAGGTGTATGAAAATTAAGATTTGATGGGTAATGAATAGTATAAGGTTAAAAAAAACAAAAATCAATGACACAGATTTGCTACTTGAAAACATGTCATATCCCAATTTTGAACAAAGTTCAATTAAAACTCTCTGACCACCTTTACAAGAGGAGCATTAGCTTTGATCCTAACAACTCATCACAAGCAAAATGAATTTCATTTTCATAAATAGACAGCACCATGAATTTCAGCACTTCAAAAAAATATAACAAATATTGAAGAGATTCTCCACCCCCTCAATGATTATGAGCTGAGGGTTCATGTTATTTGATAGTGCTTAATCTATCAAGAAAAACACAGGTAACAAAGCATTCTGCAACTAAGCACACTTACTACCACCATTTCATGACTCTATAGGATTCAACGATAAGACAGTGAACAATGATCAAGATGGGCATAAAGTTTTTGATGTAGAGCAAAGAAATGGTGGCTTTGAGCTAGCAAACATGAAAAATATGAAAAGCCATGCAAGGGTAATGACGGATTAACTATGTGGCAAGCAAAGATGTCAGGACCACTAGGGCATCCAGGATAAGATCAAGAAATACCCAAAAAAAATGAAAAATTGAAGGATAAACTAGTGCTAGGGTTACATGTATAATAAAACATAGGCCAATCACAAGAACAAGGTTCACATGAATCCACAAGAATACACAGAAAAATTAAGCATGTGCCAACAAAATTGAAAGAGCTTTAAACCTAGTCCTAGTTCTTCATTCCAACATTATAAACATCAAAGGAAGGAGAAAGGAAGAGGCGAAAAATCCACAATAAGAACACAAAAAATGTGAAAAATGTGAGACAGAGTGAGAAAGAATCTTGGTAGACTTTTGCCAACTTCAATCATCACCAACCAGCAGAAATCATGAAAGCATGCTGAGAGGAAGGATAAAATATGATTCTTCCATATCATCCATTAGATAGGATTTACAACAAAGCAAGCAACTACATTGAAGTAGGAAGCCCATGACTAAAAATAAAGCAGGAATATTGTAATCCAAGCAAGCTCATCAAGACAATTTGGAGTGAGTGGGCTAGCAGATTCATGGTTGAAGGTGCTAAAGACATCTCAAAAGTTATGGTGAGGTGAAAATAAGAAAAGAGAGGAGGTGGTGGGTGGCTGGAACTAAAGAAAATCAGTTCAAATTTTTGGCCTGTAAATGGAGAGCTAAAACAAGATGAAGTAGAGCAAATTTTGAAAAGCTCAACATATAAAAATTTAACCTTTAGAGGTGTTGTAAGAGCTTGCAAAATTCCAACACCATAAGAAGTGAGATTGTTGAGTTAAAACCACAAATAGAAAGAACACACAATTTTTATGGGAAAATTGGTAGTTTCATTTCTAGAGTTTTTGACCCAACAAAATAATCTTTCCAAAAAAACTTTAGACATGAAAAACATGGCTAACTGAGATGAACTTTCATTTCACGGAGTTTCATAACATTTTGAGTTCATTTGGTCTAGGAAAAGATAGAAAAATTGAGAGCTAAAAAAGGGATAAATTGAAGGGGTTTAAACTAGTGAAAAAGCTAACAATCAACTACAAATCTTTTCAAAGCAAATATACTTTACAATCTTCTCATCCATTGAAAAAATAAAGGAAATGTCAATGCTATAGCAATTAAAAGCATTCCCATCTTTCTTAGCCTTTCTTCAAGCTTGATTTAAAATGAGCTAAGCTGAAAACCTCTTCTATACTATTTCAACCATGTTTTAGTTCTCTCTTGACATTATTTATTAAGTTATAAGACTTTTCTATTTGAAATTTTACATTGCATCTTTTGTCCCGACTTTGTCTTTTGATTTTATTTGACCTTATGACTACATTGTAGGTCTTTTAGCTCAGTAATTGTAAGATCCTTTGGATCAGTGTAGGATCTTGAGCAACTACTTGTAACGTCCTTTGGCCTGGTGTTATGTTTTGTCTACTCGTTTTGCGAAGGGCATTTTAGTGTTTACATAGTCTTTTGAGTAGAGGTGGACGTAAATCCTATTTTGGAACAAATCACTGAAAAACTTTTTGTCTACTTTCTTTATTAGAATACTTATACAAGAGCTTTTAATATTAAACAAGACTTTCTAAAATAAGATCTTAAAATATAATATTAATCAAGAATTACAAAAGACTTTCATTATGCTTATGATTATTTAAGATTATTTTTATAATTCATCCCCTTATTGTATAAGCATTTAGCTCCCATTGAACAATTTGGTTAGATCGAATTTTTTGTCTACAATCATCCCAGGTGACTAGCCCATGATAGCCACTCATGAGGACAACACAACTCTAATGTCCACCAACCAAAACACCTAGCATTTGAATCATTCAAAATGGTTTAGATAAACTTTGACGCCATGGGAAAAACCCAGAAAACATCCAAACATGGCCAAAGAGAACAACAATGCATCAAACCAAATACAATATACAACTCTCACAACCTATTAAATAGATCTTAAGATAACATGAGATAAACAAATAGCATCTAATTATAAAAAATATAAAAATACAATGTAACCAAGTACCAAAGTATAGAAAGAACCCAAAAAAAATGTCCCATTAAAGTCTTTGCCACTTCAGATGCCTAATGTCACCCATTGAATCCCATTAAGCAATGACAAGGCAATGAATCCACCATGCCAACTTCTATAAAAGATCTATATAAGATGTTCCATGTACAAGTGTAAGACAACCAACTATGCTAAATATAAAAAATACATACCATCAAAAATCTCTAACACCCCAGTTTCTTAACATCATCTATGAAACTTCTCATGAGCAATGACAAAGTTTTTGAGCCACTACATCAGAAGTTGTTCTCCCCCTTCAATTTACAAAGTGGTATACCAATGTATTGTATACACATGGCCAAATACACAAATTTCCATCATCTGTTCTATTGTATCTTGCATTCTTAGACTAATCCAATGGCATATGATGCATCCTCCATACATCTTACAATCCCTTAACTTACATGTAAATGTTCTCTAAAACCTTCACATGACAAAGAAAACAATACATATGATAGCTAATCTTGCACAATGCTGAAGCAAGATCAATATAATATAGGAGATGTTTGCCTCAATGATCCATTGTTATGCATCAAGGACGATATGCAACATAGGGTAGATAACATGATTAAAAGCATACTTCGAGAAGCAACAAAAATCAGTAAAAACCAGCTGGTTGAACACCCAGTCTTCAATAGGTCCCACACACTACACTACATGTGTAATCTCACATCCTATGGCTACCAATAGAATGATTTACAACCACTCACCATCAAAATTCATGATTCAACAAAAATTCTTACAATTGCATAGAAGAAAACTCATTTAAAATAACAAGAAATACCCAAAAATCCCATGGGGACAAATAATACAAAATCAAGAAGTCATATAACTTCAAATATCTTAATTAAACTTGAACTGTAGTACAATCCTAATTTGAAAAAGACAGTTTTTTGCAACCTAATAGAAAGATTCATTCAAATTGCTATGTTCTAATAATCTAAACAGATTAACCAGTCATACTGTTTGAGACATCACACTTACTCAGATTAATGACAAAACCACTTGAATCAGACTGTTGAAAGCATAGATAATTGCTGAAAACACCTGGTATTATCCTAGAAAGATCAATCTCCCCACTAGCCCCTTACATGTACTTTTCAATATAGTGATTAGTTTCAAGCTTTCTCAAGAACCTCCACTTTTTCCATAGAAAATGCCTTCTTCTGGGTTTGCTATTCCTTTAAAATCTGGAAGAAAACATTCCAAAATCTAAAACTACAAACAGGGAATAAAAAAGAGTTCAATAAGCAGGAATACAAAATCGGCAAATCCATGAATGAATGCTGCATTTACATGCTTTCAAAAAAAAAAGGCATGCGGATCATGAGTTCTGCACTTTTGTTTAATCCTTCAACAATCTGTGTCTTTATATTATAATAAATGTTCCAGCCACATTTTTCTCATTCCAAACATCAAGGCAACATCATGTTGTTCATCATCTAAACCATATTAGTGCACACAAGTCACCTGAATCAACCCAATGGACAAGGAGGCCTTTTCAGCCATACTCTCCTCATGGATGCTAAGTATTGTGCTGTACAATTATTTGTAACTCGACCAGTATGCTATTATCAGGGCAACGTATCAAGTGACCATGTGTCAAACAGGATCTCATAAAAACATAGCCATCACCATAAGCAATGAACACAATCCATTAGAGCCAATCCTAGAAGGCCTCAGAGTTGTTGCATAGAGAATTACCATTGTTGCCCATCAAATACTTATGTAACCACAAGGATTCAAATAATGCATGATGGAATATCGAATAACTAGTACTGGACCTCACAAGACAAACAAACATACCCAACTCTTGAAAGCACCCGTGCTTGCTTCCACTTCATCTCTCCTCTTATTCCCAAGACCTTTCTCTCATCCTCTATAAACCCATGAGACTATTGCTCTCCTATAAAATCTCTTGACTCCTTTCATGCTTTTGAAGAACAGTGAAGCTTTACTTTGACACAGAACAGTCATGGCTTTCCTTGTCCTACCAAGCATTTCCATTGAAAAACCTAGTACCCGTTTTCTCTTCTTTTTCTTAACTCTCTCTCTTTCTCTCTCTCTCTCTCATTAGTAACATGCTAAGCTTAACCTCCAACAAGCATTATAAAATCCATACTTGAGATCACATTCCATTATCAACAAATATTAGAAAAAAACTATTGTACCTGAAACAGGAAACAGTCTAAACTACAAAAAAAAGAAACCTCAAAACTTCATTATCAGGAAAAATCTAACCCAAGTCTATCCATTTGGTCAAACCTCCACCCTCCTCTTCTATGAATATTAGTTTCATGGAACACACTCCAATATGTCTAACATTCGTATTTAGAACAATTAATTTGAGAGTTAACTATTTTCTTTGAGGAAATATTTGTTTTAAGATCCTCTACTCTAAGAATTGGGGCAGGCAATTTAGGTGCCTAATAGAGTTAGCACAAGAGGCAATGTTCTTCGGGTTAAAGGAACTAGGTTTGGTAGGACCAGGTCTGCAGTTCCTAGCAATTTGATAGGCTCAATGAAGGTCATGCACTTCTATCATAAACAAATGCCTTTCTAATCCTCCTTCAATCTAGTACAAAACCTTGAAATAATAATACTACTATCCTCTATAATGTCACAACAAATAAGATATTTTCAAGTTTACAATGTACTCATCTACTATCTTACTTTTTTTTTTTTGAATCAATCTTTGCAATTGATCTAAAAGATAACATTTATAATTAACAAGAAAATACTTTTCTCTCATCTCCAATCATAACCTAAAAGATTCTTCACCTCTACTAATCAACTGACAATCTATATTATTAATGTAGAGACAAGCATGCAAAGTCAATTTCATTTTGACTAAGTTAAACAAGTTTATCTTCAAGCAAGGGAATTCATTCGAGGCACTGACTCATGTTGGAGTTGTAGTCTAAATAAACCCAAAAGAAGGATGATTCTATCAAAACTAGGGGCCTCCACAATAACATTCATATCACTCTTGTTATCAATAACAAAATTATAATCTTGTAGTGTAAGTGTTGTATCCTACAATCAATTGTGAAAAATTCCATTGGGTAGATAGATCGTAGGATAACATATTCAATGGCATACAAGCATACCATATAAAATAGATCTAACACATTTGTTATCCTGTTTGCTCATCTTGGAACATGAATTGCCAAAGTCACTACTAATAAGACAAATATTTAAAATTGCAGCCATCAATATTACTCCAAATGATACACTATAGCATGTCACTCAAAATCCCATAAATACTGCCAGAAAATTATGTTGCAAAAGCTTAATCATCCCAAAAACCATTAAAATATGAAGTTTATGATACACAGAATAAAAACAAATATTACTTCTATAAATGGATGTTGCAAACATTTACTATAATGGGCGGCACTATGAAACAACATTGTCTAAATCCAAATTAAAATTACAACATTGCTTAAAATTTCAGCCATCAAAATTACTCCAAATACTGCATTATAGCTTCTCATTAGAAATCCTATAAATGCTTACATAAAATTATGTTCTAAAAAACTAATCAACCCAAAAACCATTAAAATTGAAGTTTACAATTCATAGACTAAAAACAAATACTACTTTCATAAACAGATATTGCAAACATTTACCAAAATGGACAAGCCATGAAACAACATTGTCTGAATCCAAAAACTCAGAAAGTTAGCTGACAGACATTTAAGACATGTCCATTGTCGATAAACATAAACATGATGCAAAGAAATTTTCCAGCTAACACATACAAAAGTGAAGAAAATAGATCACAAAATGTAGAAATTATCTTACATGACTTATCGCCATTCAACCTAATATGTAGCACAAAAACGAAGCATATGAGCAAAGCATAAGGCTACTTATGAGCTTAGGATGAAAAACCCCTAGATACGCAAAGAAAATAAGATAACTGCTACAGGTCAATGATGACAGATTCATGGTTTTGTCTAATGGAAATTGAATATAATCATGCATTCCAGGGGTATCTACACAATGAAAGGAATAAGGAAGCAAATCATACCAATTTTATGGATAAAAATTATATGCATCAGTTTGTTGCTATATCAGGCTCCCATTTTGGAGGGAAGGGAAAATGGCCCAAATCTCACTGAGCATAAATAGTTGTTCTCACCTCTTCATTGACTGCACTTTGATCAGAATTCTTCAATGCCATTTTGTCCTGCAGAGTAAAGAAAGCACTATTTCAACAGGGAAAGGATTTTATTAATTTTCCCTCAAAATACACAAAGAGCCCCTGCCAACCATTTTAAAAATAAACAAGGTAAAGGGAAAGTGAAAGAGAATAATCATAATCATCTACAATAATATCTCACAGGCAGTTTTTTTTTTTTTTTTTATTGGCTGTCTAAGAGCAGACCTTCCTACCAAAAATGAGTTTTATTCTGCATTTGCTTCCATTTTTAATATAGCTTCTAAATTTGCTCAAGGACATAAGAGAACTTCAATTTGCCCCTACCAGCCTTCTAATTCCTGAGAAGACATATCAAAGTCAATATTCCTTTTTAATCTGCAATGATTTAACTGCTTCATGGAAAAGGATGAGCTCTTCACTTGAAAGAAGGAATTTGCATTAAAGAAATAATATCATGGAAAAACTACAATCCCTATCTAACCTAACAAAATGAGAAAAAATAAGAAGTATCAGAGCATGTATGTGACTAATGTTTTCTATGATTTTGCAAACTTTTTGAAACTTTAAAGTTAAGCAAAACGTTATTGACAATCAATAATTTGTTTAACTTCAGGAGAACAAACATATGGATTTATTGTTTACAAGTAGTTGCCTGATGAAGTCATTTGTATTATGTAATTAAAAGCTACATAATCATATAGACTTATAATGAATAAATGCAGAAATAATAATAATTTCATGATTAAAGACTCTTTTCTTTGATGACTACCATTCTCTAATTAGAGTGGTCAAAGATCTCCTAATTCTTCAATACAAACGCAAGGGAAAAAAGGGAAAACCTTATAGAAAAAAACATTAATTTTTACTATCATTTATTAATGTTTCGATAGATTACCTATGCTAGTTATTGTTATTCGTACATCATGCATTAAATCTTTTGTACTTTATTGAATGCAAAATAAAATTTAGTTTTATTTTTAAAAAAAAGTTATATGATCCAACACTTCAATAAAACAAATAGGGTTATCACGGAAGGCTTAATCTTAAAATATTTTACAAATGTCAACATAAACAACTAGAACATAGAATAAATATTCATATAAAGAATTAATTAGATTTTATGCCAAGATACTTTTCATAAGTGATATGATTGCAACACTGTTTAACAAAAAAGCTTGGAACAAGTAAAAAAAATATTTTCTTGGTTTTAAATGATTTAGCAAGGGGTTATAATGAAGCCCTAAACAAAACATTTTGAAAGACCTTAAAAAATATGATTGGAATGCACATACTAAAAAATAATTAAAAAAGAGCATAATTGAGCGATGTCATGCTTCAAACTTCAAAAGAGAATTATTGAAAAATTTTGTTATCACATTTAGTTATGTTTAAGACCCCTCTTTTACTCTTATTCTTTTTTCCCTCAATTATTGATTTTCTTACTAGTCAAATTCAAGATAAAATTTCCTTGATGCATACTTTATTAATGTAGTTGAAATAAAATATCATAGAATGAGAGGCTTCATTATCACCGAACTATAAATAGTGAAATAAAAAATGTGAGAAAAAAAAAATAATCAGATCCAAACAAGTTAAATAAAATGAATAAGTACATATAGTAATTGCAAGATTGACAATAATTCCTCGAGATGAAAGATAAGTTTTGTAAGACCAACAATATTATATGATAGTGAATATTCAATGAAATACAAGCACATAAATAGAATAAGCATTATAAAAAAAGAAAATATGAAGATGGCTAAAAAACTATCCTTGAAAGAGGTCCACAAGAACTTCACGTTGATATGCCCATATCATATCTCTACTAAATCTCAATCATATATTTTAGAAGATAAGACTCATCTATACTGCACCCTTCTAAATCTCAATTGTACCTCATTTTCTTAACAATCATGCATATAACCTTTTCCTTCTAAATCTTTCCTATTTCCCCAAAACCATAAACCTCCCTTATCCACTACTCACCATAAACCTTACCCACCCACTACTTTGTAGTATCCCTAACCCCACAATCTTCATAAAATAACCATGCCAATTGTATACTCCCTTTAACCATAAACAATTAACCATATCCATCTCTCAATCATATTTGCCTCTTAGTAATATCCAACTTGACTATGTCATAGCTATTTCTTAGCTATTTCTTCATCCCAACATTCCTTATATTCAAAAACCTATCTAAACAATCATGTATGGCTCTCAACCATAACAAATTTACCATGTCAACTTAGTCATGCCCATCTCAACTAACCCGTGATGATTCCCAAGGACCTTCATTATTCCTTATGACCTACAACTTGACCATTACCACATATGAAACCTAATTAGACCTATACCAAACTACTTTCTCTTGCCTCATCTATTCTTGTGCCACACCATATACAAGAACCCACACCTATCCAAATGCCCCACTGAACAAAACCATACCATGCCTTACCTTCAGTATTCCTAGCATTTGTTCAGCATCCCATCAACCACCCCCCACCCAATCAAAACTTGTCATTTGCCTTCTCGCATATCGATATCAACTTTTTGAAGTAATCTTTTGAGTTTTTGTGATAACCTATTTTGTGTTTTGACCTCCAACGTTTTGTATCTGTTCAATTAAAGTTACATGAATTCATAAGTGATGCTCACTTTCTTCAAAATGTATATATATATACACACCCACACACACACACAGACTTCAAAAAATATGATTAGCTAGTAGTCTGCATATAAAGGAGAAAGCTAATGTAACACAAAGGGAACAGCTCAAATTGTATGCGCAAAACATAGAAAACTTAGTGCTCTTTACAAATAAAAATAACAAACCAAAAAAGGCATAAAAGAGGCATTTTTTCTTAGTGAGAAGTTGCTAATAGATAGATTGTAATAACATCAAAAAATTAATGGAATAGGCCCTGCTTAGATTAAAACTTGTTGAAAACGATAGCACTAAGTGCTAGCTTTAAATTTACATTTTTCATAATAATGGAAAAAATCACATTTGTTACACCATCGAAGGAATAGTATCCCATTAAATTAATTATACTCATTAAATAAAACTTTACAAATTTTCCATTGCATGGTAGTGCTATAAAAAAAAAGCATCAAATTATCATGATATTGGGCAAAACATGTCGGATTTACATTATCTTCTATGTTGCCTAGTTTGGAGATTTGTCCAAATGGTAAATACTTAACAATTGATTTAAGCATTTTTTAGAGATATACGACTAGTTTATACATTTGAATATTATGCCTGGTTGTTGAAAAAAAGCATGCAGTAACTTGAATTTGATAAAGGATACCTTCATATGCTTGATATTAGCATCTGCAGGTTTAGGAACAAGCTCCTTTTTTGGTATATCATCATTTAAATCTGACAATGATGGATGCAGCTGCAATATAGCATAGACTGGATTCAAGTGAATCTGCAAAAAATAGAAAGCCTGTAAATTTTTAGACCTCAAAACAACCAAAGATCAAGTTAGATCATGTACATAAGCAGAACATGGCAATTCTTTCCTTTTGGATGGTTTATTATTATTACAAAAGCATGATGAGAAAGAATATCACACAAAAAAAATCTCATAATAAAATAGAAAGAAACACGATGTCAACAAAATTCTACTTTAACTCACACATGGACTACGGACAAAAACTGGCATGAAATATCATGAACAAGCAAATAATACAACCAAGAGAAATATTGAACAATCTGATAACTGGTGCCTTCAGGAATTTAATATTGCTTAGCTTAATATCTTCTAGAAAACAGTTATTTTTTTAATTTGTTTTAAAAAATCATCAGATGATTTATTTGGTTTTTTTTTTTTTGTATTGAAGTTATTTGCTGCATAGCCATCAGTCTGTTAAAAATATCAAATGTACCTTAGCCACTATAGACATACAGTCAATTGCACTTCAAAACAATCAACTAAGTAATAAAGATAAATGATGAGTATCTTCATGGAAGGCATTTCAAACAACGACCCATAAGTGGTGAACTGGACTTGCACAGAAGCATTAATCTGAGTCATGAATAATTTCCATTCCCTCTTCCATTATATTTGTCTACCTTTCTCTACATCAAATTTGCTATTGTACTAATGGTACTGACAGACAAGTTTCACAACAAAAAGTTGAGAAGGCATTGAAAAACAAAAGAACAGTGAAAAAGCAGAAAAGCGGTGAAGATAGAGGATGCCATGTTTTTCCATTTCTTCCTTCCGACTTCTGTAATTATTCTTGACAGTTACACTTTACAGACTTCAATGGCAGGAAGAATTAGAATTATAATATTACCAGAAAAATATGTTGTTTCTTCGAATAGGTAGTTCCAAAGAAAGATCATAGGCAGTGGGAAACTTTATTATGAAAAGAAACTTATAATGGTAGCATCCATCCATTTGGAGTGATCCAACCAAAAAACAGTCAAATAAATATAATTATCCAAAGTATCAACAGTTTTGTTGCAAAGAGTTTTGCAGATATGCAAGAACATAAACAAGATCAGATGCAAAGACAAACAAAACAATAACCTTAACACGTAGATACCAAGAGCATAAAAAAACACAAGGATTTATGCAGTTCAGTCACAATTCAGGTTTATATTAACAAGTGAGGAGGATATTCCACTAATCGAAAAACAAGCCACAAAAAAGATATGCAAAATAAAAGCAAATAACACATTTCATCAAATCCTAAAGTGACCCAAACTTTCACAATATAAGAAGCCCTCTAAAGATCTCTATAATAATAAATATTCGATAAAAAGAGATAAGAAATCTATACCAATGATATACCAAATATCTTTGACTTCTAAATTAATAAGAAAAATCATTAACTTGTTATTAGAATAGACATACAAAGAAGCCCCAAACAGCAAATCAAATACTCGTCTTCACCAAAAGTTAAAATTTCAACATTGCCACTATAAGCAGCCAGCTCAAAAAGATTATTTAAAAATCTACCATAGAATACTTCCAAATCCTTTTATTTGCCATAAACTCAGATAGGTATTCTTTGTTGCAAACTAACAATTAAATTATCACCAAATATAATCTTAACTAACAAACTCTAAACCAATTAAATTTTAACACATACTAAAGGATACATCCAACATGATTCATCAAATAACAATATTTATTTCATGGTTAATTTGTTAAAAAAACTTAAAATAATAATGTCCAAATATTATATTTATTATATGCAACAAAATATTTCTTAAATACAAAATTTGAATAATCAATATTGAAACATATCTCAACACTTGGTAGGAGATTTATACCTAGGTCCAAATATACCCTTAAGTAGATATTCAATAACCCACAATCTTAAATATATGAATAAGAGATGCATTAATTATATGTTAAAATTTCAATACAATGCTCATCTTATAAACTAAAAATAATCTCCTTTACACTTAACTAATCTTCCCCTCAATTAAGAATGACATCCACATTGTCAATCAGTCCCTCTTTTAACTTTTAAATCTTCCAACCAAGTCAAGTATCATTTCAAACATCAAGGATACCAACATACTCCATATAATGCCTTGCACATTATATGTCAATTACACCAATTATGTCGAACACTCAGTAGATGCCTATGTGGCCTCATCAAAGCCTATCAACACATTTAGTTGCCATGAAAGTGCAAAAAGCTCTACTAAACTTTGGTGGAAAGAGTCTAAAGATTAATAAAGAGTTACAAACTACATGGTCGAGTGGATCTTAGTTGAACTATTGGTTGTAATATCACTTATTTAGAGAGTTGCACCAAATGGGAGCTCAAATTTAACCCAATATACCATTAGATAAACAACTAATAAACCAAAAACGTGAACCTATGATTAATTGTACATTATAATTCTATTACTATGCTCAACCTTTAATGTTAGTTAAAAGGATATAATAACAAATTTTAAAATTGAAAGAGAATAAAATTTTACAATAAATTAGCATATTGAATTTTATAGTCAAAAGAGAATACCAAAGTTGACCATATTCTTGAATTTTAGGCAACCTATACTTGAGTCATTTAGTAACATTGCTTACTTAAAACAATATAAAAAGAGAAATAACTTTAAAAATAATTGAAACATGAAAAAAGCTTCCCCATAGATCAATTATGAAGCTTCAATCATGTTAAAATTATATTCATTTCTTGTTTCATATTTCAGAATTTCTTGCAGGATATTTCACCAATTGAAGCCCTAGATATAAAAGCAATTATGCAAGATTAACTCTAATAGAGCCTAGATAAAGAGAAAATTGAGCATAATTTTATAACTTCGATAGATGGAACATTTTGAAGAAGAAAAAAGAGAATCCTTGAAAGACAATCAAAAGAATCCTTGAGTAACCTTTACACGTTGCAAATGAAAAAAATTATCCAAGATGTTAATGTCAACAAGATAAGAAAAAAATTTAGAAATTACAAAAGAATCTCAAAGGCTACTCTTCTAAAAATTATCCACAAGGCTCATTACAGAGATAACATAAGGAGTTGTTTGTTATGAGGGTAACTTACAGCTTTTTTGGTATCCAAATTGTCCCACCAAATGCCTAAAAACAAAATTACCCTTCCCACACCTAACCTAATCTCATTCCCTCTACTAACCCCCACATACTCTTCTTTTTCCTAAAAGACCCCCTAACATAGCCGCCTCTCTTTCTATCCTCTACACCTCTCTCCCTAACCTCAAGCTTTGGTCGCCTCACTCTCTAAAGTCTCACTGCAACTATCTCTCCCACCAACCTCCTACTATCCTCTCAAACCTCCCGCTCACCTCTCTTGCCTCCCACTCTCGTCAACCTCCTACTCTTTTCTATGACTACCTACTCTCACCAACCTCCTGCACCTTGTCTCTCATTTATATCGTTGGTTCCAAGCTATCTCAAGTTAACTTACTAAAGCAACCAAACATACGTTGGGGGCAATCCCCTCACCCAATTAAGACAAGTTACTAATAGGGATAGCTTACCTCAATTTAGCTTACCATAATCTTGATTTAAGAAAACCATAAAACTTAATCCGTTATACTGGCTAGTAGTTTACTAGAGCCTTAGACCTCAAAATTTTAAGAAAGAAAGAGTATAATGGGATTTTTCAAAGTCATATCAATGGAAAATAAAAAAATATAGAAATCAGTTTTAAGAGTGTAATGGATACAAATTGCAAAAGCTTTGTCCATGAATGACAAATTACTAGAGATAACTTTTAAAAAACTTGATGAATGAAGACTTCTTTGGCACCTCATTCCATAGAGAGAGAGTGTCCATCCAAATCCTATGTTCATAGAGGGGCTTAAACCCAAAAAATAGATTTAGTAAAAATGATTCATTACACAAACACCATTTGAACCCTATGAAAGCAAACCCATAGATGATCTATACCAACCAAGAAGATTGGCTTCCTTTCTCACGTTAAGGGCTCAAAAGAAACCTCTATTGGAAAACAATCATCTGCAAGAACTAATCAAGATAGAGCAACAATTGAAAGATGACTTGAGCTCTAGTTTCAAGTCAAGAAGCAAAACAAATTCACCTTAGATTTTGAATTGGCTTAAATATAAGTCAAATCCAACCTTCTAATATTTTCCCTAATGCTAATGCTAATTCTTATGAAGATGTGCAATCCTATGAACACTTCAATAACCTCAAATTCTTCTAATATCTTGCTAGCAAACAACCAAAAAATAAAATGAATTTTTTAAGGGCATTTTGTTTACACAGCCATTTCCAAGAATAAAACAAATTTATGATATGCAACTCCTATTAAACCGAAGTTTGATAAGATTTCAACCACCCAAATACTATAAAAATAAAGATATTACTTAGTCTCTATCTTTCTTAATTTTGTTGATCTTATAATTGACTTAACTGATTCTAATGTTACTTTGTATCTTATTCTTCTTCGCATTTTTTGCCAACTTGCAAAGCATGAAACCTCCATTTCATATGAAGCATAATACAAGCAAGTAAGCTATATTCTCATTTTAGATGGATTTAACCAAACAATCTTCAAGGAAAAAATGCTTATAGATGCAGTTTCCATTAGTTGATTAGTACATTGACTTTGTCCTTACAATAACAAATGCCTTGAGAAAGCCCTTGTTTTCTTAAAGTAATATAATTCCTAGCGGGCAAGTACTTTATAATTACACAATTGCTACAAATTTGACTTCTAGCATTATCAAAGTTAGCAAGAATGTGATGTAGATACCACAAAACATAATGCAGGTATTTTCAAGAGTCAGGCAAGCAGGTATTTTGCAGCATATTTTTTAAACTTAGTCTATTTTTTATCCATATTTTACTTAAAAATTTGTTCCTCAGTAAAATTTATCACAACCCATAAGAAAACCAATTCACCAAACAAGAACTTTTCAATCCATAACCCCTTTTCAAAAGACAATGAAGCTCTTATGTTTGATTATAGAAAGCCTAAAATGGAATTAAAGTCTATCCAAGGTAGATCTCGACACTAAGATGAAAGTGGAATCTACTTTACCAGTCACATACCATCACTAACATCTTGCAAAAGGTAGGTCATTGATAAGGAGACTTGTTATGTTGAGAGACTTGATTTTTTTTTCCTTTGTAAAGCTTATCAAAGACCCAAGTGATGAATGCATAACAATGTTAAATAGAAAATGTGATAATGGCAACCTTAGCACAATCTATGAGTAGAAAGGAAATATCTTCCATGATATCATCAAAGATGACCAAGAAATTGACTTTGGTAGTGCACATCTTGATACAATTGATGGAAGTTGAATACATTCCTTTGATTTCAAGCCTCGGGTAAGGAGAATCTTTGCTTACAAAATTGGAAACCATGTAAAAGTCGATATTTGCACAGAAAACCTTTTTTCGGGTAAATGGGCTTAAATTTGAGAGCTAACTAGGCGGCAAGGAGGGCATTGTCAACAAAAGATCATGCTTGGTTAAACATGACATGAGCAAAGTGAATGATCTTATCCTCATAACACCTTTGAGTATGCTTGCAATGATCTTTGAGATAATTTTGCAAACAAGGTTGCAAAGAAAGATAGGTTAATGATCAACAATAGAGCTGGCAACTATGCCTTTGGGAATAAGGACAATCATTATGCCTTTAACAGCTTCGAGTAATGAGAAACTTGCATAAGCAATAAGAATGGCCCTAGTAAATTCCTTCCTTAGAATATAACTAATAACAAATTCGATAATGAAGACATCCAATCTAAGAGATTTATTCTTTGAAAAGGATTTAACAACTTGAAGTATTTCATATTCATCAATCTTCAAACCCAAAAGTTGGCCATTCATAAGGGAGAAGATAATGCTAGTAGGGCCATCACTAGCATTAGAAAAATGGGGTCGATTGTACAGCTTAAAGAAATTCATAATAGTCTTCACAATAGTTTCATAATCCAAGATAGGATCTTGCTATTGGAAAGTTTGAAAAAATTTTGTAACTTCCAACACTTTCTTTTACTATGAAAAATCCAAGATGTTCTAAACTTTTCTAGGGCACTCACTTTATGTCTTGGCTCAAGAGAAATTAAGATTCTTAAATGTCTTAAGTTCCTCCATGCACCTTTTCTCATCTCTCTACAATATGGGTACAAGATATTAATGGTTATAAGGCTATGAATACTTGCAAAATCCTGTTTTTCCTTCAAAGCATCAGGCGTTTACAAAAAAGCAAGCCCCAACAAATAGAGTTCATCTTCTCAAGTAGACTAAACATAGAGTCACCAAATTGGGAACTAAACCAAACAGAGACAATGACATCCATGAAAGTAACAAAGCTATTCCAAAAATTCTTGAACTTAAAAGAGACTTTGCCTTTGTCATGAGTATTGTTCTTAACATAACATAGAAGTCGACCTAAGCCTAGATTGTTATAAACCAAAAAAAAAGAATCAGGGAACAAACTCAACCAATCCTCATTGCAGCTATCCAATTTTGAAAGGACAGAGTGCTCATTCCTATTGTACCATGTGAATTTTGGTCCAAATAAAACCATATACTCAACCATAATATCAACAAAGAAGTCATTGAAATCCTCCAATAATCTAATAGCAACACCACCAAAACATGCGTTGTGGTTGCAAATGCAGTTAAAGTTACCCAAAATTAGCCAAAACTAACCACAAACCATTAAAGTTCAAAACTCCTCAGAAGGTTAAGCCTTTGAAACTTTATCATTGAAGACACTGGTAATAGTGAAAAAGAAAAAGACAGCGAACATAACAAAGAACATTCTACAACAAAGTTTAGATAGTATTCAAAGTAATGGTATCAACATTCAAAGTAATGAGGATGTATTGCTGAAAGAGAATTAAATTGCAACAACAACCATCATTGGCAAATAGACAATATTTGCTACCATTAGATTAAAAACTCAGAAGTTGTTAGCTTGGACTTCATTAAGATAAAAATATCACATCTATGATGACTGATTACATAACAACACTTTACAGCTTTGGAGGGGCCACGTCATTCCCTACCATTCCAAGAAAAAATTGAAGGTTTTTCTATGATAGAAGAGGTTGCAAATTAATTCTTCCCAAGAGGGAAAAGCCCCTTCGGTGACTTCCTTCTTCAGAGATTACAAAGATGAAATTATACTTACTTGACATCCCCAATGTGAGTTGAATTTAGAACAAAACACTACATTTCACCATAACTTCTAACATGACATGATTGTTTTTGGACTTGATAATCAACCCAAACTTGATCACCAAATTGTGGGAGAAATTTTATTTGAGCCACAAAGCATGGTGGAAGTTCAAGAATTTTGTACTGTTCATGATATTTAATTGTATCCAACACAAAAAGGAGGAAATGCCCAAGAAAGGAACATTAGTCTGATTGCTTTGAGGTGGACCTAGTCTTGGAGGATTCCTATTTTTTGAGCAACTTAGTCTCCACCTATAGACCTTGATGAAACCCTTAAAGTCAGAGTTTAATAAGATCAAGCTAACTAGTTTAAGATTTCAGCTTAGGAATAAGAGGGCATAGGAAAGTAGTGCATTTAGAACGCAATAATATTGTGTTATACCCTCAATAAGATTGTCCCTGATTAGACTAGCACTAAATTAGGGAAACACAACTCATATCAACTATCACATAAACCCTTACAAAAGTGAGGCTTCAATTTGAAACAATCACAAAATCCATCATAATAGGATTCCCAATATAACCAATAATTTCAAAGACGCATCTTGTATTTCTCAATTGGGGCAAAAAGTATGGGAATTTGACTCAAACTAAGACATGCCTAACAAAGTCCTCAAGATCATGTTAGGCGTTCAATGCTAGAGAACAAGTCCTAAAAAAATTACTTGTAGAGGGCAAAAATTTCAAGTGAGAAGTTTCTAAATAAACTTCATTGTTTCCACTAAATGAGAATAAGCTTGGCCTTCATTCAATACAATATCCAACAGAGGAAAACAACCAATGATCATTAATCCCAACCACTTCCTTACTAGGTATGAACATAATTCTATGCTCAAAGGGAACAAATTGAAGGTGTTGGGTTGTGGAAATATTCTTAGTAAAAAGGGCCTTTTAGTTGTTAAAGACAACAAGAAGATGAGAAGGGGATTCTTGCATGTTAACAAACTTTAAGGGCATAAAACTTATTGAAATGGTTTTGAAATTGGTAGCTGTTTGGCCATGTAGAAATAGAGGACCAAGTATATGTGGATAAAAAGGCAAGGGTGGGGGCCTCATGAACAAAGGAGAGTGATAATCAAGGGTCTTTCCCACAGCTTATGTAAGAAGACATGCAAGACATAACAATGCAAGGGGGGCATTAAGGCTTTACAGGAAAGAGGAGAAGAGACCTAGCACAGGAGACCAACAGCAACAAAAGATGGACAGGCAGCCACGAGTTGGGCAAGGATCCCTTCCTCTCCCATTTTGTCCAGCACTGCTGCGATACGTGTCCAAAATACCCAGCAGCTTCAACATGCTTGACACAAGAGCAGAACTCAACACGCAACATTCAAGATTTCTAATGCTTGGGGAAAGTTAGGAAGACAAAGAAAATTCAGGCTTTGTCAATGACATTGCTAATCTCGTGACAGATGACAAGCACCAGTAGCTTCACCATGCAAATGCTAACAGAGCCATTAGACACTGATGTTTTATTAGTTAACCATCTTCCATTGGCAACTAGTATACAAATATTTTATTGCTGCTCAATTTGCAACTAAACAACAGTTTAATTGCACTTTCTCAATAAAAAAGAACTACAGTTTTTCGCTGCAACATGATGGCCTAATGAATGATAAAAGAAAGCACATGTGAATTAACCCAATGGATAACGATTAATCTCGTGTCTTATCTCCTGTTACCTATTTTTCTTTAATTGTCCATCAACTAGTACTCATTCAAATGAAAGTAGCTAAATGATTTAATAATCAATAAATATTTGGAACATCCCATATCAGATATTCACTTGATGTTACCCCTTTTTTTATGCTAGCGCAATATCATCATTAAATCCACCAATTAATGGCACATTATGCACCACACTACCCTTTTTACATGAAGCAATAATAAAAAAAAATACATGATTGCCAAAGTTTAAATAAATAATCGACTAATCCCTAATCTGACAAATGTCATAGACCATCTGGAAAAATACCTGATTTTGCATTAGAACCCCAACAGCATGTGGACTGCTAAATGATACCACAGATGACGACAATGTCTGCATGCAAACAAAAATAAAAATGAAAAGTGAAGCACAAAAAAGAAAATTGGAATACCAAAGCTTGAAGAATATGCATAGGTTATGCATTCAATGATATAATGTAAGTTCAACAGGTGCATGTCACATGCAAAAATTGAAATCTTTTGCAAAAGACAGCATATCATAAGAAAAATTAGACATTAAACACGTCATCTTTGCAACACATCAGAATTACTAGGAAATTGAGAATTTAACTCGCATAAGGTCTGATACTGTCTTGGAAATCAACTTTTTCCAATCCTTTGTTGCTCCCTTAAAATCAATGATAAAGTTAAGCTGCAGGTGAAAGTTTGGTTTACATAGAACTTGCAAACAAAAGAACAATTTCTGCCTGTGTAATTATTATTCAGATTAAAGAATGATATGACAGTTATTCAGTTGTTAGTTATTTAGTGTTTTTCTAGGATTATGATGTTATTTTCGTTTGGTCAACTTGCATTTATGTTTGAATGAGATAATATGTATGATTCCCATTTTCCTGTTTTGCTTTTGCTTTGATTGCAACTGCTTTGCAATGATTTGTATCCATGCCTTGAATCACTTTGAGATATACTTTGTACTGCAAGGATCCAAAAGGAAGGTTCAAAGTGAAAACTTGCTGATTCCAAAGGTTTCTACATAATTGGAAAGATTCAAGATCCACAGCCCCTTCAATATCTAATGCCTCACACAATAATTCTTCTTTGTAGCAACACACTCCTTAACTAAGGCAATCAAGTCTCCTCTCACAGCAAGAAACACTGCAACTGCAAAAAACAAAGTAGAAAAAGATGTGATTGGAGAAAAAGAGACAACTTTGTTCCTAAATAACTCAATAGAAGAAAACAAAATGGTTAAAATCCAGATAAAGATGCTCCATTATAACCTGGGATAGCTATGAGCCGAACACTCCAAACCTTAGGAAATTCTTGTTTATATTATGAAGTTCCCAGTCAGCAATTTAAAATTGGATTGTAGGATATGCGCAAAATTCCGAATGAAGATGAAGATAAACTTTGCAAAAGATCCAAACCTTGGATCAAAAGTTCAATTAATCCTTGCAGCTAATTCTTACAGTTGTTAAACACTTGAATTCCACAAATATAATCCAAATTTTAAGTTTGAATCAAGTATTGATTTCACATAATTGGGTGGTAAGATCTCTTGATCATATAATTTGATCAAGTCTGCCACATGAGCCACCAAATTGGCCTCTACCAAATGGTCTAATCACCCTCCATGGAACAATACATTGTAGCCCATCAAACAACCACAATTTAGCCCATCATACATTCCCATTTTGCCCATCAGATGGTTCGAGGGGCTCTCATGCTACAATTGAGAAAAATCATCTTCAGTCACATGATTCATTCAGCCTTATGGGATGGTTTGATCAATCATAGGATAGTTTAATGAATAGATCAAATGATTTGATATGTACCAGAATTTTGTTTCTCCAGATTTTTACTGCACTTTTTCTTTGACTTGTTTCCAATCCTTTTGGAAAAACTTGATGTTGCAAGCCCATGATTAATCTTTTGATTATGAGTCCCCTTTTTAAAAAAGGGAGTTCGTCTTGTGAGTTCAATAGATGTGGGAACTCAGCTTGGCTTTATTCGCTAACAAACCATTTCACAATTGATGGAAGCTATCATTTTCTGTCAATTATAAAGGCCGCTGTAGTGTCTTGTTATGTGATGGTTATTTTTCCTTCCAAAATGACATTGTTCAATAAAAAATTTCCAATACTCTAGCAAGATTTTTCATACATGGTAGGATTTTCAAGGTTTCTTCATCCAACGTCAAAGGCTTGAAAGTTCTCTGATTTTTCAACATTCATTGATGGATTAATTCCCATATCAAAGCAGAATTATTCATCACCTTCAATTGATAAGAATTATTCATCACCTTCAAAATCATAAAAAAGATCATATCAAAAGGACTTTAATTTCCATCAACCCAAGCAGATACCCCCTGCTTTTAGAGTCCAAATACCGAGAAAGAGATGTGGAAGGACTGAACCTACATTTTCCAGTATACAACAATGCAAGGTACCAATTTCAATCGTTTTACTTATTTTGTATTGGTATGCCTCTCCTAGTAACTCTATTGAGCTTTTGCAACTAATTACCCACTTCTTGGTGAACTTGGCAGATCCCCCGAATAAATTGTGGAGCACAAACTACACCATCTCCTTCTACTTGTGGTATTGCATGCAAAAAAACTCTAAACAGAATGAACTATGAGGCAAGTACAGCAAGCATATTTTGAATAGGTTCTTCTCAGTGGAGCAATGCTCTACTCAATTGTAGAAAAATTGAATATAATGAAAGCTTTCATCCCATATCTTTCATAGATGCATATAAAACATCATCACAATAAGTATACTATGATCCTATCGACCATATTGGTCTGAACTTTTATCTATGGATGAAACATTGTACTCTTCTTTAGTATGGTATCTATCATAGTCAAAAATCTTTCCAAATCTAATAAAACATAGAATCTCTCTCAGAAAACATTGAGGTTGGAAGTTCAAATAGTACCCATATTGTTGTGAAGAACAATATTGGCTTCTTCCTCTCCTATGATAGTGTGCTTGCAAGTCATTATGATTGTCATCTTTGAGAACCTGGCACATGAGGGCATGTTATGGAATCTACGCATGGACTTATGCAGCGTAGACAAGGCCCTGGCTAGGTGTAGAGTGCTGCAGTAGAGGCAGCCGAGCACATGTAGTTGCAGCAGCACACAGACCTGGCCAAGTAACAAGACCTATACAATTGCTACAAAACCCGAGATCTATATGAAAGAGAACAAATTTGAGCAAAGTGGAAAAAAAGGAATTATAAGAGATTTCGAAATAATTTAAATGGAAAATGAAATGAACAGAATCACGAGAGAAGTTGAAGAGGGAAGGAGATACAAGATGGAAGATTAAGTATAGATTCACTGACCAAAAAAAATTCATTTCATTCCAAGACATAAGAATTTATAAAAGGCATATATTGCACTAATTATCTATGAAAATTTGACGAAATCATTCCTTTGATTTCCAAACATCTTGCTCTTCCAAAATATAACTTTTGGATATCCCTAAGCTAAACTAAATATGCATCTAGAAACTACCTATTAAAAGGAAAATGTTGGATAAAATTCTAAAATTGCTTAAATTAATTAACCCAAGATTTGTCCAAACTAGTTTGATGGGTCATAGCTATTTCTACTTATTATGATTTATGTGATGGGCCGATGATTAACATAATGCCTTTGCATTTTGGATTCTTCTTTCACTTGTTCATGCATTTTCAACAATTCCACGATCTTGCATAATCATCGCTATTATCCTACATCAGTCTAATGTACCCTTCTGCTAATTAATTTCATTTCTCATGAATCTTTATTTAGCTAAATTATCTAAGTGTGTGAGAAGTGTAAAACTATAAAACAAACCTTCGATGGAATGTAATTTTCAAATATACTAAGCTCTTTTTTAATTATGAAAAATATACAATGATAATTTTGAAAAACATGAGATTCAATTAAGCTAACTCTACCAGGTAAATTGTACAAAGTTTCATGACAATCACAACCTAATTATATATTAACATTTTTCTCTTGTTCTCGATTTTTTCTTCAAATGTGCCGTACACTTGTTCCTTCATGACCTTCAAGTAATTCCAATTTCATGCATTCTTCAAATGATCACCTATATAATGTAGTCTTACGTGCTATAGATAATCATTAATCGTCACAAAATTAGATTGTTATAATCAAAATTTAATTTGAACCACACTGGATTTATAGAGCTAACAAACACACTAAACATGTGAGCTAGAATACAAAAAAGACTTAAGTCTTTATTATTTAGCATAATTCAAAACGGTTCTTTCAATCATTATTTTTTAATAAGATCAAGGGAAAGAAAGAACCAAAAATCCAAATTCAATATAAAAAATTAAAATAGCATGATCTTAGGGTTAGATTAGCCTGGTCCCATCTTAAAGAAATTGGCACTTCATTAATTTTGAATTTGTAACCAACAATGTGAGGGTTGGGCCAGTATGCATTTTCAACATCCAGCAATCTTTAACAAAAACTAAACCTAAAAAAGAACAAATATTACACTGACATCACTGTGCAAAATCTAAAAACAAAAAAAAAGCAAATGAAATCAATCAACTAATAAATTATGATAATACAAAACCTTCTACATAGCCAACAACTTTCGAAAACCATAAAGATAGTTTTCGGCAGAAGCATTAAAGTGGGCAAAGAAAACTTCATTATTGCACGATTGTTCCTGATTCATGTCAGTGAAATGCATTATAACCTTCTACATAGCCAACAACTTTCGAAAACCATAAAGATAGTTTTCGGCAGAAGCATTAAAGTGGGCAAAGAAAACTTCATTATTGCACGATTGTTCCTGATTCATGTCAGTGAAATGCATTATCTATGGTTCTAAATCTGAAGGATCAACCACTCTATCAATATCGCTTCTTTCAAACTCAGGAACATGATTGGAAGAAAGAATGCAGAGCAGAAATCAAGATATGAGCGAATAACAACATGGTTTTCAAATCCAACTTTACAATAAGCCTACAAGCCAAACCATGCATTCTATATAGCATCCATGAAGTCAGTCATGCCATATTCGTTAGGAATAAGATTCCTAGCTTTTTTTTTTTTTTAAAGAAGCAAATCAGAATATTACTGAAAAAAACCTCGCCTGGCTGACTTCTCAATCTAGGTAAAGAAAGCCGCAGCAATTTGAAGCCGTGCTAATGTAGTCAGCCATTAGGAAAAAAAAGTATTTCCATCAAAGGACAGAATGAGTGAAATCCAGGGTTCTAGTTTAAAATAAAATGCTAGGCTGTAAACTACTTAAGTGCATGCATGGCAACGACCATGTTAATAAAAAGTGAGTTGTGCTCACCTGCTTCTGTAATTTTGAAGGTTTCAGTACATCTTGATTATGACTATCATCTTCAACATGCATTCGCAAATCAACTTCAATCTTTGATTTTATGGGTGTCAACCTAATCTGTAACAAAACAAAAAGTCTATACAAGGCAGGATTGAAAAGGCCAAAACAGAACATAATCCACTCCACAAGCGTTACTTTCCAGTTAATTAAATCAAATAGAAAAGCAATATACCTCCTCACATCGTTCACTTAATTCATAAGGACGCCAAGCACCTCTAAGTATATATTGCATAACATAGAGCTGCACAGCATAAGCAATCAGAAAGCTTTAGTTATGTGGTTAAAAA
This sequence comes from Vanilla planifolia, assembly GCA_023846275.1. NCBI lineage: Eukaryota > Viridiplantae > Streptophyta > Magnoliopsida > Asparagales > Orchidaceae > Vanilla > Vanilla planifolia. The sequence continues at coordinate 28,844,121 of CM043869.1, read as the reverse complement.
AAACAAATGTAGATAATCAATGGATGGATACAGAATTGAAGCAATAAAAGCAGAGTGACAAAGTTGACAGCAGATCAATCGAACACATAACAATACACACATTGAATTAAGACCATTATAGAGCATATCTACCAATCAACTGCAGCAGAGAATAGAAAAATAACAAGACAAAAAAATACTAAGAAAACAAAGAGAAACAGATGAGAATTAGTCCAAATTAACAATTTCGAGCTTCTGTCCCAATATAAAATGTGAGGATAAATTAAACAATCAAGGATAGAATAAATGATCAAGAGACAAAAGTTGTTCTGCATGAAGGGGCCATTGATTCACGTAGTGAAAACAATCTTTTACAAAACGTAGGGCAACACTTACACCTCTTTGGGATCAACTCTTCCTTAGATCTAGTGTGCGCATGAAAGCAGCCCTCACATAAAACATGCAGCTGCAGGGTAATCAACTCCTAAATTATTCGTACGCCAGCAAACTAGTAAATATCAATGCCACCAGTTAAAAATGGCATATCTTTAAGTAAAGAACCATAAACAAAAATTATAAGGTATACATTAATAAGAAATACTGCATTTGGTAATGCCTCTCTTCAACATGGCTTACATAAAACTTGGCATCATATCTTCGCTCGTTTCAGCCATGCAGAAAACAAATGCAAAAAAAATTGCTAATAAGCAACAAAACCATATCAGCAACTATGCATAACTTAAAAATAATCAAAAAAAAAAGCAACCAAGTCTGAGATCAAAGACTTCTTAGAAGCTCAATCATTCCCCCATCCCAAACATGCTCCACTAGATCTTTCAGGAAAATTTAGAAGGGCATGTCTATAAGTCATATATAGAAGACATGCCCATTTTAACAGCCATTTCATAATATTACATAAATCTCTATTAAAAATTTGAAGTTAATATCGATTTCACAATACTATATCATACTTGAATTCCAAAAACTATAAAGGATTTTACTAAATAATAATAATAATCCTTAATTCTACTAAAAGAAGTCATACATAAATTCTTTGAGATCATTGCACTCTACCCTCTAACAACTTTATCTTAAAATCCACTTGTCCATTAATAGCCCTTCCTTGATATCCAAACATATTAAATCTCTTTAATAATCTTTTGCCACATGTTATTTCGTTTAAGAGGACATCAAGTGGCCTTTATTATTATCCCCAAACCAACTGAGCTAATATTTTTAAAGGTTATCCTTAATCAATAATTCCTTTTGTGCAACTTTGTCTTTTTTCGATTAACATTCAACTTTAAATTTCAATCAAGATATATTAACATAAGGTGTTGGGTCCTAAGGAGGCACATCAAGAGGGAGGATAAATTAGAATTGTACAATTAAAAAAAAATCTTTCACAAGTCAAAGAGTATGTTAAAGCTTTTCAAACTTTAAATTACAACAGCCCTTTTTCAAATCCTTATTAATGTTGCAAGAAAATCAAATAAGAAAACCTTCTTAGGATTGAAATAAAATAATTATGTGAGACAAGAATAAATAAGAAGATAACTAAGTGCAAAGGAAAGAGTATTTTTAAATTGTTCGGCTTAACCTCAAGCCTACATCTACTCCCAAGCAACCAATTTAAAAACCACTATACAAATCACTTATTCACCGCAACAGGATAGAGAAACCCAATTAGAAGCCGAGGTTTTCACGGATCAACCACAACCCAAATAAACCAAAGCTTTTCATAAGTTAACCACAAACCAACTAACCTACACACAATATCTAGGGATAGAGCCAATCACATCACATATCCACGGTCCAGAACTAGGCCAAAAGAAACAAAATACAAGAACCAATACAAAACACAAGCTTGCACGATGGTGAAAAAATATACAAATACAAGAAAAAAACTTGAACCCAAAGCTTGTGATATAAAGAGTGTAGGTATGATGTTAAAATTCTTTGCTTCAGGACTCATATGAATGATGTAGCAAATGTCCTCACAAAAATATTGAAATGAACTTCCTTCAACTAACTCTTTTATAAGTAAAGATATGGCAAAAATAGCTCTCAAAACATAAGTATATTTCTAATTCTCCTTTAAACCTTCATCAATCAATTCCCTTAATTTCTTCCCATATTTATAGTTCTTCAATGCTTAGAATCATTCCTAAAAATGATATAATGACTACATTAAAAATTCTCCTAATTCTATCCATCAAAACTTTTTCATCTGTAAGTATCGTATGTTAAAAGCAATGTACCATACGTTATGCATGTTTTAAACTATTTGTATCGTACGAATTCCACAATTTTTCTTAATTGGAACAAAATGAACTATTTGTACAATACAATAAAACATTTGTGTACCATACGAAGGTTTAAGTTTTCCAAAACAATGCTATGCAAACCAACCCTAACAAAAAATGTAACATATGATTTTCTTAGGTTTGTGCAAATACAAAACCAAGCTGAAAATAATATAATATTAAATTAACATATCATACAAACCAGTGTTACATGCTATAAAATACAATGAATTTCAATTATCTATTAATCATATTCCCACAATTAGGTTTAGAGCACATGAACATAGAGTCCGTTAATGACAAACACATTGTCCATTCCTCATATACTTCACATATTACTAATAGACAATCTAAAACATGGTGCACTTCCCATATTAAGATAAATGTACCATTCATTGATAACACTGTACTATACGATCTTTTGAGATGCTATTTTAACTCTAAGCCAAAAAATTTTATTCCCCTTTTAAACTCTCAAAAATGTACTTTAAGTACTATATATTATGGATAATGTACCATATATTTAGTTCAAATTTAACAAGTTTTTTACTATGTTCTCTTAACATGATGAATATTTTCAATGAATATTCTTATATAAATTATACTCTTTGTTCACTACATCAATTTGAACTAACTCAACCATTTATCTTCATGCTTTTAAGTATTTTTTATTTCAAGCTCACTCTCCTAAATGATGTGCATGTATAGTACAATGCATAGCTTTTGGATAAGATAAAAATCTTACTTTTCAACCCTTACATACAACCTTACACATATAACCCACTAAAGTACTCCTTGGACATATAAGTTCCCAAGGTAGATAATCATCCTCTTGTTGGCTCCACTTAATTTGACTTGGAACTTCTAAGACTTCATTCATGTAATCAAGACAAGTGATCTCTTTGTCTACCTATTTCTAGAATAACCTATAATATACAAAGTAAAAAATTAGACCACAAGATAAGCACTTAAATGATTTTTTATCATCAAAACATATATTGCCATTGTAGCTCATGGGGTCCAACATTCGAATAAGTGCACCATAGATAAACTTGATGTTTGTAGTAACAAAAATTTATTTTCATTGGTTAGCATTTAAAAAGTAATGGAATTGACATCACAGTTTAAATCATCAAGCAAATCCATCCCAATTTTGACTTAGTTTTGGTCTAACCTAATCCAAAATATCCTTAAAAATTGGGCCTTGCTACTTTCACTCAATTTCTATTGAAACTAGACCAGACCAACTAGTTTCAACAGAAAACACAACTCGGCTTTGATAAAGTTTGAACATTCTTTTATTTTTACAAATAAATTCTAATATTATGAAAAAAATATCAATGAAATTTGCTTGAAATGACGTATAGCATAGTTTTCAATAGAACAAATTTTATACTAAGAGAAAGGAACAGACATCAAATTGAATTCAAGGACCAACTTTTAAGGTTGTTTTGGTGTTTTATAAAATGTAGGTAGGATATAATTATTTCAATATTTAAACAATTGTGCTTGTGCAACAAATGTGTTAAATTCAATTTCTGGAAAAAATTTATGATTTTTTCCTATTACTTTGTGTAAATCTGTTATTTATAATAATGCTAAATGATTTTATTTATTTCATCTCATTTTTAACCCAAATATTAAGTATAAAAAATATTTTTAAACTTTTAATAAATACATTTCTAAATGTTATAGAACATTAAATTTTATGTTTTGAATTAAATTTATGCAACATAATATTTTAATCAATTTAAAAATAATAAATGGACTTACAAATTTTTTTTATATATTAAATTTTGTATTAAACATATTTAAATAATTAATTTAAAGTACAATCAAAACCAAAATCAAGCATTAAAATAGTTGAAACTAAATTTTGATGAGTTGTATGTAACAAGATTGAATCTTCAAACTATGGTTTATACATAAACTAAGGTATCACAAAATAATTTTGTATTGATGATTATTTAATATTATAAAATGACTATGATCACTGATCATGATTATTTGTAAATAAGTACAAAACATTCTACTAGAATTCCACAATTCTAATTCAATATAACTGGATAGAATAGACAATTTTCTTTCCAAGATTCTACAATAATGCCACTCCAATCCATTATGTATCAAATTAACAAACTACAATATTAACCTTTTGTTTTACTTAAATAAGAATAGAGGAATAATTGAATAGCATATAAGAGAAAGAACATAAAAACCCTTTCAAGTATGACCAAGCAATCTGATACCCATTGTTAGAAAGAAAACTTTTGGTTTCATGAAAAGCATATAAATATTAGCTAATTTGACCAATGTGGAATTCAGTAAAATAAAATAGTTAAATAATTGAAATTTTATATATTCAAGGAAAGGCAAATGCTCAACAAATTTGACAAAAAACAACAATTAAAAATTATTTTTGATTTAATGGCAACACTTCCCACATCACCATTTAAAATTTTTTAAATTGTGTTCCTTAAGAAATGCATGCAACATGAGTAAGATCATCTAATTGAGTACAAAATCTATTTATATTTAAAGGTTTAATAATACAAATGGGCAAATAATCCTCTGTTAGATATTTAATAAGTTGTAGTATTAATATCTCACAAATGGTCTTAGCCCACTAAACTAAGCTTTTGGGTTGATAGAGATGTAATTGTGCATTTGACCTAAATTGTGCAACAATATTGCTCTCTTAACAAGTTGGACCAAAGCCAATTTTGATCCAATTAAGATCAACTGATTTATGTAATATGGTGTTCTCATAACTCTACGTATTTTCTACTATGGTTGAGCAAAAGTTCAATGCAGATAAAATTAATTCAAATGTTTCTACAATGCACTCCCATCATGGCCAACGATTAGAGATGATTTCCATACTTTCTGGTTTGGGTGGCCATTTTCGAGGGATACTCATAGTACCATTACATTTTCTAGTTTTATTGATTTAGGCATGTTGACACACTACAACCAAAGTGTACGATCTAAAGTTTAAGGTTAATCTATAGTTGTTTGGGTATTTTTGCAATTTCTAGTGATAATTTGAACATTCAAACTCATTTTATTAATGTGGATAAAACCAAGCAATTTATAGGCCTTTCTACGTATTCAAACAAGCTTGATATAACCAAAAAAGCAATAAAACCCACACAACATTTGATTCGACTAGTCAGACCAAATATTGCATGCAGTCAATGACGTGTACCATGCTATCAATAAAAGACAACATTGTGCTATCTAGCAACTGCACATGCTATCAACCTCAGTCCTCATGTTTGATTGCTTTTCTTGTTGTGTTTTGAGATGTTTTTTTGTTTCCTAAATAACCGAAACCATATACAAGGGCTTGTAAACATGAATCATGCATGATGGATGAATGAACATGAACATTTGAATTGTTTTTGAGCTTACAAAAAGCTCTCTTTCTTTGGAGTGATAATGCCCAAAGGAGTTAGAGACCATTGGAGCAAGTCCTAAACTGAGCAAAAAGTCTTTGAAATACTACTGAATTTATCCTTTCCACTCTATAATTGTTTGCCACTTCAATTCCATATTGAAGACCCTTACTTATAGGAAATTTGTCAATTTCATCATGTTCACCACTTCCAAAAGACAAAAAGCAAACCCTTTCATCTTATTGTGGAATCTTCTCTATACTTTGTTTTATGATATTTCAAAAAACAAATATTGAATTTGGTGAATATTTGATCAAATTATTCTTCTCCCATTTCTATTTGCAAAACCATTGTATAAATTTTCACCCAAAAAACATAATCCAAACAGCATGAATCTTTTCATCAAATAGTTCATGATATTCTTAATAGTTTTCATACTTTAAGTTTCTTCATATAATGCCTCTATCATTGCCTTACTTTTAGTCCTAACTCTTGCAATCAAAACCTAAGAAGAATTTGCATATATATTATTGTTTGGTTCTAAAACTCCATCAAATAAATCAATATTATTTTGAAATTCTTAGCATTCAGTTTACTATCATAAGCAAAAACTTTAATCGTCAAACCTTTCTAAAATTAACTTTCCATCTTGCTATTTTGTTTCTCTCCATTTCTATTCAAATTAAGGGTAGTTTCCCATTTTCTGCAGATTTCTTTCATATCACTTCCACCACTTCTTAACGCTTCTTCCACCATCAATTTCCACAATGGTCTTGTGCCATGCACCATGACCATTCCATGTCAAATTCTTATTTGTGAGAAGATTGTTGGCTCAAGTAAACTTATAATTTGCATTATTATAGTTACGTGGTTAAGATCTTCAAAATCCCAATATAAATTCTCATGAGACAAGAGGAGGAAAAAGAGGAGAAAAAGAAAAAAGTTCACATGCTTTTCCAAATATTGGAGGAAATAATACATTTATCAAATGAGTTGGAAGGTAGAATAAACTAGATAGGACTGAACCAAGTTAAATGCTTGTTTCTATGTTTTTCTCTCAATGATCATATGTTTCTTCTAGATGATTTGCATGTATTTTAGTGAAAAGTTTTTGCAACACAATCTCTATGGTGCTTTAGGCTACATACATTTTAGTTGCAACACATACCCGTCAACCTATTAAGAAGGAGGCTTGAAGCCTTACCTACGTCGAACATAATTCTTTGGATTTTTTTAGTACAATTCTTTAAAATTTTGGGTGAAATTATTTTAACAAATCCAATACCACCAAACAATGGTTGGCCCCATTTTTAAGAAAGAAATGAAGCATTTCTTACTAGTTCAAAAAGGTAAGTGGAAGATAACATAATAAAAGTTCAATTTCCATGACTAAAAGAGGAAATCAAGAAGATTATTACTCACATGTCGTTATTCAAAAAAAGTAACATGTTCCAGTCAATTTTTTTAGAATATCTAGATAAGGAATATCCCAATGCCATTTATCCTCTAAATTCATGTTTTGTCCGTGGACAGGTAACAACAAACAAGCATCAACTACTCAATAATAGCCAACGTTTAAGTGCGTTACGCCACACTTACGACCGCAAAACAATATAAACGAATTAGCTACACAAATTATCATTCTTTAGGACCGGCACATAACGCAAGATCAGCGATTAAAGATACACTGTCATCTCAACTAGAAAGAACCCAGAGCTAACCTGAGCGTCTTCACCGAGGTACCCAGAGCCACAGAACACAGAAATTTCCCGGACGACAGCGTCGTTTCCGTCATCGGTTTCCATAAGGTTTCCAACACCAAGTTCGGTAACACCAGCGGCAACAGTAGCGTTTGCTTTGGGAGAAACATGGGAAAGAGAGGTGACCTGGATCGAGGAGGATAAACCTTCGACCTTTGCTTTTCCCTTGATCTTGGGCTTGAACCTAGGAACCTTGGCAGGCCTGGGAGTATGAATGAGGTTGTGCTCCACTGAATCATTCAGTTCCATCTGGCGGCCACTACTAGTGCCACCATCCATGGTTCTCTTGAAAAGGCAACCAAACAGCACTCTCTCCGGACAGTTATCGTCGAAAGAATCGAAACCCTCGTGAGACGTAGCCTAGGGAAAGAGAACACCGACCTAGAGAACACCAACCTAGAGAGAGACAAGAACGGCACTCGAGGGAGGGAAAAAAAACGAATTAAGATATCTTTCTAAACCATTTATAAAAGCTGAAAATTACAAATGCCCACTTGCCACCGGATATTTTGCAAGAAACAAAAAGTTTTTTGCCTTGTAGACAATTAGCATTTTAATACAAAATTAATTTACTTAAAAATCCAAAAATTCTACAAGACGATGTGATTTTGTTGCATATTTCCTGAGGACCATAAATCATTTCATCGTTGTTTTCTTATATTATTTAAAAAATCACATAATTGCTAATCATTATGCTTTGAATTATTTTTTTAATGGTCATTTTTAGCAATAACTTACATAATAAATAGATGTTAATAATAATTTCTGCTATCTTAAAGACATGTATAATATGATTATAACATAAAATATTATTTAAAAATTTTGATTACATAATTAATGCTGTTTTTAGATGATATTATCAAAAGCATATTTTTTTCATTTAAAAATAGTATATAAATATCACTAAAAAATAGATTGAGTTAAATTAATAATTAGTAATTGCACTAATTCATGTAAGAAAAGCTTGTTAATATTAAGAAAGTAAAACCAAAATTGGTTATTATAATCCTCAAGTCAAATTAGAACTTCTAAACTTTAGATCCAATGACAACAAAACTTTTAAGATTTACATTATGAACTAAATAAGTGATACATCAAATTTCACAAACAATAATTCAAGAAATGTATAAAAATTTAGAGGTTTCTTTTAAAAGCATTCTAATATAAACATATAATAATAAAATAAAAATTTCTATGTTGGTATGAGAATAAATGTTGAAAAAGAGAAATGTTCATGTATTTGGAAATGGAAGAAGATTAAAGACTTGTGCATAAATTTGGCTTAACTTGTATATTATGGAGTCACTTTCTCAGCACTTGATAGAATAGTTATCCATCAAAAGTTCAATTTTAAGAAAGTTATTTGGGTTTATTTATTAAATCTATCTCTTGATATTTATATGACACATAAGAATTATTTCAATATATACATTATCTTACTAAATCATATTTCTTATCATAAAACTTATAAAAATACATTAGTTTTTTAAAATTATGTTAATACATTAATAATATCATTACAAATAGCTCTAAATTAATTACAAGCTTTTGAAATCAAACTTAAAATTGGTTATATTTTTTTACTATCTAATGATTGTATGTTATGATGGTCAATATTATACTTGTATGATATGATTTATATTATTGCTAAAATGAAATGTGTCTTGGCATCATATACGTATGATGATTTCATTATATAGATATGATTATCATTTGAACTTAGGATTAGAAAAACAAACTAGATCATACATGTTTTTCATCTTGTTTGTTAATATGTTTATATTATTTTATTCTTATTTCATATATATTCAACAAGTTAATGGCATAAACATTACGAGCTTGATTCTATTATAAATTTTTTAATAATTATGAAGCTATTCTACTTGTACTTTTATAAGGTGTACCCCTATTAACTTTGTCAAAAGATTATGGTTTGTTAAAGTTTTTGCCTATTAGCTATAAAACGATAATTATTTGTTAGTGAGGGTATAGTCAAGTTAACTAGAGGTGAATGTTGGCATTAGTTAGACAAAAACACCTAAAACTCTTGTGTCTCCTTTGTTTAACTTATTTTTTGCATATTAATTATTTCATAATCACACAAATAGATTAAAAAATTAATAAATATTTCTTAAATAAGATGTAGAATTAATTAATAATAATGATTATTTTATTTTATAAAATAAATTAAGTTAATCAAACTAGTTTGACAATACAAAAAGTTTAATTACTATCTATACCTATATTTGAAATCTAAGTATTTTTAGAAATTACATAATTCAAACCCTCTCTTATACTTAATAATTATATATAGTTTCTATAATTATAATAAGCCAACAATAACATGCTTTCATTTGATATCTTGTGGGATCTTATCCTATGGGATACTAAGTGAAGAGCTTCAAAGGATGTAATGTGACAACCACCTTTCTGGAGTCATTAAATTCTCTCATCTTCAACATCTTTTTTGGAAAGACCTCTTTAAAATTATTTATTTTAAAAAACCTTTTTTATTTGAAAAACCTTTTTTCTTCCTTTATAGTTATGAAAATGTCATATGATAAAAAAACTTAATTTTTTTTCCAATGGTCAGCTCATATAAAAATGGTTTTTCTAGTGAAAAATAATACTACGAAACTATCCATGCTATGCTAACAACGGTAGCTATCACAATAGCTATTAATGGATCAAATATGTTTGCACTCAATACAACTAGCTCACTTCACTCTTGTATTTATTGATTCATTTTTTCTTTTATTTTTTATTTTGAGTTTCGTTTCCAGAACAAAGTCTTACTTTTTTTTTTTTTTTTTTGCTTTTTAAGACCTTTGGGCTCCACCTTTATACCATTCTCTAGAACAAGATATCCTTTAACATTAGTTTCTTAAGCTTTACCTCTAATCCATTCTCTAAAAAGAAATTGCCCATTTTTGGTAGCCATTGATTTTTTATTCTTTTGAAATGAAAGCCTTGTTATTAAAACTAAATATTTGTTTATCTCTTTTTCCTTTCCTTTATTTTACATTTAATAACTAATTAATTATCTAATATTACTAAAACATTATTTCTTATTTCCTTTTTTTTTATAAATCTTGCAATTTAACCTAATATCATGTGTTAAAAAAAATAACTTAAAAAAATAAATGTTGGCATCATGTTTATAAAATCATTAAAGCAAGCTTAACTTATTGTAATCATATAACACATGTAAATCAATCATCTCTTAATTACCAAAATTTCTAATTCCTACCACATTAATGCTACTAAACTACTTTGTAGAAATCATATACACTTAGGTTAAACAATATTTCATGCCTTAATATTATGAGTAGTGGTCATGCCTTCCGAATTTGATCTTGTTTTCAAAATTTCTTTAACAAGCCTACACCCATCCTTCACTCTTCTTTGTTTGCTTCATAGCATTAGGAATTCTCTTAATTCTTTCTCTCAAATTATTTCTTCTTATCTATTTCCTTAATTTGCTCACTTTTAAAAAATTCCTAAATTTTTATAAAAATGCCTTTGTAATAGCTGATTACATCTTATATATTATACTTACGTACTCCTCTTCTCCTTCCTTAGCTCTTTTCTCTCACCTGATGCACCTCTTCACTTACCAGACTCTTCTTCTCCTTGGAATAATTATGCTTCTTCCATGACTAGTGGATCCCATCATCAGGATTGCCACTGGCTCAATTGTTTCATCATTTCCTTTAGAATTTAGGTCTTAGAAAAATAAAACTTTTAAGTAAAATTTTAATGTTATAATATTATTTAGATTTTTTAACCAAATAATCCTCAAAAATTCACCATTCACATCTATACAAAACAACTTGATGAGTTCTACCCATCATCAAATTTTCATAATTTTTCAAAATTGTTTAGTAATTTTAATTTTTTTAAAATTCTTATATCACCTATCTTATTATTTTTCTTTTTTTTGTTTAGCCCATGATTTTGTGTTTGTGACGCCCTTTATTTGCAACATGATAATTTTATGTTAAACTTATTTATAAGTTTTACATCTTAGTTCAATTTCAAAGTTTTTTTGATGTTAATTAGTATCTTTAATCATTGTTGAAACATACCAATTGTGCTAAACTTATGACTATATGGAGAAGTTTGACGATAAGAAAACTATATTTTAAAGTTTATCAATATGTTAATTCAGTCTATGTTCTTATAAAGTTTAGAATATAATAGTTAAACAAGATGCTTTGGTAGTATACTTCATCATGAGAGATTATCAAGATAATGAAATTCAGAAGTGATTGGAGCCCTTTGGAAAAACCTTGCTCTTGATAATGTGACATTGTCTTGAACATATGTTATTTTACTTGAGTGAGGTATAACATTAAAACCTATATAAGTTTACATGTGATAATTTAGATCATTAACTTGAACAAGTCATCTTATATATCTATTTAAATTTCTTCGTTAATCAAGTATTTTTTTAATGTCTTACTAGTTTTGCAATTATGTAAAAGATTATGTTAAAATTATACTTATCGCATGATATGATATCATTATCATACAATATGATTAGTGTTAAGTGTACTAAGAAGAATAAAATAGTTCAATTAGTGAGTGTAATAAGTGTTCTAACCCATCATACAATATGTTTAGTTATATTCTATTGTGTGATTAGTTTGTATGACAAAATTCTTTTAATAAAACTATGAATTAAATGTCTTAATGAATGTTTAGAAATGTTTGTATGGTGTATTAGCTATATCATACAATACAAATAGTTCTTAATCTAAAAAGTAAATAAAATAAAATAAAAAACAAGGAACCAATGATGTTAATTTAATTAGAATTAAAAGCAATTTCATGATAAAATAAAGACTGAAGCTTGTTGAGGAGATATTAGTATTTAATTTTATGTGGTATTGATGTGAGAGAAAATTTGATCAATACTAAACAATATTAGGAAAAATATGAGATTAATATAAAAAATGAAATACTTGATGAATAGCTTGTATCAAAATTTGTCTACTATTTTTTAGAACTTGTTTGGTATGAAAAATAAAAAAAATTAAAATTATGATCCTTAGGATAACTGAAGTAGAAAGGAGGAGTTTATGAAGAAGAAATCAGAGGTATTATGGGAATGTGCTCAATCCAAAAAGGATAATTAGAGGAATGTCTTCTACAAAGCACGGTGAGTTTTTTTTATATAATGCATTTTGATTGCCATGAGATATCATAGAGATCCAAGCATTTATGCATGTAATGAAGTTGCATGGGAAGCAAAAATCTTGTAATGTTATTGGCATTTGTATTGAGTTGTTGTAGACATTGCTTGAACTATAATTAATAAATCTTGGTAGTTATCAAACAATCCATTAACGGATCAAATGGTTCGATAAAAATATAAAATGAAACTAAAGTCTCTCTTAGATGCATATCAGATAGTCTGATGGTTTCCCAATGAGTATCAAAAGGTCTAGAGAGGAGTGTTAAACAATCCATGAATTTGAAGGTAAGTGAGATCAGAATTAATTAAACAAATCTTTAATATTTAGGTAAATGGTCTACATGAATTTAATGTGTGAATCGTTGATGTAATGATGCTTATTAAAACACTTTTCCTTTGATACAGTTTTAATGTAGATTTAGATATGAATGATGTGTTGCTTCTTTGAGCATGAGTCTAATATATAAAAAGTTACATGAGAATAAGATAATATATTATATAATGAGCATTTTATATGAATATATATTATGTACATTGTGTGCAAGTGAAGCATTAAAGTACTAATGCATGGAGATAATTAATCATGAAAACTTGAAATAATGTCTAGATTGTGATAAATTATGAAAGGGTGAAATAATGCGTAAATGTAGTAACCTATGAAAAGATGAGGAAATATCTAGGTTCTTGTAAGCTATAAAAAATACTTGGGTGGGGGTTAGCCATAAAAATATGAAATAATGTCTAAGGTGGCAATATACCATAAAAATGTGAAATAATTCCTTGATTATGAACCATGTTAGAATAAAAGTATGCCTAAGTGGTTAGGATGACATGTAAAGGTTAGAGTTTGTTTAGGTAATTAACAAATAATATAAATTATATAATGAGTACTGAAACACTAGAAAGAATTAAATAATGATTGACAAGTCACATATGACAATGAATAATCATGAAAAACTTGCATTTGAATGTTCATCTTTATACATTTGTTCATATATGACATGTGAATGATAAACAACATATGATATAGACCTTGCATGCAATATGACCATAATGATAACGATGTTCACATGTGATGCTTATGTTAATTATTATTTACTAAGCTTGTGATGATGGCTAAGTCTATGTTGGCTAACATATTTTAAGTGTGATGGACATTCTCAAGGGATAACCAAGGGAATTGTCAGTTAAAGTGTAGATATAATTGATGAACATGTAATATTTTTGAACCTATTCAAATGTTATATTTTTGACAATGCTATTGTAGTTCTAAAGACTATGTTCCATGGACATAATTGTAATAAATATTTATTTATTTCATTTATTGTGAGTTTTATGTGATGCATTGTGATATTAAATGACTTAAGGAAAAAAATTAGTATATGTTTGAATCAAACAAACTAGTATCAATTCAAATAGAATGAGTAAGGAAAAGAAAATAATTGAAGAAAATATAACTCTTAAAATCTTAAAATTTAATAAGAATTATCCTAAAGATCAAGTAGTAGGTGAAATTATAGATGATGTTAGAACTAGATCTTATCATAATGATTAACTTTTTGCAACAAATTTTGTGTCAACCTCAATACAAGATGTCTTAAATAATGAGTTTTGGGTAATATCTATAAATATGTAGTTAAAAAATTGAAAAAAAGTGAGAGGAGACCCATAGACTATCAAATAAAAGTGTTGTACCCTTTGATGTGATAATTACAAAACCAAGCTATTAATTATTGAAGGCTTGTTTTATTTAAGTAAAATTGTTAATAATTAATTAAATCAAGCCATGTATTTTAGATGTCTAAAATAATGGTCTCTAAGGGCCTTGAGGTCATGACATACTTCAAGGAATTTTTGAGACATGCGCAAGATTTTTTATAATTAAATTTCTTTTTATTTCTCTTGAATTTGATATGTCAAAACCTTGAGATTATGAGGCACACTAGTAGTATTAACATTTAAAAATATTATAAAATTATTTAATGATGAATTTTCATTTTTGGGCCAAGTATATTTGACAAAATGTATAGACATGGGTATTTGATTTTTTAATATTATTTTGGAATCGTTTTTTACGAATTTCTTTTCATAGCTACTTAATTAACTTATAATACTATAAGAATATAAAATTATTTTTATACACTTATATTCAAATTTGTGGTTAAAAAATTCGTCAAAAATACCCTAAAACAGCAAAAGTCTCGGGAAAAAGCACTGTAGCATGGGCGGGTCGACCTGGCGTCAAAACAGCCCGTCCAGGCCTTTTAGAAATAAAAAAAAGGAAAAATAAAAATTTGGTTGACCCGAAAGGGGCGAGCAAAGCCCGCCTAAAGACCGCCGAGAGCAACTCGGCGAGCGCTGGTCAACGGTCAACGGAACAGTGCCTGGCTAAGCCAAGCCTGCCGAGAGGAGCTCGGCTAAGTCTACCTTCAGCGCGGTCTACGGTCAAAGAACAGTGCATGGCTAAGTCAACCTGAACCGGGTGATGAAATCCCGGTCAAGGAAGGGGGGAGCCAGCCCCAAAGTGGCTCGCAGGTTAAACGGCGCAAAGTTATTATAAAGCGGTGTGCCAAATTCCATTCTGCAGTGTGGGACTAAAAAATCCCACCTTATAACTTCGGCAGGATCCAAAGGCGCAGATCAAGCCCGCCAAGATCCAACGGGCGAGAGTAATTTCGAACGACTGTTTAATCAGCGTCGTTCGTTCAGCGCGTGGGATCCAATGGCGCAGATCAAGCCCGCCCAGATCCAACGGGCGAGAGTAATTTCGAACGGCTTTTTAATTAGCGCCGTTCGTTCAGCGCGTGGGATCAAATGGTTCAGATCAAGTCCGCCCGGATCAGACGGTCTAGAAATGATCTTGCCGTGAAGTCCATCCAGCCGTCCATTCTTGAAGTGGGATCGGACGGCTGCTGCTCTTCGTCTTCCTTTTCGGGCTTCCGGCAACGGCTATTTTCCGGTTTCTTTTTTTTTTACCGTTTTTCTAGCCGTTTGGAATTGCTTTTTGGTGGACTATATATATAGGACACTTTACAATTTATTGGTTGATGAATCCACTTGCAAACTTCTTCAAAAACTAAGGAAAAAGGCCAAAACCGAGAGCAACAATTGGCATACTCGTGGGAGCTACGAGCTCAACTTTCTTCTCCAATTTCGACAGCTTTCTTCCACATTTTATTGCATTATTCTGTAACATTTTGTTCGGATTTTGCGTGTCTCGTTGGAGCACCGGTTGTACTTGGTTTACCCCTACCGGCTTCGGCAAAAGGGAGTGGTTAGTGGAAGCCTGATCGGGTTGATCGGGGGTGGATGTAGGCACGGGTTTGGCCGAACCACCTAAAAATCTTTGTCTTCTCTTTGCTTGTCTTATTATTGCATTTTTCGTTTTCACAATTTATTTACAAACGTTTTTTTATTGAAAGAATTTTTCTTAATCTAAATTTTAGTGAAAAACACAATTCACCCCTCCCCTCTTGTGCGTTGTTCTCACACGATTTACATCAAAAAGTGTGATTAGAGTAAAGAATGTTTTTAGAGACAAACTAGATTAATATGTTGACATTTTTAGAAAACCTTTAAGGTCTAAGTAATTAACAAAACATAGATTGAGTTAAGGAGTATTGAATCCTATTGAGTAAAAATAAAAAGTTAGAGAGAATAGAAATTGAGAATAAAAATTGAAATAAATTGAAAGAAATAAGATAAATTAAGAGAAAACTTTAACCTAGTCATGGCATACATGAGTGGGATGGGATGCTTATAATTGATTATTTTACATAGTTTTTAAAAAATTATATTTATATCAATTCTATTAGAGGTATTGTTATTATCAAAATGGGAAGATTATTGTGATGTTTGTCCTAAGCTATTGTATTTTGTTTAATGATAATAAATCTAATGTATTTCTAATGAATTTATTTGGGTAAATTTTTAGATTTTAGATAACTAATGCACATGTTCATAGGAGAAGCTAAAGAAGAAGATTAATAAATATTAGATTCCATGAAGGTCGTCTCATTAGATTTACAAAGCATAGATAAATTCATTTTTAGTTTAACTTGAAGAATTTAATTTTTATTTTAGTTAGAATGTTAAGTTTGATTAAAATCAATCTTATAATGCACAAAAAAAATTTATTTATATTATCCATCTTAAAAAAACCTTAAGAGTAAACATTAATCATCTTACCATGACCATCTTATGAATCATTTTATCTTGATCATATTATTGAAAATGAACTTTTAGTAACATGTTGAAAAAAGTATATTGTTTTAATAATAATTGATTATTAAAAAATTTTAAAAAATAATTTGAATAATAATTAAAATAAAAATAAATTTTAAGAAGAACCTAATTCTATTTAGCTTAATTATTTTTGCACCAAACCTCAAATCTCATGTTAGAACACAACTCTTGAACCTAATTGTTATAGTAATTAAGTAAGGGCGTCACTTTTAAACCCATATAGAATAGTTACATATTGGGACATAACTCTTGAATCTATTAATCTATTACTAGCAATACAAGTGATGAGCTCCCAAGCAAACCAAAGGGCAGTCAACCCTAATATTAAGCTGACTTAAAGGTAAAGGAAAACATTCATAAACAAATATTCTTGGCTCAAATATGGAATGTTGGACAAAAGCTTAGTAACATTTTCTTGGGGATAACTTTAAAAATCCATGAGTGACATGTATTTTCTTACATAATTTTGTGATCAAATGATTATAATATCATCTACTTTTTAAATATGCAAATTTGATCAACTATCTAATCATGTAAATTCTTGATCACACGATTCATATTTTGTTCACTTGAGATATAAGTTTTGTTATGCGATCATCTTTGAGTTCTAATTGTTTAGATCAAATTCTAATTTCAAAAAAAAAAACCAATTTAATTTTAGCTATCTAATTGCATAGTTTTCGTAATTGATTGATTAAGATTATTTCTAACCATGCGGCCCTCTATATGATGACTATTTAGGCCTTTATTTATGAGTACAAACTTTTTGTTAAAATAATAATATCTAAGTTCTTAATTAAAAACATATGCAACAACATAGTTTTAATTAAATAAGTATTAATGACTAATTAGTATATTTAATAACTATTTTTAATAGTTGAAATAAGTCTATAAATAAGAGATTTTTGAATAAAATAGATTGATGAAATTTTGACAAAATCTAAAAGAAATTTTGAGGTCTCAACGCTCAAGTCGTTAGCAACTAGTAGTTATTATTGCTTTCTTTAATTGCATCTTTCATCATCTAGCTACAAATTCTACTTTTTTCTTTCAATTAATTAGGTTCTCACTTTTTTATTTTTTAATTAATTTAATAAAAATATTTGTGTCTTGATGAGTATTTCTTTAAGTATTGAAAATTAGTTTGTAGTAAGTATTAAATTGTGTTGTCACATTCTTTTCTTGTTTCTATTGATTTTATTTTATTGTAAAGTTGTTGGAGCTTATTTTTTTTGTTTCATTTTTATGAGGATTTAACTTACCTATCTTTTGGCAACAGCTTCATATTGATTATTTTTATTTTTGTTTCGTTTTTGTCGAGGGCGGATTTTAGCTTGATTTTAAGCTAACTATCTAAAAATTATTAGTATACTTTTTAATTTTTTAATTTTTTATTTCATAATCTTTATAAAAAAATTATTATTAATAGAACTTTAATGTGTTTTAAAATAAAATTACAATTTATACAAAATCAATTATAAAAGTTAGTATGTACTTATTCAAATAACTATTTTAAAATATTTTTTTAAATTATTTTTAAGATATAAATATTTTATTTCTAGCAAATCGCTTCCCTCTTATTCAACCACACTTCAACCACTACATGATCATATGATTATTT
This sequence comes from Vanilla planifolia, assembly GCA_023846275.1. Classification (NCBI taxonomy): domain Eukaryota; kingdom Viridiplantae; phylum Streptophyta; class Magnoliopsida; order Asparagales; family Orchidaceae; genus Vanilla; species Vanilla planifolia. The sequence continues at coordinate 28,825,612 of CM043869.1, read as the reverse complement.
CCTTATATGCTCACATCGTATGACATTTTTTTATGAGCTTTACTTTTGATAAAAAAATAAATGTTGTATAATGGTGATGTATTATCATATATCAATTTAAATTATAAATATGAATTACATTATGCATGTGTGATCCTTGTGATTGCCTTATACAACATAGATAGAATTTAAGCATTGCATGAATTGGCATCGTAAATTATGAAGACCCTTCTCTAATATGTATGATAAGGATTTTTCACCAAACAAAACATGACTTGTCGATGGATCATTGAGATAATCCGGGTTTTATTCTCATTATCCTAATACGATGGATTGTCAAAACCTATAACAAATAGTTTAGGTATCTTAGAAATGCAATTGTAGCCATGCTACTTCGTTTTTTTTGTATCCAACTCATTCATGCATATAAATAAGATAGAATATAAAAAAATGGATTGATGATTTTTTATGATGATGCATAAATAATTAAATCATATTGGAAGATCACATTAAGATAATCATTTGAACTTCGTGCCAAAAATTGAGGACTACTCATTCTACTAGTACAACTTCTCCATTCTCTATTTTTTACTTCATCTTTGCATCGAGCTTCATATTAGTTTAGTAATATTCTTTACTTTATTTAATTATTGTATGTCATATAGATTTAACAAGTGAATGGTATTTGTGAGCTTTATTTTATTAGTTGTGTTGTATAAATTATATATCTATTATACTTGTTCATGTGTAAAGGTGTACCCTTACTATCATTATCAAAAGGGCATAATTTTGTAAGGTTTATCCCTATTAATTATGACACAAGAGAGTGAATTGTTTATTGAAATTCTTTTCTAGCTTATTGGGATAGATGTTTGCACTAGTTAGGCTAAACTACTTAAAAACTTGTGTTTTTAGTTTTCACTTAATTTGCATGTTTTTCTTAACTTATTACATCATATTACAATTACAATTTTTTTATAAAATTAAGGAATTGTTTTTACATAGCATTAAGGCAATTAGGATTCACATTTAATGTGTTTTACAAAAGTAATTAAGCAAAAGATTTTATCACTATCATGTATTTACATTAAACAAATTTTTAAACCTTTATAATTTACCTTCTCACTTGTGCTTATTGGTAGACTATAATTCCAATAGAGCATACTTGGAGAAGTCTTTAATGAATTCTTTTTATTTTGGTGTTAGTATATTAAGCTTATAACAATATAGTTGATGCATTATTCTTATAAGTGAGTCAAAGGTTTCAAAACTCTAATCTGCTCATGTTAGTAAGCTTAAGGCATGTATTTTATCTAGGGTTTTAACATATAAGTATGCCTTTATAAATATTAAAATATGAGCTTGTATTGAAAAATTATGATCATTATACTTAAAATGTGAAACCTTTAGTATGAGTAAGATAGGAAATATTGTGTAGTGTGATATACCTATCATACAATATGATTAGCTCATGTTTGTACGTATGAATGAGTGAAAGGATAGTTCGATTGAGTATTGTGTAAAGTTACAACTTATTATATAATATGGTTGTACTTATCAAATAGTATGATTGTTTTATTTTTTTGTACACTCTAACCATGACCAAGAAAAGTTTAAGTATAAATGCATTTGTAACATATCATATATTATGATTATATTAATTAGAGGGTGTGCATTTGATAAAGCTAAACTTAAGTAATTCATATAGTATAATATTATTCTATCTTATAGTATGTTTATTTGTTAGAATGAGAGAAGATATAATTAGGCAATTTAATGCCCTAGACAATTAGCTCATTTTAGGTATCATATAATATGATTAGATTAGATAGAATAATTAGAATAAGTTATAAGAGTAAAAACTTGTTTGATTGAACTTTGTGAAGTTTTGATTTAGTTATTAAGGGGTGTTTAAAGGTATTAGAAGCTTTTTAATGATAGTAAAAGGGGTCCTAATATAGTGAATAGAATAATGATTAATTACAGATCATTTGGATGAAAATACAGTCGAGGACATCATACACATTAAGGAGGTTTGGAGAAAAGCAATGTATTCTTAACTTCCATTCTTATGAATGAAGTTGATAATATTTTCTATATTATTTTAATCCATTTATTGTACTTCTTGATAAATGTATTCGGCTATAAGGGCTTTGTGGTTGAGCTTTTCATTGCATCCTTTTGTCCCACTATTGTGGCTTTTATCATTGATATTTTATTTAGTCTTTTGGCTTAGTAATTTGTAGAACCTTTTGGACCAATATTTTATAAAGTCTTTTAGCTTAAACGTATATGATCATTTGGCCTAATATTTATGGGGTCTTTTGTCATGGTGTGGGATTTGACTTGCCCACTTTTATGATAACATTTACTTTTTATGCTTAATCTTTTCAACAAGTATGAACATAGATCAATTGTTGGATCAAATTATTTAAAAAATCTTTTATATATTTTCTTAATTATATTCCCTACATAAGGTGTTTTAAAAGTAAAAAAAGATTTTTAAAATGAGTTTAGTAGGGTAATTAAGATTCCTTTAAATGTAAGCAATAATTTAAATAATTATTTGATGGATTTTGGTAAAATAAAAAATTATGATTTTAATGTTGATTAAAGAATCCTAAGAAGGGAGGATTTATATCATTCTGATTATGAATAAATAGATTTTATAAGTAATTTTAAAGTATTTAAAATTTTAAAAATTTTTAAGAATATTAGAATTATTTCATAATTTATCATAAAATCATTTATCCTTAAAAAAGTATATTGGTCCTAAGGTGAGAGGTGAATGTCAAATTTAGAGTTTTAAATTATTAGAAATCATATGATACAAATTTTGTGAAATTGTTATTTGAATAAATCTTATAATAGAAGACCCATGTTATAAGAAAAAAAATTATTATAAAAATTTTTGATGGAGAAAATTATTGAAATTATCTAATAATTTATAAAATTTTTTATTTGTAATTTAATAATATTAATTTTGTGAAAATTTTGCATTTCTTAAACCATTTTGATGGGTAAGAATATTATTTATAAATTATGAAAATTATAAAAATATTAACTAATGTCATAAAATTATGAATATTTTAATAATAGTAAATTCTTATGGGAAATGTATTTTAAAAAAATATTGAAAAATTATTGGAGGTGAGTAAGATAAAATCATTTAAGAAATTAAAATTAACTTAAAAATTTTGATTGAATAATTTATTTTTTTATTTTTCTCTAATATGCTTATTAAAACTAAGATAATGACTTAATAAACAATTATACTAAAATAACCACTGTTAGCCATGGAACCATTTATAAACTTTAACGAAATGTTGACAATTATCCACTCCATTAAAGTTTGGTGCATTAAGGTGAAATAAATTGATAGTTGCATCAATTTGAGGAAAATCATATGACATAAGAATGGCTAAGAATGCAAATTTTCAAAGTTAGAATGTATAAGAAAGGGTTTTGGTCATGGGAGAAGGGTTTATTATTACTCTGAAGAAATTAAAGGGATTGAGGCTATTGTGCAAGAATTTATGAGAATTGTGTGACAAAACTTTTCAAAAAATCCCAAAATTGGGAGTTTTCTAATTTGGATATTTTAACAAATGTAGCCAATGTAAGAAGTAAGTGTCATATATTATGGAGATTGTTCGAGGCCTTGTAATGATTCAACTCTATGTGTGACCATGACATCAAATTCGATGTAGGTGATTATGAACTATATGTTGGATTTGCTTTATATTTGGTGATTATAAATTAGGAGCCTTGGGAGCTAGATTTGATGAATCTATAAAAATTATATTTTTGTATTGTTTGATGTAATGATTTGAATGCAAAATATCATATATCATATGATAAATTTAGTACACATTTGATGATAATGATCACAAAATCAAACTATTGATTATTAGTGAATACTTGAAGAGTATGTATACATACTTTTCTATTGAATATAGTGAGTGTTGACAAGGAGCAAGGTTTATGAATTTGGAATTAGAAGAAGATTGAAGACTTATACTTAAGCTTGGTATTTATATGGCACTCAAGAATCATTTTAATTCAGGCATTACTTTGCTAAATCATGTTTTTGGGTCATAATAATTATAAAATTTTATTAGTACTTAGGTAAAATCATCACAAATTAACCTTGGTTCAATTCAATTCATAAGCTAATGAAATTATATGTAAAGCAAGGTATGTTCTTCATTGCTTAGTGATTGTATCATACAATGCTTGACATCATACTTATGTGGTTTGTATTTAGGCTTAAAACTTTAAATTGAAGTTTGAGTTTCTTATGGCATCATTCAGGTTTGATGTGTTGATTGTATAGAAGTAAGCATTATCTGATCTTAGGATTAGAGAGCAAACTTTGTTACACAAAGTGTCAACTTTGTACGAGATACGTTTAAGGGACATATTTTTTCTCAAAAACTTTTATTCGTATAAGCTTAATTATGGTTGAACAAATATAATTGATATAACGTACTTGTTATACCCGGTAAAATATTATATATTTAATCTTCAATAATTTAAATTGTGGCTTGGATGATTTCAGATCGACAGTAGGATGAGCCAGGAGCTCAATTGGAGGCTATTGGAATTTCTGAAATTTTCTGGGGATTTTTCGGAGCACCGAGGAAATTTTAAAGTAATTTTCCCTGTTTAATTGGATTTATTGGATTTTTGGAAATTCGAAAATCTATTTTTAAACCGGAATTTGGTTTTTACCGCGCGTGAACCGGACCGGAGCGGTTCAGCAAAGGCGGGGGGCGGTTCGCCGAGTGCGTTTGCGCGTGCGGTTGGATAAGCCGCGGATAAGCGGATCGGACGGACGAGATCAGCGGTGGAGATTAACCGGCTGATCGGGTTTAAGCGGCGTTATTAGAAGGTCAACCGGCGCTTAATAGGTTCTTAACTGGTTATTACCGGTTTAAGCTGGGTATTTAACCCGATTTATTGCTGTTAGGGTTTTCGAGCGGTGGCCGGAGACGGGGTGTTTGCGGCGAACGGCGATATTTTTCGGCAGCCTTTCAAGGGGCTTTTTGTACCTGGAGGTTCGCGAGACTGAGGAGAATCGATTGGTACCGGTTTCGTTCGGCGAGGAGCAGCGGTTGGTCGCGTGCGAGCTTCACCGTCGCCGGAGAAGAAAGGTAGGAAATTCAGTTTAAATTAGTTATTTAGTAGAAAATTTAAAAGCATGGAATATTTTGCTTAATGAAAACAAGCATGTGGATGAAAAATCGGATTTAATTGAATGCTAATTGGTGTCTTTTGCAAATTTCGGATTTTCTGGAAAATTTCCCATTTCGCCGAAAAATTTGTTAATGCTTAGGAGCATGTTAGGAATTTGTTCTCCTTGATCTCGGTCGCCGGAAATCGACGGGGGAAAACGGAATTTCCCGGAGAATTCGTCGGCTAGGGTTTCGCGGGCGCCGGGCGGAGGAAGGAGATGGATTAGGATTTAGTTAATTAGTTAATAATTAATCGTAAATTAATTAATTAACAATTATTAATTAAATTGGCGCGGATGAGAGAGAAGCGGAAGGATTTATAATTCGGAAATTAATTCCGAATTTACGGAAATGATTTATTTAATTTTAATGCGGCGCGGAAGAGGATAAACGGGAGGAATTAAATTCGGAAATTTATCCCGAACTTTTGGAAAAAAAAAATGCAGAATATTTAATTCGGAAATTAATCCGAATTTCGGAAAAAAAAAGGATTATGGGAAAATTTAATTCGAAAATTTAATCCGAATTTTCGGAAAAATAAATTGCAGAATATTTAATTCGGAAATTATTCCGAATTTTTGGAAAAAGGATATATGTGGAATTTAAATTCGGAAACTATTCCGAAATTCGAAAAAAATGGATAAAGACGGAAATTGATTACGGAATTTAAAATTCTCCTGAAGTAGGGAAAAAATGTTATCAGTGACGACAGTACAGTTGAAAACAGTCATACAGAGGTATGGTACATGGATGCTACCAGAACAGTCAGTAACTGGTATAGTTGTATTGCTTGGATGGCAATGGCATGGATTGAGTCAGTTTACTCAGTGTTGGCATATTTTATGGATTGGCATACTGGACCGGACTACTATAGACCCTATATGATGTTTTAGGGTAGTTGTGGTAGGTAACTGTGCGGTTCAGACTTAGCTTTCACAGTATACATGTGGACTGGTATGCGCCTTGTCGTACCTGGACACATGTTGCCGAATCTTGGAGTTAGAGATTGACAATGACTGTAGGGGCGTGAGCTTCTATGGAAGTTGTTGGTAGAGGACTCCTTGGGACGGTGGCTGAGTCGATCTCTCCTGGTCCATGTGTGTAGGCCTGCGCGCCTGAGGGTGGCAGGGGTGTCTTGCAGTGGCTAGCCAAGTGTGTAGGCCTGCACGCCTTAGGGTGGCAGGGGTGTCTCACGTTGGCTAGAGATTTGTGACTGGATCTGTCTATAGTCTCCAGGAGATTGATTGACGAGAGACGCTGCGATGTCGGGTGCTTAGGCGCCATGCGTGTTTCGAGATGGGCGTTCCCACTGGCACGCTACCTGGAATCCCAGAGGAGAGCTACTCTGGCGTGACTGGGAGTGACTGTGGTTGGTCGGAGTCTGGGACTGAGAGTGCCTATCCACCATATATTGTTATGCTGTATTCTTATACTCTTGCTATTATCCTTCTCTTGCATGTGAGTTTTACTAGCTGTCTTTCCTACTGGGCATAGCTCATTTCCGTATTATATATTTTCAGTGGCTCGGCAGACTTGACGCTACCAGATTAGGTGGGATCGTGGTCAGCAGGCTTGTGGAGGATATCTGATCTGTGATTATCTGAGAAATTCTGGTTAGTTGATTGTTGCTGTTGGATGTTGTCAGTGAGACTGTTATTCTCATATGTCAGGTATTATGTGAGGGTGATTCTGACTTATGTATCTGGTTGGACAATATTGCACTTGTTGGACTTGGATCTTATTTTTGTGATGTAGTTTCCATTCACTGTTTTACTTTATTATCTTGATGGTATAGTGTGTGGAGTGCTATATTTTATCTGAGGATGTTATGTATTTTATTTTTGGTGGTGAGGTCATTACATGACTATGGAACTTAACATTGGGGGTTCAGACTTCTATTTGACCGGTTCTCCTATCGGTATGGGTTAGGAGTATTGGGTCTAGTAGGAGTAACATTGCGCGAGTCCATCTGTTAATTCAGGAGTCATGAACCTGATTTGACGGTATACCCGGGAGATGGGATCCACATTGTTAAGGAAAGTAGGTGTGTAATGATGTGTTATATCCTATGTTTTTCGTAGGCTACTCAGGTTGGTATGGGACGATCTGAGCTGTCTATATGCAAAAAAAAAAAAAAAAAAAAAATTTATGCCAAAATCAGCCTATAAAATATGGGGTGTAATAGTACTAGTACACCATCATACTATAGTTTATTAGTGCTCTCAATAGTCTTTATATAATCACCAAGGTTTGCTTTGTCTATTCATAATAACTACATCATACAATAAAAGTAAAATATTGTATCCATACAATCTATTCCTTCTCACAAACTTAAATTACCTAAGAAACAAGTGTTTTCATGGTATCATATAAATATAATATTTTTCTTATATGAGTATGAGCATTCATTTGTTAAATCTTAATATTGTTGGTTTACATTAATGTATGATGATGATCATAATATTGCACTTGTACATTATGTTCTTATAAGAGATGGAAATAAAGTTTGATGTAAAGTTGTCAAATTATTGTGATAGGTTTATTGTGCGTATATAATTGCCTTTTTAAATCTAGTTAAGATAATTATTATATGATCATATAATGGTTTATTCTTATACAATTACATCATATATCAATTTTCTCAGAGCTTAGCTATTTGTGAAATAATTATCACATAGTTGTGATCTACTAATGCAATTGTATAATTAATTTGAATTGAAAAGATGAACAACATTGTAATTGCATGATCCTTGTGAGCATTTGATATGGTGTATATAAAACCATGCTTTGCACTAGGAATCAATGTCATATAGTATGAAGACATTTATCTTGCTATACGATAAATCATTTTGAGTTCATTCAAGCTAGTCGTATGATAGAATATGATGATTTTAATGTGCTAATATGATACATTATCAAAACCTGTAACTGTTGCTTGGAGTGTTTTGAAAATACCATTATAGATGTTGGAACTTTATTATTTGCATATAAATCACTTATACATATAAATAGAGATGCATTATATGATTATTGATGATGATGTATTGATTGCTAAATCAGTTGAATGATTACTATTGTCAATTAGCTTGAGTATAAGCTGTGCTAAATTTGAGGAGTAATCAGTTTATTGCTATATCTATTTAATAGTTTGTTCTTTCTTCTACATTACATCAAGATTCATCTAGTTTAACAAAATTGTTTACAACATTAGTTTTTTTTGTGTCGTATAGGTTCTACAAGTGATTGGCATATTCTTTATGACCTTTATTATATTCAACATGTTGTAATGATTGTAAGTTAGTATTTTTGTTCCTTTATATTTTTTTTACCCCAATCAACTTTGTTAAATGGGTGCGGTGTTGTAAGTTGGACTCTTTTTTACTACAGCAAAAGTGAGTGGTTTATTAGTGAAAATTTGATTAAGCTAACTTGGGGTGGATGTAGACACTTATTAAGCTAAACAACTAAAGAAATCTTTTGCATCTTTTGCTTAACTCATTTTTGTGCATTATTTATTTCACTATTTCATAATAGATTTGAAAATTAATAAATATTTTTAAAATGAGTAAATGATTTGATTTTTGGTCTAGTTCAAACTAGTAATAACTAGATTAGATTAGTACTAAGTTGTGAACATGCAAATGTGCATGCTAATTCACATGACACGTTAGCTTGGGTGGGTGCTTAGCAAGTTTCAGTCTGTGTAGGTCTAATTCATTGTATTATTATTTGCTTTTTTTCTTAGTTTTAGATACGAGGATCTAGTTAATGCAGTTGATTACTAGTGTTTCACAAATGGTAGGTGCTTGAGGTTGTTTGAGAGGCAATGACATTAGAGGGCTATGATCATAGTAGCTAGAAGTGAGGTTGAGGGGAATTGCTATACATGTCTAGATGGATGAAGTGCTTACTAAGAGAGAAAGCAATGGGTGAAGGCTAAAAAACAAAGGAACTAAGGGTAATAAAGTAACTAGTAGTGGTGGGTCATAATTGTGGTTGTGATGTTACAACTCTTCAACCACCAAATGATGAAAAAGTGATTGGTTGATATCCAGTAGAGTGATTTATGATGAAGGATTGCAACAATGGGTAGATAGCAAATATAGTGTTAGAATTGGATTACAACTAGGTTGTCTTCGAAGCACAACTTGAAGAAACTTGATTACAGCCAAAGAATATACTGAGATGCAAAGTAAAAGGAAAATTTTTTATAAATGGTAATGCTAAGGGAAAATGATCTACTTTTCATTTCATGGAAAGTGTTTATTCAAAACTCAAGAATTAAAAACAAGAAATGACAAAAATGGCATTCCTAATAAAATAATAAAGTAATGTTTAGAATTAAACAAAACTCTTAAGGGATTTATATAGGACTCATTACAACATATATTGTTCTAAAAATGCTAAATGGATAAGAAAATCTTCACTAAGACCCACTAGAATAGTTCAATATCATCCTTTAAGTGTAGCTTGTACTACTTTTTTTTTGTCCACTATCTAGCTCATTTTGTACTTGATGTTTGAAGGGCAATCATCAAAAGGATTTTTAAACATTTGATATGATGAAGACATTGATAATATGATATATTTATGCCATAATATGTAATAAATATTCAAGACTTTTAGCATACATAAGATCCTTCTAAATTGGAAACCTTGAGTTCTTAGAAGTTATAACTTTTCATTATTGCAAGAAAGATCAAAATTTAATTATTCATTAAAGTTATTCACATAATGAAGATTTAGAAATTGCTGAATTTTGTAGAGATGCGGTAGTAACCACAGGATTGTAAGAACAATAAGATGCCACTATTACCCACTTTAATAAAGATAGTGATCACATTAACCCACATGGCAACTTTTCAAGCCGCAACGCTGATACCAATTCATTTAGAATTCAATTACTTTTGGTAATCAACGTATAACAATTTGTTGGGATATGGAATTTCAATCTTGGCTTAGATCTTTGTGAATTAAGATTACTATGACACTTCAAAAATGATCCTTAATGACTTTTCTTTTTTTAATAATTTACAATTCACAGTTTACCATAATCTTTATGAATTAAAAGCATTGAAATAACTAAAGAGCATTCACAAAAAATTTTCCTCATTGATTTGTTATGGTTTCAAAATTCCATAGATTTATGTCAACATTTATATATTTAGTGCTTAATTTCATAAGATTGAACCCATGGTTGATTCCTAAATTTAATACAATATATAATTATTTCTAAAATAGTTTTATGGCTAACTTATTCTTAATTTTGATAAAAATATATCTTGTAGTAAAAAAAATAAAACATATATTAAAATAATATTTATGAGAAAAATAGATAATTCAACTAATTTATTATAATAAGGACCTGGTTGGAATAATAGCAACCTTTCATATAGAATGCATAACTAACACATCAAAGTCTTCATGTTAGTAAGGGGACATTTCATTTTGAGTTGTACCTCACAAAATCAACCTTTGTTTTCATAGCTCCTTATCAAGGAGTTATTCCTAGGCATACATCTAAGCATACCAAAATGAATTTTGGTTCATGGATGGTGGTAATGCATGATGAATGTGATGGATGTGCAAGTTTATGTCCTAAACAAGTCTCCTTAAGAACCTAAGTATATTTAGATGAATTTGAAATAATGAATTTTATAAAAAGACAATCTAATGATATATGACTTAATCTAGAGCTATAAATTCATACAACATTTGATAAAAACATGAACATGTGAAGTAGAGATGATAGTAACACTATTCACATGAGCGTATGACGAGACAAAAGATTTATGTGAAGTAAATACACAATAGTTTTCAATTTAGTTTCAATTAATACAAATGAATTTATTTTGTTCTTCAGTTTTGCATTCATGTGAATAAGTCATGTGCAAACTTATTTTATTCATTTTTAACACTTTGTTCTCTAATTTTGAAAAAGTAATTGTTGGATTATTCTCTAAAAAACATTTTCATAATATTCTAATTTAGCATACAATTCACTTGGATAAAAATATTTAACTGAGCATGATATAGTAAAGATTCATTTCTTTCTTAAGCTCATTACATTATAGTTCTTTCACATTTATGATGTTTTCATTCAAAGTGTGTTGATACGTTACAATAAGTGATTCTTTCTATGTTTTTAATATCCATCAAGAAATTCATCAAAGAAAGACAATAATTCTTCAAGAGACAAAATATTGGTAGTTTCTTCTTCACTAAAAGTGTTTCCATGTTACTAATTAGGCATGCTCCAATATGCTTATGTTGCTCTTCCTTCTTTCCTCTGCATGTTTTTCTTTATCTTCTTCTTTACATCAATTTGAGACTTCTTTCCTCCATATAATTGAACTCATAAAACCACAAAGTAAGTGCTTAGTATGGCAATTTGCATAAAAATTTCTTGAGATAAATGATAATATATCATATTTAAGCCTTTAACACTTAGTTAAGCTAATCTTAAGGATTTATCATTAAGCTCTTGAGATATATTCATGACAATATTATAAGATTTTTTAAATAACTTTCAAAAATCAAAATGGACATTTTGAATAAAATTTTTCAAAATAAAAAGTTAACTCTCATGAACATAAGAGGATAATCAATAATATTCTAAAAATAACATTTAGCAAATTTAAACATAAGGCAATGTATTGTGCCTATTTAGGATCTACTTTGTGATGTTAATCCTAGTGTAAATGGAGAGAACTCTATACTAAGTGAGAACCTACTTTGATACCACTTAGAAGCTTGAAGGCATGTTGATAAGGGGGTAAATTAGGCTTAATCAAATTCTTAGCTAAGTAATAGTCTTACTTGTTTTTATTATCAATCCATTCAAGAATATAAACAAGTATCAATATTAAATAAAATAAAGTAAATAACAAAAAAGATTTTTTGATTGTTGGCCACAAGCCCCTTGGCCTTTTGTCCACCCTTGAGAACCTTGTTTGAGCATACTATTACTCAATTCTTCCTTCATTCAACTTTAGAAGACCAAAACCCTTTAAGACATACTATAACTCTAAACTTTGGCACAAGAATTATAATTATCATGCTACGACAAAGCCTTATTATGAAAATATTTTTTTAATTTTAGCTTAATTTTGTTTATTTTACAAAGTGAATGCTTTATGTTATTTTAGCCAAGTTTTAATCAACTCAGCATATGTGCTCAAATCAACCAAATGATGTCCATTTCAATTGTTATTTGTGCATCAACATAGTGTTGATATTTGAACTATGTTATAAATGTCACACTTTGGTTACTCCAAGTGAAAGAATTATAAGAACGGTAAATGTTTCACACAGAGTCATTTGCGTAACCAAGTAAATCCATGTGTCCAAATGATCCAATTAATCACTAAATAGAATCATGTTTGAACCAAGACATGGTAATGATGTATCTAATATGTTTCATATAGAATTTAGGTGTTTGTTGTATGAATGGACAAATTTGTCAAGTAGAATTCATTTATAGAGCCTTAAACTTATCTATCAATCTTATTAGTTTTAGCCATGAGATAAATTAACTTAGACTTGATATATAAACATTACTATAAGGTTCAACCTAGGGCATGAAAAATTGAGAGTTCTTTTCAAACAAATTGTACAAGTAAGACTTATTGTAAAATTCATTTGTAAGCTCTAAATAAGTAAAAGGTAAGAATCGAACAAATCTTTACATAAGTATTAAAAAATAATAGACTCTAGATATATGACTCATGCAAAACTTGGGGTGTTTCATTCATTATTCATGTCATTCAACTAACTGATGATCTTCACATGCTTTACTTAATTGGCTAATCCACTCCTTGGTGTAGTGATCACCAAATCTATCTCTAAATAATCACATAAAAAGCACACTTGGTAGACACATTATCTCATCAAGAGAAATCACCTAGATAGTTTTTATCATAAAAATAAAATATAATCATTAGGATGGAAGGTTTAACTTGATTGTTTTTGTATACCTCAACCTAGAATTATGTGAAGAGCCCTCCTTCTTTGATAATTCAACCTTTAAGACATCACCCAACAATTAATCCTGAATAGTATTACGGACCTGTCAACTTTAACTTTTTTTTATTTTTGAGTGATATCATATTATGGGAGGTATCTCTTTAATTCCATAATTTGATTAACTTATTATATATATATATATAATATTTTTCTTCTTTTTTTGATGTGGGACTAGTAATCTTTGTATTTCTCAACTTAAAAGCCTACTAGTTGTCATTATTTTTTAAGTGGTTATATCTTTAAGATAATACCTAACAATTATTTTTGGTCTTTTTTGGTCTTAAGTGATGCACATAAAATCTTATGTTTTAAATCATAAAAACAACTAACTAATAACCATAGATATACCCAACTAATAATATATTTTCCTAGTACCCATTTTATCAAAACCCTATCTCCCTAGTCCTCTTCACTTTCTTAGTTTATGATCATATCTACACTATATTCAATAGAACTCCATAGTCATTTTTCATATCAATATGCATATGACATTCTTGACCACCCATAATCCTAATTTATCATATTGCCCTTCGACCTTCCTTTTGTTCATAGCCTCTAGTCCATGAACCCATTGAAAAACAAAGTTCTTTGGGCACTGCCAATAGCATTAAGGTGTCATCCCCCTTTCCTTGCCATCTCTTAGGTTGGGTTAGGCTATTGAACCCCTAATTTATATTAGCCCTTTTAACATTTCCCATCTCTTGTGGGGATAAATTCTTGCCTTCATATGTGTTTTTTATTTTTTGATAACTAGTTCATTATTTTTGGTCTTTTGAGTTTTGTTAAATTTACATTTGTGTGATATTTAAATGGCTTTTCCACATTACTTAGGCAAATGGGTAGTAGTTAGTCAACATCACTAAGCATAAAGGGATTTCACCACTTAAATTAAGGGATTGCATTTTATTAATCTTAATTTGTTCTTTAATTGTATTAGTAGTATGACTTTTAATAGAATTTTAGGTGTTTAGCTTTTCTCATGCCTTATTGGATTTGCTTGGCTCATTAATTTGATGCCTTATGATTGCTAAGAGCTAAGCTTAATGGCAATATTTGCATCATGAAATTTTAATTAATATGCATGTCATATTCTTTAGCTTCACCTAATCACATAACTTGACATGCTGAGTTATATATCTTACTATATAATTATTTCCATTGAACTTATCTCATTAAGTGCTTTCCAAAAATATTTCTTTTTCATTCACAAGAAAATTTAAAATTTTTTCACATGATGGTGCACGCATTTACTTTGCTATTTGTTTCACATATTGTTAATTTTAACACATCTATTGTGTAAAACCAAACATTTATTATGCATATTTAAAAAAATTAGCTTTATAGAACTAACATCATCATAATGGCACTAATAATGTGTTCACTCTACTCCTAAAGGAGTTTGTGGAAGGGATGCTTAAAGGGATACCAAACTAAAAGACTAAGGATCTTCTATGACCTTATATTTTGTAGCAAAAAGGAATTTTGAAGTTATCGAAAAGTAACAAAAACCAAACTTTTTATCATCTAATTTGATAATAAGCCTTTGGTCACTAATTTTTTTATTGAGTGAGTTCCATCCCAATTCATTGAAAACTTTTTGATATTGTTATGATGATGTCACCACTTTAGTTGCAAAGGTTTTATATAGTAAAATAAATTATGGCTAGCAATGTTCACTAAGTTAATACCATTAACATTATGGAGCTAATAATAAACCAATTAGTAAACCATACTTTATCTATTTAATTGGGTCATTGGCTGTATTTTTATCAATAAATTGTTATCTATGTCATATTGTTTCAACACAATGAATTGGGTATTATATTCATTTCTCTTAATATGGTATATACTCACTTCCATAGAATGGAAATATGTTACCCTCCTTACAAATCTTCAAAATATGCTCTTCTTATGATTGAACAAATAATAATGATCGAACAAACTATTACAAAACAATGTATATACATAAATTTCTTTTGAATAAAGTAAAAATACTACAAGTAATGTGTTTCGAAAGAAACTAAGTACCATATCTCTAAAACTCTACATCTTAATATAAGAACCTAGGATAGTGGATACCACCTAACCATGACATCTATGAGTAGATGCACATCATATTTGCATCCATTTGAGCTTGAACTTGGTATAGCAACTAATCTTAGAACTCTTGTTGGTTCTCCTACGATTGCTGCTACAAGTAGGGTTCTAGGGTTACTTTTTTTGTTACATGTGATTATCTTGGGTTAGATGTCTATATAATGACTTATTTTATGTTCTCAATATACTCTTATCTAAACAAGAAATAGTACATCCATGGTGTATTAAAGCTCTTATATTATAAACTATGTATTGCATATGATGAACTATAATAAAGTTTATAAAAGTTCATGTTATATAAGATCTCTTATAGGCTTACCATTCTATCATCAATAATTGTGATAAATAAATTTGATATACATAGTCTCACAAACAAATGTCATTGTCTACAAATAATCTATTTTACATAACTCAAATAATGTTTTTATAATTTTAAATGAATAACAAAATTTCTTATTGAACTACACTTACATTCATTAAAGGGTATTGCCCCATGGTACCTTGACACCAATTTGTCATATTTAATGACCCAATATTGGTCTTTGCCTTGGTTAATGTTTTGACCCAAAAATTATAGACATCTACCTCTTGAAATAACCCTAAACCAAAACTAACATACGCCTTGCGGGATAGCATGAATGTCAATCATGTTTAAGGTTGGCAACCTTGTATTCATTTCACAAGGTATCCTTGTATTACCCCATTCCTATCATATGAAAAGTTCTTTTTAGGATTGCTTCATGGGTTGTGACTCTTCTATATTTCTCTTATATTCAAGTAAGATTTAGTTTTAGTTTATTGTTCATTCATAAAAACAAAATTGATATTAAATTTGTATACATTTATGATACTATTGGCACTTCTTTTACATGAATAACATGCTAGACTTGTGACCAAGTCTTTGGTGGATCCACTTATAATATGCACACTAAGTAATATCTATAATTTAGCCATGCAAAATCAAGCATAAAAGTAATAAACAAACCTCATGTGCCATGCCATAGTAAATAAAAGTATGAAATCTTGGTTGTTCAAGGGGAGGTCCTTTACTTTTATGGAAACATAAAGCCAGTAGTTTCTCCATTTGTTACTCATCATCATCATTTGACTTTTTTAATTGGCAAGTTGATGAGCTTGATGGTGCTTATAACGGAGAATAGAGGATCGATCGCCCCTTAAAAGTCTAAATGACCCCTAGAAACCATGAGCTATATGAACAACATGCATAAAAATTCTTAAAAAGGTCAAGTTAGCTTTGAAAAATATAAAAAAGCATGTAAACTCATTACTAAAATACATGTAATAACAATAATATAACATGTGAAATATCATCTCTCATAATGCACTCATCATAAATTATGCTTTCATTGGTTGCATTAGTATTGCAAAACCTTTTTCATCCCCATTCATTGAGTCTATTTCAATAATTTTTTATCATAATAATAAATCTCCTCAATTTACTTAATTCTAAAGTACAATGTTTTTTAGATCAACTAACTCAAAAGCATCATTTCTCAATAGGACTAACCACTATTCAAGCTCTCGTGTTTATAGAAAAGGAATTTGATTGATTCCTTCATCTCTTATTAGATGTAGACAATGTAATTATGTCTTCCCTATTTGAAAATTGTGATCAATAACTCCATATTTCAGCTTGCATAAACTTCACCTTGTCCTTATTTTTCTTGGAAAATTTGGATAATAAACTAACTTGACTTTTGGGGATGCCCAAAGATTCTTTAACTATGAGTATTTTTTGGGTTGATGTCAATAAGTTAGCATGAGTTTCCCTAAATCATATTTTTGTATCGAAACATATATTTTTGGGTAGATTAACCTTGTTTCATAGCCTCAAATAATCAAATGATGTTGTAAGTAATAGTATTCAATAATAATTTTATTTGTGATCACTATAACAACTTCTTTCCACACACAAATCTCATTATTTATTATATTTTTATGTTCTCTTATGATTGTTAGCAACTAATAACTGTCAAAGAAGTAATCATGTAATGTTGAACTAATTGTGATAATTATTGTAATTCATCTAACAAAAATAACTTAAAATGAACAAAATAGATATTAATACTAAATATTACAAACTAAACAACGTCATAAATGTTTTCTCTCTAATTTTTGTGAGCAAAACTTTGCTTTGTTTGTGATGTTGCTACAGTACCTCTTTGTCATATTACTTATGAAAATCATACAAAAGTAAAATATACATCTTTAAAATACTACCAACTAATTTTAAGAGGTAGTTTAACATATTCCTTGTACAAGGAAAAACATTGCAATTTAGTAGAACAAATAAGTGACGTTATTTTATGTCTCCATCATAGAAATGTGTTGAATTTTCATTTGTTTGAATGGGTGCCATCTAAAAACATGAATAATCATTTATCTAGCTCCCTATTTCTATTATCATTCCATGGTACACTATCAAGACTTTTTAGAATATGCGACTCAAAATAATAACAATGTCGTGAAATACATATTTTTCCATACCTTTCTCTTTCTCAAACACTTTAACTTTAACACAAAGTAAGTGTTTGCTAATAGCTATTAATCTGATAACTATAATACTAATATGTAAATTTTTAATCAATATGTTCTAATGAGATTTGTGGGAGTCACACTTAGATTATGAAACACTTGTGGCTTGAGGGCCCCCTTTGTAATGTCACTTCTTCATCCTTGAGTTAAGTATAACTTACTATTATTCTTGAGGTTTTGTTGTACAAGAAAATGCTGCAAATTATTCAATGATAAGAAGAGATTATTTGAAGATCTCTTCTTATCATAGTAAGCTTAATCCCTATAACTAATCTTACACTTCCTGTTGCTTACTTTGCTAGTGATGTCACTACAGGTGGTCACTTTGGCAACACCATATCTATTTCTTGCTTTATTTTTATTACTTTCTTCAGTTGGTTATGCTTGGTCAATCTTAGCCACAATGAATGTTGTACCTTTTATTCTTATGCTCTTTCTAGCATCCCGCGTGCATCTAGGTTGGTTCAAATCTAAGAAGGAAAGGTTGAATCAATTGTCAATTTGCTATTCCTTCCTTTTTAGAGTGGTTAGGACAACACTTTGGAGACTTCCTTTCACATTGAACCCTTAAGATTCATGTGTTATAGATGTTAAAGATGCATTGCTTAATGAAAACCTTCCACATAGACAAAAATCCTAGCATTCATCTGTAAGAGATTGACATGGAAATAATGCTATATAAAGTATCTAATATTGCTTGATGCAATATTTTCACCACTTTTATTAAGGTACTATCCCTTGAATGGTTTTATCTCCTTCCTCTAGAGTTATTCAACTTAATAACTTGCTTCATCCATGCCTCAGCTCTAGTACTTGACTCCCAAGAAGGTTATTATCTATCTCTTCTTTGTTCTTAAAGAGGGGAAAGAATCCTTAAAGTAATGCATCGAAAGGATTAATGATGAGGTATAAAGTTTTGATTCCATGACCAATGAAGTTTTCTAGATTGCCATTGCTAGTAAACTATGCCCTAAAGGGTTTACCATAGGAATTTCTTTGGATCCTCCTTAAACTTATCCCACACTCCAAAGTACACTAAAACGTCATAGTTTTTTAGAAGGATAATAGTGAGAAACTTGCTAGGTGCAAGTGCTTTTTAGGGATTATCATTTGCCTTAATTAAAAGAAAGTTTAATGGAAGGTATGTTTAGAAAGAAGTACTAGGATATTCACATAAAAGAGTGATTGATTTGCAACTTTAAAAAAAAAATTAGCAAATCAATAAGAACACAAACTCAATGAAAGCCTCATGCAAAACTTTGAGTAGAAATTCTCTTACAATATTCTTTGTAAGCTCTTATTATGGTTGAAAGCTTATTATGTCAGGAGTTCAATGAGGTAAAGAAAGAAATATATCTAGGTGGTTTAATCTCAGTACACACCTAGCCACAAAAGATCAAGCTTTTGATCTTAATGTCTTTCACAAAAGAGGGTAAGAAAAATGCTCACACAAGGTCAAAATACTCTATAATCACTAAGCCAAAATACTATGCAACTCATCTACTTTAATGATTTTATAACACTAGACTAGAAGACCTTACAAATTTAGTTTAAAAATAAAATAAGAATGATCCCAAATGATCAAGTATAAGATCCCAAAAGAGAACCAAGAAACAAGATCAAGTCATAGATGACTATGTAACTATGCATATGGTTGATGCATAGAAACATGATTCCTTATGCCTTATCTCTTTAAAACTCATGGATTAGTTGTTCTTTATAAGATTCATATATGTATGACTTCCTTATTTTGATTATGTGCATGAATTTTCTATTTAGATTTATGGATTCTAATCATTTGGGTAAAAGAATGAAAGAACTTAATGAAATCTCTTCAACAATTACTTGGACAATTGGGTTATCCCAAATTTCAAATGGTTCAAACAAGGGTTTACTAGACAATTAAAAAAATTGGTCAAGGTTTAAGTCCCTTAGGAAAATGGGGCCTTATTTGGAAACAATATAAAAATGGAATATGTATTCAAAGGGTCCAAGGTGAATTGGGTTAGGTAATAAGTGCCAGAGAAAATGCGTCCAAAGATAGAGTTGGCAAAAGTGTACCTAGTCTTGGAGTGTTAACCTAAACAACTCAAATTTACAAAGACGAAAGCCAATGTCTATAAAATAAGGTTTCTAAAAGGTGGAAACTATCAAAAGGATTGCTAAAACACATAAGAAGTTCCAAAGGTGCCACATTTATATAGGAATGAAATGAAAACAAATGGTTGTGGGACCTTTTTAAATAAATAAGAAAAATTGATCACATAACAAAATTGTTATGTTTCATGTTATGCTTCTCTTTATTCACATGATTGTCATATCATGCTATGCATTTATTTTATCCATGTAGTTGTGATATAGACCTAATATGTGTCATGAATCAAATTGTGAGATATTTTGGATAAAGATCAAGTAGGTTCACCTATTGAGCATATGAAAGTTATCTTAACCTATTTTTGGCATGTTTTATTTTAAGTACCATGGATATACACTTTGGGTTTCCTAGGGTATAATGAGTGGAGATGGACATCAATTATTTTATTGATTTGGTTTTTAATTTAGAAAATCATGTATAAAGATTTGGTTATTTGGCTATGGTGATATTATTGCGATAGTAGAAATAGTAGTACTTGGCTAATGTTTTACTTGTTCCATTGTAAACATTGTAATTGCGGTTTGGAAATTTTAATGTAAAACTCTAGTTTAGTTTATTTATATTTTTTTACTTAACATATTGCATATAAAGAGTAAAATTAAATAAAAATGGTTTTCAAGCCTAGGGCAGAAAATTTTTCATTGTGACTACTTATAAAATGGATGAGGGATGACAACTTGAAGAGGATCAATAAATCTGAAGGATAATATTACATTGGCTGTTGTAGTGGAATTTTGAGACTTTGTGTAAGTCACAACTCTTTAAAGGTGAGGTGCCTTTTGAGAAGAAAAGAACAAAAATTCATTATTGGGATAATATCTCACTAGGAAGATTAAGATGTTATAATGAGCTCATTATTACCTTTTGAAAGATTTTGCATGATAGTTTAGATGGTTTTTGGAACTTTCTTAGCAAGTTACATGGTAAACTTGATGAAGAAGAAAAGGAAGACAATAAGAAATGTTAAATAGTTAGAGGAGATCGTTCTAATAATCTTAAGATGGTATCCCCAACATTAAGCCTAAGGCACACTAATAAGAGGAGGTTGAATTTCTATTTCAAAAAAAAAAGAAAATTAATTCTTTAAAGCTTCTTATAAGATCTTTATCAATACTTAAAACAAGATTAATGATACCCAACAAACTTGATTATAAATCTTTGTTCCTTGTAAATAATTTTAATGCAAGCAAATTTAAAGAATAAAGGAAATTCACAAGACCAATATTTTAAGTGGTTTGGCTCAAACCCAAGCATTGGTCCACCCTAAAGCAACTTGCATGAGCACCACTAGAAATCCACTCCTTCGTCATGACCTAGTGGAGAAACTCTTAACAATTGTGGTTTTTCATGAGATCGACCACTACACAAAGATAGGGTCAACCACTCAAACATTTATAACTTAGAGATGGGTCAAGAAAAAGAAACAAAGGTAGAATTCCTTTGAATACAAAAGCTCTCTAAAGAACTAGAAGAAATAAACCAATATTAAATAACTATGGCTCAATTAATAAAAGAAATGAGATACCCAATAAATGTCATTTAATCTTTGTAGAAGAAGAAGAGAAAATAATTAGAAATACAATGTTTAATTTTTCTTTTAACCAATATACCCATAGATCGTATGAAAAATATGCAAGACAATAGCACACCTTGTTGTATATTCTCTTCCTTAAGTGTGTAAAAAGCTTAAATCTTATTCTTGTTGTTTATAGTCTTGTTGAGCTAATGCATTTTGAAGTTCTAACTATTCAATGTCTATAGTGGTCAACTGGCACCTCCTAATAACTTTATTATGATGATTTTGTTGTTATCAAGAAGTCATAGTTTTTAAAAATAAGTGAGATCATAAGGTTCAATATTCACATTTTATACACTTTGGTCAATACCAAATATTATTAATGTACCATTTGATTTTTCAATTTTTATCAAGTCAATTAGAATGAAATGATCATAAAATATGTTTTAATATTCATAGTTTTTAAAAATTTGGAAAAACTCATAAGCTCCTCTTCATACTATATAGTAGAATTTTATTATACCATATGAATATTTTAAGTTTCCTATATATTCCTTAGTCACACCAAACCTTTTTCTTCGAGTAGTTTGATCAGTTGAATTTAGTCATGCATTAAGTTAATGTAATGCAATTGAGCCACAAGTTGTTTCAATTCATAAATAGAGGAAACCTCTTATTCAAACCACTTATGTACTTGAGACTTTCCAAGTCCTAATCATATTCATTCATGAACTTGTCTTGCATATTTTGTCTCCAAACTAGTTGGATTTGATCTTAAAGGAATTTTTGAACTGTGAACCATAATCTCTTGTCTTAGTTAGAATCAAAAGTAGATAATCAATTAGTAAACTACTTAATTGGATTGTTATCATCAAAAATAACTTACAGCATTGCCTGTAGGGCTGTCACCCAAGACTTTTCCAAATTAGGTACCTTAGAGGACCAGTTTATTCTTTAATCAATCTAAAATCTAAGGCCAATCTTTATGTATGACTTCATGAATTTGTGATGTGCCCAAACCATCCTTAATTAATGTAATGCCATTTCTATTTGCTTTTATCCACTTTATATACTTGATGGAGGAATAAGAGATCATCAAATCCAATTCTAGAAAACCTAACATGGAAAAAAAGTAAGTTATCTCCTCACTAGTGTTGCATCATTATTTCCCTCTTTCCTCCATTTTTAGTCCATTCTTTGTGGAGTAAGAGAAGGGATGGCATCAAGATAGCAAGGATGGAGGCTCAATAGTACTACAAAGAAGTGAAAGAAGAAAAGAGAGACTCCATGTTAAGAGAAAAGCTCATTTTACCACAATTGGTACCTTTTTTTATTTGATTGGAAAGTATGTCTTATACTTTTTTCTAATAAATTTCTAAAAAATTATAACAAAAAAGAAAAGGTGATCATTTTACAACCTTAGTTACTAGATATAATTCAAGTTTTGATGATAACATGTATTTCAATGTGAGGTTAAGGGATAGAGCTCAAGAAACCTATGTGAAAGAGAAATAGAAATAAAGATTTACTTTGAGGATTGATGTGATGAAAAAGGTGATAATTTTAATATTAATATGGGAAGTTTGAAGAATCTCATTTTCAAGGATCATATAGAATGACTATAGTTGATGATTGCTCGTCATCCAAAACATTAATCATTGGCTTAGATCTTCAAGGAATCTAAAGCTTGAGTTAAGTGAAAATACAAGGTTTTACAATCACTCATAGGTACTTTCATGAAGTATTATGTTAAATCGTTTGGCTCATATATGCTAAGTGATTTTTGGATGCCCTTGTATTGGTGAAAGAAATGTTGTATACTATTGACATGGACAACAATATCAGCTGACTAAGGATGGAAAGAAACACAGTGAGTTAACATGCTAGGAAGCGATTGTTGAAACAATAATCCTAATTTGAATAAGCAACCTTGAGAGGTATTCGTTATCAACAAGCCTAGTCAAAGTCTTCCAATAACTATTCATTCTTGAATTACTTTCTTCATCACTTACTTTTTTTCTTTTAGCCAAGTTTCTCCAATAATCCTTTCTTGAGTAAACCTTAGAGACTCAACTAACTCAATTTCTCTGTATCTTATGGATTACACTCATGTCAAAATGTAGGAATGGGAGTACTACAATCCCTCTCTCTTGATTGTGCTACTTAGTTAATGTAAACTTTTGAACTTTCTAGCCAATGTAGAAAAACATTTTTGTCATTCCATATGATTGCATTTTTTTTATCAAGATATTCTTTAAAAAGTTAGATTATGTTCTAATACAAAGTGATCTACTGAAATCAAGGGCATAGGCATGTTATGAGAGTAGGCAATAAATAAAAGGTATTTTTTTCTTTTTAAACTTTTAGAACTAAAATAGATGTTGAAAAACACTAAAATAGCTAATAGAAAGACTTAGGTATGCCTACAACAAATTAAACTTGGCCAAAAGTTTGTTTTTAAGATAAACGACTAGAATTGACTTATAATTAAGAATTGCCAAAGAGAAAACCTAAAGAAGCATTACAATATCAGTTAGAGATGTCTCCAACAATGTATATTCTCTAGGAATTTATAACTTATGGAAAACAAAAGATTCTTACACATAAAATAAAGTTTTATTAATCAAACTCTAAGGCAATGACTTCAATTTAAAAAGTGGTTAACGTGAATTTTGTGTTAGATTTATAGAACTAAAAGGAAACAATGCTTTAATTAATTATGAGAATGTTTTACATGGGAAGAATTTTCAATAGTAAATAAGAGTTATATTTTATAAATTGTTTTAGAAAACAAGCTAATTATATTCAAACTTTGAAATCTTAGACTCAGCCCTTTTCTCATGAAGCATAAACATATTTTTTCTTGGGAATTTAATGAAAATTCATGCTTCTAATTCTTAATAAAATTTGAAGCTCATTTGCTATGGTTTTTTTTAACTAAAATACAAAGAACTTTAAAATTGTTTTTTGTGGAAAGAACTTTTGTTTGATCAATCAAAACTATCTTTTAGAATAAAATTCACTGAATGCTTTGAACAAAGAAACTTTTGCTAAAATCATGATTATCACTGTGGAGAGTTTCAAGTTCGTTCAACAACATTTTCTTTTCCAATTCCAAAACCTCATTAAAAGCATAATATAGAGACAAGTGATGGGTTCTTCCCAAGGAATATTAACATAAAACTACAATAGTGGAAATAAGTTTACATGGTGACGACCAATGGATGCATCACATGGTATATAGCCCAAATTGTCCCTAATCATGTTGACCAGGCCTTGAACTTTATTGAAATTACATATAATTTCTCCAAGAAGGTTTGTGAGACTTGGAATCACCAAAGATTTCAATAAATCAAATGGAAGCACTCAAGAATTTAATCTTCCCAATAGCTTATTAGTTTTCAAATGTTCTACTTCATAGGTTTATGTATGGAGAAGAGTTTTGTGGAGCAAGCACCTGGGAAAATCACTTGGCAAGTGAATAGAAACTACCCCAATTATATGATTATCACTCTAAGATATTTATCTATATTATTGGGTTGGGTTAAAAAGTAAGGGTTTAATCATCCAAAGAAATCCTTTGTGAAGAGAGGGGGATGCCAAGGTAAGTTATGCGAAGTCAACTGGTTAGGATGCATTTGGGACTTAGTTATATGAGTGGAATTACTAGTTTTCTATTAATGAAGATAGAGCCCTTAATTTTGTTAATTTGCAATTTGTATTTTTACTGAAGAATCCAAACCAAGTTGTGAGTTATTGGATTGTGCTGGCATTTACTTTTTTAATGATGATGAAATTTTTATGAAGACCAGGATAAAATTGGTCAACCCCAGCCTATGAAATGAATTGAAGAATTTGTTGAGCTTTCCATTGATTAAGATGAAGAAGTCGATACTTGTGGTAAGAAGTATTAAGAAGACAAAGAAGAAGGTGGTCACTACTGACAAAGTTAAATGCTTTTGAGATGTTAATTTGTGCAAAAGCACCAAGAAGATGGAGACAAGTTTGTACAATATTCATTAGCAAGCCATACAATTCACGAATTATATACTATCTACCAAACATAAATAATAAATTGATATTGGTCTCTAACTGACAATCTGGGTGACATTTTTTGGATTTCAAGATCAAAACAATCTATATTGTCGAAATCTCATGAGGCATATTGCATCAAGAGAATATGTAGAGCAAGTGTTGTGGAGTAGTACAAAGGGACACAAAAGTGAACAAACGACCTGCCAATCATGAATGAAGGCAAAAGTATCATCTCACAATGATAAAATTCTAAAGAGAGTTCACGAGCTTCTTGCCGTGTCCTTGAGCTCTTCAGTCATCATCACAGAAAATAAGAACACTAAAGAGCATAAATTCTGCAATTATATTTAGGATTCCCACAAGTGCTAAACGCATTTAAGAATTTTAATGACCCTCAAACGTCATGATGGGATCATCATGACGCACTAATTGGCCAAAATAAAGAAAAACAAATGCACAAAGTATTAATGGCTCTATTTGCATTCAGTTGTCACGCTCAAAAAGTATTTGCAAGCTTATCTTTTCATCTGATTCGCACATTGTCTACACAAAGCTTTTTTTAATTCAGAAAAGAATATTTTCAATAACATTACGTCGTTTTCAGGAAAGGAATGCACTATGTGGCTTATCATACTTGTCTCACATTCATTTAGGTATTGCCAAATCGTGTGGGCGTGCAATCGACGTGAGAGCACGACAATATAGAAGAAGATATTGGACAGCTTGAGGAGGAACGAACATAATATACTTTAAGAGTATTGAATTCTAGAAAACCAATGATTGCTCCACCACAACCTTAGCTTTGAAAATAAAGTTTTAGTAGAGTAAGTGGAGTGGTTGGCTTAACTATTCAATCATCAACTCAACACTTCTTTAGGGTTTGGATAAACCAAATATAAAAATTTGTTTTTTGTGAGCATGCATGGTAGATCTAAGAAGTTTGAGTAGTCTTGTTTATTCATTCGATCAACACATTAGTTAAAGAAGATTTATCACAGTGTTTACTCAAAATCTTGTGCATAATGTAGTTATCATCTTGTTGAATAATCTTTTGAGATTTGTTTCAGAGCTTATTCTATCCTTATGTTTCAATGCATCTATCAAATGAATCATTGTCACAATTAGACGTCCAATTCATAGGATCTTATATTTTGATCAATAAAAAATATGTGTTTCGCACTTATTGATAACTCATGTGCTTGATAACAATTAGCTACATGTGATCATTCTTGATCATTGGCTTATCATGACTATTTTTAATTTTTTTACATATCAGTGATTGATATTCATGTGTGATATACCTCCTTGTTAATTAATTAAAAGTCCTAAAGATTTTAAATAAATTACATAAATGCTCTAAAGACAAGATAAGTCAAGTAGAACCATTTTTTCGTTTATTATTTTAACCCCAAAATATAAAGGATAGTTAGACTTCAGAGGGTTATAATTGGTTTTATTTAAAATTATGTTTTATTTTGTTCATTTTGCACCAACAAAACTCATATATTAGGCAATCTTAACACAATGATTGTTTTGAAGATAACAAAAATAGTTCTTAAGGATAATACCTTTGCAAACAATGAGTTCTTTTTTTTTCTATTTTTTTATTTTTATGCTATTATTCTAAATTTTGGTGAATCAATTTTTTTGATGCAAATAACCTCAATATTTTTTTTTAGTAATAATCATTTTAAAAAAAAAATCAAAGATTGGCATCATAAGTGCAGTTTCCTTGAATTAGTTGTGACAACAAGCAAATTTCTTCTCCAACAAAAGTGGCCTGTAGTCCACCTCCTTACCTTTGCTTAAACACTTTGAAGCATTGGGAAGTAGTCTGTAAATTAGGACCTATTCTATATTTTGAGTGCAAAAACCAAAGTTCTTTAATGGTGCAAAAATTATATGCTCTAAGTTTTTAAAAAATCATTTTATGTTATCAGAAAAAATGAAATGCAATATGCTATGGCTTTTCTTTGGCTAATTTGAAGCATTTGTAAAGTCTAATCTCATCCAAGTCATATGTGATGGAACACATAAAATGAGGTGGAGGAGAAACAAAGAGAGAGAGAGAGAGAGAAAGAGAGGGAGAGAGAGAGAGAGAGAGAGAATATGATAACTATGTTATAAGTGATTTGATAACTTGAAATTATATTAATGACCTCTTGAAATTTTGTTAGAGAAGTGGATCGAGCTGATACATATCAATCCAATCAATATATATTTGTTTTAATCTTGAATAACAATCTATGACAGAGTATTATTATAGCATCTTAAAGTAATTAAATTTATGAATTTACTATTTTATATTTTATTATTTTTTTGTTATTATTTTAAATTATTAAATTTAGTAAAATCATAGATTAGTCAAAAAGAAAAAGAAAGTATCATTTTCAAAATAAAGAGATAAAGTTTAAATAATAAAATTTTAATTTTTAGAAATTCATCGATACTAAACTTATAAAAAACAGATATGATTTGACTGCGAAACCTCAGATAATTGAATAATAATATAATAATATTTTAATAATTTTGAAATTAAAAAATTATTAAAAATTGTTAAAAAAAATTATGAAATTTGACTAGTGACTGGTTAATTTTTAGGAAACATTTGGATAAAATAGCAAGAGCTAGTCAAAAAGTTAAGATTTTGTTAAAATTTTATTTAATTTCCTAATTATATATGTGTTGCGACTGACCGAGGGACTACTGAATGATTTTTATATTTAAATGTCTACAAAAAGTGCCAAAAATGGATTAAGAAAAGAAACCCAATTAATTTAATTAACCAACTCCCTTAAACTCAAGATAAGCGCTTGCGGCTTCCCACATTAGGAAGGATATAGGCCATGGGTGTTGGTTTTGGAGTTGTGATGAGTTTGGAAAGGAAAATGTCCACTATATTCAAAAATTTCAAATAGCCATTCTACATAATTTTTGTGCACATGATGGAAGCTTGATATAGTGAAACATCATCACTTATTTTGACTATTTTAAAACTCATGGATGAGTAGTTCTTTACAAGATTTATATATGTATGACTCTGTTGATATCATTACCTACATGAGAAATATTAAATTAGCATAAGCTATAAATTATATAAATATAAATAGAAGAACACAATAAAAGTGCTTTATAAATTATCATGATAATAAAGTTGTCTTAGAAATCCAAAAGATTAAACAAGAGTTTGTCAACAAAATTATAAAATATGATCAAAGTTTAGTTATCCAAAAAAAGGGAGTTTTATGTGACAATCTTATGCAAATAAGATTATTGCAAAGGTTTAAGGAGAACTAGGTTAGGTAATGAGTCTTAAAGAAGGTGTAACTAAAGCCAGATAAAATTCATAAATATGCAATATAGTTTGGGATTGTTGTCTTGAACAACCTAACTCTTTAAGATGAAGGTCAAGGCCTGCATAACAAATCTTCTAAAAAATTAAAAATAGTCAAAAGGATTGCTAAATTTAAAAAGGTCTTAAGCGTTCAATTAAAATGAAATAAAAAAAAGGTCCAAAGGGTATTTAATTTAAAATGTAAAAAATCGTTATCAACCGACCTTTAGAACAAAATAAGCAAAAGTTAGGTTCATGATAGTTTCTTTAAGCTATATATATGGGATTTTTTTTTACAATGTTATACTTTTGTTTATTCATATGCATGTGATATCATGTTATATATTTATTTTATTCACATGATTGTGATATAGACCCAACATATGATAGGATCTAAAATCTGTAATATTTTGCATAGAAATCATCTAGTTTCACTTGCAAAGCTTATGAAAATTTGCTCAACCAATTTTTAGCATATTTTTATTTTAGGTAACATGGATTCACACCATGCATTTTTAAGAAAATAATGAGTGAAGATGTATATCTAGTGTTTACTTTGGTTTTTTACCTTAGAAATTCATGTGTTAGATTTTGTTTATTTGACATTATAATAATACTATTTCAACAACATAGATAAGAGTTTGAGGTTAGATTTATTTATTCAATTATCATATTGTAATAAGTATTTTGGACATTTAAATTCAAAAGATTTGATTTAATTTATCTCTTGGAATCTATTTTGTATATTGTATTAAAAAAAGCTTTAGAAAATAAAGGTAGGAAAATTCTTGTAATGACATAATGGGTGTTACAATCACATTGATGAAATAAAATCTCTTAGGGACACAATCAACATAAGAAAGCTCCTTAGAGAGGATCTAGCTTTGAATTATTTAACAAGTTAGGTGGCAAAACAAATATAATTTCTTAAGTTCCTTACTTTAATGAATTTGAGTTTTGAGTTATGTGCAATCTTTGAGGGGCATATGCTTTAATTTGTTGGCTCGATATTTTATAGTAACCTTATGTTGACATCAGCTTGCAGTTTGTTATCACCAACAAAGGCTTTGACATTACAATAAGGGTGATGATTATCATTGTCACTTTAAAAGGAAGGAAATACATCATGATAACAAGCACAAAAAACTTAGTGAAGTTCATAAAAAAATTGTTAAAGAACCTTAAATGCTTTCAAGCAAGCAAATTACCTCTAGATCTTTAATAGACATGTTGATACTTTTTAAATCTCTAAAGAAGAACTAATGCTAGTTCAACAAGATTAACTTTCCATTATTTTAGAGAGCATCTTAAAGATCAAGCCATTAAATCACAAGTGGTAATCCTAAAATACTTTGTTTCCATAAGATAAATGATCATAACATGAATTATATGTGGTACAAAGTTGATAACATAAATGGAATTAAAGTCTAGGTTCCAAAGGATCAAAATATTTTCTTTAGTCAACCAAAATAATAGTAACATTCTATATTGTGAAACATTTGGCATTTTTTTAAATGACATCTATAGAGTGGAGTAGGTCTACCAAAAACATGAGATAATGACTATGCATGGACATTCTAAAATAAAATATTCTAAGCAAGCTCATTAGAAAGAATAAGAAAGTCTTTCATCCTAGAAAGTGATCCAATGTAGACACTAGTTCTTTATAAGGAATAAGGGTGATGTAATGAATGATCAATAAAAGAATCAACTATGTAAGTATGATGTGGCATGATGCCATCATTCACCTAATTGTGATGATCATAACTTGCCTACTACTTATTATTTGTGTTTTGTTGTATATTTTATTTTTTATTTGAGTGTCATGTTTTCATACTAGTGATACTTTGAAACTTGTTTAGATGGATAATAATTTGATTTTGTCTAGCTCAAAAAATTATTTTCATAATTTTAGGGATCACCTTAATCACTTTGGTGGATAGATAATCATATAAAGCAATTGAGCAAGTTTAGATCACCAAAATCATGTCCATGGGTAGATAATTGACATCAATTACACAAAGAGGTTAATTTCCACATTGTGTTGTGATTTAGACTGCATTAGTGGTTAGGTTGAAAACTTAAAATAGATACTATTATTAGACCAGCTTAAGCTTGCTTGTGTTGAACCCATGGTTATACTCCAATAGTTTAATAAGCAAAAACCCATTATGTAGATATTTCTAATAGTTTTTCTTTGTTGTATTTCATATTTTTCTCATTAAAAGATCATATAAGAATTATTCAATTGAAGAGTTTGATCAAATATTTCATGGAGTAATTTATTTGTAAATATATGTTAAGTGTTAGTGGCTTAGTTTATCTTTTAGATGCTAGAGTTAATTAGGATTCTCCCTATGGGATGCCTAGACCATTTGG
Source organism: Vanilla planifolia (assembly GCA_023846275.1). Lineage (NCBI taxonomy): Eukaryota > Viridiplantae > Streptophyta > Magnoliopsida > Asparagales > Orchidaceae > Vanilla > Vanilla planifolia. The sequence continues at coordinate 28,794,299 of CM043869.1, read as the reverse complement.
TTACCTTCATCTATATAATACCTATGATTAAATTATCAGACCCTTCTTTTAAATTCTTGTGTGATATAATTAAGATCATAATATATGTATTCATTTGCTAAATATCCTTTTGGTATTGTTATGATCGCTAAAACTATATTATAATTTTATTAAATTTTATGTTAGGTTATTATAAGTCTAACTCAAGTCTTAATTTAAAAAAAATAGCTTAAAATATGTTATTTAGGTAATGTTATTCATTGCCTATTATTTGTGCAAATATGATATCTAATATTGTACCTAAATGATCTACATTTGGGCTTAACATCTCAATCAAAATCTAAAGTCGTCATATCATTGTAAGGTATGATGTCTTCATTGTACAACTATGATTATCAGCTAAATAATCTATTAGAAGCATGAAATAGTTCATACAAGGAATTAGTTTTGTATGTGCGTTGTTTGATTTCTAAGAGTATAGTTTCCTTTAGCATCGTAAGAGTACAAATTTTCTTCATACAAGTATGTTGTTTATTTCCTCTCATGGTTGGTCAAGTATATAGGCTTAATAGTGGTTTGATGAATATGATTTCTATATCATATTAAAATAAGTATTTTTTTAGTATGTGTGGATTGATAAGTGACGTATATTGTATAATATGAACTCTCTATGTTATCATTATACATTTGTTAATAGATGTACTTATTACGTTATATAATATGAAGTAGTTGTATCATAATTATATGTTTATTAATAAATGTATCTAATGCATTATATAATCTAAAGTATTTGTATCATAACTATACATTTGTTAATGTTTACACTTACTACACCATACGAGTAATTGCATAAGTACATGAACTAATATAATAATCAATTTCATGTTTAAAAATGTTAGTAGTGGTTGGATGAATATGATTTATTTATCATATTAATATAAACATTTTTGTATTTGTGGATTGACAAGTGTTATACTTCATATAATGCAAACTCTTAATGTCTTAATTGTACATTTTTAATAAACATACTTATTACATCATACAATATAAGTATTGGTGTTATAATTATATATTTATTAATACATATACCAATTATATTATATAATATAGTATTTGTGCATTTATTAATGGATAAATGCACTACATCTTAAGAGTATTATATTTGTGTCGTATAGTTACGTGAAGCAATATATAAAATTGCTTCACGTATAAGAATATTAATGTATCAAACTTATAAAATCACTAATAAAAATAAAAACATAACTTGGCATTGTTAAAAATGATAGTAATATTATAAGTGTCCATTCATCAATCAATATATCTTACATCTCAATTAATTAACATATGAATCATATAAGTGTTCATAGTTTATGACCACTATATATGACATGTTCCTAAGAGCATAGCTCTGGTAAAAATATGTATCATATTGTGACAATCTATCTTTAACTAGTACAATCAATCTAATAAGCGATACTTATCTTTAAGACTTAGACAAATTTTAGAGTGATTTATATTGTATCAATATAATATTACTACAATACCAATAAATACATAATTGATAGTTTCTTTTGAAAAATTGGCTATTTATTAGATGTGAGCTTCTAATACAACATATCACACTATGTGATCCTATATTGTATAATATTTTCTTGTGAGCTCAGAATTTGGTTGTGAGTGACTTTGTTGTATTCATGTTGTAGGATGTCATTATCGTATTCGTATGATAAATCTATGTCAATAGAAATGAACTATATAGAAGATGCATCATATGAATAATTATCGTATGGATGTTATTGTTATGATATGATATATTTGATATGCCAATATAATTTAAATCCTAAGAGCATAATAACTTATTGGAGCTTTTTGAAAATGAGGTTCTAGCCAATGCAATTTCTTTATTTATTTCGAATGTGTTTCCTCAAATAAATAGAGATGCAAAATTGTAAGAAAATAAAGATACCTAAACTTGTAATATCTTAACAAATTAATTTGCTTAATAATACTCTCAACTTATGTCTAAAGCACTAGAATTCACTTGTAATATCATTCAAATCTTTGTTTACATTTTATTTTTAATTATTACACATCATTAATATCTTATCTCACTCATTTATTAGTTGTGCCACATTTTTCCATGAAATATATAAGTATAAGGTGTTGTATACCTTGGTATTTTAACTATTATAATTGTATTAAGCAGTTGACTTGTATGTGACCATGTGTAGCCTATAAGTAAGCTCAGTAAAGCTACTACTATGTGTGTGATCGGGTTGAATTGATGTTGTAAGCTTAGTAGAGTTATGTTTGATTAGGTTAATCAAATCTAGTTTTATTAGTTCCTTATTTCTTATCATTACAGAATTTTACTTACAAACTAATAAACCATTAAGTGCTTTGAAAGTTAAATATAATTGACTAAAGCAATATAAATTTTGTTGAATTGATTCAATTAATAATAAACTTTGTATCATTGTGCTCAAATCAAGTTTTGTTATAACCACTATAACCTTGACATTGAAGTAATTCATTACTTTAAAGCAATTAATATTGGTTTTTTATAAAGAAACTTTACAACTCACAATTTACACCCCTTTCTTATGTAAGTGCCAAGTTCTTTATACTTAGTTTGCTTGCTTCCTACTCTACTACCTCTCTATAGATATACCTTTAATCCAAGTATTCTAAAGTTAATGGATGAAGATTTCTACTATTTCATTAGATGAGTTTCATTCCTCCATTTTGAATTAGACTGATTCCATTTCATCCCTCCCTTATGGCATGTAGCATGTGTGAGGCTATTGCATTCCCAAGGAATCTTGGTATAAACAATTATATTTGGGGATTCATTCTATGCTATCTTATGTAAGATGCATTCATGGAGTCCAGTAGGCTTTTGACTGTTATAACATGGGTTACAAGTTCACTTTTACAATTTCTAGACTCCTATTTTTATACTCTTTTTTAATATTAATTTGGTTTATAAATCAATTCAATAACTCATTAAATATTTTTATATGTTTGTTTTTTTGTATATGTTTACTAAAGATAAAGAATTAACTACATAAAGTTAAGAATGTTTACTATCCAACAACAATAAGAACCTAAAACTGATAACTTATTATTGAGTGCATCAATTATTTGAACATAATCTAAACTTCATTATTCTAACTCAACATATTCCATACATGTTAAGTTTCAAGTTAATACTTTATATTTTGAATCCTTTTTGTTGAAGATTCAACTTTTTAAAGTTCATTGCATAAACTTATTTCTTTAATTTAATTAAGGCACTTACTTTTCATAATTAAAGGTTATCCTAATCCATGTTGATTAATCATTTTTTTATCGATTCTATGATCATCCTTTAGTGTGTCCATAAATTACCTTAGTTTAGTTGCCTTACTTCCTCAAGTTGTGTTTTCGATGTAGGTCTCTTTGAGTTTTAACATTAGATTAGTCACTCACTTCTTATTCCACTCCAACACTTATTTGCTTTGGTTTTTTCTTTGCTTTTGTTACTAGTATCCCAAATCATGATTAAAATCCTAAAATATGAAAGTCTTCAACTATCCTCTCTACCATTCCTTTTCCAACTCATGTTGTGCTTCGTTTGAGATTAATAACATGAGATGTAGGTACATTCTACATCCATATTATCACTACATCAGCTTATCACCAACTAATATCTCCTTATTAGTATTAGCAAAGGGACGCAAGCTATCCCCCTTTCCTATTTCATCTTATTAATGTTGTGCACTTCCAAATAAGTCGAGATAGTTAAGATGAGTTCATATAATTTCTAACTATAATATCCATTTACGTCGTGATTCAATCACACAAATATGTTGTTATCACATGTGGGACCACTCATATGGGCTTGCATTTGGCCTCTCATCTTTGTACTAATATAGTAAAGGCATCTTACCCTAGCCAACATTAACATGCCCTAAGGTCCAATAATGCACAAATAATATAATTAACATAAACAAATGTACAACTAAGATGAAGAAAATTTTTGCAAAAAATAATGAAGACAATTTATTGTCTAATTATATTGCTTGATTAGGCCTTAAATGCAATGTTTAGGTGTTTCTTGGAAACAAGGGAACAATACCCATATCACCATGAGCAATGAGCCCACTTTTGGAACCTTGAGAATATTGTTGCTCTTTAGTACCAAGGTCCAAAACTTATCACTTTGAAAGAACCAACACGTTAAGCCACTCATGGTTGCAAGGGTACAAATAACTCAAAGATGAAAAGTTCATGTGAATAACAATAAGAAAAGGTAGTGTCAATATTTCAAATCATGTTAGGTTTTTATTCTTATACACTTGCTAATGTTGAAATCTATTGTTGATTCATGTAGTGTATTAAATTTGTGGATTTTGAGATGATTTAAAATAACATGTTCACCTTACCAATGATTTGCATGTTTTTAAATTATTTCATTGATGATTTTGCCATGAAGTAATTGCTTAAAGTAATCACATATATGTTATTAAACACTTATGAACTTGATAATTTTGTTAAGAAAACTCATGAAACAAGAATGAATTCAAATAAATTCTATTTATTTTCTAAATTTTACAAGGATATCATGCCATATGAAACTTATTTCAAGATGAATCACTTTGTGTTGCTTTTAATATTTACATGTTTATATAGAATTATTAATTTGGGCTTGATGAACATCAATTTGAACTATGGCTTTTATGAGAATCCTTGATTTCACATATAAAATCACTATAATGAATTTGAGAAAAACACTTGTGCAATTGAATTTAGACTTGGACTTTGGAATTTAGGATAAAAACCTAAACTTAGCCAAAACCCTAAATAATCTTGTAACCAAGTATTTCATGCCTCAATTTTTCTTAGGAAACTAGCAACAGGGTGTGGTTAAGTCATCAAGAAACATTGTTTGGACTTTGAAATGATCTAAATGGCTTCTAAGGTTAAGAGAAGTCCTTGGATTTCATGGCAAACTATCTCATTCTTTCATTTTGTATTTCTCTTGGATTTCAACTCTCTTAGACCTATTTTACGTACACAACATCGTCAAAATAAGTGGGTTAGTCATTTAGCAATAAGCTTTACCTCATCTTCTTTTGATGCTTTTGAAGTAGAGGATCTTTTTGCTCTTAGAGCAATTGTTTCCTTCTTTTTTTCCTTTCCTTTGTCCACAACATTGTTGTTCATCTTCCTTGTTTCTATTTCCATCTCATTAGTCATATGCTTTTTAAAAGGATGACCAATTGAGAATGTGGAGAGATTCTTTATGGCCTTGATTTTAGTCACTAAATGATAATATTTCTTTGGGAGTACTCATAGGAAATTTTTAACCTATTCATCATTGGATAGCACCTTTGCAAGTCTTGTCAAACACTGGTAATGTTTGTAAATTGATTAAAAATAGATTGGATGTATTCATTAAAGACTTTCTAAAAGTTTATAATCATGAGTGAGTATGTTTATTTTATACTCATTAACCAAGGAGGTTTCCACATAAGTCATCTCAAGCTTAGTCATAATTTTATGCAATGTTTCAAGATGCATACTTCTATTAAATTCAAAAGCATTCAATCCACAATGAAGAGTATTTATAACACAACATTTAGCTAAGCCCTATGTTTCTCTTCAATGTTAAGCTAACAAATTTTCTTTCTAATAGAAATTATTTACAATCTTAATAAGGAAAACAAATAAATGTGTAATATTTTCCAATAAATCTAAATCTACAAAAATAAAAAAAAAGCTTTATCTAACTCTTCCAATGTAAATAAAATTTGTCACAAAACAAAGGAGGCTGGCGAGATGAGGTTCCTTCACCCATGTTAGCTAATGCAATAATAAGGTTAACTTTGGATCATATGTAGAGAATTTCTTCTCTCAGATGCCAATGCACTTGGATACTAATTAAAAGAGCTTGTTGACCCATAAGAGAGGGAGTGAATGGTGGATTTTAAGAATAATAAGTTTTGCTAACTAAAACTATACAACCAAGTGATCTTTTAAAAACCTTAGTTTAGAATGTTAGTATAGAAGAAAGAACAAGTGAAAATAAATAAAAACAAGTAAAGAATATATACAACAATTTCAAGTCATTTTACAAAAACATAAGGTTGAAGTCCATCCCTCGTTACAAGATGGGCAAGTTACAAACCCTTATAGAACTTTGATCAACACTAATTAACAATAACTCATATGAGCTTAGAATCATTGGCCAATAGTAGCCACAATAAAGCAACAATTAATCAACAACTGACTCAAGGTTTAGAGAATTTTAGCAACAAAACATTATAAAACCAACCTACAACCCAAAAAATTTTGAGTAGCATAATATCTAAATGTAAAATGAGAATGTTATTAATTTTGAATTAGTAAGATAAAAAGAATAAAATGATCAAAAAAATAAAAGTAGGAAAACCTTTATAGATCATGCAATAGAGCATTCAGAAAGTCCTTCCAAGTTTAAGCATTAGAAGCCCTTTTTTTTCATATGACAATATGTTCATTAACTTAGCCTTAGACGAGTGAATGCCTATTTTTAACTTTTATGCAATAAAAAAGAAATTAAGTAAGTTCTAATGGTAATAGGATTGATTCCCATTGTGATTATTAGCTGTTAACCATAGGCTTCAATAATCAAAGAAGATAGCTAAAGTGACTGATCACCAATGAAAGACTCGTCTGACCTGTTCAGATTATCTTACTTAAAATATATCATATGAGTATGATTAAAAATATTGTATTATATGATTGAAACTTATTATAAATTCTTAATCTCTATTCTTCATTTATAAAATATTCATACAAGATGATCAAGAAGATCATACAAGTATGTTACAATTTTGTTAATGAGTTTTTCAAGTGATCAAAAGATCCTATGCATTTGATAAGGGGATTATACATTTATAATGATTTTTTGTCCCCCTTTAATTTTTCTTGTATGGTACTAAATCATAACAAAGAAACAATATCCATTCGATTATTTACTTTAGAGGAATAGGTCACTTGCAATATACATGTATGATGCTGCCATTGTATTAATAAGAAAATATTTCACTAAGTACATTCCAGCTCTGCAAGATGATCATACTCATATGATATACTAAAGCATATGTTTACAACCTCATTTCAATATATTTTTTTAATCTAATTTATTGTATTTGTTTTGGGAAAATGAGATCGAACAAGTACATAGCACAACTTAGTACTATATGACACACAAGACATGGATTATCCAAGGCTTTGGATTTGAGAGAAAAGTATTATCAAACAATTATGAAAAGGGGCATCATATATGTATGATGCATGAAGAAATTTAACACTTAGAACACAACTAGAAATTGTATATGGTGGATACCATGTAAGGCTAATATTTTATTTCTTAGACTTAACCTAATAAACCATTGCATATGTATGATTAGACCTTCAAACGTATATGACATCTTTATAGATTTGAAATATATTGAGAATGTTTGACAAAATATTGACCATGCAAGTATTGTATCAGCCATCATAGTGCATGAATGTTAGGAAGTGAAGAACCATGATTATTGGTACTCAAGGAAGAAGGATTTAATTATAATGCATGCTTGAGTATGATAACCTAAGTGCCACAACTACAAAATGATAATTTTAATAGTTTAATCATACTAAAAAAAATAAAGATTACCTATGTGATTTTCTTATTATTTAGAAGAAAATCCTCCATGTGTTGGCACAATATTTGTATATCTCATTCTTTAAAATTCTCATCTGAGTAAACCATCATTCAATTCTTGAAATATGCTTAGTTATATCTCTTACCTAAAATATCATCTCAACAAACTATTAGTAACAATAATAAATAGTTTTGGTATCATCAAATTATCATAAGAGTCATGTGGTTAACATGGATAAATAAAAAAATAATTATTCATAAATCCTAACCAAATTGTTCCTAAGGCATACTAACATAATTAAGGAAGAGAAACAAGATGAAATAAAGAAAATTTTAAATAAAAAATTATTATCTTAGGTTATAATGAATCACTTACTTTTTCTAGCAAAAAAAAAAAAGATTAAAAGAGGACTTTAGTGCTCCAAAGGGAATGTGGCTAGCCATGCTTCATCCAAGAGTCTACTCAACCTTGTGGTGCCTTTGGAAAAACCAAAACCATGGTTAACATTTGTATTTGGGAAGCTTTAACAAGTAAAGGAACCACATAAATAGCAAAATAACCATGTTGTTCTATGGAAAACCATGAAAAACATTGTTAATCCCAGCACAAACCAAGTAAAATACCATCTTGAAAATGAATCATGCCATGTGTCATTATCTTAAAAGGTCATTTGGTACATGTTTTGATTTGACTAGTCTTATTTTGAAATACTATTAGTAGTCTATATTTGGCTTGATTTTTGTGGACCAAGAGAGCTGCCAACTCATTTTTATATGCTACATCATTTGCACCTAGCCAAATGAAACTTTGGCTCAGAAAGTTAATTTCAAAGGAATCATCCACAAGTTGTGGGGCAATGTTTGGCAAATCTTTCTATGTAATCCAAATGTCTTTCAAAGGTGGTTTCTTTGTCTAGAAACTAGAAAATGTGAAATGGACTAACACTAAAAGATACCTCATTAGTGATATTCCTTTCAACTTAGTAAAACTTTTGCATTGACAACATTGGCAAATGGTTTTCATGTCTACCTACATAAGAGTTAGACTACACATTTCCATGTGTTAATTGCTTTAATGTGGCAGGAAATTCTCAATAGTAAAAACAAGAGTTTTGGACATGTTAGATGTCATTTCAAAACATAAAAAAATTACATTGATCTTCTTACTTATTCTTATAGACCAATCTTGCACTTATAACATTTTGTGTTTGGTGAAAGACTGATCTTCTATGTGAATGCTAATTAAAATGTGATCCCCATCGCAATTTCTAGTGTAGGTCTATTTTGGTTGACAAAGATAGCGTAATTTATATTGTTTTTTTATATATTTTTTAATTTCTTTATTTTTGTTTTCAAAACTATATGCAAATATGAATGTAGAATCATAAAATATATAAACGAGAATGTTAATAAAACTAACAGGTCTCTTTGGATTGTAGCCATACATAATCTTAGAAGGGGTGAGTTTAGTAGTTTTGAAAAGAGTTCTATGATATGAAAACTTGGATGTATGTAAATGCAACTATCAAATTTTTAATTTTTTTTTCTTACATGGTGTCTCAATGGATATCTTAAAGTTTTGTTAACATAATTTTTTTCTTGTTTGTATTGGGTAAAATGTTCAAAGTGATTTTTAAGTTTTTTGAAGATATTCCATGGTGGATTATGGTGTAGAAAAGAATGGTACAGCACAAAATGACAACTATTTGTTTTTCTTGAATTTTGGTGTTGCTCCTATAAGTTGGGCCATGTCAATACCTATGATGACCTATCCAAATTTTAGTCTTTTTTTAAATGTAAAGCTAATGCCTTAATCTTTGATATCATTTAACATAAGTCACATAAACTATTTCTATTACATGTAAGCAAACCAATGTGATGTAGTTCCAAATTTCAAAGTTTATTGCAATGCACTAAAGTAAAACAAACTTTTATAACAATTATTTGTAGCAAAAATATAAATATAATACCATGATTTGTTGAAAAACAACACATTATTATATTACTAGTTATAAAAATTCTAATACATTATTTTACTAAATAAAACTATACTAGTGATGCTAGAAAACTATCTCCACTCACTAATCCACTAGAATCCCATGATATGCATGAAAACTACCTAAAATGAAAACCAAATATTAGCTAAGGTGTGATCATAATCTTAGTAGAAAAAGTTTATATATATATATATATATATATATATATATATATATATATATATATATGTATATGTGTGTGTGTGTGTGTGTGTGTGTGTGTGTGTGTGTGTGTGTGTGTGTGTGTGTGATCTTACAAGTTTAGGTTGTATTACATGATAGGTCCATAATACATCCATATCATATAACTAATAAATAAGTATTGTCAAAATGAAAATGCACAAATAAAACAAGCTTATGAAATGCTTTAATTCCTTTTTATGAACCCTTTTTTTCCTATTATGTTTTATCTACTACAAGAATCCATGTTTCCATATGATCTAATATTTCCATCTTAAGTACTTGGGTTAACCAAGTCATTATCCTCATATTCAAAGGTATTCTTATGAATTGTATTTGTTTTGAACAACATCCTTTCTATGATCCAATGATCTGTAATTAATACCCCTTAGATTATTTCCTTCTCCATGAGTGTTTCATTTAAAGCACTTTTCTTGGATCATTTAAATGTATAACATCTTCAACGAACCTTATTTAACCATTTTATATAACCAACAAGTGTTCCCAAACATATGTATGCGACAAGCTTATGCAAATATGTGTCGACTATCAACAACTTAAAATTTAATATAACATGCCACGACTAATAGCATGATGAATAACTATTAAAATCATGTAATCCATATTATCATCAATATAATTGACAAAGCATTTGCACAACCTTCAAACATAAAAAAAATGCACATGGTATTGATTAGCATGCCTACTTAAAGTATTGTAGTAATGATCACTCTTATTTACACTCTATTTCACTTATGCATATTGTATTACTAGGTTACATCCATGTATCTTACCCCTTTATTTATTTTTCACATCTATTATAGTATTCATCAATATCATTAACTTTTTGGTACATCATGACCCTTAACCCATTAATTAATTCTTTTTGTTAGACCATCTATTTGTCCATCAAACTATTTAAACAAGGTGATAAGACTATTAGATCCTTCATTTGATTACCCTCCAAGTCTTTTCAAATCATCTGATATCTTAGATGATTCAAAATTATAGATTCATATGATACCCACATTAGATCGCCCTATAAAGATCCTCATCCTCTTCTTGCAGATAATGAAACTACTATATCACTCAATTTAAACATTCAATCCACACTTAGAACATCGAGTTTTCTTCCTAGGAGTTTTACATACTTTTCCAAATTCTTTCTTAATACTACTAATGTGATATGTAATTCATTAAGACTCTCATACAACATAGCACTTACAAAACAAGAAATTATATTGAATTTAATAAAAATTGACTTAATAAAAGCTAACACATTAACTTAATAAATGCTTAAAACTTGATAAAAGTCAATGAAATAATTAAATTCGTAATAATGGGATAAGAAAATCAAGTAAAAGCCTAATAGAATAATTCTTATAATCAATGAATAATTGAATAAGAGACACACTACTACAATTAATGTAAAATATGTAATAAAACTCAATACTCAATCAAGATAGAATGTAATAGATATAACTTGAAATAACAAAATACAACTTAGTTTTAGGATGAAAAGAAAGGCTATGAAGAGTGTTCTAAACTAAATGACAGTGTATATTTCAAATTTTTTTGGAAATGATGAATCAAGCAAGTTATTTTACAAAAGATTTTCTAATCAAGTATTAATGTTTTCTATCATCTTTGAATGACTTTATATATTCCTAATAATATTCTCAAATTACTACAAAACTCTCTTAAAAGACTATAAAAAAAACTAGTCAAACAAGTCATTACTAACATCTTAAACTAATTATACTTTATGATCCAAGAGATCATAGGTGCACCATTTACAGCGTCATCCAATCAATCGCTAATGTCTAACTAGTTCATTTTCTTTATGCAAATGGATCATATAAATGTGATGTATACATTGTACAATACAACAAGAACAAAAATATGTAATATCTAAATTCTAGGCTCACAAGAAAATATTATATAATATATTATTATATACTACAATAGATCCTATGATAAGCTTATTTATATTAATCATAAGGAATTATATTGTGCTAATTATCATCTAACATAACATCTTAGCTCTTTTACAATAAGACATACATTTTAGTTAAGATAAATCAAAGAATTAGCACTCTTTTAAATTAGTGGTGTCATGGTATCAAAGATAATCCAATATACTATGAAGTTATATAGTTAATACCTTTCTTTTTTTGCACATCTAGAAAGTGAGAAATAGAAAAGATATGAGGAAACCACTTAATAAAAAATGGGAGTCATTCAAAACATAAATTATTAATACTAAAGCATTTCAAGGTCTTCATAGTGGTATAAATAAAGTAGAAGGATCAAGTTCTAGTGCAATTTGGATTACTTCCTTATTTCAAATTAAGAAAAATTAGGATTTGAAAAAGAAAAATTTAGAATCCTTAATTCACTCAATCAAAAATAAACATTCATGTGGTTTATAAACAAAATCAAGCTCTTATGGTAGGCATTATAAGAAATAATGATTCTAATGTGCTTCAGGTATTTGCTCAACTTGTTGGTATGAAATCAACAATGGAAGATACAATGTTTGAAATTATCAAAAGTATGCAATGGTTTCTCACCAATCAGTTCACAAAGGTGCACATTGACCTTGAATGCATTACTTTAATCAAAATGCTAAAATTTGTCATACTATCAAACTAGAGGATTATAGATGGAATCCAATGGATAAAATTGATGACAAACCTTCTCTCAATAACTTGGAATAATATTTTAAATGAGGAAAACAAAGTTGTGAGAGCCCTTGAACAATTAGTAAGTCAAGCAAGCAAATTATAAGCAAAACAAGGAATATCTATAATTAATAGATACAAGGCTATCATAGCATTGACAAAAACTAGAATACCTTATATCAAACGTACAAGAACCAAATCCTGACTATATGAGACGAACAGAATAATGAATTTCAAAATCAATGATTGGATTACTACTGTTTCAATATCATATAGTATGTCTGCAACTATAGCACCTTATGACTTTTCAACTCTAGTCACCCAACCTCGAAACATTGTACCCTTGTATTATTATGATAATGGTTTTTCTCAATACACCAATGGCTCTTTGAGTATTGTTCATGTTTGTGGCTTATTAGACAATGATGTTTCTTACATCAACTTTGTGCATATGCTTGAAGTTACTATTACTTCAATATTCCAACACAATAGTACAATCTTGCCATATACATTTGTTCAGCTCTAGATGATTTAGCCAATACCTTTTAATCTCATTGTATTATTCTATTCCAATGTTAGAGAAATATGTTTGTTGAGTATTATCCATCTAGACACTTACTAATACCACAACAACTTTACCATTGTACTTCAATGATATACTAATATTTTTGGTGTGCTACTATAAGGATTTATATTCACATTAAGAATTTACATCAAAATGCATTGAGTTATGCCTTCTCATTTTTGTACAATGTTAGCGCATTGGTCGATACAATCTAGTACATTGTGGTGTCTTAATCCAAGCTTAGTATGCCTTGCTACTCTTGATCATTGTTCATGCATTTCATAATGCAACTTGTACTTCATGCAATTAATAAATATTTGAAAATAGTAAGATATAAGAATCATAATACAATAATGCAAATCCCCTGATATATGACCAAGTCTCAATACTAGGCTTTTGAATGAAATAAAATCATGTAGGTACAAAGATAATATAGTACAGGGATGACAAAAATCGATACACTCATAACTTAAGTTATGAAATCCCACTAAAAATATAAATAGATTATATGATTATGATGAATATCATTATACTATATGAAGACCATCAGTTCCTTGCATCGCTCAAGATAACAAGTGCAATACTCATATGATATTAAGATCTACTTGTATAATAATACAAAAAATTCCAATTACTTTCATCACTTAGTCTGATCTCTTATTCGATCCTTCTAATCAATATATCATACTAGTTTGAAAGGTAACGTTGTGCAATATGAAAAAAAAAACACCCAAAACTCAAAAAAAATCTCTTAAGTACCTTATCAATATGCTTGTACTATAATAGAATTGTACTTGTACAAAAAGTGTAAACAACCATATTTCTTAATATTACTCTAGATTGATTCTTCAATCAATCATACACAATAACTAGTCGTATTATATGATGGCTAATACCATACAAGTATAATTAGTACTAAACATACAATTCTTATTTAATTCATATTTCTATTCAATTATGACATGATTTGACAACAATGAATGATGAAACTTATTAAGACTATCAATGTTTTAAGGCATAAAATGTATAAGTAAGAAATCTAAATAGAATATATGCTTTGAATTAAACTTTTATGAGTGAAATGGATGCTTAAAAATATTTAAACACTTTCACTCATATTTCATTGAATCTTAAGTGCATAAAGAAAATTTTATAGGTTTTAATATTCTAATAAAAAATAAAGAGACTCAACAAATATCTTCTTCTTGTATTACTCAATTTTGTGTTTCTTTTAGTATCAGTTATTATTATTATCTAAATAAATCCATTAAGCTCCTTGAGTTTGTTGATCAAGGTTTCAGAATGAATAATCTATGTGCTCTTCAGATGCATAAGCTAAAACTATAACTTAAGAAAAACATTAGTAAACATAATATAATTATTTTGTTATTATCAAATAAGTGATACAATGACCAAAAGTATAACATAAATAAGCATTGTTGAAATAAAAATGCACAAATAAAATATGCCTATGTATTGCTTTAATCCCTTTTTATTAACCTTTTTATTGTCTATTTATTCAATTTATGGTTAACATTTAGTTCCTTATTTTCTTAAGATCTTTATCTGTCATAAGAATCCATATTTCTATATGACCTAGTGTTTCCATCTTAAAAACTTAAGGCTAACCATGTTATTATCCTCACATTCTAATACATTTTTATGGGTCATATCTAGCTTAGACAACACCCTTGTTCCAGTGATTTATAATCAGTACTCAAATTATTTCCTTTTCCTATTATGTAAAATGTGTTAACCATTAACAACATCAAATCCAATATAATATGTAGGTAATTAAATAAGCATGATGAATATCTAGTAAAATCATATCATCAATGTTATCATCCATATTATTGGTATGCATATATTCAACCATCAACATCAAATAAATGCAAATAACATTAAATAACATGCCTATCTAAAGTATCGTAGTAGTCATTTCTATTTATACTCTTTTTTTATTATCTACTAAAATTATGCATACTACATCATTATATAGCTTACCCTTTTATTTAATTTTCATTCATCCCTTAGTGTTTATTAAAATTATTAACTTGATTTAGATCATCTTGATCTTGAACCATTTAACTAAATCTCTTTGTTAGACCATCAGATACCTACATCTAACCATTCGATACCCAAATCTAACTATTTGATAGCGGCTTTCATCCTCTTCTTAAAGAGGAATAGATTGTCTGAACTACAATTGGGACTTGTAGTTTCAACATATGAGTTCTATTCTTTTTTCAAATTCTTCCTTACTATTACTAATGTGATATATTGTTCACTAAGGACTCTCAAGAAACTTATAACATATTTTAAAATAAGAGACTGCATTGAATTTGAATCATAACCAATTTGAAATAAGAAGGGAGCCATACCTTTCTTTCTAAGAAAAACTCTCTTGAATCCTCTACAAAAAAACCATCCTTTTTCTTTCCAATTTTCACAATGACATTCTCTTTATATCCTTCACCAAGTGACAAACTCTCTCTATCGTGACTCCTCCCCCTTCTTGAAATGTCTTTTGCTATAACCATGTATGAGAAGTTGTACATTTTATTGAAAATAAGTATTTTAGTTTAAGCTTTAGTCAATTAAAATTTTAAAGCATTTAATAATTTCTTTTGATTAAAACAATATAGAAAGTCATAGTTTTATTATTTACCACTCAAATAACTCCTAAAATTCATCAAAAATATCCTGAAATCACTTATGCCATAGATTCTTCTTTTATGTAAGTTTTTTATTTTTTTCAACCATGTTTAATATTTTTTTTTGTTTATAAGAATCCATTTAGTCTTATAAACATTATAATTTTATTAAATAGTATATGAAATAAAAAATACCAAAATAAATATTAATTCTTTCCATATACCTTTTGGGTTGTTACAAGTTAGGCATGCTAATAGGTGAACGATTATTATGTTTGACTAATAGTTAGAGGATGCACATGATAGGGTGCAATTGCTCGAAAGGTGGCAAAGGCCTTGCATGATGTAATGCAACCAAGGCTTAGGCAGGTTTACACATTGTGTTGATGGACCTATAGATGAGCAATGCTTGTAAGAAAGCGAATGAACAAGTGAGTTGGTGAGCAATGCAAGGCAAGTAAGGAAGCAATTTAGTGTAGACTGGTTGAGTCATGCAATTGCTATAATAACTTTGTAAAGCCTATATTGTTCACTTGATTGAAAAGAGCAAGAGAGAGAGAGAGAGAAAGAAAGAAAGAAATCAATGAATAAGAAGAGAGACATGGGTGACCACCAAGGCTTTATTAGGGTTTCTACCAAACTTCACTTTTACAAGACATCAAGCAATGCATAGTATTAACCAATCACAATCATTGATCTCTATCTTTACTCATGCCCTTTTAAATACATGAGCTTATAAAAGGGCAAAAGAAAAGAAAAGAAATATTTATGATACTAAAAGAAACTCTTTTCAAGACATACTGCCACCATATGAGGTGAGAAGTAAGAAAGAATAAGCATATATTTCAAATAAAATAAGAAAATCATCTTAAGCCATAATAAGACACTTAATTTTGGTATCCAACTAAGTAGATAGAAAAAGATCTGAATTCTCTCAAATGGATGTGGCAATCCATTCTTTATCCAATAGCTAACTGATCTATTTATGAAGTGTTCTCATCTCGCACCCTCAACAATAAACCTTGTTTTTAGAGTCACAATAGTGCAATTAGATGTATGATAATCGAGAGGAACTAAAGAATAGAGGGAAGAGAGAAGAGGCTTTTCCACAATGAGCATGAATTCCTAAGATTTTTTGCTTTCAAAGGATTTCAAATTCATGAAGTTCAAATTTCTAGAGTTTTTAATTATCTCATACATCATTATCATCTTTTTATATAAAGGTTTAGATACAATATTTTATCATAAAATAAAAGAATATGGTTTTGACAAAAAATATAAAATTTTACAAATTATTGGCCTGTCCTTGTGCACGCACCAACTCTACTCGCACATGTACGGTCTTGCTAGGGCATTGTTCACGAGTGTAGATACTATTCTTATGTGTGGAAAGATCCTCCACATGCATGGAGACCACGGCAGCATGATAGGGTCACCTACCACACCCATGGTAAGTGGACAATAGGGTGCACATATAGTATGCAACTCCTTTTGCTTCGTGTCATTACGATATTTTTCATCATTTTGTCTTTTTCATTGATTTATTCACAATATTTTGGTTTAATAAACCTAAAATTAAACTCTTGATTACTAATTCATTTATATTATTCTTCAAAAATGTTAAAACAATGGTCAACTTTTTTATTTAAGTTTGACTGAGTGAGTAAACTATGCAGATGGTAGTGGAATCATGATGTTCTAAGAAAAACAATGATGAATTATGTTGATCTAAACATGAATTTAATAGAAGCATTTTGAAAATGAACCATGTCATTGTTTCACTTAGATTAGAAGCTCATTTGATACACTTTTTGATTTGAGTAGCCATGCATTGAGATGTTATGAAAGGTTTATATTTTTTACTTGGTCTTTGTGGACTGAGAGACCTAAACCCCATCATTATCTTTGATTATTAAAAATATAACCGTAAGCCATCTTATTGATGTTAAAAAAACATTCTTTATTAAAGATCTATCATTATTGATTAGTTTTTTTCATAAGTGTTTTTGTGTCTAGTAAAATTAATATATCTCTAAAACATCAATTTATATTATTCAAAAGAATTTTCAAATTTTATGTTATCTTTTAAAACTCCGTGTGTACTAAAGGAAACAAGCTTTTGAAAATCATTCATAGCTCTACGTTGTTTGAATTGGGAAAAATCTAGAGTTAATATATTTAATTCAAAATAGCCATGCTAGGTGTTACCACATCAAAACTTATTCTAAAATTTTGAAATTAATATAAACCTACTATATAATCAATCTAAGATTTACGTCTATAATCATTGCCAATCAATTATCCCTTAACATTGCGATAAAATTCTTAAAAATTGCCTTTTAATTTGGCCTTAACCAATCATTGTTGTGAAACAATATGAACCATCTATCTTATGTCTCATCAAGACTTCTCAAGAACATCTTAAATAGGTTTTTCTTCTATGAAAATTTGTGCCACTTGATTATAGAAAACTTGAATATATGACATCATTTTATTCCCAGTCTTTGGAAAATGAGCACGATATTCTCATTTGTAGGCATTCTAGTCCTTAATGACTAACTTTATCTAATTAATCATACATGGATGAAATGTTATGCTCCATTTCATAATCATGTACATCTTAGCATACGAAGCTTTTGAAAATTCACTAAAGGAACCTAGAGTCTGCATTGCAAATTGTTGAAGAATAATATTTGCATGACATTATGATCATAAATTTCAAAATCCTATCTATTAAGAAAATATTATCATAATATATATATACATATATATATATTATGATTATATCTATTAAGAAATGTTAGAGTTGTTGCATGAAAGAAACTGAAGATTTGAACTTCGTGGAGATATGCATGCTTGGTCACCCATGAGAAATGAAATATTTTAAGAAATTAATAAAGCGAAGAAGGTTCCTGTAGGAGACTTCGTTCGCAAGTCATGTGGGTGGATTCTAATTAATAAATAGATAAAATTGAACTAATCCATTTTTGTTATTATCTTGTAACCAACATGGATGACTATCAATATTAGCCTGATTATACAGACGAAAGAGAAGACTAAATTGAGGATTTTATAAATTAAAAATTGTAAATTATATTTTTAAAGAAAGAACAATGTCTATTTTAGCAATTTGTCTTTCGAGAAAGTCGAAATAAACAACAAAAGTATTTTGAAAAAACATATAACTTGTTTTGAAAGACTCAGATTTAAGTTGGATTTGTATTGGTGGTTTTAAAGATTGTGAAATTATTCAATGAAAAAACTCTACAACCTAAGAGGATTAGCATAAGCTAAAATACGGGAAGTGCCATAATAAAGAATAGAAAGCCTTGCGATAGTCCAACAACCTCAGGAAATAAAAAAAAGTATGTAAAGACATTTAATGTAAATAAAATGAAAAAGTCTTCGAGATCGACAACTGCGACTTTGGAGAAATTAAAAGAAAATAATAGTTGTAGTAATTAAAGCTTAGATAAGCTAGTAAAGTTATTCGTGGTTAGCTTTTGTTGTTCTGGGAAGAATGTGTTTTATCTTTATGAGGTAGAAAGTGAATGTCTTCAAGAAGATGCTTATTGTTGAGCCTAATTAGCCAAATGATAATATTTTATTTTTATGACAACAAATTTTTTATGTTAATCTAATGCTTCTATTTAGTGTGCCTTACATATCAATACATTAAATTGACATATTGGTGATTTTCATAACTAGGAGATGATCATTTCGCTCAAAGATAAAGATCACTGTTTGATGTGTACTTTACTTCATAGCTTAAATATGCACACTTCTCCCATTCATACATTTATATAACATGTATATGGTTTTTTGTATAGACATGATTTAATTTGTTTTTCATTTTGCTAACATATATTTTAGGTCTAAAACCAATTTTTTCATATCTTGAATTACTAATATGACCATTAAAGCACAAGAGTCTTTAGTGAAAGTTCTCAACAAATAACATTAAGCCCAAGAAAAATGCTCGCATTGATTAGTTGAATGAGATTTTACCCAAGCCTCAAAAAATCATTATAGAAGTCTATTTGAAATATAAAAATAAGTTGATGGTTTGAGTATGAAATTATTTAAAATTAGGTTAATCGATTTAAAAATTAGGGATAAAATTAGTCAAATGTTGCCACAAATATATTTTGTATTGTAAATATCTTTATTTGTGGTACAAACCTATCAATGACATCATCAAACCAAAATGACATGGGGCATGCCCTTGAAGGGGGGAGTTACACTGGTTGGATGTCGTGGCCAATGATTTTGCTAGCCATAATAGCGACAACTATAGTCTAGGTATAGACCATGACATGGGGCATTGCTACTTTCGTATGGGTATAAAGGCATGATGCCAATTAGCAAAGTATTAGAGTAGGCGAACATGGATTATGGCTTAGACAAGATCACAGTCAGTGGTTGGAGATCAAGTGCTACCACTGTTAATCAATGAGACGTGGGCAAAGTTAGATGATTCAACAAGGATTAAACCAAATATATGGCATGATTGTAAGGGATCACAAGTTTGTAGTATAGGAAGAATGGCCAATGAACAATAATTGCATGTGTAAGACACATGGTGTAGGACATAGTTGTTGTGGATCAAAGCCAAAAAGTGAGGTAGCATAGATGAAGAACAATTGAAGGATTAAGAAAAATGGAATTTGATGGTCAATGGAGTTATATCAAGATAAAAGGGGCTCCTACACCTTATTAGAGGAATTCTCTTATGCTACATATAATAGATTAACCTGAAGTGATTCTTCTCAAATTTGATACCAAAAAAATAGCAATAATTCATTTTTTATTTTATGAGACTAAATAGGTTATAAAGAGTAGTCTAACTACAATGAAAAAGATGAAAATAACTTTCAACTTAAAACTAATTATAAACATAAAATGATAACAAAAATAATGGAAAACAATTGAGCAATAGATGGTTGGTTTAATAAACTAGATTCTTATTATTTAATTAAACCATATAAATTATAATAGAACCTTTTCAAATATAAAAATAAGTTAATGCTCTAAATATGAAATTTTTTGAAATTTGGATTATTGATTCAGGCTTAAGGGGCCATAACTTAGTTGAATGCCACAATACATATGTCTTATATAATAAACATCTTTATGTATATTTTAAACCTATAAGTAGCATATAAAGCAAAATTAAAAAGAAACTTATCTTCATTTTATGTTCCAAGTTTGATTAATTTGGACGACAGTTCACTATTTTAAACTCAAGTTTTAGAAGTTAGGTTAAGAGTAGCATATATAATATTAACATTAGTAACAAGCATTATGTATTATTTAGCCAACATTTGGCATAATACAATTCATATACCATTGAAGTCATTGTTCAAATCCCACTTAATAAGGACATCCCTTCATTTGTTATAACACTTGGCTTGTTTTTGACATACAATACTCTTTTTATAGAAGACCAATTTACATTTTGATGCATCTCCAAAATTATAACAATGTGTCGATGTGGTTATATGGGGTCATTTTGAAAAATACTTTACGCTCCAAGAGCAAAACTAATGATTGTAAACTATCACTATTAAATGCCACAATTTTAAATGCCTTAATTGAATTCTTATTTAAAGATATGTAAGCTTAACACTTGTTTGAAGACTTGGAATGAGCTACATCTGTTGTATGTAGAAAGATGATCATAAGAATATAAAATAAAAGAAAAGAGAAAAATAAGGAGGAACAAGGTGTTAATTATCACTATGACCATAGTGATAATTCGCCTCTTGACTGTGGCTGAAGTTCATGAATGTGATTCTTTTTAACAATGATATAATTTTAAATTTTTAATCATATGATGAATTGAGTGATGCATTTGATTAGGTAGTTTCTTCATTCAAAAAATTGAAAGCCAAACGTATACCATGAACAAGTTGGAAAAATAAAATGAAGTATATTTGAATGATATTTTCCTTAGGTTTGAAAGTTTAAAGCATGATAGAACTTTGATTGATTCCTTCTTGATTCTAGGTAATCTAGAAAATAAAAATTATTAGAACAATTGAGCTACAAGAGGGGGCTGAAATGTGTCTTTGAAAGCTCTTCATTGAATTTGAAAACTTGTTCTATAAGTGTTATAATGAGTGAGTTAGAAGAGGGGGTGAATTATGCATTCTAAAATTTTAAAATTGCAAGATTAAATGATTTTGAATCTTGTAGCTATAGTTAAATATTCTAAAAGTTTTTTAAATAAAATTCTTGATTATTTTTAAAAAGTTATTCATGATATATAACTAAAAGAAAATAAAAAACATCAGCAATTTTGTTAAGTGGTTTAGACTTAACTAAAGCCTACATCCATTCTTAATCAAATGATAAGGCTTGTACTAAACATTCCATTCCCTTTTTACCACAAAGCCAATTAGGGCAAGCCTTCCATAAGAGATTTGCAAAGGAATCTATAAAGTGCTTAATTGAGCCACAAAACAAAAACTCTCACAAGTAAAATACAACTAAGTGATAAATATACAATTTCAACACTTGTACTAGCGATACTTACAATCCTATAACCAGTCACTTGTTCCATAGGTGGCACAATTAAAGTATACATATAAAATGATGCTACTAAGATATATGCAAAGGAATGATGAAAATGTTGATTGAACCAGTAAGATGAAACCAAGTCATTGTTATTAGATCTAATGTATAGCTTGGGATTTTATAGTTTTTCAGTTTTACAAGGATGTAACTAGTTTCATTAACTACTTTAGTAGTGCTTTTTCATCCTTTTTATACTCTCTATTAGCATAGGAAAATATTTGAGAAAGCTTCTAATAGGTAAAATTAAGTTTTTAATGAGATTAACTAGCTATTTTACGATCATACATGGACGATTTAACATCGTATCAGGGTGGTGTAAAGAAAGAATTGATCACGAAAGCTATTTTCTTGTCTAACTAGCTTAGTAGGCATGTATAAAAGGTATCATATAGGTATGATATAACAAATCTTATTGTATGATCAAGTTTAAGATAGTCTTACTCATAATATTCTTTAGTTTGTGTATTTCATATAAGTATGATTAACATATCATATTTGTATAATAAATTTTAGGGTTAACACAAATACAATACTCTTAATTTTAAGATATTTGTGCAAGTATGATAACCATATTGTATTTATACGATGAAGTTTAAGGTTAAGACAATGAATTGAGATTAGTCCTTAACATGATTAATAATAGATATCGGTAATGTATGAACACACTACAACTTAGTTACCTCTTGAGAGAATAATGGTCATACAAGTGTGATAAGACCATCATTCTTGAATGAAATACACATCAACATATATTGAGTATGGATTGTGAGTCTATATGGTGATTGCACAAGTATGAGAACATCATTTTATATGTTCCTAAGTAATTTATGAATACCACTTTGTATTTATTCAATTTATTTTTAAACTCAATTTTTATTGATTCTTATAACATTTATGTTATAAAATACTTTAAATTTTAACATGATTTAATTGAAAATCATGCCAAAGACACATGTATAAGGAGTATGTCACTAATGCTTGCATTAGTTAATTAAATGATGTTGATTTATGAATTTTAAGTTCCACATGACTTAAGTGAAATGTTTTAACACTTTAACCATGAAAGTTAGTAGATGATGAATACTAAATATGCAACCACTCCATAAAGACCTAAGGTAGCATGACTCTAAGTCATGAAAGTTGAACCAACAAACCTCAAGCAATGTCATTGACTATCTTGTGCAGTTACAAGCATATGAATTACTACTTTTTTCTTGAGTCTTTAACTGTGCATCAAATCTCAAACAACATATTATTCCTGAAATGATTGATTTTGTTATAATCAAATCACTTAATATAAGGAATCAAATTTGAGATGACACGTGAAAATAATTGTATGAAAATAAGGAACAAAAAAAAGTTTATTGGTGGTTTGATCTATCTTAGATTTACATCTATCCTTAGTCTATTAAAAAAGATTTTATTAACAAAAAAAATTCTTTTTTTATGTTGATGTATCTATATCATGTAAAGATTCTACTTAGAGATGCATTAGTCTTATTTGAACTCAAAATTGTATCAGAATTGGCTCATTTACTTCTAATTAGTCTTCACTATCATTAGGAATCGATTATAGTTGAACATTATTTATAATGTGCTTTAGTTTGATTTTTTATTAGTTTGTTAAGTTATTTATATCTATACTTTATTTTGAGTCATTTAAAGGTAAGTTGATAGTTTTTAAATATTTTTAGCTTTAAATTTAATCTACAACATCCCTATAATAGTCCTATTAGTATAAAATTGGTTAGAAATGACTTCAAATTAAGTTTTTTGGACTATTACTATCATCGACCCTATTAAGATGGAGCTACAGCCAATCTATAGCTCACAACCAGCTCACATGATTATCCCACTCTTCTCGTTAGCATGACTCGTTCCACCAGCTAAACCCGCACTAACTTGCATAGATCCTCTTAACTCGTGTTGACTCATCAACTCATGTTAACCCTCATTAAACCATTCTAACTTATACCGACCTGACAGATCCATGAACTAGCATCAATTCATCAGATTGTGTGGAACTTCTCTGAATCACGTTAATCCATGCCAAGGTGCAAGTCCATGCTCACCCTATCCATCTACAAACTAGATTTAAAGCATCTCCAAGGCTCTCTGCCAATGTTGCACTGATCACAGCTCTTATTGTCTCACCACTCTGTGAACCATTGCCCAAAATGCACAAACCATTTGAGAACTATTTATTATATTCATTTTGTAGCTTTTTAAAGAATTTTTATTATAGAATTCAAAGTATGATTTTTTAAATTTTGTGATGACTCTTGGAATTCTTAAATGGTCTTTAGAATATAAAAATATGACCTTTTATATTCCTTAGTGTCTTTTCATATTCTTAGGCTTTGCAAATTATCATTATATCCTTAAGGTCTCTCGAAACATGGATGCTCATCATATTAAAAGTAATGAAATTTTGAATGAAGTAATGAAGTGTTGCTATCAAGCTTGCTCAATATAGGCATGTGATGTGCGATCAATATGAAAGATGTAATTTTGGACGTGCTATAGGAAAGAGTGTAAGAGGATCAAAAGAGAAGATGTTGACCCATTATCTAGCATCCAAATAAGTGCCAAATTACGAAGAAAGTGCTTAACCCTATAAGCCTTTATTTCATCTTACAAAAAATAATTAGTCATCACATTCAGTTCTCTTGTTTGTGTAAGTGATTGTGTACATTTCTTTGATAGTATTCTAGGAACTCCACTTATGTGTACCTTTTTACTTTACCACCAACTTGAGTACATTAGGTATGGGTTACTAAGCTACTCTCTCTTTAGGTTGAGATACCTTGTGTTAAAATTAAAGCATTTCTAATTCTATACTTATAATATCTTGGTTATATCGTTGTATGGATATATTGCTCAAACTTAAACATTTAACTATTCTTTATGAGCTAAAGATAGGTTTTAACATATGATCCTATATTAACTTGATATCATAGCATTATTAGCTTTAAGAACTTGCATATTTTTAATTTATCATTAAATAGGCTTCTTTTAATTTTATGAATTTGTTGTTAATTGCTAGAGGTTATTGAAAAAATAAAAAAACTCTTGTTTTTTTAAGTTTGATGTTATAATATTTCTATATTTATTTGTTTTCTTACTATTATATTTTAGAATTTGTTTGTTTTTTCTTTATGATCTTATTTGAGAACTTTATTTTCAACATCATGGTTGATGACCACTAGGTCTATAAAATAATATAGAATATTATATTCTTGATTAGCATAAGCACCAATAAACCTAATAATACAACAAGCAATTCTAGAACTAACTCTTTCAATACAAGAGATAAAAATAACTTTAGAAATACACCTAGACCTATTGGAATAACAAAGAGACATTAGATTAGGGGGAACTCATAAATCAAGTAATTGTATGACACACAACTCCAACATGAAGGAATTGTCCTCTAAAACCTAACCAACTAGAATGTCAACCTAATCTACTTGCCCACGATAAAAGACATAGAAGGGATGATGATCATTAAATTAGCATGGTTAAAATAAAAGAACCAATATTTGATGAAAGTCTAGATTTAAGAGTTTATTAAGATTTAGAAGTGAGAATTGAGTAGTGTTTTAATTGGAAAGATTTTAGTGAGCATTGAAAGTACTAATTTGTAAAAGTTAAGCTCATATCACATGTTAGGTTATTTGTTCAAATATTAGAAAATCGATATCTTGATAAAGATTAAACATTACCATGATCATGAGAAGAAGTCAAGATTTGTCTATGAGCTAAAAATTTACTAAAATCTTATTCATGTAAACTTTTGGATAAATAGTAATATTTATCCCAAGGTTCAAAGACTATTAACATATACATTATAAAATTTGAGGATTAGATACTCAGATGTAGTATCTAAGAATCTAATTGAGTAGTATTATCTCAATTTTAAGTTAATCTTAGAGAGTTTATTTAGGCTAAGATATATTTGAAAAATATTAAAAAAGTATATAAAGTGGCTTGTGATGTGGAAAGATTTAGATGATCAATTTTCATAAAAATGATGTCAAAAGATTTAGATGATCAATTTTCATGAGAGTGAGGTTCCTTTGAACATTTTTCACCCTCAAACTTGCATTACTACTTCCATCATTCCTACTACTTCTACTTCACAAGCAACCCATGCCCCTTAACTCATGCCACCAAATACTCAAAATTAACACTAAAATAAACTATTTACTAGTTTTAGAGTTGAGTGTTATCATTGTCACAAAAAGGGACATGTCAATACCTAATGTACTAAAGAGCCTTACATATAGTCATAGAAGAAGAAGTAGAAGAAAACATTAAAGTTAAGAAATTAGAGATTATACAACCAAAAAAGGAAGAAAATTACAAGTACTAAGTTAAAGTCTTTACCACATTGGATCATTTATAGTTATTGCGAGATGCACTGTGACTGCATCAGGACCATTTGAAGGTTAGCAATAAACTAACATATTTAGTACATTCATTATAATTACAAACCTACATTGTAAGATCATTATAGATAGTGGTATTTATATCAATGTCATAGCACAAATTGCTACTAAAAAGATATATTTGACACTGATTGATAAAATATCAATTTTTATACAACAAAGGTGTTGCATTCTTTTAAAGTTTAGTCAAATGTTTAAAGAATTATGGTATGATATTATCATAATATAGGTAGATAGCATTATCTTAGGAAGATCATGGTTATATGATTAAGTTGCTATATTAAATAAAAGAGTCAATACATGTAATTTCATATATAAAGAAAAGGAGATCATGTTATAAACTTTACCTCTCTAAGAGAAAATTTCTAACTTAGATACTCTACAAGAAAAAGATAAGTAAAAGGAAAAATACTTATTACCATTTCATTAATCAAGATTGATATATAGTTTGTGGTAATTAGGAAAGCTTATACTAGTTTATCTACCATATCGCCTATAGTTCAACCTTTATTGAAAATATTTGTAAACATATTTCTTGATGACTTAAGAGACAATTAGCATATTATAAATATAGTTCCCAATGTATCATTGTCACATTTATTATATTACTAATTAAATCTATTAGTACTATAAAACTTAAATTTTCATAAACTTATTAAATAGATAAACAAAAAGGCATAATCAACCAAGATTATCTTCTTCATAGTATAATAAGGGAACATGCTTTGACTTGAGATCTTTTATCACTATACATAGAATTGGATCATAATAATTTTATTGATCGAACAGTGGTTTGAGTTCTTTTGAAGTTTGTTTTGAAAACCATCCTCAGAGTTTTACTGATTTGATTACTTTACCACATGGTTTTCATACTTCTAAATCTATTGAGTCTTTTGTTCATCATGTTTTATCATTATATAAACATATTGCGAAACAAATTAACTTATATAATAAATATATAAACAACTAGCAAATACTCATATAGACAATATAAAGAATTTACTGAAGATAATTATGAGATGATCTATGTTATGTTTGAGAGATTCCCATCAACAAATCTCAAGAAATTACATTCTCATGGTGCTTAACTATTTATAATTGTGAAGAAACTAGGTATCAATGCATATATCTTAGATTTATCCAAATATTATAAATAGTGATGCCTTTAATATTTGAGATCTCATATCTTATAAGGAGCCATATTAAATATCTAGTGAGTATTTCGAGCCTTTACCATCATTCTCAAATAAACTTGTCTCATTAATACTTTTAACAGCATTTGGTGAGATGAGAGATCAAATGGAGTAAATCTTATGTAGTCAACCAATTTTCACACATGACCAAGCACAACAGAGATTTCTAATATGTTGGCTTTGATTTCCAATTTTTACTACTTATTAGAACATGGCCCAAAATACTTAGGTCGTTTGAGAATTACTTATTATATTTAATTTTGCAACTTTTAAGGTATTTTTGGATAGAATATAAAGAATAAGTTTTTTAAATTTTATGGTGACTTTTTGAATTCTTAAATGATCTATAAAATTTCAAAATGTGACCCTTAGTGTTTCTAATATTTTTTGTATTCTTGATATTAGCAAATTATTATTATACCCTTAAGATCTTCATAAATATAAATTCTAACCATATTATAAGTACTAAAATTTTGAATAAAGTGATGAAATGTTGTTGGCAAGCTTGCTTGACATAAGAATGCTATGTGAGAAGCTCAGGAAAGGATATTCTTTTCTATTATTTGATATCAACTAGAGTGCTAAATCACCAAAAAAGTAATTAACCCTATTAACCTTTATTCCATCTTTCAAAAAACAATATTCATATCCAATTCTCTAGTTCGTGCAAGTGCTTAGATTCTGAGAAGTCATTACTTATTCAATGATCTTAAAATTTTTTATTCTAAACATATAACACCTTGAGTAGGCTCTTCTATAGATATATTACTTGAACCTAAGTTTTTATTTATTATTTATGAGCTAAAAATAGGTTTTAACATATCATCCAACATCAAAATAGCTTTAATGTTGTCTTTTCTCTCATATGAATGTTTCAAGCATATGTTACACTTTATTAAGCTTGTTTGAAGAAAAACCCTTAGTTTTACAATGGTATTAACATAGATTTAGATTTATTAGTCTCTTTTTAATTGATTTTAGTTATTATTTATTTGATAAAAATATAAAATTCCATTTAAAGTAATCTTATTAGATAAATCCATATTTATAATAAGATTAATTAGCTGTTATGCTTTTAAGATTTGATTCATACTTATATGATTAAGAGATAACAATACAATATTACTCAAAATTATCGATCTACTAAACCATCACTAATCTAACCAATTACAAGTGCTTACATAAAAAGGATCATACAAGTATGATGATAAACATCATTTCTTATAAAATGGTTCAGCTTATAACATGCCTAAGTCTAAACTTCATCTCTTTGATTTCATATATATGGTACGAGTTTGATGAACCATATTGTGTTGAAAGAATATATTTAGCTCTATATATATTTAAGTATCAAATTATATTACTTAGGTTCAAAATACAATATACAAATACAATGATTATGATTGTATTATGTAAAGATGTTCATCTTCAAATCTAAGGGTCCACTAAAACATTATGGGTCAAACAAGAATGAGAAATTGTATTGTGTTGTACAAAGATACTTAGTTCTTACACTACTCCATTAAACTAGGACTATATAGGTACGATGCACAACATCATACCATACAAGTTACTTACCAGAACCACTTAACCCTAAATCACTAATTTGGATCCCTTATTTAATCAATCAATGTGCACTAACCATATTGTATGATGACTTTATCATAAAGTACAATTCGTAAAATTTTAATATTTCAATTCTTGAATTGATGAAAGTTCATTTGATGATTAATTATAGTTTACTATATGATCATTTTATTACACTTTCCTTAGTTTGTAATTTGAATGTACTCTTAAACTTATTGCATACTCATGATTAATAAATAGAACATTATTATGGAAGGGTATGATTAGTAATATATAGAGAATAACTAAGATATTTATGAGTATGCAAGATAGAAGAGACATATGCACATCCTATGGGCAACAAGATATTAATATAAGCTTTAACATTCTAACTAGAGATATTGGTAAAGATTAGCTTTAGATGGAGAGCTACTTCACCAAAAGCTATATTCATTTGGCTAAATCATATGAAAGTTTAGCAACCTTCTCTTTAAGTAATGCTTCCAAAGTCTCTAATCATGTTTGCATGAGCATTACAATCTACTCCTTCAAGTTACACCCATTCATCAAATATCACAATACATTACTACACTAGTGCATGGTTTTGTTATTGTCAAGTTACCCTTTTGATGATAAAAAAACTAATACTAGAATGAAGTCATATGAAATTTTATACATAAGATATTTGAACATCCAACTTTATCTCATCAAATTTTAATAAAATGAAAGCATCTTCTATATCTAAGCTCCCTTAGAATTCTAGCATCTCGACTCTCCTTTGTGGAATCACTCAGAAGGGTGATAACATCTGTAAAGAGTTTCTAATTTAATAAGCACTTCTCATATCATGTAATAATTATTTTTTAATAATATAAGGCATGGAAAATGTAATACAAATATGATAAAACCATTCAAAAATATTGTCATAGAATAATAGAAACAAAAAAAATATATATAGTTCTACATTATTTACATAGCATTCCCAAAATAGTTTCACAGCTGTATAACATCATCACTTTGCCTTTCTTAAGCAAATTCTTAATTCTTCATAAGTTCCATAATAGCACTAAGAAGAGACTCATATTGAGTTTGAGATTAAGTTTGATGACCTCTTAATGTCCTCTGTAAATTTGAAGTTTTCTGAACCACATGAGAAAAGTGCTACTAGAAGCTTACTTCCAGTATCATTGTCCTAGAAATATGGCTTAGTTCATTGATACATGATGTGTATGAAGGGCCAATAATAAAAGGAGGAGGAGGTTCAAATTGTTCAATTGCTAAGTACTTCTCTCAAGTGCCTCACTTCCATTCTCATAGCTCTAAATGATCATGAGCAAAGTGTTGTAGCTTATCTCCTTAAAATTTTTGGGGATATAGTCCATGTTATCAGCATGAATGTTGTATATGTAACTTAGAATTAAAGAAATGAATTTCCCAACTCAAATTCTTTTTCTCTTTGTACTTTGGATTTTTCAACATAGCTATCTTTTTCATTTATTTAAAAATTACCTCATTAAGGTCAAAAGACTAAACTCTCAAGCAATGGAAAGTGACCATGCAAATTCAACGATTGATCCTTTTTCTATCACCACCTTTAGGCAAAGATAGTATTTCTCAAAAGTGTAGCATAAGCTATCTTTCAAAGTCAAACATTTAACTCCTTGAATGTGTATCTTTATATGAGTATTATAGATAACTTGATCTAGTTACTCATAGCTAAATGCATTACTTTCATAATGGAGCCATAAAGATGGCCTAGATAAAGGTATATTAAAGAAGCTACTAAGGTCATCCTTGATGTTCTCCACATCAATTTTGCATAAGTAAGATTTAGCTAAACTAAAATCTTTTGATGTGTCCAAATTTCTATAAACATACTTGACTATTGAAAGGATGTCTTACCTATAAGACATCCTCAAATCCAATACCAAAAGAAAAATAACATAAATTTATTAGCATTAATGCTAGTACTCTTGATCAACTCAGAATCTTTTACATCTGCTTTTGATCTAAATAGATTCTTGTCAAATTCATAGCTAGCTCAAGGAAAAGACTTTTTTAGTTCATGGCTCTTTGCTTATGTTTGATATAATGTATGCACAATAGGAACCAAAAATATGTTCCTTGTTTGGTGACTAAAATCTTTCAATCACATCTACTTATTTGGCAAAGACAAAGTTTTAAGGATCAACTAATTGAAAAATAAATTTCATTACCATGAATAGCTTAGACTCTAAATCCTAGGCAAGGACTAGGAGTTAGTGACATAAAAAAGAAACACAATTTGATCCTAAGTTGATGTAAGATCACTTAAATTATCTAAATAATAAAGTTTCTCATATGAAAATGGTTTTGTAGAAGTTTCTTTAAGGATTGTATGGGAAATTACCAAGTGATATTTTGAATTCTTCTCATCAGATAGATATGACATAATGGGTAATTAACCTACAAGGAATATATATTATGGTAGGATGGTCAAAGTACAAGCCATCAAATCATACTAATCGATACATATATAAGGCTTGTGCTCAAGTAGTAAACACTTGGAAAATAATCATACAAATATGAAAAGTAAAATCATATTCTATAATGTGCATCAAGTTTTTAATTTTGAAGAAGTCTGCTAAATTGTATTAGTTGATGCTCAATATCACATCAGTCTGATGAAATATTACTAGCCTACACTCACATCAATTATTTTAAACAAACAAGTATATCATATATGTATGATCAAACTTAACAATTAGTCTTAATACATTAATATAAATGAATAGTTTGTATTGTATAATGAGTCATATCATGTTATACAAAATATTAACATTATGTATTTTCTTTTTTTAGTCCTCTTCTTTCTAATTATCAAGGTTTTATTATCATGACATAATATGATTTCAACATACAATTTAGCTCTTATTCATCGACCTTGCTCTATGGAAAAGTGTATGTATAATTACACCAAGTTCCAAATTCTTTCAAATTTTTATAATTCAAAATCTCTTGTTAATCATTACTAAATATGAACAATTGTACTAATAATAGGTTTGAGGTGGACCATAAAAATAAACCTC
The DNA here is from genome assembly GCA_023846275.1 of Vanilla planifolia. Classification (NCBI taxonomy): domain Eukaryota; kingdom Viridiplantae; phylum Streptophyta; class Magnoliopsida; order Asparagales; family Orchidaceae; genus Vanilla; species Vanilla planifolia. Next base: position 28,761,669 of record CM043869.1, on the reverse strand, counting down.
AAGTAGGTTAGAGATAAATTGTAAGAAAAAGACTTAAATAGGTTGTAGGTAAACTGTAAGGAAAAACTTCAAATAGGTTGGATGTGAATTGTAAAGAAAAATCTCAAGTAGGATAGTGATAAATCATAAGAAAATATCTCAAGTTATAATTTTTGTAATAGTGGTGTCTTTTTTTTACCTCAATTGATGGTCGACATAAGTTCTATAAAATTATAATTTTTGTAATATTGGTATTTTTATATATAATTCCTTTAAAATAAAAATTAAAAATTATATTTAAAAATTAAAATATCAAATTTTTCTAAAAAATAAATTATTTTGATAAATAATTTTAAATATATATATATATTATCCAAAAATAACAAAAATATTTTAAAACCATTAATTTACCTTACTCTTATGGCATTTGAACATTATCATTTTACTTCAGTAATAATTAAAGATATATTTTTCCTTACGATTCACCTCCAACCAACTATTACAAGTTTAACTATAACTTAGACATTTCAAGATTAACCCAAACTTGATTTTTTAAGAGATCAAATCAAATTCAAACTTTCATAAATACTAAGTCACCTAATCTAATAAGAAAAAAATATAATAAGAGAAATACTATTTCATAAAAATGCATACTTTTTTTATACTTGTTGATGAATAGAGAAAGATATAAAGAGCTTGAAATTATAAAGAGAAGTGAGAAAATAGAAGCTTATGAGTGTTAGTCTTAGCTAAAAAAGTTTGGTATTTTAAGAAGTACTAAATTATATTATGCTATTGAGAAATTTTACATCAGAAGAATATTGAGCACACTCCATTGAGATCTCTAAAGTACATTCAAGTACATTAGCCATTTCATTTATAATTGTTAGATTTTTATTAAATAATTTTGATCATAAACATTAGAAAGTCAAGAAAATACTTTCATAAGCTATCAACAAACATCTTAAAAACCTCTTCCAAATAACTTAAAAAAGTTCTTCCAAAATGACTATGCAATGGGTAAAGTAATAGCTAAGGAATTAGCCATTAAACAAGATCACCTAGAGCTATTGAATCTGATCAAAGAAGATCAAGACCATTAGATTAGTGAATATAAAAGAAAATGTGTTATGGATGAATGGATCAAGATAGATTAGATTTGGACTATTCGATCAAGTTAAATAAGATCTAGATTGTTCAATTCATTAATGGTAAAGGCGAGAATAAGCTTAATCGTAAGATTTAAAATGGAGAGCTCTAGGCCATTAGATCAAAGATAAATAAAAAGGCAAAGCAATCATGACCATTTGATCAGGCTTATCAAATGGATAGTAAGATGGATCATTATCATCATTTAAATAGATAGATGTGATATCTACCTTTAAATCATGAAAATGCATGATAGGATGGTGTTGAGTCACTCCTAATTTTTAAGCATATAAAAGTCAATACTTTAGTCCCACATCGTGCAAATTTTCAAGTGTTTGTTATTTATAAAGTTTTCTTCATTCTTGTTATTCTAGCAAGTACATGGGGTTTGTTCCCTTCTTATGTGCTCATGAATTCATCCATTGGGTCACTCATGTACTTATAGAGATTACAGGTTAAACAGGCTTATGTGTTAGACCTGACCCACTTCTTATTTGGTGTTATGTTTGGTTCAATCCCTCCTCTATCTTATCTTAATTAGGTTCAAGATCATACCATGATCAAGATTAAGCTTGACCTGACTTAGCTCCAGTTACTCTCCTAACTAGAGGTCTCTAAGGCCCCAGTACTTTATACGTGAGCCATGATTGGGGTGTTACTTAGAATAGTTTTATTTTTTTAATTAAAAAAATTAAAAAAATTATTTTTTTGTTAAAGTTTAGTTTTCTAATGTGATCAAAATTTAAGAATAACCTTACCATGAAATTTATAAAAAATGTGTAAGATATATTTAACCAAAGAATGGATTTAGTAAAAAATAAAATTTGACATGTTTCCTATATCAAGGAAAATAATGAATAAATTTGGATAATTAAGTGAGATTTGAAAGTGATACAAATAAAGAGATATACCTTATAATTAATAATCAATATATTAACATCTATTTTATAAAAAAACTTTTTTAAAATTGATGCACATGTCTTCAAATCAATATATTAACATCTATTTAATGTACTTTGAAGATGAATAATTCACCATTTTCAAAAGTATATGTCTTGTTCTTTATAACTAAACCTGATTCACACAAAACAAGCCCATTATAACAAAAATATGGAAGACTTGATTTATCAAACGCAAGGGAGATATAACATCAAGATGTATTTATCATGCTTGGAGCAAATTCTTTTAAGAGTAGCATACCTCTTAAAAAGTTTTTTTGTGCTTAAGTACCTACTCATTAAAGCAATTAGACAATTCATCATCAACTAACATGGAGAATTCACACCATCATTTGAACAAGAAGAAAAATGTGTATCTTTATCGGTAATGCTTAATTCAAAGGTGCCTATAGATATCTTCCTTCTTCTTCTTCTTTGTTCCTTCTTTTGTACCTTCCTCCTTTCTTTCTTTTGTTCATGACCTTAAGGTTTTTCTCCATATCCTCATCTTAATTTACCCATAGCCTCAAAACAAGTGTGTAAGTTGCAAATTTTCATAAATGTTTCTTGAAATATGATATTATATTGAATAATATTACAAAATCTCCCATCTATCACAATAGAAGTACCATAAGCATTTTTAAACAAGCTCCATAATCAAAATTATCTTTTTGTAGAAAGTTTTTAAAAGATTTTTTCATAATGTAGAAATATTTCTCTAAAAATAGAGGTCAATCTATTGTTTGATAATGAGGTTCTCACAATTTTTGACAATGACATAAGCAAACAAAATGGTTCTTTTAGGTATTTTTTTTTCTCTTGACTTAACTTTCTCTAATACCACTTATTAGAATAGTTAAGTCATAAAAGGGAGGTTAATTATGTATTTTATGAATCTCTTGATTAATTTTTAAGACTTGTTATGTGAGATGTTTTGTAAAAACAATGCCATGAAAGTAAGGAACAATAATAATTTTTAAGTGATTTGATCTTTTCTCAAATCTACATCCACACATGTCTAATGACTAGGCTTTTACTAACAAAACTACTCTCTTTTATCAAAAGACTACTAAGGGTGAACCCTTACAAAAGGTGATCCACAAGGGAACCTATAAAATGCTCAAAAGAGTCATAAAATAGTAGGACTCAAAATAGTGAATGCAAGAAATGGCTAGGAAAAATATTATAAAGTATCTATTATTAGGCAATGGGAGTTTAATGTCCATACAAGAGAGGAGTAAATTGTATGAAAATTTTAATCTTGAATAAGCATATGTATTAATAAAAAATATCTTTTAAGTTTCTTAATTGTTCTCATAAACTTATTTTAAAACTCTAATTATCTTCTAAAAGGCTTTGTATAAGGAGTGCAACAAAGTGAATAATATAAAAGATTTCAAAGTAGTTTGGTTCAAAGCTAGATTTGCAACCACTCTTGACTAAAAGGTTAGAAAAATATAGAAATATTTTTTCATCAAAGTGGATAAGGAAAACCTCACACCAAGTTTAAAGAATCTATAATGACTAGGTTAAAAGGGCCCTACATAGTGGGTCAAAAGACTTTTCAAATCCTAAAAGATCCTATAACATAGGCTTAAAAGAGCTTATAATATTAGGTCGAAAGGACCTTACAAAGTGGCTAAATGACCAAGTAAAAGCAAAAACCAATATCTTAATAAAGAGACAAATGTTATAAATATAGGTTCATAAATACAAGAGACTTACAACCCACAATATACTCAAGAGGCACACTAAAACTTGTTGAAACAATTTAAATATGATTTGAAACTTAGCTTAAAAGAGTATGAACTTAAAGAAGGTTGATGAAGTTGAGAAAATCTCCTAATTATTACATCCTTAATATTCTCTTCTTTTTCCTTCAAATAAAGAAAAAAATTTTAAGTGTTAATCTTTTTAAATGATTTACAAATGTTCATTATTCTTATCACATTATTTAAAGGTTTTGAGAATGCCTCCAATAACTTAATAACCCCTATCATCTCTTAATGGCTATTTTTTCAATTCTTGAAATCAAATCAAACTAAATATTACACATAAAATTGGACTAATTATATTGTATGATTAGAGCATCATATTATATATTAGGTACAAGTTTATTCTATTTATGTCACACATTAAATTAAAATGTATTGTATGAAATTCTTAAGTTTTGCTCACTCTATAGTATCTACAATCAAATGAATTAAAAATACTATATGATAATATTATAGTACTATATAATAGTATTTTGTTCATGTTAAACACCCTATGCACTCAATCCCCCAATGTGTGAAGCAATTTGAATTGAATAAATTGTATGTTATGTATAATGTTCTAGGCAATGCGAGCTAAAGTTTGCTTAATCATACTACTCTCTTAACCGTACATACCACCCAACTTTAAAGTAAACATAATATATGATATGAACATCTCAATGTATGATATATTAAATTTTGGGCATTTTTAAGTTTTATATTCTTCAGTATTTTAAGCATGTTTAGTTAAAGCAAATTGATATTTTTAAGTTTTCAAAAAGTATTTTGTATAAATAAATAAACATGAGTGAAATACTTGCATAAACTATTTTATATGAGTGGAAAGAAAGTTTGATATGCTTTTAATTTAGAACTCAAAGCCTCACCATTTTCTTAGCACTTCATGTGTGTTTAAAACAAAAAAGTGACTCTAAGATTATCTTTTCCAAGTTTTATCAAACTTTATGCTTGGTGTCAATTACTTCATCACAATCTATCTTTGAAATTTTTGAGTTAAGACCAAGCACTCTAATTGATTAACCTAATTAATCTTAAGATACATAATTAAAAATAATTTGAGAAAAGTATTGATATAATAAGAGAATGATTTTATTATTATCAAATAAGACACTTATCAAGGGCTTAACAAGTATATTCTAGCATATAAAACTTTTGAAATTTTATTAAAGAAACATATAATCTCCTTAAGAAATTATTATAGTAAATCTAAATTATGCTAACACATAATAAAGAATAATATGATATCTTCCTCTATAATACTTGGTGTCATTATAATCATAATCTTCAAAATCCTATCCATTGCACAAAAAAATATAATTGCTATGTTTTTGGTAATTCATAGGCCTCTAAAGAAAATACATGGATGTAAATGATCTCCTATGATCTACCTGATACAAGTAATGTTGTGTATGATCTTGTTTATAGTTTGAATAATTCGAATTATTGCATAAAAAACATCCAAATAGAAAATGTACCACATCATGCTGTAATGTGAGATAAAAAGCATGTTTCTATTGATAAAGTATAATTTTGTTCACCCAAGTTGAAGATGAATTGAGTGATTGTAAAATAAAAAAAAATTACTTATTTTGGTAATCATTTGATAAAATTATATGTAGATGTTGGGTGATAATTGGATATGGTCTCTAGTAAGATCGCTTTAGAAATAAGCACAATAATAATTACAAATATTCTTCAAAGACGGGTTGATTTGGTGAAAGAAGGAAAAAATAGAATTGTTAAAGCCTTTTTCATAAGTGTTCCAACATTGAATTAAAATTTCGTGTTGCACCCATCAAGGCCCATTTTGTTTTCCATGAGAGCTATTACAACCTTAGTAGGATAATTAAGAAATTTTAGAGTTGTTGCATGGTTGTCAAAGTGAACTTTGTCCAATAATAATTAAGGAAAGAAATATCTAATAAATCAACCAATCTGTAAATGTTGATAGTTCTCTTATGTTTCATCTTGCATTAAAGAAACCTAAGATTATCCTCCCAATCAAGAATTTTGTGACAGATGCATGCTTAGCCACCCATTGGAAATGGAGTCTATTGAGAAATAGATAATAGTTCCTATACGAGACTTCTCAAAAAATGTATATGGGTTTTAATTAATGAATAGTTATAATTGAATTCATTTATTCATTATCTTGTAACCAACATAAATGACTATCAAAATTAGTCTATTTACAATGCATATGACTCTTTAAAGAAAGTTGCAACTATTCTTTTAATAACTATTTTATATTTAAGGCATGTATAAACTAATTGTTATATGATTTTCATTTTGTTCATACTATTTGATAAGTGTGTCATATTATATGATACACATATTTTAAACTATTCATATTTTCAATTAAAATATTAATGTACCATATGAAACTATTAAGTACTCTCTTTTATGCTGTGAATGAGTATCACCAGCTGATCATACTTTATGTTCATATTAATTTACCATAGGAAAGTTTTGACATAATCATTGAGTTGATTGCTTTTAGTATTAAAATGAATATACTATAATAATGTGTCATATCATGTAATCTAATTTACATTATTATATAATCATGCTAGCATTTTTCTAATATTCTTCTTTTGAATCAATCATTTTCTTGATAAATAAAATCATATTGTAAGAAATTCCCAAGATTCTTATGTTTACCAGACCACACTACAATCTTGCATTCTTCAAAATATTTGATTACCTATACACAGCTTATGTAAACACATTGTACTATCTAACCATAAGATCATGCGATATTATCATCATAAAGATCCAATGGTAACTTATATACAATAGTCTAAAATTCTATCTACTTCAACTTGATCTAATTGCATCATAAGAAGTGTGTCCCATATCATATGATTAGTACCATTTTAGCTGCTTCTTGGTTTATTTTTATAACTTTTATTTTTACCATGGTTGACTTATCATTCCCTTTATTATTATACATTAGTATCCACATGATATGATAAATTAACCTTAATATCCCTTAGTGTTAAGTAATTAAAGTTTTAGATATTAAATAATGTTTTTTAATTGAGGTGCAAATGCATTGTGTAAATGAAGTGCAAGCACTTATGTATACTTGGTAAATTATTTGTAATGCTTACATGTGTCTTAAGAAAAGTCACCTTTAACAACTTAATAGAAACATACTCTACATTCTTCTTCACTTGAATCACCAAACGGCTTCTTCCTAGTTGTGTTTAAATATCTTGATTATTTGTTCAAGGCTCCATTCATCTAACAAAGACTAGGGATCCACTTAGTCTAACCATCTTTTATAGTAACTAGTAGCACACTAAATAGACAAGTTAGATCACACCAAAAAATACCTAAATAATTTGTTATCATCACAACAATATATATCCTTAAGGTCTCATGGATTTTCAAAAAACTTTACTCTAATTATTCCCTATAAATTGGTCTAATCTAATCTTCTAGCCCAATATTTAAGGCATTTTATTTCAAGTTTGCTACAAACTAAATTCAAGCCAATCTAAACCTATACAATGAGCAAATTTCTAAGCTTTTAATTACATAATAGTTTAAACCTTATTAGCCTTTTTGGGAGTATGCTTAACTTGATATGCTCCTTATAAGAGGCATAAAGACATATCCAAGAAAAATAATTTTTATAAGAAAATTGCCATGCCAAGTTACTAAGAAACTAAGCTCACAAAAATTTGTCTAAAGTCTCTAAAAACATTTCTCAAAATATTATTTGAATTTAAGGAAAAACCAACCAAGTTATTTCCTGCACCAAAAAAACCCTTTTAAAATAAAAGTTTTGGAATGAAAAGAAGAAACAAAACCTTAAAATAGCAAAAGTGATTCAAGGAAAAAATTTTCAAATACAGGCCTTAAAAACTTAGCCAAGGAGTAGGAGATGAGAAAAAACTTTACTTGCTAGAGCTTCCTCTATGGCTATGTGCTCATGAAAACATCTCCATGTTAGAATTCAAAGTTTTAAAGAGTTTGAAGGGGAGATGAACTCAACTAGATCACATAAGGCACGAAGGGAGAGTTTAAAAGCATGTATATTTGATCAATAAGTATGCTTTTATAAATGTCATGAGTTTATATAAGCAAAAATTATTCATAAGAGAAAAACATTTCAACATAAGTGAAAAATCTCATTTTTGTGCATGTTAAAAATTACTTCACAAGATAAAAATGTGCTTTGATTTTCTAAAATTTTTGCATCAAATGGGTACAAATATGTTGATCCCATAGTCTCATGTGATAGTTTAATGATAATAAATATGTTTAACATTATTTACTAATATTATACTTCAATTATATTATTATTAGAATTATTAAGAAAAGGATGATATTAGAGAAACCAATGCACTTTACCATAGGAGAAGTTAAGGCTAACAAATTTCATATTGGAAAAGCCATGGAAAGTACTTGCTCTTAATGATGTGGTGGATATCTTCAGTATCTATTATTCTATTTTAGTGTATTAGAATGTTAAGACCTATACTAATATATATGTGACATTTTAGGATCATCTATTTTCATAAACCATGTTCCACACCAAATAGATTTCTCTTATAAATCATTCATTTTCCATGCACTTTAATAACTTTGGAACAATAACATCACCTTGCAATATGTAATCAAGTAGGAGTTAGTAAGTAAATAATTAAAATTAGAACTGGTGAAAATTGTAATAATCATAAAATACAATAATTCTATCATATAATGTGATTAGTTCATATGCATGTAGTACAATTGATTGGAGTGTATAACTAGAGCATTAATTAGAAATCTTGAGTCACTCATATTTTATGATAATTGATATTGTATAATATAGTCTATATTTGGAATAAGTATGAGGAGAGAAAGAAAATAAGAGAGTTTTATACATTATGATCTATGCTTATCATCCAAGTAAAATCAATCATTGGGCTAAACATAATAAGAAAAAGAAGAATCAGAGAGTTTTGTATAGTGTGATCTACAATTATTGTACAATGTAATTAATCAATGAGCTAAGTAGGCTAAAAGAAAGAAAACCTGGAGAAGTTTATATAATATAATATATGCTCATTATATAGTATAACCAATTAGTAAGCTAAAGAAAGAAAAACTTGAGAATTTCATATTGAATGAATTATTTATTTTATAATAATTGTATAGCATGATCTTATTAATTATATGGTATGAACATAAGCATAAAACACACAATAGCTTATTAATGTTCTCAAAAATAAAAAACTAGTTATAAGTTATTATTAAGGTTGGCTTAAGTTATACTCTAAGAGTTTCCTACCTATAAATAGCTCTTAAGAACTTATACCAAAAGCTAATGAAAGATTTTTCAAACATATAGAGATGATTCCTACTTTAACTTCTTTATCCATTATGTCTCTAATAGTTAGTTTTAAAAATTGATTATTCAAAATGGCATTTACAAATGCTTCTTCCTTTCTCTTTTACTTCTTATCACACTTGACTTTTTAACAAAAAACCACATTGGAGTCTCTTAACATGTGCTTTGGCACTCCTCTTATAGTCTTAATCAATAATGTGAAATGATTACCTCCTTATTAAGTAAGTATTATAGAACCACACTAAAGTCTCTTATCACATGATTTAACACTCCTCTTATAAGCTCAACCAATTATGTAAAACAGTTATATTCTTATTTGATGAAGTTCTAATATTTGACTTATCAATCCTATCTTGAGGGTCCCAATCCTAAGGTCTACTATATCATAAATCATATATTCATCAAGATCATTTTACTTATGGTATAACCATTAGCCCAACCCAATAATACTAACTATCTAGGATTATTATAGGTTTCTTTTTTAGCCTAGATATGCTTTCTAGGATACTCCTAGGGTTTTCACAAAACATTGATCCATTATTTAAGGTTATTTAAGATTTTTATAACTCTAAGCAACTATTTAGGATATCTTTCTATTAATTGGGATACCTTATGATTTCTTTTAAACCTTATTTTTATTATTTGAGAGACTTTAGGGTGACTTTTAATCACTAATTTTATTATTTGTGATTCCTTAGATTTTTCCTAAACCTTAATTCTATTACCTAGAATATCATAAGGTTTCTTCTAACTACAAATCAATTATCTTAGGTACCCTTCTAACCTTTTCAGATTTCACACATTTATTTAGTCTTTATCTTAACCTTATTTGGGATCCTTTTTAAAATTTTCTTATTTATTTGAGTTATTGCTTAAGCTTTCACTCAAATCCAAAACCTTACAAAAATCATAAATAAAATTTTAAATATAAGTTTACATTATTTTCACTAGTGACTCTTATGTACATAGTCCAACCTAAGCCATTGCACCTATCACCAAAAGCCTCTTCTAAGCCACACACATCTCTTAAATTATCATCTAAAATATTAACCCATTGCTTAAGAGATTAAACAATGTCACTTATGATCTTATCTAATAATTCAATTCATGCAACCAATAAGGATGGGAAGGGAATGCTCATAATGTCTCGATAGAAAAATTACTAGATAATGAGTAACTTCTGATAGACTTTTAGATGAAAAGATACCCTAATGAATTATCCTACATTAGCTAATAAGGGAGTAATTCTAGTGTTTATATGTAATATCATAGTATTAAGACATTTAAGCATCTTTTAAGGTAAAGCTTATTTAGTTTGATATAAAACAATTCAATGAGATAATATATTAATATAATAAAATCAAGATATTATATTTGGTATCAAAACCAACCTTCTCTTTGTCTGATTTGGTTCAAGAATGAACCAAGTGAAAATTAGTGGGTCAATAATACCAAAAGTTTGGAGAGGGAGAGGAGTAAATGTCAAAGATGTCTCGACAAAAGAATAGTTAGACAAGAAATGACTCCTGGCAAGCTTTACATAAAAAGGTATAAGAATAAATTAATTTATATTAACTATTGAGAGTGATTTTAATATTTATATAAAATGCTATGACTCAAGATATTGAGATACTTTTTTAGAATAAAATTTACTTGAGATAATATGAGATGACTTAAGAGATATCAATATAACTAGATTAAGATGTCACACTCTTCTCAACTAGTAACATAATTTAATATATTATTTCTAGTTCATAATGTGTCATTTGTAATTGGCAAATGTTATAGGTAACTTTATAAGGGTTATATTGTAAAATCATTATAATTGTTTTATCGTTCTTATACTTTTACTCATTTGAGTCATTATTGGTATTGGCTCATTTAGTCTTCCTTTTATCCCTTTAGATCACCTTGTAAGTAAATTCGCTTATTAGTCGTTTAACAAAAAGCGATTAGTAGATTAAGTCTAATTGTTAGATTGAAGTTGGACATATATCTAGATTCATATTGAACCCTATAAAATGATTTGATATTTTTATTATAACTTTCATAACACAACGATTTTCAAAATAGTCATCAATTTTAATAAAAATATAATTCACTCCCGCTTATTATTTGAGCATTCTTACAAAATTGTGAGCATTTAAATTATTTAATTATCAAAAAGAATTGATCAATTGCACTTCATGACTTGGAACAATTTAAAAAGATTGGCCCTTCTCATAGTAAAGAAATTACTTAAAGGAAAATCTGATCCATAACATGATTTCATGCTTTTTAGCAAAATTATTAAAATGTCTAAATGTGAGAGACCAAATAAAATATAGATACAATTTTAATATGTATCTTTAATAAAAGTCACTCATAAACTTGTTCTTGTTTGTGAAATTTTCATAATATGTGACGATAATTACATTGGCACCAATAATAATAATAAATAAATAAATAAATAAAATAATACAAATAAAAAATCCACTTACTCTATCCTAATCCTAACAAGTTCAAAGTCACCGTTTCACACAACTTCCAAAGAAATTCCTTAAATAACCCTATCCGGCACCTAGGCAGTTACATCATCTTTCAAATAAAAAAATTGTTTTTCTCTCTCCTTTTTAATATCTCTCTCTCTCTCTCTCTCTCTCTCTCTCTCTCTCCCTCTAGCCACCGCCGATTGATCCCCTTCAGCAGTGCTTGGCAGAGGTCCCACTAGCCCAACTTGACCATTAGAATTGGCCGCCACCTCCCAAACCTCACCGCCATCACTCAGCTGGCAAACCTCTGCCCCCAGTCGACCCTGCCTCTGATCAGTCATTGACCATCCTCCCTATCGCAATCCTCAAGCCGCCAATGCTTCAAAGAATCATCTGACGCAGCCCCATCTCCGTACCATCAAAAGACCACCACGTCGTCGGATCTCTATCCTCCCACACTACCGGAGGCTCTCTTCATGAAGGCCGGCCATGGCGCAGCCTCCTCCTCAAAGCCACGCTGCGACCAGCAATACTTGCAGATCCAATGCCGTCGCACAGGCCGTCGGCTCCGCCGCCCATTCAGAAAAAAATAATAATAATAAAAAATTAAAAAAAAAATCTTGCATCGGTGGACGGCCTTGCCACTGCCTCTGGTGCCATGCGTCACTTCTTCCTCTATGGATAGCCAAGACATCTGCTATGGGGAGGGCTGCGCAGCACAAACACCTATTCTCCAACCGAAGTCATCTTCTAAACAACTCAAATCCAAATTGTAGAACATTACCCAAATTCATAACCTTTCTTTTTTTTTTTTTTTGAAACAGATTTAAATTGAAACATTATTCAATCATTACTTTTCAAACAAAAATTCAAAACTTATTTTCTATTAAAATTTGATCCAAATAAAAATTTACTTAAATGAATTGTTTTTCAAACATAAATTCAAATTCAAAACCTACTTTTTAAATATGATTCAAAATCAATTTTTTTCATACCAAATCCAAATCCTATTTTTTAAAAAACATAAGTCAAGCTGAAACTTTGTTAGCCTTGTTATTTACAAATAAAAGAAACAAAGATATAAGAAGTAGATTAATAAAGAGAAAGAGATTCTATGTGGATGGTTGATTTAAATTGGTTTAGTTTGGTATTGATTTGTAAGTTAGTTTATATGAGAATATGGTTTGATCTTACTTGAAGAGAGAATGAAGAAACGTTAGGTTATTCTTATATTTGATGAGTTGTTATAAATGTTTAGTATTTTAGTCTAATAGACTTGTTTAATATGAATTATGTTTAGTTATAAAGAATAAGTTATTCATTTTTTAAGATGATGAATTAGTAGCATTTAAAATACTTTGAAGTACGTAATAAGTTTCAAAGATTAAAAACATATATATCAACTTTGAAAAAGTAAATGTTAACTTAGTAATTATGAATCATAAAACACATCTCTATATTTATATCACTTTCAAATCTTACTTCAACATCTGAATTGTTTAATCATTTTCTTGATTTAAGAAACATAAAAGATTATATTTTTACTCTCTTATCTAATTCTAATCTTCTCTTTCAAATTTCATGTTGCATCTATTATTAAAGTTTTGTTAAATTAAAAAAATAAAAATTAAAAAAAATAATTATGTTAAAATTTCATAATTAAAAAGGAAAAAAATATTCTAAGCCACAACTTTAAGCATGGCTCAAGTGCAAAGCATTTGGATTGACCAAACCTAAGAGGGTCTAGGAAGCCTTAAGTTAGGAGACTAACTGAAAGTAAGTCAGGTTTAGCCCAAACTTGGTCAGGGTACAATTCTAAACTAGGTTGGAGGGAAGGTAGTGGAAGCATCAAATTTTGTAGAACTTGATCAAAGTGTGCAATGGGCTGAGTATGACTTAATATGATAACTTGTAATCCTATAAGTATACAAGTGGCCTAAGTGGTGAAATCCAAATCACATAAGGGGAGCCAACCCTATGTTTTGTCTCGCATTACAAGTGCACAAAACGTAATATAAAGAGGTAAAACTTTTGATATCTCGTCATGTGGGACTAAAATCTATCTAGTGCCTACATATGCATGAATTCCTATAATCTTATCATTAATCAGATGACTAAGAGTTCACCCGTATGTAAACATTAGTTCAAGACTTGAATTGAAAAACCAAAATGTTGTCCAATTTAATCAAATGGCTAGCATTCTTTTCTCCTTGACTAATAACCTATCTTTGAATTATGTGGCTCAAAGATCTCCATTATGAATCTTACGATTGAGATTACTGCCATATTATTATTGTTGAATCCAATGATTTAAATCTCATTCGACGTGATCGAATAGCTCAGATCTAATTTATTATAATCCAACCATCTATAAATAGTCCAATTTTACATTACTTGATTTAAAGCTCTAAGTCTTCCTAGATTGGATCCAACGATTCTCGGTGATCTAGTTAATGACTATTTTCTCAACTATTATTTGAGCCATTGCATAAGCTATTTGGCAATAGCTTATGAAAATACTTTTCGTTAACTTTCTTATGACTGATCAAAATTTTTTTATAAAAAAATCCAATATTTATAAATAAAATATCTAATAAATATAAACCAACTTTTAAGATCTTACAAAGTGATGCACAATATTCTACTATTATAAAAACTCTCAACACCACACTACACCTTTATACTTCTCAAAATACAAAATTTGCCCATTTAAGCCCAACATGGCTAAGATTTCTTTTTCTTATTTTCATAATTTTGAGCTTCTTTTGTCTTGCACTATTCATTAACAACATAATAAGTTCTTTAAATAAAAAATTTTCTTGTATTTTTTCTTTTATTTCTTTTTGTTGGGCTGTCTTATGTTTGTAAAAGTTTAATTTTGGTTTTATCTCATTAAAACTAAAGTTAGAATTAAGCACACAAAAGCCCAAGTTATAGTTGAACCCATAAAAGTAACTAGGTTAAAGATAAAACATAAGAAAAAATCTCAAATTATAATTTTCGTAGTAGCATATTTTTTTGACCCTATTAGGGGTGAGATATAGATTTTAGCTTGAATTAAATCACTTAATTTTTTTTTTAATTTTAATTTTTCTTAATTATAAAAATAAAAATTATATACATATAAATTTAAATATCAATATTTTCTATAAAAATAAAATTATTTCTATAAAAATATTTAAAAATTAATTAAGATTTGAAAATAATAAAAATATTTTAAAATCCATAAGTTACCTTCCTCTTGTGAGATTTACATATACTTCTATTTATTCAATTGGTATTAGAGAGAGTTTCCTATACAAAGTGAGAAGAATTATTAAGATGATCCTTTATTTGTGTGCACAAATTAATTATGTTGTTGCTTTATTAATATCAATTACGACCTTGTCATTTTACTTTATTGTCAAACTACTTGATTTTTTTAATGTGTTTATTTTATTTATTTGTTTATGAATGACTTTGTCTATAGTTAATATTTGTGAAACTTTAGGTGAATGATCTTCATCATATCATCTCCCAATGTTTAAGAAACTTTTTATTTGAAAAACTATTTTTAAAAATATTATTTAAAAGATATATAATGATTTTTGTTGTTCTTTATTTTATAATTCTCTAGGATAGGAATAATAAATCAAGAATGGTTCAAGTAAATGCTAAAGGAATGAATTACTTATTTTATACATTAAGAGTGTATTGATAAAACTTATTTTGAGATGATATAAGAATTCGATAGAGTGTATCGTGAGATTGAATCCTAAGATATTAGTGATGATAAGAAGAAGATGAACTATAAGAAGAAAGAAAAAAAGAAGAATAAGATGAAACTCAATTTAAAGATGAATTGAGGATATAAATTTATATCAAATTTTTTAATTCTAACCATGAGTCTACTTTTGAATCTTGTGATGAAATATTAAATTATTTTAGTATATTAATTCTTGATCATAAAAAATTAATTAATTTGTATGATGATCTTAAGAAAGTTTATGCTAAACATGAATCTAGAATAACTAAATTATATGAACAATGTGATATACTTAAAGAGAAAAATATTTTCTTAACTAATCAAGTTCATACCTATATTTTTAATATTTAATGTTTGAAAGCATCAAATAAAGAATTTGAAAATGAATTTTCCAAGTATAGTACATGCAATAATGCTTTAAAATTAGATAATGATAATTTAAGAAAAGAAATTTTTTTACTTAAAGAAAAACTAACAAAATTTGATTTATTGGAAAAGAATTATATGATCTAAAGAAACAATATGCCAATATATTTCCTAATGTATCTACTAGTAATCATTTGCATATGCCTTTATATGCTACTTAATTCAATCATGTAAAAAATTGTAATGTTTACTTGAATGTTTCATATGTGCCTAAACATGCTTTATCTTACAACCACGTGATAAGAGATAAATTATGTTTTCATGATAAATATATATTAAAAAATCATATATTCATGGGTTCAATGTATCATCTATTCCTTCTTCACATACATCTAATTATCATGTTAAATCTCATGTTATAAGTAATTATTATTCTAAATTTTGACAGCTTATATTTGATTATCTAATTAGAAAATCCATAAATCTAAAGTATAATAACTATGAGTAGATTCTTAAGGGAACAAACTTCAAAATATTTTTTAAAAAATCACAACATCCATACCCTACTACTATTGAAACCAAGATGGTTTAGATTCCTAAATTTAAAGCTTAGATAGTTTTATAGGTGCATCTCCTTATTTAGGACCTATAGAGATAAGCTTTGTTTTGTGAGTTTGTATGACTCCCTTGCAAAATGATTATGGCCCTTAGCTTATATAACTTAAGTTAGAATGTCAAATCTTTTTAAACTTATTTAGTATTAATCAATATTAATCATTTAAAACTTATTAGTTAATTTAAATAATTATTGTATGATGAATTCACATATTGTGAGCTAGTCAAGACCATAGTTCCTTTATGACATTATTTGATGAAATATGATTGGATGATCTTATAACTTATTAAGATTCAAAATATATTGATGTTTATGAGCTTATAGTTAAATCGCAGTTGACTTAGGAATTTAATAAAAATATAAAAAACTAGGTTATGTAGGACATTAATTTAAAATAACTTAATTACTAGTAAACCTTTATTTAGAATTTATTTTAATAATTTTGGACACACAAATCATAAGTCTAGGTGGAAAGAAATATGGATTTGCTATTAACATTGATTTTTATAAATTTATTTAAGTTAAATTTCATAAAAATACAAAATTAAGACCATCATAAGTTTTGTTAAATTAAACTAGAGAATTTAAAAAAATAAAATAATTTTAATTTAATGGTAATAAATTTTAAAAATAAATATCTATATGATTATTATGAGGAATATATAATATGACATCAATGTATACGTCACAATTAGGAAAGTATGTAAGAGTATACAATAAACAACAATACATGTCTTATTTGATGAATCAATTACAAACATAATTAATAAAAATTTTAATGATTGGATATAATCGTTGATGAACCTAAAATTGAAGAAAGAAGAACATAAATTATATAAGAAACAATATAGAGAAGAAACTAGTCAACAATCACCTTAAGTTTGGTAGTATCAAAATCCATAATAATCAATTAAATGATATGTTAATCAAAGAGTTAGGACTCAATATTTATTAAAGAAGCCATTAAGGGTGGGTTCATTCCATGAATTGATAGTTGAATAGACTTGAGAGAAATTAAGTATAAGAATTAGTTCCTAGGCTCAGTGATCAATAATTAGTTAAAGCTAAATGGGTATTCAAGAATAAACTATATAAAAATAAAGTTAATATTGAAGACAAGACTAGGCTTGTTGCTAACGATATATAATCAACTTCATCAATATATGAAAAATCGCAAAGATGTAAGATTTCACTTTATTAGATATCATGTCACTAAAAAATTAGTAGAATATATTGCATATCTCGAAAATAAGAATTGGATGATATATTTACAAACCCTTCTAATTGATCAATTTTAAATCATAAGACAACTAAGTGTAATAAAAATTATATAAAATATTAGCATTTTGATGGTGCCAAAGAGAGAATAATCATGGTTTTTATAACATTTCGAATAGTTACAAAGTCAGAAGGAGCATATAGTATTAGGGAGTATAAAATAAGGGGGATCATACAATTTTTATTTTAATACCTCTTAATAAAAAAATATTTCAAAATATATGTTTTTACTTGCTATATTTTTATCTAAAAATTTATGTTTTGTTATCATAAAAAAAGAGATATTATTAGAACATCTTTATGTTTAATGAGTCAAGTCATAAATATTTAATATTTTATTTTAATGAGTTTAGTTAGTATGAATTAGATTAGTTATGAAGAACAAACAATGTACATTTAAAGATAGTGAATTAATAGTCTTCAAAATATCTTAGAGTATTCAACAAGTTTTAAGGATCGAAAACATGCACATCAACTTTAAAAATATTTTCTTTTTTTTATAAAATAGAGTATTAACTTATTAATTATTGATCACAAGATACATATCTCCATTAATATCACTTTCAAATCTTACTTAAATATCTAAATTGTTCATTCATTTTCTTGATTTAAGAAATATTTAGGATTCTATTTTTACTCTCTTAATTAAATATAGTAACCTCTTTTAAACACTAAAGTTTGGTTAAATCTTAATTATGCATCTTTGTCATATTTCATGTTTGGTTTATTATTAAAGTTTAGTAAATTTAAGAAAATAAAACTAACAAAAATAAATTTATTAAATTTTTATAATTAAAAAATAAAAAAATATATCATAAGACAACACCCTAAGCATGGCCCAAGTGTAAAGCATGCATGCATTCCCATCATCTGATTATTGATTAGATGGCTAAGAGTTAACCCACCTATAATCATTGGCTCAAGGCTCGAATTAGAAGACCAAAACTTATACGATTTTATTAGACGACTAGCACTCTTTCAGTATTGGAAAATAACATATCCTTGAATTGAGTAGCTCCAAGATTTTTATTTTGAATCCTACGTCTGAGATCATTCTTGTGTTTTACTATTGATAAATTAAATAAT
This sequence comes from Vanilla planifolia, assembly GCA_023846275.1. Classification (NCBI taxonomy): domain Eukaryota; kingdom Viridiplantae; phylum Streptophyta; class Magnoliopsida; order Asparagales; family Orchidaceae; genus Vanilla; species Vanilla planifolia. The sequence continues at coordinate 28,742,922 of CM043869.1, read as the reverse complement.
TCAGATCTCATCCAACATGATCATATGACCTAAATATAATCTGTTTTAAACCAACCATTCATAAATTTTCTACCTTTATATTTATTGATTTGATGGTCCAAATCTTCTTTGATTAAATCTAGCGGCTTTAGGTGATCCCACCTAATAACTGTTTCCCTGACTATTATTTAAGCCATTGTATAAGTGTTTGGAAGAGTTTTTTAAGCTATTTAATAGCAACTTATAAAAATATTTTTCTTTGACTTTCTAATAACTTTGATCAAACATTTTCTATAAAGTCCTAACCTTTATGAATGAAATGACTAGTGAACATGAACCAACCTTTGAGATCTCAATGAAGCACTATATTCTATTCGTGTAAAATTTCTCAACAACACACTGCGACTTTATTCTTCTCAAAATGTGAAATTCTTCTAGTTAAGTCTAACACTTTTAAGATTTTATTTTTTGTATTTCTCTTCATAATTTTATATTTTTTGTACCTTACTCTATTCATTAATAAGTATAAAAAGTTGAACTTTGAATCTAAAATTTTCATGTTATACTTTTTCATTTTTTTCTTTGGGTTGAGCAGTCAAACATTTGTAAAAGCTCAAATTTAATTTTATCTAGTTAAAAAATCTAAGTTGGGGTTGAGCTCATAAAGGTTCAGGTTATAATTAAAAATTTAAAAGCTAATAGGTTATAGGTGAATTATAAGAAAAAATTTCAAGTTATAATTTTTTAAATAGTGATACTTTTCTCAACCTTACTTGAAGATGGATATATGTTCTAGTTTGAATTAAACCATTTAAAACTTTTGGTGTATTTTTTAAATTTTTATCTTAATTTTTCTTAATCATAAAAATTGAATATCACACACACACACACACACACACACACACACACACATATATATATATATATATATATATATATATATATATATATATTCATATATCAAATGTTTTTATAAAAAATAAAATTATTTCCATAAAACAATCTTTGAAAAATAAGTATGATTTAAAAATAACAAAATTAGAAGAAATATTTTAAAACCTATAATTCGCCTCCTTCTTGTGGGATTTGCAAACGCTTCTATTTCTTCAAGAAGTATTCTTGCAAGAGAAGTAAATTGAGAAAACTATCAAGAAAACTTGTCCTCTTATTGAGGGTTAAAGAGAGGAAAAAGACATACATGCCACCAATAAATCTAAATCTAAATATAAATTCAACTATTTTATCTCATTAATTCATCATGTGTAAATGCAAAAAAAAATGGAGTAAAAAATTAAACAAATAGGCTCAAACTCCATAAAAAGTGGAAGAAAAACGTAAATCCAAAATTAAAATCAAAAATAAAAAAGTTTTTTATTGTAATATTTAGAAAAAATAGATACACAATTTTATAATGTTGATTAATAAAACATATTGTATCTGAAATTTGTAATTTGTATAAATGTGAATATTTTTATTATAAAGGGATATTTATATAAAATATGTTATAATGGATGTAATGCACAAATGACCCTTAGAAACGGGAGAAAAATATAAAATATTATTAAAAAAATGCCTAGAGTAAGGTGCCATTGATTTTAATGAAATAGGATGTGATTAGTAATAGAATAAGATAATAAATTTTTATAAATAAATAAAACTTATTAATTAATTCATAGATGATATAATAAATCCTTTAATTGAGGATTAATGCTATTACTTAAGCTAATTATTATTAGAGAGAGATCATGAAAAGGAAATAGAAACTTTAGGCTATCTGCATTCCATGAGAAGGAATTAATGCTTGGAGAAGCTTGATGGAGAGGACTTAATTTGAGAAGCAAACACATTGAGAAATCCTAGTTTTTAAGGAAAGGTTAGCTTTTTCTTCATTTTTTTCTTATTTGGATTCCTTATTGATTTTTGGAAAGGATTATGCATGTATAAGGGTGCATAGAGTGAGGAAAAAGTTAAGAAAATATTTCATAAGATTATTTAAGACTTAGATAATTGTAATCAAAGAAAACTACAATTGTAAAAAAGAAACTTATAACTCCAAGTCTCTATTGGATGACCAAATAAAGCTATTGGATGGTTCAGTATAGTATTAAAGAAAAAGAATAGTTCTATAGGATATTTCAACAACTATGAAAATAAATGATTGGATAATCTACATGAGACTGTCATACGATCTCATAGAGTAGCATAAAGTATGTGCGAGGCAAAGTACCATATCTAATCCTTGATAATATTGGGGTATGAACATTGGATGACCCAGTGGGATGATCGAATGGTCCAATAAATACTTGGGAGTGTTCAAATAATGCAACAAATGCACATTAATCAATTTGATAACAAGGACTGAATTATCTAAAAGAGACAATGAGCAGTCTAACAAAAACAACATGTTTTGGTTCAATGGGTCATATTAGGTTTCAAGAGTGCAATAAATATAATATGGCATGTGAATTATGGATAAATCTGGATATAATTTATGCTTTTTGTATACATCATAAGAGGAGAAAAAGATAGAAAAAGATGAATAAAATACTCTAATATCTAATAATCAAGTACATTTTTAACATTACTATATATATTATGCTTTCAATATTGCATGTATTTTTAATTACTTGAATATAACCTCTATGCTAATCGAGAGGCACATGATGATTAATATTATATATACAGTATGATTATGTGACTTTGAGTAATGGAGAATCCACTTAAGGAGAGATATACTTTGAGTAACAATTATGACACAAGAAAGTATGATATAGCATTGAGTGGTGATGATGTCATAAGAAAGTGTGATTTGAGTCTTAGATGATAATGATGCCATAATGAGATAAAAATAATCTAAAGTGGTGATAATGCTGCATAATTTAAGACATGAATAATGTCATGTTGATGTTGTGGTATTAACCCTAACCATGATGCTTTATTTGATGATAATAAATCTTAAATATTTTTAATAAATTTGGTTTAACAAATTTTAGGATTATAAATAGTTGGTGCTCATATAGTTTATTTTTTGTGTCTGGCTTTTACTAGGGGTGAACATAGGCTTAATTTTAAGTCAAACTACTTAAAAATTACTTATATATACATTTAAATTTTTGTACCTTATAATTTCATAATTGTTAAAGCCTTATTATCAAAATAAAAATTAAAATATTTTTAAAAAAATAAAATTTATAATTTTAGTAATTCATCCCCTTCTTGTTGAATAATATTTTAGTTGATGCCATGAAAGGGATGACACAATTTGGTGAGAAATGAACCAAAAAAATTTGTATGATAAATGGCTTTGAGTCACATGAGAGATAATTTATCAAAACATAACTATTTTAATGCTATTCATTTTATACAATTGTTATGTAAAATATTTTATTTTCTATATTGCCACTTGAGATGTCATTAATTTACCAATTAACCATTAATATTGGCTTAGCATATGCTTATAAACATATGCAGACATAAATAAGCAAAAGACATATAGGGAATAATATGAGAGGTTGTACTAAAGTGAGCATATCAAGGTCTAAAATTTAAATTGTTATATTAAATTAGTGATATAAAAATTTAGTGTGAATTATGTGATGGCCATATGTAGTTTGAGATAGTTTGTGTCTCTTAAACTTTTATTATTCCTTTTATTTCTACTTTTATCTTGTTACTCTGATGAAAAATAATGGTAAAGATATTTCTTTATCACATATCTTTGAATGTATAGATTATATAAAAGTAAGGTTTTAGTACATATGGTTTGAGTGAGAGTGTTGAAGTTATGTGATACTTAAAGAACTCTAAGACGCGTATCACAAATATGCATAGTTAGCTCCTTGAAAAGAGGCCATTCCTTAAAATGATGTTACGAGAAAGTCATTTAAGAGGGTTTTTATGCTTCTAATGTGTCCCATAGAACTCTTTAAAAAGAGTTTTGAAGCTTTTTATTAATGAATTTAAGCTATAATTTGGCTTAAGTATGATATGAAACATGCTAGAAAGTTAGACCATGTAAGATGATGCACATTGTTTTTGATTTGTCTTCATTGTGTTCTTGTCCTAAGTCTTAGATAATAGACATTCTTTTGAAAGTAGCAATAATGAAAGTGAAAATGTGATAATGGTGAGAAACAAAAGGAAGAAGGCCAAGGAGAAGAGGATATTTGTAACAAGGAGATTTAATTTTCTAAAAAAAATTTTCAAGGTGTTTTAAATTCATGAAGTTCTGACTCTCATAATTTTGAATTTGCTTCATATATTATTATCACCAATTTATATAGAGATTTGGTTATAATATTTTATTATAAAAAACATGTGATTTTGATCATAAAAATAGAAATTTTGCAAATTCTGTAAGTCTCGTGTTAGTCTGTGTTCCTACTCATGCCCCCATATATGTTTGGGTGTGTCAGGTGACTATTCATTTGTGCAACACTTGACCAGTACACTATAATGTGTGCTCTAACATGCCTTCAACGAGCCTTTGCACTCATCATAGTGTGCAGTTCTTACTACTTCATGTTGCTTCTATATTTTTCATTGTTTTGTTTCCTTCATTAATTTTTTTTCATAATTTTAAATTTAATAAGCTTGGAAGTGATTTCTTGATGAGGTCTACATCAATATCCTTTAGAAGATATTATAAATCTAAAAATACTGACTTTCTTTTATAAAATTAAGTGTTTCATTATATTCACATATAGCTTCTCAATCTTTAACTTTTTCAAAAGGAAGCTAATGTGGCCCAAATATGTAATCTCATCAAAATTAAATATCAAGATGCTTTTAAACTAAACTATAAAAATCTTTATAGAAATAGAAATAAATTAACAGTAATATTCATTAAACACAGAGCTTAAATAAACCAGCTATTTAGACCATCATGTCATAAAACAATCTTTAATTCATTATAACATTTGATAAAAAATTATTTGTGGGCATTCCTAAGATCCATCTTAGAGAAGTAATTTGCATCAAAAACAACATTAAGTATATCATTTAGATTATATATAAGAAACCTATATTTGATGATTATTTTATTATTACCCTTACAAAAATGTACATTTTTCATGTCCTTCTATTCTTTGGGGGTCAATAGTGCACAAATTAAAAACTTTTAAAGTTGAGAGTAAAATATCATATCAATGTAAGTGTTGATGCAGACATATAACCTTTTAGTATGTATTGCTGTGAGAAATGTAAATATTAATAGAGATTTATTTTTTGCTCATAATTAAAAAGCTTAAGAGAGGGAAAGATATGAAAAATAACACAGATGGATTCAAGACTAGATTTTCGTATGTAAAATCCCAATTGGGGAAAACTTATAATGCAAAGAGAGATTATGATATCACTATTTGATGTGACTTCTAAGGAGTTCATAAGTTATATATGGTGGGTCATTTAGCTATGTGAGATAAGTAAAAAGAAAATTAGCACTTAGTTTGTGGACAAGAAGTTCAATTATAGACATGAGGAGTGAGTGTGGTTAAACCTTTAATCAAATTAAAATTGTTATGACTTAATCTCATATTTTGAGACTACCTGATTTATTTAAGTTGTCTGAGATTATCAATGAAACATCTAAAGTAGACATAGGTGGAGCTCACAAACAAGATAATTAAGCCATAGCTTTTGTGAAAATTAAATAATGAAAAAGGGTAATATAATTGTTATAATAAATTTTAACTCTATTGAATTACTTATGTATTAGAGATATTATTTATTACATAAAAATTTTTATATTAAATATAGAGCTCAATACCCTTAAATATATGAATATATAGAGATCATAAGCATGTAAAATTGGTTGAATATTTGTAAAATTTTTTTATCTGAGACATAAACCTAAAATAAAGAATAAATATTGTGAATCCTTATCTAAGATTAAATTAATTATTAGTTGAGATTTAAATTCTAATTTTTATTAAAAGAAAGAGAAAGAGGATTATTTTACTTATCTTGATATTCACACTTTATATAATGATCTATATGACAATTCTACAATATTAGGTAATAATTTCATGGTAATTGATGATTATCTACTTAGAGGAAAGATATAATGCATTTCATGAACTTTATTGAGTGACCTTCATATCCAAAACTACAATATGGGTAGTACGCACACTAAGGCCAAGATAAAACCATTAATTTTTTAAAAACTAGAATATTGGCATTTTCTTAAGATTAGAAAGAATTTTATTCTAGTATTTAACATTTTAACATACCAAAACTACCATGCAAAAAGCTCGGACTTAAAGATGGGCTTGCTCTATGATTTCTACAACTCCTAAGCATAATGATAGTATATTTATAACTAATAAGTTCTTTAAGATGCTTCATTTTATATCTTTTTTTAAAAAAATAAAGATGACTCTCATATTGCAATAGTTTTCTTTAAGGAAATAAGTAATTTGCATTAAGTAGATGGAGATGTATGAAAAAAGGGTCACTACTAAAAGATTAAACAATATGATGATAGTGGTTGTCTAATGGTAGAACACAAGAAAAATGATACAAACTATACAAAATAAACTACTTAATATGTTTTTCCTTGGGATCTTGGCAACAAAAAAGAGGACCTTTCTAGTAAATTAGGAAGGAATCTAGAAAAGCCATAAACATAAAAGTTATAGATCACAAATGGATTACCAATGTCTAAAGTTTTTTTATCATATTTGTTTAGTAAGGTCATGATTTAAAATCTTTGAGTTGAGTAAAGAAAACAAAATGCACATGACAAATTTAAAAGAGATTTTCATTTGCAATCGTAGAGTTTAAATTTTTGAAACATTCAACATAAAAATTGTGAAAAAAAAACCTACAAACTAACCCAAAATGTCGTAGATATTTGAAACTATTCGATGGATAAAATAGAGTGAACACAAGGTTTAAGGAAAAACGAAATTCTACACATGGAAACAAGATAGAAAACTCAAACAGAAATGAAGGTGCATGGTTGGAACTTGTTGGGGAAGTTGTGCCAATTTATAGAAAAAGGAGATACATAAAACAAAGTATTTTACTTTTTTTTATTTTTTATGAAGATGAGGACTTAAAATTAGGTAGGAATATTTCTTCCAAGTTGAAGACATTTTTAAAGATAGCATTAAGAGTAAAGAGAGTGGGAGAATATTAGGATAATGGGTGGATCTATTGTGATACCAATAATGTTCCTTTTGCAATATAGATTGACATAAGAGGAGGTCACACCACTCCTAGAATTGGCACTATAAAGTTTCTACAAATTCACCAAAGAAAGAATCTCCTATTTCAAAAAAAAAAAAAAAAAACGTAACAAAAGTCCTTCAAAATAACATTGTCAAAAATCTCCTCATTTTGGAAAAATTAATTTGCACCAAATTGAATGTCCAGTGTAGTGCGATTAATCACTCTGGTCCATTTGAAATATTTGTTCAATGCAATCAACCAAGTACTTGGGACTATTTGGTTACATTACTTGCAATTAATCAATTAACCCTAACTAAAAATAAAACAATTAATACAGGATATAATAAAAAGAATTACCTAAAATTGTTGATACAAAAATATTCTGCCCCTTAGATGGTTAGATGTCTCCCATGAAATCTGATGATCATGAAGAACGACTGTCACATTGTTTGAAACTCTCTTTTTCTTGAAACTGCTTGCCTTCCAGAAAACATTAGATATAAGAAATAAGTGAAAAAGGTGCTTTCACACACAAATTCTGAACTTTATTTTAATTGAGCAAACTTTTGAAAAAAAATATGAACACATTAATGCTAAAATATTGTTGAGAGCAGGCATGTGCCGTGCGATCTTGACTTATTTAACCATGCAAGTGGACGCACCGAACAAGCTGCTAATTTAGAATTAGAAGGGGACACAGCATCTCTCCAATAATGGTCAAAACTTTCTATAATAGTGTAAGCAAACTTTTACTTCACCATCAAATGGAAGCTCTGCATAATAAGTCTTCTCGAAGTCCCCCGCGCCCATATATTTGTAACCGCCACATCGGGATGCTCTTGTGCTCAGCCTCCCCAATCCCCATGGATGACAATTTTGCGCACCGACCGAACTTTAAGACGAGCGCTCGCCACATCTCTGCTTTCTTAAGCTACTATTTCTTCCTCCTCCTCCTCTTTGCTCTCCACGGTCAAATAATCACCGCTGAAGAAGGAGACACGAGCTCCAACGCCACCGCCCCGGCCCCAAGTTCACCTGCTTTTGAATGCTGCTCCGCCTCTCCCCCATCAAATTCCTCCTCCGAGCCTCAGCCGTCTGACTTCCCCAACCTGAAACAGTACAACGCCTATAAAGTCATCCAACGCTTCAAGCAGACCATCACGTGTGACCCCAATGGCGTGACATCGACCTGGGTTGGCTTCCGCCCCTGCAACTATGTGGGCTTCTTCTGCGAGACCCCTCCTGGCCTCACCAACACCCCCACCATCGCTTCCATTGATTTCAATGGTTTCCGTCTCTGCGCCCCGACCCTTGTCGGCTTCCTGGACTCCCTCCCCGACCTGGCCCTCTTCCACGCCAACTCCAACAACTTCTCCGACACCGTTCCTGACCTCACCTCCCTCCCCTTCCTCTACGAGCTCGACCTTAGCAACAATGATCACTCCGGCCAATTCCCCTCAACCGTCCTCCCCCTCGCCCAGCTTAAGTTCCTCGACCTCCGCTTCAACCGCTTCTCCGGCACTGTTCCGGCCACCGTCTTCTTCCTTAGAACTGACGTTCTCTTTCTCAACAACAATCTCTTTTCCCAGCCCCTCCCAGCCGACCTTGGCAGCTCCCAGGTACGTTTTTCGACGATTCTTCTTCGAATTCAAATCGTCCATAGTCCGTAGTGATTGGCTTGTGACGTTTGTGTTGAAGGTGTCGTATCTCACCTTGGCGAACAACGCTTTCACGGGTACAATCCCGCGCTCCATCGGCAACGCATCTGCCACCCTAATTGAGGTTCTCTTCCTCAACAACCGCCTCGCCGGCTGCCTCCCCTACCAGATAGGCCTCCTCAAGATGGCCACTGTTTTCGATGCTGGATTCAACCAAATCACAGGTCCTATCCCCTACTCCTTCGGCTGCCTTCTCAAAGTCGAGCAGCTTAACCTCGCCGGAAACCTCCTCTACGGCACTGTGCCGGATGTCGTCTGCCGCCTTGCAGTGACCAGCAACCTGGCGAACCTCTCGCTTTCTGGTAACTACTTCACGTGGTTGGGGCACAGCTGCTGGGGACTGATCAAGACCGGGGTACTCGATGTTCGCCAGAACTGCATCCTGGGGCTACCGGAGCAGAGGCCGAAGGCCGAGTGCGTGAGGTTTTTCCTGCACAGCAAGTTCTGTCCCTTGATCCCGTACATACCTTGCCACCTGCCCTACTGGTGGTTTAAGGGTGGCGTGGCGAACGGCGATGCCGCGCCTCCGCCGCCGCCATCGTCGGGTTACAAGAGCTATTCTGCGCTGCATCAACCTGAAGGTAATTGAAGAAAACAGGGACGTTAGTTAGTGGTAACGCTTTGAATACGAATGTTTGCTTCAGCCTGCAATACTGATTCTTAATGTTGTATGTAAACTAAAAACCCAGAAATCTGGTTGATTATTTTCGAAGCTCACATAAAAGTGACTACTAAGAAGATTCATGAATAAAGGGATAGATTATGGATTATGCAAGATTATTAAAATTGTATTTTGAGAATAAGAATAGACATGTTTATTTTAATGATGGAGATAAGGTGTTCCTTAAGGTTAGCTCACTGGGTTGATTAATTGTACATGGGATCATTGTGCCATATCAAATTATGAATGAGTAGTGGCACATAAAATTTAGTTTCTATATACTCTAATGTTTCTTATGTATCTAATTTAAAGAAATATGTGCCAGACTCATCTCAAGTTTTTTAGGAAAAGTTTGATGATCTTTAGTTACAATAAGATATGTTTGATCAAGAGTAATTAAAATAAAATGAGTATGCAGATCCCATAAGAGGGGTGAATTATGGACTTCAAAATAATTTTTTATATTTTATTATATTTATTTTTAAAAAAATATTTATAAAATAATTTTATGTTTATTAAAAATCTTGATTTTATATATGTTAATTTTTAATATAGCAAAAAATTTTTAAAAATAAAAATTAAAATGATACACAAAAATATTAAGTGATTCAATTCAAATTAAAACTTACATATACCTCTAATTGAGATTGAAAAAACACCACTAACAAGATATTACAACTTGAGATATTTTTCTTATAGTTCATCTCTAATGCAACAACTTTTATTGGTTCAACAATAATTAGGGCTTTTGTGACTCAATTCGAACTAAAGTTTTTGATTAATGAAACAAGACAATATGAGCTTAAAATTTTGAAAAGAAATAAGAAATTGAAAGATTAGAAGTATAAGGCTTAGTTGAAAAAAATTGATGTTTTGAGAAGAATTAAGTCTTAGTTGCTACAAGAAAAATTTATGTCAGTAAAATATTGTGCATCACTTTGTTGGGATTTAAAAGATTTTTTATGTTCATTGAGTTTTTTTTATTTACAATGGTTAGATATTTATAAAAATATTTTAGTCATAACAATTAAACATTCAATCAAAAGTTGTTTAAAAAGTTGCTTCCAAATTGCTTAAAAAGCTTTTCCAAATAGCTTAAAAATTATTCTAAAATGTCCACTGTAGTAACACATATAACGGCTAGTTAATTAGCGTTAGAAGGGATCGACTGGAGATGCTGGATCAAATTGGAGAAGGTTTGGTCTGTCTGATCAAAAGTAGTAAAAGCAGATGAGATTTGGATGATTCAATCAAAGATGATTAAATCAGGGCCATCCAATTAAGTCGGATGAATTATGGATCATTTGATTCCTCAATGATAAAATTATGAATGATCTCAGTCGTAAGATTCAAAATGGAGAGATTTGATTAATTTAATTCAAGAATAAATATTTTAAAAGGAGGAAACAATAAAGGCCTTCTGATTAAGTTGAACATGATCTTATTCCTCTGATTAGAGAATCAAAGTAAATGTTATATACAGGCAAGATTATAGTCGTTCAATCAGTGATAATATGATGGAAAGTCATCCATTATTTAGAGAGAGAGGTGATGGAGACATTAGTCTCACTTTACAAGAATTGTAAAGTTTTTGCTCTTTATAATTCTTTATACAGCTATCAAATGTGAGCCAAATTGGGGTTGGCCCCATCTTGTGTGTTTGGGATTTCATCACCTATGAGTGCTCAATGCTTACAAGTTATTTTGAGTATGTGCTTGACTAGACTCATATGCATATTTGTTTTGAGTTTATCCTAGCTTGATACTTTACTCTACACCAGTCAAGTTAAAGATGTACAATGGCCAAGATCAAGCTTGACATGATTTTCTTCTAGCTGTCTCCTGAATGGACATTTGTGAATACCTATTTGTGCTTGCTTTGCTCAAGAGCCTTGCACTTTGGCATGTTTGGGATGTGGCTTAAGAATATTTTTTTTTATTTTAAAACTTTTAACTAAAGTTTAACAATTGACCTAACATAGTATTTGTCAAAGATTTAAAAGTGAGATTTAATAAAAAAAGGATTTAAGGATTGAAAACTAGAATCTTATATGTTTATCAAATCAAGGAGATGATTGAATAATCATATGCTTGAGTAGGACCTAAAATTGATACAAATAGAGTGTCTTATAATAAAAAGCTAACATTTTATTTCTTAGTAAAAAGAAAACCTTATCAAATCTTATGCACATGTCTTCAATTCTTGAAGCTTACTAGATGTATCAAGGTACTTTAAAGACCACTAATTCACCATCTTTAAAGATGGATAGCTTGTTCATTAAAACTAAACTTGATTCGTACTAAATAAGCTAATTAGAACAAAATATTAAATATTTATGACTTGACTTATCAAACATAAAGATGACCTGATAATAATCAATGTATATTTTGGAGTTTAGTATTAGATAATTGAGAAATCAAAATCTATATATGGTCTAAGTTCTTTATAATAATCACAAAGAGAGGTTACATAGGAGATGAAATTCAAGATTTGTTACAAATGGCTATGGCTATATTATAGATTTTGGAGATGAAATTCTAATTAAAGTAGGGAGATTATTACATCTCACTTTTAGCTAGCCAAAGTATGCTAAATTTCTCTTGATTTTATTAAATTATACTTGTAATTGTATAAGACAACTACAATAAAGTTTTCTCATAATGAAGAATATACATAACAATAGTAAAGATCATATAATATGATAAAAAAAAGGAAATCTGACTAAATTGACAAATATCATATAGTATGATCAAGCAAAGAAGCACTTATTGTGTAAGAGTGCATACGTGAATCTTGGTTTTATAGGTTTACTTAATGATTGTATAAGTATGATGATGTCATAGACTTTAATGGTCAGACATGTCTAATAGGATAATAAAGAAGTTTTGGTACTTTATAAGTATTATATTAACATATTAGATAATATGATCAATAAGAGAGAGAATGAAATTGAATGCAAAACTTGATAAATGCTCAAAAAAGTTGATCATAATATCATACAAAGACTTTAATGAAGAAAATGGAGAGTTAATCCAAGTAATAAAGTGATCATACTAGTATGAAGTCACTGGTCATACTAGTATGTAAAAAAAAGAATATATTCTTAGCCTAATGAGATTGGTAAATGCAGTATGTCATATATTATGATTAGCACAATCGTATAAGTGTGATCAAGTTAAGAGAAACATTGGACATAGGAATCTTCAAGTTATGATGGGTGATTAAAATGAACAGTAAATTGTACAAGTATGAATACTAGATTGTATATATACCATTAGAAGAACTATTAGTCGATAAAAATGGATTTATATTATTATATAGAATGATGTTGGTATAGTACTAGTAAGATGTAGAAATATGGAATAAACCAAGTTTTGTAATTGAGTTATTCTCAATCCTATCATTGGAACATAAGTTCCATAGATATAAGGGTTGGAAACTAGCATAATTAAATGTGATTGTATTTGGAATAAAATAATTTGGATCATTAAATTACCATAGTTTAATTTATCCATGAATCTTAGGACATGAAGTAGGCAATGTGGTCATATTATATATTATGACTTATTAATTAACCTTGAGACCTTAGTCATCTAACCAAGGCATGGAGAGGAAGAACTATTGAGAGTAAGAAAAATATGGAGGATCCCTAGAATATGAGGAAGAAAAGCTCACCCTTAATGAAGTCCTCTACTCAGATGATAAGGTAGGCTGAATCTCAAGATTATATAATTAAACTTAGTTGATTAATCATAATTAATGAGCTACCTTACTAACTAACTTCTTATGTTCATGTGGATTTGAATTATTCTTTGAAAGATTTCACCATTCCATGAATCCTAATTATAAATTGATGAAATGTGCCTTAATTGAGACTTGTTGATATTTGTCATAAGTATGTTTTAATTATCTCTTGATTGATCTCTTTATGAAAGTTTATTAGAAGTAATGCATGTTTAATTTTTCTTTTGTCTCAAAGGTTATTGTTAGGTTTTTATTCTTAGATACTTGTTTATGTTGAGACTCATTATTGAACTATGTAATATATAAAATTGTATAGATTTTCAGATGATTTAAATTATCATAATCACCTTAAATGAGATTGGAATGCTTTTAGTTTATTACAAGTAGATGATTTAGCCATGAGGTAATTGCAAGAAATTAAGGATCAGATATATGCTAATGGCTTATGATATTGCTAATGTGTTAGGAAAACTCATGAATCACAAATGTCTTGAAATATATTCTAATTATTCTCCATGTTTACAAAAATTTCATGCCATATGAAAGTTATTTCTTGCTTAATTACTAGGCGTTGCCTTAAGGATTTATATCTATATAGAGACTTTATTAATTTGGATGTGATGGGTTTCAACTTTAACTATGGTTTCGTGAGAATCTTTGACTTAGGATATAAATAATTGAATAATTGAACTTGGACTAAGACTTTGGACACAAGGATGAAAACCTAAACTAAGCTAATACCTTGGGTATTCTTTTGGCAAAAAGTAGTGCCTCCTCAAATGTTTTTGAGAAGTTAGCAACATGGCATAGTTGAGTCATAATAAGGCTCTATTAAATTCTTTAGATAGGACCACATTGGTTGAAAATTTGTTTGGCCTTATAAGAATTGATTGAGATTCAATTAGGTGAGAGTTAAGTGAGGTTAGTGTAGAATTGATAACTAATAAATAATTTGAGGTTAATTCCTAGACATAGATTTTATATTTTGTTAGAGCTCTTAAGAAATCAATTAGGATTGATATAGTTTTTTAATAACATATGATTGAAGCTTAATCAAGAACTAAACTAGGGCACACCAAGTAAGGTAGGCTAAAAATAGACTTAGGTCTTGTTGTGCTTGAATGAAGGTCTTATATATGATCTTAGGATCAGACCATAGGTATTAGTACTTATTGGGTGTTATGCATATTTGGAATATGTCCTTGGGATGGAGAAGCCTTCATGTAAAGCCTTGCATAAGGAGAGGAGGATTTGTTCTAGGCCTTAGAGAAAAAGCTAGCTCGACCAAGAGCAAAAGTTGCTGGATCTTATGACGAATAAACCTTATGCATAGCTTGTTTAATTTTGGTAAAACATTAAGTAATCTTATAGTCTATTAGCATTAAGTAATCATATAGTCTATTAGCCATGGGTTACCATCTTATATAGTGATCTGAGTTGTGTGAGTAGTTTAGAAGACACTTTGGGCGGGCACAATTACTCAGACTAGGCCTAATAGAAAAGACATTATTAGAGGAACTCACGTGAACCCAAATTAGTGAATTGTCATGTTTTAGAAGGATCCTTAAGGATAAACAATGATATGACTTAGGTGAGAGCCTAAGGATAGCTAGGTAGATAAAATGGTTTTGGATAAGACTCTTGATAAAGATAAAGTTAAAGATTAATTAATAATAAAAAATTTCTAAATTTTTAGGGTTTTTAATCTATATTCAAAATTTAATGATATGCTAAAACATTTTAGATGGCAATAAGGTTCCCAAATTCTTGATTTAAGGATCCTAAGAAAATATTTGGAATACTTAGATATTAGATAGTAGTGATTTGAAATGTTAATGTGTTAAACAGGATAATTTTAATAAGCATTTTTTTATGGATTGGATTATAGGATATGAATGCTTAAGAGAGTGACAGTATATCTTTGAAAGGAAGTGCTACTTTATTTGGCTGAACACATCTTAGAAACTAAGTACTAAGTTATATAGTTATAACATATCTTGGAAAAAAGTATTGATTTATATGTTGATAGACAATGACTTAAGTTGCATAAGCTTAAATGTAGTCGATATCTTAGTGTGTCTGAGCATTAAATTAGTTACACCATTCATTTATCTTATTAGACTTGAATATATGGTTGTTAGCATGATGAAAATGTATGATTTTGTCATTGATTTGATCTTGATTTATATTACTTACATGATAGTATTATAGGACATTGAATTGCATGTGATTTTTATAGTACGACTTAAGAGTTCCTTAGTGGGCTTTAGCTCATTACCTTTATTTTTTTTACACTTAGAATTAAGGTGGCTGGAGATTACATAGGAGCTTATGATTGGGATAGTTGTTAATAGCTTAGTATTTTCAAGTATTTATTTTTGCTTAGTGGTGTGATGTTGATCTTTTAATTTAAGAGGTAATAATTGGAATTTTATATTATTTTAAATTTTATTAAGGATTTGGTTGTATTAGATTTAATTGGACTTTATTTTTAAATATTTCATTATAATTTGTGTTGTTTTTTTATTAGTTTGGATGGTAGATACTATTATTTTATCAATATAAATGATGTATATGTTGCATGTTATATTTGTACATTGTATATGCCATTGTAGTTGATAGGATATCTTAGCTTAGGATAAACTAGTTCCTAAGTAATGAGGATGGCTATCTCACAAGGGAGTTTGGTTTATTATGTGTGTCACAATATGATCTTGGTGATCGATTGAGGGATCGTGACTCCAGTTGGAATATTAAGCCGAGAAAGTGAAAGAATAATTCGTAAACTGTAATGATGTGTACGAGGGATTGTTGCATAAGTGATAAAAATAATTTTGGTGTGACAATAATACAAGTCCATTCAATTTGGACATATATATATATATATATATATATATATATAGTACAAAAGTTAATAGATTGAAAAGAAGTTATCACTTGCAAAATAAGAGCCTTTGTGAGTTGTGATAAAGTTTTGAAGAGATGATAATTTTGAAACATCTAAGATATAATTGTGTACTTCAAAATTGATGTAGCACTTCCAATCTCTTACTTGAATAAATATGATATGAAGACACTAAAAAATGCTTCAAAATGATTTCATAATGACTATAAAGGAACTTCATCATTTTAAGGGGGTTTAAATAGCCATTGGATCTCACATAAGTCTCATAAAACATTTTATAAAACCATTTCCAATAGTTATATATCCCAATAAACTATCCATTATAGATTTTTCACTTTCTTACATATGTTATATTAAAAAACAATGTATTGTATCAAACTCAAGAATTGCATAATGCACCATCCACTAGATAATGCCATTCATGGCACTAGAGGAAACGACACATTAGCAAATTTGTGCCTAGACCTATGCACCTAATCATAGGTCCTAGTCGTAGGTCATGTGCTAGCACTTGTGAGCCAGATAGTGAGCTACATGTAGATTAAAATAAGTTGATTTATATATGATCCTAATAACTCCATAAGTTGATTTATATATGATTATAAATTAAGAGTGTTTATAAATGCTATTTAGAATATACAAAAAGCTGCTATGCTTTTGCTTAATTCAACCCTAGTTAAATGTGAAGTGCAAGGTGAAGGTTTTTTAAATGACATGGTAAACTTAAATTAATCCTTACAAATGACAATTATAAAATCCTTTGAAGTGCATCATAAACACATGATCACCATGATAGTAGAACATCCTCTTTCTTCGTCTCTAAGTGTATCTTGATTTGTCACTTCAGAGCATTCTTCCATCAACTCTATGGTATATGAGCCATGAGTCTACCAATCTTACGATAACCTATAGAATACACTAAGTTGATAAGTTAGATCACACCATAAATACTTTAAGGGTTTGTTGTTCTTAAAATAAGATATGACACTTAGGTCTTATAGAGTTTAACATTCTCTTCCATTTTGATGATGACAAACTTTTAAGTGTGATGGATTGAATATAAAATAAGAAAAAAAATTATAATTTATGCATAATATTTTAATAATAAAAAGCATGAAAATTATATAATAATAATAATGTTTACATTATCTGTTAATAACAGATGTATATAACCAATAATAAAACATATGTGCTTCAAATCTTAATTCATTTTACATTTTTATTTATATACATATATTCATATTTTCCTCATTCGCCCACTTTGTCATTATCGAAGTGTGGTTATGTTTGTGATTGATTATGAAGGAGTTTTGTGGGGCTTATGGGGTAATAATCCATGATATATTGATATGTTTAACAAAAATTTATATTATATTTAAGTAGTTGTGATAAACCATCTAATAAATTTTGTAAGTAATGAAGTGTAACTTTAGAATCACTAGCATAAATAATGTCCATAATATATCCTTTAGCTCATAAAGAATATGATTTGCAATATAGATGAACTATGCTAGCATTTCTAATAATCCACTATGGTTAAATATAGATAGATATAGACATACATGCATAAATATATATAGATGGTTGAATTATAATGGCAAGATGATGCTTGACTAAGAAATTCATTCCTCCTTGCAACCATATCAGTGATTGTATTTCAAGATATTATCTACAATTCAATGGCATAGTGATCAAGTAACCTTACAAAGACACTTGATATTAATATTATTACACTTTGAATGCTTTAGTTGTGATTTTGAATCATTAAAGTTTTTTAATATTGATGATCACAAGGTCAATTGATAATTCCTAATTCATTCAATGAAATTCATATACAAATTGTTCCAATCAAATGATAATTCTAAATTTTACAAATATTGAATGCAGACCATAATTGAATTAACATGTGGTAGTTCATTAGCAATTTGGATTTTGAAAATCAAATTTTAAAAATTCAATAATTTGAGCTTTGGGAGTTGCAATCTTTCATTGCAAATGAAAATACCTTACATCGACGAAGGATTGATGTAAGATCTAATATTCTTTAAATTCAAATATTAGTTTTTGAATTATTACATGTTCTAAATTTTAAGTAATGGTGATTGTTTACATGGCTTAAAAAAAGTTTTATAAGCATCAATTCAACTTAATAAAAAATAAATGCCTATTAATATAAATTTGGCTCACAACTCAAATTTAAATTTAGTAACAAGGATATCATGATATGGCTAGACATTAATAAACCATAAGAATTCCATTGGAAGTTAAAAAAAACTGCGAAGGAATTCATCATATCAAAAATAATACAAGCATTTTAATCTAAATAAATTTAGAAATCATTTTTAAGGACCAATGCTTGATAAAATACCTTTCTGATAGAATTGATTTCTTGCTCAATTAAAATCAATTTTTACTATGTGAGCTATATGTTTTATCAACTTAAAAAGATCTCACAAGTTAAGATATGTCTCCATAGGTCCTTAACATAGAGACATCTCTATTTATCTACTTAATTTTGTATTTAAAAGCTCAAATCATTTTAGGTTCATATGGATTAGAGTGTTGCAATTTTAGCAAGAGAATGCTCTAAACAAGTTCCTTTAGGAATTCATGTATATTAAATTCTTTCTGAGCTTATAGTAAGAGATTTAGGATGAACTATAACATAAGCTTCTCCTTTTCTAATGAGCATCAAAATGAAATGATGAAAATGCTTTCAATTATATTAATGCATTTGCATGGAGTCCCTTAGACATGTGCATGTGTGTGTGCATACATGGTGCGTGTTTATGTGTATTTGTGTGTGTATCTATATATATACATAAAGAGAGAGAATTACAAACACTAACTTTAATTAGAAATAAAATTATAAAAATACTTTAATTAATTAAATAAAAAATATGTAAAAATTATAAAAATATCATAAGAACTTTTTATATGACCTATTACAATACAAATAAAACAAAAGCATAAAGAACTAATAAAATCCTATATGAGCATGATGTTAACTTATTGGTGTAACATATCTTACATTAGTCCACTCCAATAACAAAAACTCTATCTAATTGAGTTGTACTCTAAGTATACCTTTATTAAACTTAGTATTAGTATCTATAGATCCTTTTTGTAATCAAAATATCACGTGATTTGACTATAAGAAAGGTTATGTAAGCTAACTATGTATATCATTTACCTTACTCCTCTAGTGGTTAGTGTGTGTATGATTTTATAAGAATTAAATGTAATTATCTTTAGTTCTTAAGACTTTTGGGTAATAGCAATGTTGTCCTAAATGTCCATCATATAGTTGTATAAGCCTTCATGTTATGATTAAAATTAAATTTTACATCAAATAAATTTTAATAATATGATTATAAAATAAGGAAGGAATTTGAAAACAATATGAATATGAATTGCAAATTCAATAAGTTTTGTATAGAATGATAGAATTTAGAATTTTTAGGTTAAAAGGTGTAAGTTCATAAAATGTTTTTCTATAAACAAAGAGATAAGATCTAAATTAATAGTTTTTATAATATTTGATGGATTGGATGACTCAATATGGTGGAGGCACTAAATGGTCATGGTAATCCTCAAATTTCTCATTTCTTTATATGTCAAAATTGGGATATTTTGAGAAGATTTTTCTAGTGGTATATGAGAGGTAATTGCTTTAAGTGTGTTATCAAAAGACATTGAGTTTAATTGGATTGATGATGTAGTGGAATCAATTCAAGTTTTGTTTATAACTTAGGTTCTCGTGAAGAAATAAAACTATTGTTTGAGATTAGAGATTTAGGTACAAATAGGAAAATTAACACTATTCACCATCTAAATGAAATTTTCAAAAATTATTTATATATTTTTCCCTAAAACTCTTCACCTATATTAGACAAAGACAAATTTTTTTTAGATACCATAACATCACACCAAATAATAAAAGAGAATCTCAACAAATTCTTAGAAGAATGAAGTATATTTTCAAAATTTCACAACACAAATTATTGCTATCAATTATAGGGTAAGATGTTTTACTGTAAACTTATTATCCCAAATGGCACAATTATTGATAAAATTGATCAACTAGGTCATATCAAATATAAACACACATAGTTTGATATTTCCAAAGAGTACAAAATATGTGTTACCTATAAATTATTCAAATTTAAGAAAAACTTTTCATTTGATTCCTAAGTGATGACAATGCTTATGGAGTAATTCATCATCTAGATATGATGAAACAACCTTTTCATGCATTAGGCATATAATAGGAATTAAAAGGGGATAATTATTTAAATAGATTTTTAAAGATATGGAGAATAGATCAAGAAAGCTATCAAATCATTAATGATAAGAAAATAATTTAATTACTAATAACCCTATGATTGTCACTAAGCTATGAACTTTGGGGCACCACAATGAAGGCAAGTACTTTGGCTTTAATCTAGTTCAAAATTAGAGAACAATCTCTTGGAAAGTACTTTGAGAAGCTAATGCAATACTAAGCTTGAAATAAACTATTTTGGTTTAGTTAAAGGCTAGAAGACTTGCCTGAATTTGATAAGTTGGTTCAATTTTCATGCATGCTCTACTCAACTTAGGCTGGTTTGGCTCGTTCAACTCTAAGGGTAAGGCAGGCACAATTGATGTAGCTATAGTAACGAGTAGAATTTTATGATGAACAATTTTGCATAGAGGAGATTATCAATCAAGGTTACTAAAGGAGGAATTTATAGGAGGTGGAGCATGTGAGGTAGATGTGATTTTTTCAAAAGTTTTTTTAAACATGGAGTTAAGTGTGATCGTAGTTTGTTATACAATGGCTTGTTTTTAGACTATTTGGATGAAGGGAAACAAGATATCATTCAACTAAAGGTGGAGTTCGATTGAGAGTAAATAAAACTAGAAATGATAGGAAAAGGCATCGATGAGGATCATCAATGTGGTCACCGATGACAAGTGATTTTAGGTAGCTAAGTGTAGATCATTGTAATGGTTGGAGCACCAAAAAAATAGCCATTGACAAAAAAGTTGATGGAGAAGAGAAATGGACCTTGAATACCAAAAGTAGCAAAGGCTAGTGAAGGAGGAAAAAGGGAAAAATATGAAACCAAGAAAAATCTCATATGAGCAAGTTGTCAATCTTCTAACGTGGACTATTCTACTTAAAATGTAAGAGCTAATTTTTAGAGGTTGATTGATGTCACATGTAGCAAACAAAGGAGGAAAAAGAAAGCCCATGTGGGTGACATTTTGATAAAAATACAAACATTGAAGTATAATTTTGAAGACCTAAAGGACATGCTCCAAACATTATGAAAGGTTAATATGAGGTTGAGTTTGTTAAAGGAAGCTTTTGATGCAACTTTAAGAAAAAGTTTGGGATATCTTGTTTCAAAGCTTAGACTTGAAGAAAATCTTGATAAAATGAAAGGAATATTAGAGATGCCTTCTCTTAAGAGCCATAAAGGCATTTAAATTTTATTAGATAGATGTTTTTGCTAAGCTAGTTTATATTAATCACAAACTTGTGTTTTCCCTTCTATAAGGTTCCAATGAAGACAAAAGACAAGAAATGGTTAGAAGTCTAAAACATTATTTTAAATAACTAAATGAATTTGTATAAGCACTTTTATCTTAAGCAACTTATGGAAGGAGAAGTTCTTTATGTTTACTTAAGTATAATAGTTGAAGATATTTGATCTATATTGGTTCAAGAAGAGTTAGAGGAATAGAAGTAAATGGTGTGTGAGTTATTAATAAAGAGGGCCCAATACTCAATATTTAAGTTTGGAGATCATTTTCCTAGCTTTCATCATCACAATAAAAATGCTTGCACCAAGCTTTTAAACTTATGCTATATGGGTCGTTACCAATCAATCTTTGTGAAAGGTCTTGACCACACTTAAGGCATCTTATAGATTATAGAAATGAGTGCTCAAACTACAAAATATGAAAATTTATTGATCCATTCCTACCTTATATTGCTTTTATTGGGGTTAGGTTAAAAGGATGTTATAAGATCTTAAATTTCATTGAAAATGTGAAAGGGAACACATGCACAATCATGAAAAAACATAAATAAAAATAAAGGTGTACAAAAAAATGAGAGCTACTAATTCTACACCTGATGTTTTAGAACCCATATTTTCCATAAAAGATTATTAAAATGCTCTCTTATAATTCTAGTTCAATTATGATAAACTTTTATATCTTCTAAATCCCATTAGATAAATAAAGAAAAAAATAATAGACTTATGGTTAAGATGGTCTAATTTCTTAAAGCCTTAAAGATCCATTTCTAATAGGAAAACAAAATCTTAAAATGTAGAAATATGATAAATTACCAAAAATGAATGTTCTTTCCATATATTATACCTTAATATCCTTTAATATTTGCTTATCCTCCTTTAGGTAAGTGCTCAAAATTAAGCCCCTTGAGCCCAATTGTAAGTCTTTTTATAAAGATTTCTTCTTGTCATTGCCTCCACATAATCTTTGGCATCATATCATGGATTGATTCTTTTTATTGTCCTCTTCAAGGCATAGAGAGTGATTCTTAAGTATTGAAGGTGCTCTTGAAGACACAAAGTGGTCCCAAGTTTTTCTTGATCCATTCTCAATGATGTAGTACTCGTGAGCTCTATCAGGTGTTGACCACATGAGCCCTATGATCATATTTGATTTTGATAATAAAAAAGTCATAAGTGATTTTATTTAATGTCTTAATCCTATAATATAATTTTCTTCTTAGGTAACTAGAGGTGGAATTTTAATCACCATAGTTGGAAAAGGCTATAACTTGAGCAAAGATGATGAATATGTTCAAAAGGTTAAAGGTTGAGGTTGAATTGAACTAAGAATCAAAGTACATGAGTCTTAGGTTTATTATTTGTTTTATCTTTTAAGACTTATGTATAGATTATGATAAGTATTTTAACTTTACTTGTTAAGAGCTTACTCATAGGTACACTATGTTACCTTCGTATATTTATATATTTCTCGAGTGCATTCATATATACATGTTTTAGGATTAATTAAATTCTTAATTTGTAGGTAAATCTTAGAAGTATGAGTTTTATTTTTAAAATAAATAGGATTACTTAAATTCTTAATTTGTAGGTAAATCTTTGTATGACCAATATATTATTAGTCACCTTTATACAAGTGTGATGTTACCATCATAATTCAAATATCATCACTATGTCATGATTCAAATGTCATCTAAATTGAACATCATTTCATTGATTTAAACAACAATGTTGAATTGTATAAAATTGAGTTACGATCACCTATCTTTTCATTACACTAAATCATGCTTCTTGAAGGGAAAATTGTAAATATCCTTTTTATGTAGTTCAACATCATTGAATTACTCTTGCATACATAAATTCATAATTTTAGTATTTAAATTATATTTTTCATGTATATTGCAAAAGTTTCCCTAGTTCCCAAAGGAACCATCCATGCTAATTAATAAATCATAATATATCATTTACAAACCATAGTTTTTGATCTGTATGAATTATATGCACAATAGTAAGCCAAGCCTTTGTTGCTCACTACGTATTATTCCAAATGCATAATATGTCAAACTTTGATTTATTTTACCTAGTGTGACATATAGTAAGTCAAGCCATGATTAATCACTATGCTTGTTAATTACTTCAAATTAAACACATTATAATTATTAAGTTAAATCACAAACTAAAACTTTGTAAAATTCTAATTCACCCATCTCTTAGGATTTACTATTAAGGCAACATTTGGTTCTTCACAAGATAAACTTCTTTCATATGTCTCATGAAAACAAAATTTGCAACCTTCTCGATCCCTTAAAACATTCATGATAGGTCTTGATTCCCTTCAATCTATTCCTAACCTATCTTTTAGGATTCATGTCATATTAAATTTATCTCATTAGGAGGAGTAATGACCATGGTCTTCAATTGTTTTTCTTATTGAGAAAGTGAGATAGATTAGAAAATTCCCTCTTCATAGAATACAACACTTTATTGTTGTTTGTTCTTCCCATTTCCTTCCATTTCAATATGAAATATGAATTTGTTGTCTAGTGATTTTCTCTTTCTTCTCCCAAATAATGTCTTTCAAGAGTTGTTGTTCATGTTCCATTATATAAGGTCCTCCATTGAAGGTAAGATCTTATGTGATGCTTTTATCATGGAGGATTCATGTCTATTAGATTTTCTATATTCACCATCAAATATATACTTATGTAAGGTGGTAATTCAAGTTAATATGTGTTATTATCAATCATCTTGAACATACAAAATGGTCCATGCCATACTGGCTTCAATTTCCTTATTTCTTCTAATATTTCCTTTTGAAGTATGGCCATATTATATCTCCTTTGTCCATCTTTCTAGTCATAGTGCTTGTCATGTCATTCATTATATCTTTTTGTGTAAGTTTTGGTTGTTTTTAACGCCTTCATTAAAATACATATAATGAATCTCTCAGTCTTCTTTTAAAAATCTCTCATGCTATGTTTAATTGAAACTAGAAGTAGAAGGGGATATATAGTAGAAAACTAGAGACACTTCAAATGGATTATGTCCTCTCAAGTTATGCAATACTTAGTTATAAGAAAACTAGATGTATGGAAAATATTTGTCTTATCTCTTTGGATGGGGTGGGTTTACCTTTGGAATAGTTGAGTGATCTTGATCCTCAACCTTTGATTGACTATGTATTTGAGGGTGAAAGGTTCTACTCTACAAACTATTATTTATCATTGCCCATAGAGTGTGCCAAAATTCTTTAAAAAATGAAGCATTTAAGATAATACTTATTAGCAATCCATAATATATTCATATTAATTCAATGAACAGTTGAGCTATCCCCACCTTTTGATCTTCTTCTTACATTGTACGGTATTTATCATTTTGAAGAACATATCAATAATGAAAAATATGCATACTCATTTAATAGTAAAAAAATCCTTCTAAGAAATTAATGGATATACGTTCCTTAGTACATTTATAGTTCAAGTTTCGGACAACTAACACATCCTTTTCAAGTTCACAAGAGAAGATAACTACCTGAGACGTTAGTTACATAGGACATGGAACATCATAGAATTCCAAATGTGTGCTCAAATGCACCAAGAGTTTCACCTAAATATGGTTCCCTCCTTGGCTTTAGCTTGGATCTCTCTTGAGTAGCTTTTGATACATTTTGTTTAGCAAAATGGCCCTCTATTCAATCACATCTAAAACTGGAATGTTACTAAAAACCAATGTGATAATGATGAACCTAACACAATTGTGCATTACTTGTGTATGTGTTAAGGTTGATTTAGGAAAATAGCTACCCACTAAAATTAGAATCATGAAGATAAGTGACCTTTCAAATTGTTTTCTTAAAGAACCTACCAAACAACTATAAGGAATTCAATAAACAAGAGCATAGCCTTGGACAATGCAAATATATCAATTGGATTCCCAATTGGCAGATTCAATTTAGAGAAACTGAACCTCACAATGAAACAATCACTCAAGAGATAAGGACCACAAAAATAAATTAATAAAGTGCTTAGATTCTAAAGTTAAAGAACATTATTACTTAACAAATCTAAATCAAGGACAAAAATTTAAGAATAATGAAGAACCTCTCATAAGATACATCCTCAAAATAGGAGCAATTGGATGAGGAAGAGACAATAAGAAAGAATAATATCAAACTAACCAACTCTTAAGCCAAGGGTGTAGATGCTAATAGATTACTAAATGTAATTAAATATGACTACATAATTTTAAAGAAAGTGTTGAAGAAGGCTAACCAAATTGCTTAAATCTCAAACTATGAGCTTTTGAAAGAAAGGAAAATCAGTATTAAGACATCCAAGCATTTAAAACATTCAATGAGGAGAATCAAGAGAGGGACAAAGCTTCCATTCATATACAATTAGAAGAGGATGACTTCATTCCAATGAAAAGGAAAAGATGAACAATTTCAATCTTGTCAAAGTGACATCATAAGAGAGGAATTAATTAAAGCTAATTATTAGCTCATGCATCAATTGCCATGGAGGAGACTTACTAGCAACAAAAGGCTAGAATTAAGTGGCTGAAGGAAGGAGACAAGAATACTAAATTTTTGATACCATGGTTAAAGAAAAGAGAGAAAGAATGAATATTTGTGGTATTAAAGATAGCATGGGCTTGGCATTTTAAAAGGAAGATAAAATTGAAAAGACAACAACTAAACATGTCTAATAAGTCTTACTTTACATTTGATTGCATTAAAAATGGGAAGCTACTAAGTTACATTCCTCCTCTTGTTTTGAAAGCTGATAATAAGGAGTTGATGAAAGAGGTTTAGTTGAAGGAACTAAAAGAAATGGTTTTTATAATGCATCAACATAGTGCTTCTAGACTAGTTCTATTGAATGGGAAATTTTTCATTAAATGTCAAAACATCATTGTTGAGGATTTTTTTGTGACAAGAGATTTTCTTATGGGCTCTCTTATTCCAAAAGGAATTTCAAGTGCAAACTTAGTATTGGTTCTCAAAAATGAGAATCCTAAGACATTTAATGATTATAAAATGATTTTCAACTATAATTTTATAGAAAATATTTTTCCAAACCACTAACTAATAGGCTTTAACTACTACTCCCCAAATTGATTTGACTTGAACAAGTAGGCTTTATTAACGGGAGAGGAATCACATAACATTTTGCTTTTCTTAGAGTTAATTGGGTCACTCAATAGGAATGTTAGAGGAAATAATTGCATGATTAAGCTATATCTAAAAAATGCATTTGATTTCATTACATGAGAGTTTCTTACAAATTTTCTTTTAAAATTCAATTTTGCAAACAATTTCATAAAGGTGATTCAGAATATTCTTGGAAGCACCTAGATTTCAATAATCATTAATAGAAAGCCTATTGTTTTTTAGCCACATCCAAAGGGGTGAAACATGAAAAACTTACACCTACTATTTGTACATATTGGCAACAAAAATATTCAACATATCCTGAAGCACGCTCCTCAATATAGGAAAATAGTTTCTTTATGTGCAACCACGGCAATGCAAAGCCATTACTCACTTAGGTTATGCATGTCATTATTTAATTTTGCATAGGTAATTTGAGAATTCAAAAGCTATTGAGTACATTTCAAGTAGCTTCTGTACTTCAAATAAATTAGTAGAAGAGAAAATTCTTTGCAACAACAACCCTAGGTGGAATAACCAAAAACGTTCAAAAACTAGGATTTCAAAGAGGTTATCTCTTAACTAGTTATCTAGGCTATCCTCTTTATACTGAAAGAAATAAATGTTTATATTTTCTACACATAATTGACAAAATCAATTAGACGATGATAGGCAAGAAAAAAACTGCTCTCAATTAAAAGGAGGCTTATTGTGGTGAAGCGTGTATTAGCATCAATCCTTATCTTCTCCTTAATGATAGACAAGACACCCAACAAAATTCTTAATATAATTAAAAGGATCATGAATTGTTTTCTTTAGGGAAATATGGACAAAATGCATAAGCACAATAGCCCCAACTAGAAGAAAATTAGTTGCCTAATTGTTAAAATTAGTTTGGTTTTGAAATGGCTACAGTATATCATGAGTTCTTTCTCTACTAAGATAAATTGGAAATTGAAGACCACAAAATCACTCTAGTCCAACTATATGACATGAAAATGTTTAAATTCAAATAGGGAAAAGAGTAATATTGATGCTTGGAAGTAGAGGGCTAGAACTTGGATTGGACCACTCAACATATCACTCATTATAGCATATTGGAAACCTACCAGTGGTTGCTTAGCAAAAAAGGAATTTTTATTTTTCAATATGCTTGGAATGCTATTAGGAGGAAAGGATTTATAAATAAATCCAACTTGTTGATGAAGAACTCCAAATGTCAAGTGAAGATATCGATTTTAGTATGGTGAACCATTCATAATTTGCTCCTATTTTTGAAGAAGCTTAGGAAATAAGCTTCCAAATGAAATCTAAATGTCCTTGATTCCTAAATGAGGATTCACTCAGCCATGGCTTTGTAGGCTATGATAAAATTAATCAAGTTTAGAATATCTTTGTTATTGCATTAGAAATTTGACAAGAATAAACCTCCAACATACTTATTTTCTACAAAGTTGGTGGAAACAATGTAATTCAAACTCATTTAAAAGTGTTGCAGTAAAAATTCTCTTATTTTTTATATAAGGAAAATTTGGAAGATAGAAATTCTGAAATATATGAAGACATAAACCAATCTACACTAACGATCATCAACATGATTACCTTTCCTAGCTAGGAAGTTTTCAAAATTTTTTGCTTAACCAAACATGCTAGAACTACATTTGTATCATTTAACTGGGTTTAGCTCCACTTTTCAAATTCATTAAATATAGGCAATGCAAAATAATTTGATGGTTTCCAAGCCCATTTTAGATGTTTAAACTTCAAATTCATGCTCTCCAGCAGAAAAAATGGTTTGCCAAGTTTTGAGGGAATTATTCACAACATGTCAAGAAACTTGTGCGAGTCTTCGACACTATCATTGGTTACAAATCCTCTATGGAATTAAATTCTTTGGAAGCATCAACAGTGTGGTCATCGAGCTTGACTCTCAAACACTCATTAACTAGTTGCAAATTTAGGAAAATAGAAGTTGGAAGCTCTCACACTTGGTTCATCAAATTGAATAGAAATCTAATCTAATTCACATTAAATGGAGTTTTAATCCAGGAGAAGGTAATAAAGTTCCTCTTTTCTAGCTAAATTAGTTGTAATATTGTCTGTTTTTAGTGAATGGAATACTACAAATCTCACTAAGTTATGCAAGACTTTGGTTAAGATGAGTGAAGCCCAATCCCATACATTCATTTATCGTACAATGTATGACATGTTCTAATCGATTGGCATTAGGGTGATGAGTGAAAGTTACCTTTTCAATGCTTGGCAATGTGATCATATAAAATGATCATTCCAATCATCTCAGATGATTATCTAGTGGGTTGTGGTTAATTAGTTGTTACACTCAAGTATGTGCTTGATAATCTTAAACACAATTGATGCTATCATTAAGGGTACTTATAATTTAACATTTTTATCTTTTCTAAGCCTTAAGAAATCATCAATATAAATCATGAGTTAACTAAGGAATTTATTATGAAATTATAAGTAACACTTTTGGCTAGCATGCTTTTAAAATCATATATACATCCAATACTTTATCAAATTATATAAAAGCAATCCTTACATTATAGAATCTCCTGATTTACAACATGATCATTCAATTTAGTATGAAAAAATCATAAAATATTTTGATAAAGCAAATCTAGGTTTGCATACATCTTATTTTTTTTCCTTTCAACCAATAGCTATATCAAATAAATTCAAGCAACATAAAGCATGCACTTCAGATTTTTTGCAAACCCATGAGTCATGGCATGCAAAATTAACAAGGTATTGCACATTCTTTGTGTTTGTATTCAATCCAAGAATTATAATATTCAAATTATAGCAAAATACAAAATTTTATTTCCTAGCATATGCCTAAATTGAATTGCAAGGCATGAAGTTCCTACCTCTTAAATTGGGTTGAGGTTTACACTTTGAAGTCTTCCTCTTAAAGATTTTGGCTTGCAACTCTCTTTCTTCGTCTTCCTTGCTTTCAACTCTAGCTTCATTGGTCTTTTTAGTTTGGGTCTCCTTAGGTTAATCATGACTAAGGCTCAAGAAAATGGTCTAACCTAACATATCATACCTTTTTATAGATAACCAATCCCTTAAAATTAGCTAAGTTCATAAATTAAGATTATCTCATCCTCTCATCCATGGTTATGACACCTTATGCTCTCCTATTTTTTTCTTTTTGCATACACTAGTTGTCCCTCAATCTTATACACAAGGGGTTTCTTAGCATTTATCCCTTTAAGTATTTTTCATAAAATATTCATATGACAAATCTAATTTTTTATTTAAAATTCAAGCTAGAGATAAATTTAAAATTTGAAATATCAATTTTCAAATCTCCACTTAAAATTTAAATATTTTATTAAGGAGAAAAAGTGCTAAATCAATAGAATCATATATAGGGTGTAACATGTATTTCATTTAGCTTAGACACATGACTTGGTTAAGGCTATACGAGGCATGATTAAGACCTTAAGAAGACCTAGATGGCTTAGAGCTCTCAATTTCTTATATGACATAGGTTTAGGTTAGTTTAAGTTTAGCATGGTAGCCTAATCATAATGGCCCTATATTATTTAAGGGTGATAGATGATGTGTTGGTCATACATGATCTAGGGTTAATAGATGTTATTCTTATCCATGTATAATTAAAGTTAGAAGATGATAGTAGTGTTTGTTATGCTTTACTTAGATTTAAGAATGATGATCTTAATTATGCATGATTGAACTTAGAGGATGGTGACTTAGCCATTTATTATTATTAAGGATAAGAAGTTGTATAAACTTAGCAATATGTATGACAATTTAATCTTTATATACTTGATATAAGATGATTGGATTCTAACAAACAATGAAGCTAATTTCAAGCGAAGTGCTAGGTTAACTCTAGAGGAACCTTAAGACTTAGTGATTATGATAGATGTTAAAATTCTAAAGTAAACTTTGGACTTATGTAAGATCTACTTTTAAATTGAACCCAATACTAAACTTTTGCAACGAAGATAGGCTTGTTGCCTTTGGTTAAGCCTAGGGCTAAGTGGTATTGCTTGGCCAAGGACTTTGGATGCATTAAGAGACCTTGGAAAAGACCTTGGGTGGCTTTTATAGGTCACAGGAGCTCTCGGGTTCCTTGTGGAGAGCATTGTGTCTTTATTTTTCTTAGAAGAAGGCTAAGGTTAAGTAATATCCTTGGGAAGGCTTAGCAAAAAGGATGAGGGTTTGGTCAAGTAAGATATAAGAATTAGAAAATTTAGGTTTAGTTGTTAGACCAAGTTAACTTTATGTTAAGACTAAAAGTAGTTTTAAAAAACCTTAGGATTTCTAAAATAAGTACTCTAGGTATTTAAAATCCTAGTATTTAAATCATATACATTCATGTTTGGAATTTAAATTTAGATAAGAACTTGGGTAGACATAACAAGAGAGTTCTAGGATAGGAAACATATAAGAAAACCAAGGAATATGAGGAAAATAATCTTATCTTGTGTCTCTCTAATTTCCAAGTCAAGGTAGTTTAAAAAAATTAAGTATCAAATTGTGTAGTTTTTAGGTAGACCCAATAAGGTTTAGATTAACTTTGCTTTAAACTTAGTTGATACCTCAATTTCAATTTTTAGCATAAAGAGACCCTAATGATGGAATTTAAGATTGGATTAAGAACACAAGCACGAAGTGAGTCTGAGGTATTCTTTAGTTAAGGCATTGGTTTAGTGACTCTCTTGGTTAAACCTTGGTTTAAGGTTAGTTGAGATTAGAGAACTTGATTTTGGCCTTAGGAGTGATACTAGGCTTGACTAAGGGCTCGTTGTTCTCTTGGATATCATATAAACCTTAGGAATAACTTGGGTTATAAAAGTAAAACCATGAGTGATAAGACACAATGGGTTAGACACCCTAGATGGTGATTTAGGGGTTTTATATAACTTAAGAGAGACCTTTGGGAAGGATATAATGACTTAGGTTTACCTACATAATATGAAAGTCATCAATAAAACTAATATGAACTCATATTTAAAATAAAAAATTATTACACGAAAAATGTGCCTAAATGTTGAAGCGAAAGATTTGAACTTAATGCTCAAGTGGCATTCTAAATAAGTAAAAGAACATAGTGAGGATCCTAAATAAATATTTGATGCAAGAATTAAGATAATTCTACTTGTTATTTATTAATTATTCAAGAAGCAAGAAACCTATATTAAGGACTTTACAATGTCATTTATAATAAAATTTGTTTTAGAATGAGTATCCCATGGAGAGGTTGATTTGGCTTAAGTCTCTTATCCTTAACTACATTTTTAGATATCTTCTCTCTCACTTTAATAGTTATGGAAGCACCAGGTGAAGAACTTCTTCAACAATGTCTTCTTTTATAATTTTTGTCTTTTTCTAAAGGTTTACTATTCCAAAAAATTTTAAGAGGCGTCTCTTTTAATTTTTCTTCTTCCTCTTCATCTACTTCTTAGATGTGTTCAACAGGTCTTAAAGTGTTTGCCTCTTCCTCTAGAACTGAATTGTTTTTTTCTTCTCCTTCACTATCCAAATCTCTAAACTTTTTTACTTTTGGATGAAGTAGAATCCATTTTGTATAATTTACTAAAGAGAAATAACATAATAGTAAAACAAGTATCATAGAACAAATTTATAATATGGTGCACGACATTATGAAATCGCCTAGCTTCTTATAAATTTATAATAACTTATTTTATCTTTTGATATGCAGTTAGTAAAGCTTTACATCTTGCAAGTTTATTTTGTGGTTTTCATCACTTAATTTAAGAAGTAATGAGGTAGTGTCTCTTTTTAATCTTCATATGAGCTTAAATTTCTTAAAAGAGGAACTTATTCAATACTTCACAAAGGATGTAGTTTTAGATGATGTGCACTATAGCTTTAATAGGGACCTTAAACTCTATTTACATTGTAGAAATTATTATACTCATAAAACAAGCACATCGACTTGAAATAGTTAGGGTTCAATTATGTAAGAATTAAAGTGGAGAAACAAAGAAAATTCTTCTAAAAAATGTTGTATGAAAGAGAACACAAGATATAAAAAAATTAATAAAATGCAAATTATATTGTTAGGATAAATTTCTCAGGCAAGAGAAAAAGAAGATCTATGTAGAGAAGAAAGTTTTCAAAAGATTTAATAATTAAGATATTCATCAAAAAAGTTTGACACTTCTTAAAGCCAATGATGAAGTAATTTAGGTCAATTATCTTTTGGTTTCCCATACTAATAATGAAGAAGAAATGATGATCAGATAAAGAAGATGAATAGGAAAGACATAAGGTCACTTTCAGAATGGAAGAGTGCAAGAAAAAAGAAAAATCCAATAACCTTTGCTCACTAATAATCTACCTTCTATAAATGTTGTAGCTTGATGAAGGGGAATTCTAAAAGTGGAAGTGGTCAAGTGTTAACCCAAAAAATGACTAATAAGAATATTAAAAGAGTCTTGCTAAAAGGAGTGGAGTGATTAATTATTATAAATTTGAAATTAGTAATCAAAGAATTTTAACCAATACTATTAATTATTATAATTAATTTTATTATAGAAATATATGATGGCAACTTAGGCTCATTTATAAAAAATAATTATTAATATTTAAAATATATGCACAATACATAAACAATCAAAAAGAAAAATAAAGATTCAATAGAAGATTTGCAATACATAGAACAGTTACCATCTTTTTTCCTAGGCATTTTTCCAAAAAGTGTTGGCAATGAATGATCATTTCAAATTTAACCTCTCTTTTGTTTTTATTGTATTTTATTTGCATAACATAAATGGAGGAGTCTTATCTAGTTGGTCTTCCTAGTGCTTCTTTAGAAAAAGTCTATGAGCATAAAGTACATTTAATGAATCCATGTAGAAAGCTTTTTTCTCATTAAAAACATTCATTAATGATTCAACTTCATTTTAAAAAAATATGGTATCTATCAATCATATGATTATTTTAGCCAAAACATCATGGCACAAGTATCATCCTTTGTTATTCTAACAATTTTCCTTTTTTGCTACTACCCTTATTCATTCCATAATGCTAATATACAACCCCAATTGCTCTAAGTAACCTATTTGTTATTATGTACACCTATAGTTAGTTCATTACATTTAGACATTAACATTACTTCTTTCACTTTAGAAAAAAAATTGATATTCATCTAATTTTGCCTTTAAAAGGTTTAGTTCTATCTTCATTTAGATACTCATGGCAATTAATAATTATCTTTCATTCTTATGATGTTTAATCATGTTATTTTGAAAGTCTAATTAATATTTTCCCATCTTATCAAAATGATAAATTATCTTTGAAAGTTCTTTCAAATTTCCTTTTTACAACCAAGAGTTATATGATCAATACCACAATAAATATAGTCCACTTTCCTTATAAACTCCATTAACATTATTTGTAAACCATGCTAAGAATATTAAGTGATATTCTTCTAAATGAATTTTTCTCAACTTATAATGCTCATTGTTAAACAACTATTTCATTTATGCCAAAGCAACCTACCATCTTAACTTTTTGTTTTCTAGAACTACAATGTTCTAATCAATCCCTTGTGGTTTATCTCTATAATAGGAATTTTTTCCATGTCAAAATTTTTTCTTAACAAGCACTTTCAAAATCACATCATGTTTTTCTTCAGTGTAAAAATTAATTATTTTTTGAGAATTCTTTAAAGTTCTTGATCTAACCTCTTCTCCTTCATCATTGATGATTGAATTTGTTTCCTATATGGTAGAATTTTAAAGATTGAAAAAACATTGACTGTTTGATCCCATCTAAGGAGGGACCTTCTCCTCTTCCTTGATAATATCTTCCTATGCCTTAACATCTATTTCTTTTTTGACATTCATGTTCATTATTAGAATAGCATTATTGTCAATTTTTCCCATCAAATTAGTTTGTCTAGCTTAAGTAGTTTCCTCTAAGGAACACTTATAAAGGATGGAATTGAGAATATCATTTAGGTCTATAGGTGAAGAAGGTAAAGGCCATAAAGAAAATATGAATTTTTTTCAAAAAAACATGTGAGCTTTCTTATAATTAATGAGTTATTTTTGGGTTTTATGCATTATTTATTGTATTGCCTTAACAATCCCATATAAATATTTACAATTGTCAAGTTGGAGAGTGATAATTCTGAAAAATGATAGTTCCTTGTTGTTATCTATGTGTATATCATTCTGTAGGTGAAGGACCATAGCACAAGGGACTTATGTAAATTAGTGTTCATTATAAAGAACTCAAGCATGAATAAGATCAATACAATGGCATAAATAATAATTGATTATTATAGTTTGTGATACATTATGGGTCCTTAAATTTGAAAGGTCGCTAATTATGCCACTAGTCAAATATTTGATAATTAGAAAATGATTATTATAATATATTGATTATTGATTTTTTAACAGGACAATTGAAGTAGACAAATTTTAGTATAAGGTTAATAATGTTTTGAATCATAAGAGTTTCCAAAAATAAAGAAGCATTTTTACCCCATCATTCAAAAATAAATCCTTCACTATTTTGGAGCATTACAACTTTTCTTAGAATCTACAAAAGGACAATACCTACTAGAAGGAAGGGATCAAGAAATAGAAGGTAAGAAGTGACATATAGAAGTGAGATTATTTTGTAATTTATGAGATTTGTCTCTTGCTTTTCTATTAGATTTCCTTAATTGTCTTATAATATAGAAAAAAGAATACAAAGACATTTAAGAACACAAGATATGTGTTTTTCCATTTAATAGGTTTTCATAATAAAAGTTTGAGTTTTGTCTCTTAATTATTCACATAACAATAATCTAATTCATTTTAATTAATTAAACATTTATAAAAGAGTAGTCTAATGTTTGACCCAACACTCACCATCTCATCTTATTAGCAAACAACTAGATTATTGTCCATTATGAGAAAAAAATTCTGTTTTTCTTTGTCTTTTTCCCATTTTGTGGTTACTATTGCAATGATTATCAAATCAAAATAATCTTCCAGCACAATATGTTCATATTGATTTTAGCTATCTAACATGTTCATAGTGCTTAATTTAGACAAGGAATTGTGATTTTTGATAAATAAGTTTTTATATTCCTTTTTAGTATTTTAATCATACTATGCTCTTTTGCTAGTATCTTATATCATAAAATCTCCTATTCATTACCAAAGGAGATTCTTTATGGATATTAATCATATCATTCATTTTGCTATTATTTCCTAATGCTTTTATCAATATGGTTTTCTTATATTTTACTTTCCATTTCATGGATCATTTAAAATGATATTTTCTAAAAAGATGTAATCTATATAGTTCATCTTTTTACTTTCATTATCTAAGAATTTATCCATTCCATTTGACATTTAGCAAAAATGTACAATGAATATTTTTCTAAAATTAAATTCAAATTAGAAATTTTATAAGTCTTTGGGAGAGATTTCCAATGGCATAAAAATCTTTTCTTGAGTTTCATAATGTTTTAAGATAAAGTAAAATCTTAAGGGTACTTTGTTCACTTCATGTGTCCTAACTTCCTTTAAGAATTTTGTCTTGTAGGGCTTGTTGAGACAATAAAAACAAGAATAAATAATTAAAAATTTAGTTCTTCAAATACCTCACAACTTACATAATAGCATAAAACTCATGATCATAGTTGGATTACTTTTTTTGTTTCAATAGACTTTTTACTAAAGTATGTTCTGGGTCCTTGATTTCTTATAATCATAGGTGGATTATTTTTTTGTTTCAATAAACTTTTCATTAAAGTATGCTATAAGTGTAATGCCTTGCTTAAGGAACCAAATACTCTTACATTTTAACATCAAAGGCTATTTCAAAATCCTTCAAAAATTTTGGTAACTTAATAATGAATCTTTTGTAGAAACATCCTTTTGTTTCTTAAAGGCATGTGTGGTGATGGATAACAACTTACACCCTACTTTCTTTAAGGAGCTGATATAAGAATAGTAATACTACAAAAATAACTTAATAAAACATGGTAGAATTCTTCCAACACAAGCAAGCTATGTCCATGTGATGTTTGTGGCAATTCTCAAATGAATTAGATGTTAAAAATGATCTATAGTGATCCCTTTCATAGATAAATATGCTCCAAGAAGTTGTCACTTGTGGCACATAATGCACTACTCCACACTTACAAAGAACTTTGCATGATACAATGCTTATGATGCTATCTCAAATGGCTTAGGTTTGGTCTTAGATTTTATTATAGTTTAAGAATGGAAAAGGACTTCTTTCTTCCTTATATCTCAGATTACACTTACATTAGCTTCAATTTGTGACTCTTTTGATTGAACACAAATTACTAACATGCACAAGAATTGTCAAATCCATGTAAAGAGCCAATGTAAGGCAACTATGATATGGAAAACATATATGGCTGGGGCATCACACCATCCATGAGCATGAATTGGAATTGATGAATATAAGGACTTGGATGAGGCATAGTAAGGGGCTCAACTTTTAGACCCTTACAACATAAAGCATTCTTGAGCACTACATTCATGTAGCTCCTATTATCCACAATTAACTTGTAGGGTTCTTTTCCATGCTTTAGCAATAATTGAAAAATGGACAACATGTTGACCTAGTCTTCTTATAGGATTGCTAAGATATAATCTTCTTATGGGATTGGACTGATATAAACAAATTCTTATAGGATTGCTAAGATATAATCTTCTTATGGGATTGGACTGATATAAACAAATGTCATTCAGTGAGTAGACCTTCAATACTTTTTAAGTATCTCTAACCCAACTTTTTGGAAATAAGTGTCTCTAACCTTAGAAATTCGTCTTCACTATCACAAAAATGTTATTATATCACCAAATAACCAAAATCTAATATAAGATTTTCTAAAATATGAATCAATGTAAACAAGAACTAGAAATCTACTTTCATTCACTATTCCCAAGAATCTCATGGATTACATCCATGTTACTCGAAATAAAAGTATGCCAAAGCTACTTTGAGCCAATAGTCATAGACTTAGTAGATAAAACTTCATAATATCTATGTAAAATATCGCACATCTTTTAAATATGTTGCAAGTTGGGTATATATTAGTGCACTTTGATTAAAATAAATGTATAGAATGGCATCACAACCATATGAATAAAGAAAAAAGTAACAAAACAAATAAATTAATATAAGATATATTACATAATGAATTTGTTATGCGCTCGCACCCTTTTTTATTCATATGATACCTTGAACACTTGATTTTACTTTTATTTCATTTCAAATTGGTTCCTTTAGATTTTTCTATTGTGTTTTTAATTGCTTTCCTCAAACCTTTTACAAATTTTAATAGTCTCCTTTTGACCATTTTGAATGCTTTAGAATCCATGTTTAGTAGACATTGGCTTTTATCTCCAAAAAATTTAGTTATTTAGGTCAATTCTCTCAAATTAGGGTATACTTATGCATGCACTATTAGATACATCTTCTCTAAAACCCATTACCTTACCCAATTCCCTTTGGATCTTAGGGATATCTATCCTATTTTCTTAAGTTTGCCACATGATGCTTCATTTTCCAATAGATTTAACCTTGATCATTCTCACAATTCTATTTGATAATCCTACATGTACTCTTTAAAATTATGGGAACCTAATAAATTCTATAATTTTTTTGTGTTTCTTTGATTTTCTTACCCACATGAATCACATCCATATCCCAAACAATATATTTTATGTAGATAATCATAATAAGGAAGTCACACAAATGACAAAAGATCAACTCCATCATGATTTTTGAAAGAACTAAAATTTAGATGATTCTTATTTAACATAACAAACACTAGTCACATATATAAAGTTCGATAAAATACCCACCTTAATTTTTTTGAATGTAGTGATCACGCCTTAAGGATCTTCCTCGCACATGCCTCATAGTTTTTCACAAATTTCTTCCTTTTCCTTTCCTTATCTATAAGGTTTTGAAAGTATTTCTCTTACAAACTTCTCATGACTCTAAACCGACCCCACATACCCATATTTCCCTAAAGATACTTTCATTTCCTTAAGTTTGGTCACACCTTTTCATACATTAGAAGCTACATGGAGCTCTTCTTAGGTCACATGCATATCATTAGGTTTACGAATTAGGTTAATTAAATTAAATTAATTAGCTTTTGTTAACCTTTTTGGTTATAGTTATCACAATTATTATTATTTAATAAAAAATATATAAATAAATAAGAAGGTTTAAATAAAACCTTATTACTTTTCCTTCTTCTTACATTTTTTGGTATAAATTATTCTCAAAACTTTATTAGTATTTTTATAAATATGCTACTTTATGAGATTATGTACAATATAAATTTCATAATTTTTCAACACTATTTGATATTTTTTAATAATTTTTATTCTAAAAATAGTAAAAATATTATACATCATTATTCATTTTTTAAAATTTGTCTTTTAAAATTTCTATCAGAGTTTTAATATTTGAAGTTCATCTTCCTCTTTAAGAGTTATATTTTTTATTTAAGCTAAAGTATCAATTTTGTCAAATTTAAATAATTTAAAATAATAACAAAAAATTAAAATTAAAACAAAATAAAAAATCATAAATTTGTTTACTTGGGAATGTTATAATTATTGATCTTAGATTTTTTTATCAATTTTCTATGAATGATCCTAAGGGCTTTTATAAAGGCATAATGTTCACATCATTAACATTTGAAACATCGAAAACTTTACGGATGACTACGAAATTCTTTCATTTGATGTCAGTAGGGTTTCTAAGATAGATTGATATATATTGAGTCACATTTGAGGTAGTTGCACTAATTTTCTTAATTGAAGACTCCATAATTTGAAAAGGAGCCTTCTTACCTTTTACTTAATGCTCCAACTCTTGGGCTCATTTGAAAAGCTTTTCTAGATTATAGATCCCATGTAATAATAAAATACTCTTAGTATTAGGTTTAAGATCATATTAGAAACTAATCATTATAACTCAATGATCTTTTAAAACATTACATCAAGTCAACAATTCATGGAAAGTCTATGACAAAGACATAATCTTTATTAAGTGGGGAAATCTCTATATGATTCTTTTCATGGTAAGTTTGAAGAAGATATTTCTCTTTGAGGGATTCCTTCATTTCTTCGCATTTACTCACATGTTCTTAGCTTGAATGATAGACTTTTTGCTCCACATTCACCAAGTAGATTTTGATATCAATTACAAGTTTCAATATTGACAAGGACACTTTTCGTTGAGGTGATAGAATGAGTAGCTCTTCACATGGCTTATGATGTCCTAAAGGGAAGGTTAGGATTTCAATCTCATTAATGGCTTTTACTATGCTAATCTTTTTCTACAACTAGTAGATCCTCCATGGGACCTTTGTTGAGTAACTAGCTCTAGAAAAACCTCACCTTGAATGGGGATTTCATGATTTTTTTCGTTATATTATGATTGTACAACCTTCTATGGAGTTAACTTAATAGTTTAATATAGTCATATTATTATTGATAGTCTATAATTATTGTAAATAAAATAGTTATTTTGCTTACTTTGGTAGTTTGATTATGAGATGATCTTTATGTTTTTCATAAAAATATGGACAATATGAATAGCCTCCATTACATGTTACATTGTGAACCAAGTCTCTAAAATCAAGCTAGGTTAATGATGGCATCATCATTGTGGCCAATGTTTGATTTATGTGTGCTCATGCAATTTGGTAGAAAATGTAAGAAAAATAAAAACTTTTGGTGATCTCCATAAAGAAATAAAATAACTACAAGTTATCATTACTTGTATTAGGTAACTCGTGTTTTATTAGCGGCCTTCACTATGGCTTTTACAAGTCGATATAATCAATCATAGTGATGCTAAGTGAGGGACAAATAGGTGCTAAAATATTCTACAAAGAAAATAAACAAGCAAGGAAAACCCAAATTAATTGAGGGAAATGTTGGATGCTCAATCGTGTCTTACCTCTTATTAGTATCACACTATGACAAATATATGAGCTTCAAGCAACAAAGATAGCACCATGAAAATAAAAATCAAAAAGTTGTTGAATCTCTAAAGTTCAAATAACTCAAACTAATTGAGGGAGTGCCTTTTAAAAATTCTATAAATAAGAAAAGAAAGGGTAAACTTTGTTAAGTAATTCTAACACACGTGCCCTTAGATTTTCTTAAATTATCCATAATCAATCCTTTCATTGAGTGACTAATTTAATCTATATTAGAACAAACGCATTTGCCTCATAGTCTTTTTCATGAATAACTATTTGACCACTTATGGTGGTTTTAAATCTTGTTAAGAATACATTAAATACTTAAAGGGATGTATATAGTTGCTAGATGTGGTTTGGGCTGTCAAGGAACCAACCAAATTATTTGATACAATACATATAAATATGTTTTTGTTGTATAATCATAGATACCCCAATACATGCATGTTTTAGGCACCATTGCTAAAGAATATAATATAGATGTATAATATGATTATACCATTGTCAATATACAAACTAAATATATACAATATAATGGAACTAAAATTGTGCCTTAGGTGTTGAATATCTATATAAATGGTTTTGTAATCATGTGGTTTACTAGAAAACATTTAATGATCTTAAAAAATGTATATATATATATGTGTGTGTGTGTGTGTGTGTGTGTGTGTGATTAGAGGTCTTTGAAGCTCTACATTAAAGATAGTTGATGGTATGGGCT
This sequence comes from Vanilla planifolia, assembly GCA_023846275.1. Lineage (NCBI taxonomy): Eukaryota > Viridiplantae > Streptophyta > Magnoliopsida > Asparagales > Orchidaceae > Vanilla > Vanilla planifolia. The sequence continues at coordinate 28,701,320 of CM043869.1, read as the reverse complement.
ATAAGCTCTTATCATGAAATAGATCCAACAATTTAATGAGACTTAATGGTGCATAAGTTGTATAAATTTGATTGACCCCATGGTCTAGCATTTTGCTTTTTTCTCTATATTTACAACTCTCATATGCTTATATAACATTGTTATTTCTCATTATTTTTTGTATGATGATTTTTTTTTCATTATGTGCTTCTATCAATCACTCTATTTCTAACAAAATCTCTATTGACAAAGTGTGAAATATTAAACAATACTTTTTCCAAAATAGATAGGCCAATAGAGTAAGTATGATGACTTTTTTGTCATCTTAATTATCATCTATGACTTGTCCTGCTCTATGGTCGTTTTAGAAGTCTATTTGTACTTTAAAAATTTTAAAATATTTTTTGAAAAATGACTGTGATAAAGACATATCGTATTGACCTCAAACTATTTTATAAATATTTTTAAATATTGATTTCAATCATCACAAATCCATTTTATTAATTAAAAAAATCTACACTCCAATAATAAAGTAAGGTATAGTTTATAGAAATATTTAGATAACTTTGAAATGTTAGGTGTCTACCTTAAAACGTCAAGCTTTCATATGATAAGAAACTATTTTTCTAGTCAATATTATGAACCTTTATAATTTTCTCCAAGAAACCATTTTTATCTTTGCATTAAAGTCAAGTAGTTTCTTGCAATTTTGAGCTATATCTGCTTGACAATTATTTATTACATCTCAAAAATAACTATCTAACACCTTATTAATATACTCTACTCAAATTAAACATATTTCAAAATACATATTTTGTCCAAATTCCACATATTGAGCATATAAAACTCATGCTTTTTGGTAGACTTGGAGGACAATTGACTAAGGGAATATGTGTAAGAGGGCTGCGTGAAACTAAATAGGAAAAATGGGGAAAGAGATTTTATGTGAATTTTTCAAAAGAGAGAAAACCCACATGGCAACGAAGGTGCAAAATTTTCTTTTATAGAAGATATTCTATTAGTTCTTACTGAGGAGAGAGTCACCTTGTGAGATGACTTAGTGGAAATTTCGGTGTTGGGAATAAGAGAGTAAAAGGACCTGAAAGCTTTAGGAAGCACTTCAAGCTGCACGTCGATGGAGTCCATGGGAGCAGCTTTTATACTTCAATAATTGGCAATTGTCTCCCACTTCATTCTTTAGTAGAAACTCCTCTCTTTGGATCATGTTGTCTTCCTTGATGCTTAACTCTTTTTGATGGATCATCCTCACTCGAAGACCTCAAGCTCTTCCGTTTGAGGCATGGGGTGATTATACGCTGCTTCTTATATCTGCACAATATGGGTGAGGCTGGATATAACACCTTGAAGCACGTTGCATGAGTTTTAAAGTTGTCTTCGATGTTGTTAATTTGAGATAGATCTGCTGTTTAATACAAGTTTGTGAAGTACAATCCAATTATAATTGGATAAATATATAAATAAGATTCACTAAAACTTTAAGTAAAAAGATCATCAAGTATAATCAAGATTTGTTAGATGGAGGCATGTAGATAATATAGAAAATATAAAAACATCATGAAAAGGTATGGAAGTGATAAATGCTTTGTTAATTTCCTATTACATATACTTGGAAGATCACCAATATGATTTGACCTTATAACTCACAAAATAATCTCTCTAAATGCAGAATGCAAAACAAGGAAGTTCTCAAGTGATTTTGAAAATTCATAAATCTATTTTCAATGCTTTGAGGTTTATTTATAAGCAAACGACCCAAAAAAAAATCTCCCAAAACACCACCAATCGTTATCCCAAAGGTTATACCAAATATTTAATTTTGTTTATCAAACTTGTCATTATATACAACTCTGTGGTAGATAGGATAAAAAAAATAAAAAAATAATAAAAGAAAAATAAGAAAAAATGAGCAATCATTTTTCTCACATCTCCCACATCCTTCATTAGAGGCATTTTATTACCCCAAGTTATTTAGTAACTTAATAAAAATATAAACTAATTATAAAAAACATACCAATCATTTTGTAGGCTTAAGACCAACCCATCATTTTCATGTGTTCAAGCAAACTTGAAGGCCCCATATTAGGCATACATGTACGTCTTTATAATAGACTTTAGAACAAACTTTAACAACCTTTATTTTTTCAAAGAAAAGTTCAAACAAAATGTAATACTTAAGATTTCACAAAAATAAGAACCTATAACATTAACTAATTAAACCCCCTTCCAAAATTTATGTTATGAAATCAAAACTTGAATCAAAATAGGAAAGAAAACCATAAAAGATCTTTTTTTATAGATAATGAACATAAAAAAAAACTAAAATCATAAGTACAAAATGAACTTACAAAGAGATTTTCTTTTGAACTCAAAAGGAAGATATAATGTAAAGTACTTAAAAAATATGACAACTTTTTGGCCGTAAGAAAGAAAAAGAGAAAAGGTGAACTTAAAAAGCATAAGATAGAACAAGGTTATAATAATAGAATAGTTTTTCACTAATGACTTTATCTTAATTAAGAAAGTGTTTAAGAGTCTATTATGGTAAGTGATATAACTATGTTAAATTAGATTTCAAAGATTCAAAAATTTGATTTCAATTCAAAGTCGATGCATCATATTACAAGAATCATAACCTATAGAACTAAGACAAAAAACATTAAGAAAATATAGCAAATTATAGATAATGAATTTCATTTTCTATAAATTAAAATCTAATAGATTTTGATAGCTAATAAAGTGATATCATTAAAATAATGGGAGTTTGTCAAATAAGATCAAATTTGGATAGTCAACATTGAAAATATGTACTAAATAGATCAATTATTTCAATATATATATGTATAGAAAATTTATTTCTAATAAACTAAATTTTAATGTATTTTAATTTTCAGATGAAATAGATTGCTAGATTATTAAGATTTTATTTAGAAGTAAATTTAAAAATCAATTTTGAAAATATTTAAAAGATAGTTCATTATAACAAAAAATTAATTGCACATAAAATGTGATATAATAAAGTTTACCTTTCTAGAAAATTAATTTTATGAGAATGTGATAATTATAGAAAAGGTATAATTAAAATAACAAGGATCTTTCACAAAAGAGTTTTAATAAAAACCTTAAAAGATATATTCCAACATAAATACATGCATTAACAAACTATAAATTATTTTTAATTGAACTTTTTGTAATTTAGTAGATTAAATTAATATTCCAAGAAATATAACATCTTAAAGAAACTAAGTGCATTTCTTATTGCATTATTTCCCTCTTAAAGCTATCTAATTTAATTTTTTAACTTCATTAGTAGATCATTGCATTCATGATACTCATGTCTTCATCATGCATCCCTGATATATCATTCAAAGAACTTAAATAAATTAATTAGATAAAATAACTCTAAATCAAAATTAACAAAGAATTATATTATATTAAAGCATGTTATTATTAAAATCAATATGGTACTAAACATTCACCCTCATTTGATATTGATATGACTATTATAAAATTTAATTATTTAAATGAATATTATAATATTACTAATTAACATTGAATATCAATTTATTGTTCAAGGATTATCAAGAATATTATTCCATTTCTCCCTCTATATTGTACATCTAAGTTTCACCCTTTATTATCATCGAAAAGGAGAAATTATATTTCAACTCAATTTTAATTCAATAATTGTAATTCTTCTTGAAAGTATATAAAAAAATTTGTAGTTAGAGATTTCACAAATGTATCTACTAGTTGTCTTTTGGTTAGAACACGTTCTATTATAGCATCGTCTTTTTTTTTTATATGATTTCTAGTAAAATGATGGCATATCTCTACATGTTTTATATGAAAATATTGAATCAGATCCTTGAAATACTTCTTTGAATAAACTTTGAAATCTTCCAACTATTTTTTTAGCCCTAATTATGCACAACAACTATCAACTATGACATACCTTTATTCTACTTTGGCAAGGCCATTGAATTATTGCTAGACTAAGAAATTAATGAGTTATAAAAAAATTCATATATTCTTAAGGTTGACTTATGATTAATTTTACAATTGGCATAGTAAACATTTGAAAAATCTATTATAGTTGGTTTAATTAAAGTATTCTTAAGATACTAAATATCAAAATCTTATGAATTGATTACATATCTAAATGTTCTATTTAATGCTAATAAGTGAGATTCCTTTGAATAAGGTGGAAACTTAGTGCATAGATAAACTAGTTACATAATGCTAGGTCATGTGGTAATAAGATAAAGTAAGTCAACCTATGGTTCTCTTAAAAAATGTTTATCAATTTCTTTTCCTTTTTATTAATCCTTTAAAAATCCTTGTCGTACAAGTAATAGATATTTCAAGTTATTTTGCCTCTTTTATTTTATACCTAAAATTTCTCAAGTATATTTATTTTGAATTATAAAGAATCTATCATTAACTTGTTTTATTTATATTCTAAAAAAATGGAAACTCTTTTATCATATTCATTTCAAATTCTTCTATGTATTTGAAAACTAACAAATAATTTTTAATTTTCATGGGAAAAAATGTTTTGTCTACCTTACATTATTTTTAGAAACCTTTTTCTATTAATAAAGAAGCCCAAGAAACCTGTTTTAAGCCGCACCAACGTTTTATTCAATTTAAAAATGTGATCATTTAAGTGGATCAACAAAGCCTGGTGATTTCTCTACAAATTCCTCAACAGTCATTTAACCATTTAAAAAAAATAATTTTAATGTGCATATGAAAAGGTAAAGCTTCTAACTAGTAGATAAGATAAGAATGCTATTAGTATGAAGGTTTCATTAAAATTAATTTTATCCCTTAACTACTATTAGCATTTTTAATTATCTATCCTTATATTTTAATTTATTTTTAAGCATCTATTTAGTTTCAATTACTTGTTGATCTTGAATATGCTCAACTAATTTCTAAACGTATTTATGTTATAATTAGTTAAGGACTTCTATTGTAGAAATTATTCTTGAGTTATCAACTTGAACTCTTGTAATGGATTTGAGTTCAATTTAAGAAATGAAAGAAAATATTTTTTCTTCTAAAGTAGATAACCTAGTCCTGACTACACTAGATGGATCACATATGATAAGTTCTTCAGGAGAATAATCGAAATACTTTTATTCTTTAGATAGATTATCATTATTGGAGTGCTCCTCAATTTGATTTTCTTTTATTATTTGTTATTTGTTTTATTATTTTTTTTTTGTTTGATTCATCATCTTCTCCAAGTCTTAATTTTTTTAAGGATTTCTTCTTCATTCTCAATGGTTAAAATTTATTTGCATCAAACTCAATATTCATGTTGTTCTTTAGTTGAAAGCCTTATATAAATTACTATGTAATTAATAATGTAAAAAATTATCTTAGCTATTTTTAATCAAATTTTCTTAGTTTATTGCCTTATTTTCTTACATAGTAATTATAATAAAAAAATAAATCATCAAATATTTGGATTACAACCATTCCAAAGTTTCTTGTGGAGTTTTTTTCAAGATTGATCTAATTAATACTCCATTTAAATTTCAACATGTTGCTTTGATAGTTTTGACTTAAAACATTTTTACATAAGCTTAATTTTTATATTCTGCTACACTATTTTCGGGGAGTTATTGGTGAAAAAAAAGTTAAATTTTTTCTTAAAGCAAAACTTATAAAATTGATTATTTTTTTAACTCATTTGATTATTTGGATTGTACTTTAAAAATTGTTTGATTTAATGAATCCTAAAAAACTCATATAAATCATGAAAATTCATCTATAATTTTGAAAATAATTTTTTTTTTCTTTCTAGACTCAACGGTTACATATGTTTAAAAAGATGAATATCCAAAAGTTATAATGCTTTAGAGGCTGCAACAAGACAAATAAATTTGAAAGATTCTATTGTTTGTTTACTGTGTTGATAAGTTTTACATAAATGATTTATATTTATTTTAAATGAGTAAACATTTAATCAAATCTAATTTCGAAACTTTCATAACATATTCTCTTATTCCATAACCAAGGATTTTGAATACAAGAAGCTAAGCCTTTGAGATTGTTTTCCAAAGTACTTAGTTGGCCTTATAACGATTGTACACTCGAAATGACTTCATCTTCGAATAGGACATCATATTTAGTTGAAATAAAAGTAAATTTAATTCCATTATCACAAGGTTGGGAAATGCTTAACCGGTTGGAGTTTAAACTATCTACAAATAAAGTCTTATTAATTAAAATTATAGTTGAGTTTCTTACTTTTCTGACTCTTAGTATTTTCTTTTTGGTAACTTTAAAAGTTGTATTCCCTTATCATTTATACTATGAAAATAAACTTTGTCCAATGTCTCCTCCATTAGCTTATATTGGACACACAACTACAAGGTATAAATTTTAGAAGAATTTTTTATTTGGATCTCAAGTTAGGATAAGTTGTATTTATACTACTAATGCCCTTTATTGAATCTTTGATTTTTGTGTGATTTGTTTGATTACAAAAAGAAAAAAATAATTTGTGATCGAATATTTTTTTTCTTAAGTTTCTTTAGACCATGTCTCTTAGCTTATTTAATGAAATACTTAGTGGTGACATAATAGTTATTTGGATAAAGGATACTAGAGCATTGATCAAGAACTCAAAGAACTCATTGGAAAAATATTCAAAGAAAATGTAATTGGCATTAGATATAAAGATTGAGCAAATTTGGAGAAGCAATTAGCATGAGGTACTGGTCAACCAAGTATGTTTTGCAAAGTTACCTTTACATTTTTTAGAATGCCAGAACCTATAATTTAATCCTTCAAGCATTAGGAATGTTTTGTGAGATATGAGATCCATTATACAAGTTTTTAAAAAACAAATTATCTTGCAGATACGCTTCACTAAATTTCATAATATTGTATAATAATAGATTTCTCATGCCTAGAAATTATCCTATAATTAATAGCAAAACTAGGTGAATGAAAGGTGTATGCCATTGTAAGCCTAGTCTTTTATGGTTGGGGGTGGAAGTAGATATAATGTTTAGAGTTGAATCATCCAAATTCTATGTGTCTTTAACTTACTACATACCTCATAGAGCAAACTTTCAAATTTTTACAAGAGTTTCTAAAAAATATTTCAAGAAAATTTCTAATCGAAGTTTTATTTAAGACTTCTATTGAAATTATGTTCTCACTCCTAATTTATTAATTTTATTAGAAGTTATAATTTACACCATCTCATGTGTTGACATCATAGTGCTTCATTTTAAATAATTATAATCAAAAGAAGGTTGTTTGTTGATATTCAAACCCTTGGAAAAGAAATATTTGGTATCTCACACAAATGTAGATGGATGTTCTATGATAAGAGAAAGTGCTTCATCCCTTCATGCTCCTTTCCATATGATTTTTATCTTTATTAAAAAAATCAAATATGATCGATAGATCTCCATTTAAGGGATAATGTTTAAAGTCTTTTTGAATTTCCTTCTAAAGAGAGTGGTAATGGTGTTTTTGAAAATTTTTATAAGTGAATTATCACCTTAACAAAAGCATAGAGTCCAACTCAACTCTAAAGCACCTAAAATTATTGATTGTGGTTAATTAGATACTAAATTTATTAGAGTTATGAATCCTAGATTAGTAAGTGATGTGTGGGTAAAACATGAAAAAGTATATAAATGAAATAAATCAATTTGTTTATGCATGCTTTGTAAATGTTTTAAAAGAATGTATATGATTACTAGATTTGCTAACAACAAAACATTTTAATTTATTTTTTTTGATAGATGATAGAAAAGCAAAGAAAATATTGAAATAAAAAATAATCAATTCTCTATGAAAACAATCATGAATTTATGTATACATTCAAGGGGAGCAAGAATTAAGCACGAACACTTCTCTAAATGAGAGTTTTTATCATTGTTTGATTTTTCATTTCAAATTTGGCTATGTTTATTTTGGATCCTAAGAGCCCAAGAGATAATATTTGATCTTGATGATAAAAAACTCTTTAAAAAACTTTTGTCATTATATAATGTCTACTTAGTACGTTTATAGATTACATCTAAGATAGGTTGACATAGTGATCGCTTATTAACCCCATGGCCCATTTTGGTAGTTCAAGGATATGAAAATATTAAGCTACTCTTTCTAAAGGTGTACATGAATTACTATTTTAAGTATGAGATGAGATTGATTGTTTTGGAAGGTGTTAAGACAAATGATTTTGATGGGATCTTTTAGAACAAGTTCTGCAAACAATGTTATAACTCATAGAGGATATTACTCATGATAATGTGGCAACCATTATGAGTAATCTCTATTTACTTTTGGTATGTCTAGATTATTAAAATAATGTAAGTAATAATAAAATATAAAAATATTGATAAGTAATAATAAAATTTGAAGGCCTAACTAGTTAAATCTATCTTAGGATTAACTTAAAACAAGTATACTCTAAAACATAAATGACATGAAGCTCTATCAATAATTTAAATAGTGATAATATAATATGAATTCTTTCATCATACTAGTATAGTATGCTTTCTAGCTTTATGTCTTACGTTAGGTTTTGCTAGTATTGCATTTCATGTATATATGATAACATTGAAATGACCTCCATTTTCACTTAAGCTAGTCAAGTGTTTCTTTGGTCATAAATACTAATATCTATGATCGATTTTATACATGATTGTCTTGTTTTATGTATTTAAGTAATTCATGCATCTTACAATATGAAGCTTTATATCATACTTGTATAATCCATTTCATTAAAAGGACCTTAAAAATAACTAAAGTAAAAAACTTTGCTAAAATAACACTATGTCAACACGATGTACTATCATATGTGTTTGACTATCATATAGCATATAATATAAGTTAACTAGTATAACTTCTTACAAATATAATGACAATATTATACACATACAAAGTAAATAGCTATATCTCTCTATGCTAATGCTCTAAGGGAACACTTTTATATTGATATCATCACATTATAGTACTTGTACAAAGTACAAAAAATAGCAGAGATGACCTTTATGAAAAAATTCATCGTATGTTGACGATCCACTTATTGAAAGTGTACAATCCTTAAAACCTATATACATGTGAGATATTAAGGTATCATACCTGTATGATTCTTGACATTTATTTAGTATGAAGTTTTGAAAACTTGAGATAATTTTTATGTAAGGAGAACATGCATCATACAGTATGACGGTTGTTCCTTATATGATATATTTTAAGTAACCATAATACATGAGTCAGACAAGCACATTATCAGGTAGTCAAGCTTATTCAATTATCACTTATGTATGATCCCTTGATCATAATTATATTAATGCAACCCAAGAATTATAACAACTAGTTAATTATTTTAGAAATATAAGTTTTAGTCTTTGGAGTTTTAAAATTCATGCTTAATCTGATTGAGAGTAGAAATAGAAAGTTCATTTAAAAGAAGGTCAATCAACACATTATAGTAACTCTTAAGGGCTACTTGTCCTTAACTTCATACATTCTTTCAAAACATGCTATTTGAAGCTCTATGAAGGTCTTACTACTAAACTTTACTCACAAAGGATTTCATCATCTCAATACTTCTCTATCGGTAATATCTTTACTCTTGTCTCTAAAAGCTATGCCACTTGAAGATATTTCTTTGGTTATAGCATATATGTACAAGATTTTTATTGTTAAAGGTTTGAATCTTTGAGCTATTTGCTATTTGTGTTGCTTGTGTTTTGAGACCACTATTGGATGTGTTTATAAGTTCTTTTTTGTTGTTTTGATCTATATAAATATTATTTTGTGAGAATTTTTAACCTACTTATCATATGGAAAAAGTTTTGTTTTAGTGTGTAAACCTAGACTATGACTTGGGGTGGATTTAGACCTTTGTTGTGATTAAACCACTTGAAATCTTATTATATTTTGTTTCTTACACTCTTATAGAATTGTTTTCAAAGTAATTAAGAGACTCTCATAATTTTTTATTATATTTATGGAATAAAACTTCAAGAATCACAATCACTTGCTTAACACATTTTCTTAAAACTTTTCATAAGGGCACAATTTACCTACCACCCCATCCTGTAGGTAAGCATTTTAGGGTAGGAATTCATTTTATATCATCCATCTAGCTAACAATCTTAATGAATCCACAACTAGCTTGGGTGACAGAGCCTCTTCTTACTTATCACCATTGCTTTGTGATGAATTTTATTTATATTAGAAAAATCATATAAGAATTTACTTTCTTTTAATATATTTGGAATTATAGGATATCATTCAATGTCCTTTAGTATTCTCTACAAAAGTTGTGAATAATGTTCTAAATAAAAAAGAAATCTTTGAACTCAATGTTGAAATAAACATAAAGTATAATTGAATCCTCCTATTGTTAATATGCGTCATTGTCATTTAAATTCAATAAGGTTCAATAGAATCATAAATTTGGAAATTACACATCAAATCTAGACCAAACTTACAGTGACCAATAAGGGAACCTCATTGATTAAAGAAAATAAGATAAATATTCTTATATATTATTATGAACTACTTAAATGTGCATAAGTGAATTTATTAAATCTATGTTGACTTGCTTCAAAAATATTAGTAATATAGATTATTAAACCTTGGAAAATTATTGTCTAATGATGAATAAGTAAAGAAGATCTTATGTGTGATCCAAAGGAGTATAAACGTTTGAAAACAATAATAAAGACAACAACGAACCTCTCCAAATACACTCTAGCCAATCTCTTAGGAGAGGTCATGACAAATGAGATAGATAGATGGTAAGGAAAGGGAGAGGAGATAACTATACATAAGGGAAATAGCAAGAAAGAGGATATAATGGCTTTAAGAATTAAAGAATCATCCAAATTAAATGCATCGAGAGAAGATGAGGTATCTCTCATCACTAAAGGACTAACTTGTTAATTTAGGTAATGTGTTGTAGGAAAATAAAGCTTAAGAAAGAGAAAATCTAAAAGCAAGAAGGAGATTGTTTGTCATGAATGTGGGCAATTAGGGTATATTCGTTCCTTTTATCCAATCATGTTGGATTGGCTAGAAAAATAAAAAAACAAGAAGAACAAAAGGGCTTTAAAGGCTATGTGGAGTGATTTTAAGGAGTCCACTTTAAGTAGTAGTGAGGAAAATAAGGAGCCAATCTACTCATGGACCATAATGATGAGGTTCTACTTTTCAAGCTAAGTTATGTCAATCTACTTAATAAAAAATTAAAAGAAAGTTACTATTTTTTTTGTAAAAAATATGATTGCATATAATTAAATATAAGAAATTATAGATAGAGCATGATGACTACTTAGGGCATTATGAATATATTAATGAAAAATATAAAAGGTATTTTCATTATTTTAAAGTTTGAAGAGATGAGCATGTGAACTCAATAGCTTTACATGCATCTATAGGTAAATAATTCAATGATTATGCATGCTCACTGTTCATTGCATCACCTTTAATTAGCATCTAAAAGTATTCCTTTTGCTCATAAACATGTTTCATTCAATAAATTTAGTTGTAAATATTGCATGAGATTTGGACATACTGTATATTCTTGTAGAATAAGAAGAAACATGCATTCTAAATTTTTTATACACAAGTGGGTAGATAATAGTATAATAGCATCATCATTTAAGACTACCTCTAGCTATGTTGGACCCAAAATGATTTGGGTCCCCAAGACAAAAGCTTAGACTTTTATGTGTAGGGCTCCCCAAGACAAAGGCACGCAGGTTCGGTTCTTTACTGGTTTGACCTGGGTGACGGATTTTTGCGAAGTTTCTCGTCGTTTTGTTGCTGGCCGAAGGTGTGCCAAATAGTGGTTTTTTGGTTTTCTCGACTGATTCTGGCCAACGGTGAGCCACGCCTTTGCTATTTTCATGTTGAGTGGATGTATGCTTGGGCCGATTGTGCTTGCTCTGCTTGCGTAAAAAACATGGTGCTGTCTGGGCCTTGGCGAGTGATTGCTGGTCGGCTGAATGTTGGTGCTGGGGTGGTTAATCCTGGGCTGCAGTGCAATGCATGGGGTCTGCAGGCAGGGGTTTTAAATACCTGTAATTGGTCCAAGATTGGAAATGGAGGAAAGCAGAGCCTTTTGCAGATTGGCCTGTTGATGATGCTGGAATGGTTGGATAATCGCATGGATGGTATTGTGCAAATTAAATGTAACGGGGAATTGGTGGATTGGATGAACTGGAGGCTTTTCATCTTCTTTCTTATGCTTGATGGTACTGTTCCGCTGCTAACAGGCTTGCGGGAAACTGCTATGTATTGGAGGGTTGAGGTCTACTGCTGTGGTAGTTAAGCCTGATTGTATTTTTGCTTAATAATTGCTTTAATGACGGACAAGTTGGCACTACTTGCATGGAATGTGAGGGGTTTTCGCTCCTCTAAGTCCAGGACTTATTTGCAGCGTATTGTGAGAGAAAATAAAATATTTGCTGTTGCGCTGTTGGAGACTAGAGTCATGAAATTTGGCAGAAGAGATGCGGATCGTCTTTTGGGACGAAATTGGAACTTTTATGTGCAGCCTTCGGTGGGGTTGTCAGGAGGTATAATAGTATTGTGGAGGGATTGGGTTAAGCTAGATATTTTGCATGCCTCTGCCCAAGTAATCTCCCTTCAGTTTGACCAAGTGGATGGGACGAGCTGGTTCTGTTGCTGTGTTTATGCTTCTAAAGACCATATCATACGTAGGGGTGCGTTGGAGCAGATTAAACAGGTGGCTGATCTTGGTGGGCCTCTGATGGTGGTTGGAGACTTTAATATTACCATGTGCCAGGAGGAGAAAAAAGGGGGAAAAAAATTTTTGTATGGGGCTGCTCAGGAGGAATTTGGGAGATTTGTGCAGGAGCTCGAGCTCTGTGACTTGGGCTTTATTGGAAACAAGTATACCTGGTGTAACAACAGGGATGGTTTGGCCAGGATTTATGAAAGATTGGACAGGGCCTTCTTGAATGCATTAGGGATGACGGCATTTCCGGGGTCAGTTGTCAGACACTTAACTCGGTTGGGTTCAGACCATTGTCCTTTGTTGGTGCACTTTAGCAGCCTGGGGCTTGCACGACTCTCCCGCAGGCTTCAGTTTGAGAATGCATGGTTGACCTTCCCCTATACTCAGAGTGTGGTTGCCTCTGCTTGGTTTAGAAAGGTCAGGGGTTCACCTATGGTGGCACTCTCTACTAAATTTTAGCTGGCATTGAAAGCACTTCACAGCTGGAGTAAAAAGGAAATTGGGAACATTGCTGCAAAGTCGAAACAACTTGAGAAGGTAATTAGGGAGCTTCAATTAAAGGAGACTGAACAGGGGCTTTCCAATGAGGAAAATGCTGCTATCTCCTCCCATATCTCTGAGTATCATCGGGCTTTGAGTCTGGAAGAGAGGTGGTGGTGCCAGAGGGCAAAACTGGATTGGGCCCGCTTGGGGGACAGGAACACAAGATTCTTTCACGCTGCGGCTACTACTCGTTTAAGGGGCAACATGATACACCAGCTGGTGAATGAGCAGGGCCAGGTGATCGTGAGTCAGCAGGAAATCAAGGATTGTATTTTAAGTTTCTTTGAGGGAAAGTGGTGTAGGGATCAGGAACAGGTTACTCCCCCCTCCTTTCTGCCTGATCATACCCTATCTGAAGAACAGATCCAAGGCCTCAATGGTCCCATTACCGAGGAGGAAATCTGCAGGGCAGTACTTACTCTCAAAAGCAACAAGGCTTCGGGCAATGATGGGATTTCCAGTGAATTTCTTCGGGGTTATTGGAATATAGCTCACAATGATATCACTTCAGTAGTGCGACATTTTTTTCAGGGCGGGGACATGCCTAAGTGTTGGAAGGACACCTTGGTTGTTCTTATTCCGAAATTCCAAGGGGTGAACAAGCCTGAACAGTTTAGGCCTATTAGTCTGTGTAACTCTATATATAAAGTGGTGGCCAGAATTTTGGTTGCAAGGCTACAGATCGTGCTACCTGACATTATTGCTCCTGAACAGGTTGCGTTTATTCCTGGCAGGTCGATATCAGATAACATTTTTCTGCACAGGAGATGGCTTGTAGGATGCGCCGGACTGCTTCAGCTGAAGGTCTTATGGCGGTCAAGCTTGATATGGATCAAGCTTATGACCGGGTCAACTGGGAGTTCCTAATTCATATGATGCGACTGGTAGGCTTCCCGAAAAATTGGTGTATGTGGGTCAGAAGCTGCGTTACTATGCCTAGATTTGGTATTCTGTTTAAAGGGGTCAGACTACCTTGGATTACTGCCTCCAGGGGCTTGAGGCAAGGATGTCCCCTTTCCCCTTACCTTTTTGCAATTGTGTCTGAATATTTATCATATCTTATCAATCAACAAGCAAGGGTTAGCAGGAATGTTGGGTTTAGTATTGGACAGGGTGCGCCTATCATCACCCATCTTATGTTTGCTGACGATGTCATGTTATATGTGCCAGCTAACAGTGATGCTGTAAAAGCAATCAAACATATTCTTCACATGTACAGTTGTGCTTCTGGACAGCTTGTGAAATGTTCAAAATCTAATATTTACTTCAGCCGCAGCATGGCCAAGAAGCGCAGGAGAGCGATTGCTGGAAAATTGGAGATCAAGCAGGGGAAGGAGTGCAAATACCTGGGTATTCCTATCAGTGCATCCTTGCCTCACAAGAAGGATTTTAACTTTCTTATTCAGAAGGTGAAGGCAAGAGTTGATACTTGGTCGGCGTGCATGTTATCTATGGCTGGGAGGCTCCTTCTTATCAAATCTGTGTTAGCTAGCTTACCGGGGTACTATTTGTCGCACTGCTTTATTCCTGTTGGAGTTATTGCAGATCTTGAGAGGATCATGAGGCAGTTTCTTTGGAATGGCAAGTCAGCGCATCACTCGATTCACTATGTACAGTGGGACTTGGTCAATCAGCCTATGGACAGGGGTGGCCTGGGTATTAAGCGGCTTGCTACTTGGCAGCAAGCTCTGGCGGCGAAACATTGTTTGAGAATCTTCACCAAACCCGACAGTCTATGGTGTAAGAGTTTTTTGGCAAGGTACCCTACACGCCTTGTGGACGCATCCTATTATAGAGGGGATTCCAATACATGTAAGCTGCTACATCTAGCAGCAGAATGGGTGAAAGACAACATTGAGTGGCGGATTGCGGATGGTAATCGGTGCTCTTTCCTGGAGGACAATTGGTTGGGACCATGCTCACTCGCTAGGTGGCCTACGTTCCTCAATATGGAGGTGGATCTTCCTCTAAAGGTCAGCTGTTTGATAAATGATCAATCACAATGGGACGAAGATCAATTACAGAATCTATTTCCGGCTGTCTTGGTGGACCGAATTAAGCGCAAACCCATTGACCTTGCTGCTGTTGAAGACAGGCTCATATGCCCCCCATGTGAGAAGGCTGATACTCCCACAAATCTGGTATACAATTGCATGATTGATGCGGTAATGCACCTGCAACACAGTAATTTGAAGTTGGGATGGGTTTGGAAGTTGAAGCTGCAACCAAAAATCTCCCTTTTCCTCTGGCGGGTTGCTTGGACTGCCTTGCCTACTCGTTTATGGCTGTATAAGCGCGGAATTGCTTCCTCGTGCTGCTGCCCCTTTGGATGTAATGAAACTGAATCACTCCAACACGTGCTGTGGGGATGTACGTATGCCATAGCTGTTCGTTCGGAAGTGACCAATGGCCTTAATCTGGAGCAGAATTTTTTCCAGCAAGCTGGAATTGCGTCCCTTATGGAATTATTTGACTGGATGGCTTCGAATTACAGATCCGCTGCTGCTACAAAGATGGTAATTATGTTTGCGTCCATGTTGCACTCAATTTGGCTTAACCGTAACTCTAAGGTGCATGGAGATTTGGTTCTCTCGGCCAGCCAGACTGCCCGTTTGATTATTCACACTGTTCAGTCCAACCATGCTTGGGAAAATTGGAATCACACCAACCCCTTGGGGTTGATTGTTACATCTCCGTCTGTGTGGTCTCCCCCTCCCAAGGGATGGACGAAAATTAATTGTGATGCGGCCTTGATGATGGATGACTATGCGGCAGTTGGAATAATTTTCAGGGACACGGAAGGTAAACCCATTAAGGTTTTTGGGCAAATTATTTGTGCTTCTACTCCTATTATGGCAGAATATTATGCCGCAATCCTTGCATTGCATCTTGCGAAGAAGTGGATACAACGTGACATTGCAATTTGGTTGGAGGTTGATTCTTTGCAAACTGCTACAATGCTGAGCTCCGTTATGCATTACTCGAGTGTGCCAAAGGGAAGCTGGTTGGTTTCGATGGTGCATGCATTTCTTAACTACCGAATTACCCACTGCTACCGTGAGGCGAATGAAGCAGCTAATTGGATTGCAAAGTTTGTGAGTACTCAGAGAGTTGAGTTTATTTGGGACTGGGGTATGCCCCTTCCCATACATTTTGAAAAAATTTTGTTGAATGATTATGTATTCAAGCCTCCTTGAGGAGTGCAACCAGTAAGGTTTCGGCCTTTCACCTTTCAAAAAAAAAAAAAAAAAAAAAAAAAAAAGAAGAAATGTATTATTTAGATAATGTGTGTTCAAGACATATGATTGGTAATCCTAACTTATTTAACTAACTTAATCCTATTAGTGGTGGAGAAGTTACATTAAGACACAACTCTAAAAAGATAATTATTGGTATTAATATCAGTGGTAACTCATCTATATCTATTGCTAAGGACTTACTTGTTGAAGAATTGAAATATATTTTTTTTAAGTATTAGCTAGCTTTGTGATTCTAGTTTAATGTTTCTTTTGCTACCAAATGTTGTTTCATTAGTAAAAATAATAGACCATTTGTGATAACTACTTAGAGCAATATCACATATATGTTAAACTTAAGGATTATAGAATAAAGTAGGGTCAAATGCCTTGCTTCTCATGTCAATGATCCAAATTTTTAGCATAGAAGACTTTGACTTGTAAGAACTTCTACATCAATGAAGATTGTAAAATATAATCTAACATGAGGCTTGTTAGTCCTAAAAGTGATTGATTATTATACTTTTGGACCCTATCAATTAAACAAACAAAAAAATATTATTCAAGCTAAAAAAAAGTTTATATTTACTAGAATAACTTTATATAATTTACATTTTGACTTATTTGGACTTGTTCAACCTTATAGCTTAGGAAATAAGAAGTATAGTTATGCAATAAAAGAAAATTACTCTAGATACACTTAGTTGTTTCTTAGAAAGAAAAGTGTATCCTCAATATCCATTAGGAGTGATTAAGCTAAGGAATTTAAAAATGAATTATTAATTAAATATTGTAGTAAGTACGGTATCACATACGTATTTTCATCATCTAAAACTCAACAACAAAATGGAGGGGTCAAGAAAAAGAATAAAATATTGATTAACTTAGCTAAACATATTATTAATGAGTATAATTTTTTAAAACGTTTTTAGGAAGTAGTGAACATAGCTTGTTATGTCATGAATTGTGCCTTTGAAAGACTATTTGAAATTGACTCCTTAAGAATTATTATACTTAAAGAAACTAACATTGTACACTTACTTTTTTTGGGTGTCAATATTATATTACAAACAAAGGTAAAAGAGAACTAGAAAAATTTGGTTCAAAATTTGATGAAAAAATATTTTTAGGTTATTCTTTACATGGTAGGGCATATAGAGTATTTAACAAAAGCACTAATTTTGTGGAGTTATATGTAACCTTTAATGAATCACCACCAAGTATGCATAGAGTTGAGATTTTAGAAGAAATTATTAGGGGGATTTAAATAATTGAATATTAAGGGTACACCTAAAATAGATGAGGATGGAAACAAAGAGTCTATAAAGATTCATGCCTCTAGAGAATTGAAATTTAAAAAAGATCATGCCAAGGAATAAATTCTTAGAGATATTTTTGATGGTGTGAGAACAAGAGCTAATATTAATGATTTAGCTTTTGTATATTGTTATGAACCAAGAATAATTAAGGAAATACTAAGTGATGAGTTTTGGATTATAGTTGTGAATGAATACTTAAATCAATTTGAAAGAAATGAAGTTTGGGAGTTAATCCCAAGGTTAAGTGATCATTTTGTCATAGGAACCAAGTGGATATTTAAGAATAATATTGATAAGAATGGAGTTGTAGTTAGGAATAAAGCTAGGTTAGTTGCCAAAGGATATAGTTAAATTAAAGAAATAAATGTTAAAGATACTTTTGCTCCTATAGCTAGCCTTGAAGTTATCTGAATTTTGTTAACATATGTGTGTTATAGATATTTCAAATATACCAAATGTATGTAAAGAGTGCATTTCTCAATTACTATATTAATAAGAATGTATGTTTAAAGTAACCATCTAGTTTTGAAATCCATGGCAAATTAGAACATGTGTGTAGATTAACAAATCCTCTTTACGAAGTAAAGCAAGCACCAAGAGTTTGATATGAGAGGCTATGATACTTCTTAGTTTCAAATAGTTTTAGCAGAGAAAAAGTGCATAACACATTGTTTGTTAAGAGAATAGATGAGCATTAATTAGTTTGTCAAATCTATGTAGATGTTGTATTTGGATCAACTATTGATGAGCTTGTGGATAATTTTTAGATTTGATGAAGATAGAATTTAAAATGATTTTGATAGAAGAGTTAAATTTATTTTTAGGATTACAAGTTAAGTATGATAAAAATGGAATTTTATTTATTCAAATTCAATACACAATAAAACTATTAAAGAAAATTTTCTTTTAGTATTTGAAGTCAAGAATCACCATCATGTTTACAACTTCATCATTGGACAAAGATAAAAAAAATGTATGGATGTTAAATTATATAAAGGAATGATAGGATCCTTATTGTATCTTACAACTAGTAGATCATGTATCATATTTATTATTTATGCTTATGCTAGTTTCAAGCTACTCTCAAGGAGTTTTATTTTTAATAATAAAACATCTATTTAGATATTTAATTAGAACATCTATATTAGGTCTTTTGTATCTAAAGAGTGAGTTAGAATTTGATCTTTGTATATATTTAGATGCAAATTTTGTTAGTAGAAACACATATAAGAAAAACACTATATACATATTCCAATTTCTTGGACACTCACTCACCTCTTGCACTAGTAAAACATAAAATTATGTGGGCTTATCTACAACTAAGTTTGTATGCATTATTGTAAGCAGTTATGTAGCACAAGTCCTATGGATAAGAAAAAAAATTACAAGACCATGGAGTAAAATGAGAAGAGATTCACTTATTTTGTGATAATGTTAGTGCTATTTGTCTTATTAAGAATCCCAGTCAATATTCAAAGGCCAAACATATACATTAGATACTATTTTATTAAGGAGCAAGTGAATTGTAATATTGTAACACTAAACTTTATTCTATTAAATAAATAATTAGTTGAAATCTTTACCAAACCATTATTAAGTGAGTATTTTGTTAGAATTAGAATGTATTTTGGAATTATTAAACCATTTGAGTGATAATAAAAATTGGAGAAATTTTAGATTAAAAGGGGGTGAAATTTAAGGGAAGTTCCTTATTTTGTATTTGTATACATATCAATTTTAAATTTCACATTAGGTATTTTTCACTTTTTTTTTATTAATTTCATGTTATCTTTTTATTTTTAGTTTTCATTATTATATATATTATTGAGATTTTTTATCATTAAAAGAGTGAAATTGTTAACTGCATGGACCTTTGTGATGCCAAAACCATCTGTTACTATTTCTAAATGTTTGCTTGAATTGTTATTTTAGGTGTGAAGTGAGATTGATTGTACTACAAGTTAGAAGCATAAATGACTCCAATGGGATCTTTAAGAACAATTTCTTTAAACTATGTCATAACCCATGGAGTATTTTTCTCTTGATAGTGTGGCAACCTTCATACGTAATCTCTATTTTTTTTGGAACTTATAGATTGTTAAACCTTATGCAAACTTTTTCTTCTGACACATAAGATTGCATATATCTTATTTTTTGTATACTCATTAGCAACTGCTTATTATTTCTAAGTATCAATAACATTTTAAGGTCTAGTCAGTTAAATAATTCTTAAAATTAACGTAAAACAAATGTACATTGAAACATCATTGACACAAAGTTGTATCTTTAATTTGTAAATAATTGTACAATGTAATGCCCTTCATCGTACTAGTATAGTCTTCTTTCCAGCTCTATGCCACATATTAGTTTCTATTAGTATTTCAAGTCATACATATATGATGGCTTCATCATATTAGTAAGGCCTTTATTTTCACTTAGGCAAAGCAAGTGTTGCTTTGATCGTACATGATAATATCTAAAATTGATTATGTATAAGACTATGTTTTATTCTATGTATTCAAATAATTCATACATTGTATAATACAAGTTTTGTATTATCTTATATAAATCATTTCAATTAAAGAACTTAAAAATAACAAAAGTAAAAATTATATCAAAACAACATCATACAAAATATAATTTTCTTGCATATTTGTATGATTATAATATGACATAAAGCATAAGATAATTGGTATAAATTTGTACTAATATAATGACAATATCATACGTGCACAAATTAAATCACTTATAGCTCTCTAAGTTAATGATCTAAGGGAACACTTATATACTGATATGTCTCATTATCATACTTATGCAAATCCGAAAACCCACTAGTGATGCATTTTGTGGAAAAATTCATTGTACACTAATGATCTACTTATCGGATGTGTATTATCTTTAATCAACTTGTGTTCATGTGTAATATAAGGGCATCATACTTATATGATCCTCATGATTATCCAATATGAAGTTTTAAAAACTCAAGATAGTTTTTTAAGGAGAATAAATATCATATAATATAGTGATCTATGTCATACTTGAATGACATATTTGAAGCATGGTACGCAAGTTGTATAAGTGTGTTGCTAGATGATCAAGTTTATTCATTTATCATTTGTGTATAATCCCTTAATTATAATTGACAAACACAACCCAAGTCCTAGAACATCTAGTTAATCACTTTGAAATTATGAGTTTTAAGCAGTTGGAGTTCTTAAATTCATACTTAACTAGATTTAAAGTATAAATAGAAATTTTTTCATTTAAGAGAAGGATAATCAACATATTACATTAACAAGGCTACCTATGCTTAACTTCATGTACTTTCAAAACTTGTTATTGGAATCTTTTTGAAGCTCATATTACTGAACCATACTTATAAGGGATTTCATCATCTCATTTCTTCTTTATTAGCAATATCTTTTCTCATGCATTAAGCTATGCCACTTGAAGTTATTGCATTAGTTGTAAGATATATGTACATGCTTTTCAATGCTAATGGTATAATTCCTTGAGCCATTTTTAAGTTGCTTGTGTTTTAAGGCCCTTGTTGGCCATGTTTTTCAGCTCTTTTAAGCTATTTTTATCTATTTGATCACTATTTTGTGAGCATTTTTCACCTACCCATAATGTTTCAAAAGGTTGATTTTAGTGTGTATGTCTAATCTAAGATTAGGACTGGACGTTTGCCTTTGTTGAAGCTAAACTACCTAAAATATTATTGTCCTTTATTTGTTGTATTCTCATAGAATTTGTTTCAAAGTAATCAATATTTTTTCTTAAAGATTTATTAGATATGTGGAATATAGCTTCAAGAATCACAAGCACTTTCTTAACTCACTTTTTTTAAAAATTTTTACAAGGCAAAATTCATTCCCCTATTGTGGGAAGGTTAATCTTTCATCACCTACAAAGTAGTGGTTAAGAAGTGGTCAAATAATTTAACCATCAGATAGCTCCCATGAAACAAAGGATTAAGAGAAACTCTAATGGCATGGATGAGTCTAAGGCTTTTGAGAAAGAGTTTCATTCTCTAAGGACTCATGTCAAAAAATTATTTCCATGTTTACCTTAATTATCAAGAGCTTGCATAGACATATTTTTATTCATATAAATCATGACTAGGACTTGAGTTTATAGTCTTTGTATTTGGCATGACAAGGAAAATGGAATCAATTTGCTTAATTGATTTTAGAACAGACCAAGTCATGAGGTGCATCAAAAGTTTATTGATTTCATCCTTAATCCTTGATTTAAGCATTTAAACCAAAATGCACTTGAGAATTGTTATTGGATTCATCCTCAGGATTCTTTTAGAAATCATGAGATTTCCTTTAGGAAGAAGTTACACTTTAATTGCATTCACAAATATGTTTTATTATAACTAGATTAAATTACATTTCAAGAAGCAATTGAAAGAATACAAATCATTATACAGCATACCTTAAATCCTTTAATGGAACTCATCATTGCACATTCCCATGCATCATGTTTGAGAACCATACCATGTGTCTTACACAAATTCTACACTATGTAAGGCATCTTGTGCAAGCAATGTTTTAGGCATCCTAGCACTTGTGATATGCTATGCTAAGTGTTGATCTTCATTACTCTATCAATTGTGATTGTTTGCCTCTGTTGTTGTGTGTCTTACAAAGAATTACTTATGAAATATCCATATTTATGCATGGCACGTATTATACACAAAAAATGTAACATTTAATTAATTGAAGTTGAAAATTTTATAGCCATTGGGAGAGCTAGTGATGGTGCTTTAGGGGATGTTGGGATGCTTTGCTTATAAATAAACCTCCAAAAAGTGAGAATAAGATGATAATCTTGCCAAATCATTTGTGAGAATTTTGGAGATCTTTTTGCTTCATATTTTTTATATTTAATATCTAGATAAGATATTGTGTTAGCTACAAAGCCAAATCATTTTGGAATCATTTAAGTACATGTAAGAAGGAACAAAACTAGAACCTTCTTATAGTGGACTTTAGCATGAAGATGCTAGTGTTCAAATTAAAATAACTTAAATGTTGTCTCAAAGAATAGAATAAATTAGAATTTTGTAACATATTTCATGCATTCTAGTCAACTAAAGAGCAAACCATGCTTAAAGAGAGAGGTTTTGAGCTATTGCATATTGACAATTCACGATTGGGCTTACTACAAGCATAAGATCTTCTTTCCTTAAAGAAGAGGAGGAATTTTGGCAAAAAATAATGGATGTTAGATGGTTAGTTGAAGGTGATAGAAATACTAAATTTTTACATGCTATGGCTAAGGAGAAGTAAAGAAAACATTCAAAGGATTAAAGATTCAGAAGGTAACTAGATTATTGATGAAGGAAAAATAACAAAGGTTATTGGTCAACATTTTTAGCTTCTTCAATTTATTACTCCAAAGAAGGAAAACAAATTATCCAATTAATTCAAATCTCCTTTGTATTCATAGAAAATAATCTAATTTTATTTCAAGAAGTGATAATGGAGGAAATTAAATAAGATGTTTTTCAAATGGTCTCCCAAAGTGCTTTGGGTGTTGAAGTCTTTGATTGGGTATTTTTTTGCTCTTTGCTAGACAATCATTACTCAAGACATTTTGAAGGTTGCAAACGATTTTCTGGTGGGTTCTATGATTCCACAAGAAATTGTTAGTGTTAATTTAGTTTTAATTGTTAAAAATAAGAATCTAATAATATTTTTATCTTCAAGCCCATATATTTGTGTAATTTTATTAAGAAAATTATTTTCCAAAATTCTAGACACTAGATTACAAATTTTTTCATCCTTAATATCAACTGAATAGTTAGGATTTGTGAAGAGTAGGGACATAACTGAGAATGTTCTTCTTGCACAAGAATTGATAGAAGAAATCAATTGAAAAGCTAGAGGTAATAACTACATAATCAAAAATAAATGATAGAAGTGCATTTGATAGCTTTTTAAGGATTTTTTTTAGGTAAGTACGATGCAAGTTCAATTTTGATGTTTGATTCTTTTAGTAGATTTTAAAAATTCTAAAAATAGCTATCTTTTCATTATAGTTTATTATAAAAGAAAAAATTTCTATCAACTATCACATGGCCTTAAGCAAGGTAATCCATTATCTCCACTATGTTTCGTTCACTCTACAAAAGTATTTAGCCAGGTATTGAACAACATTCATAGTTAAGGCAAAGCATAAAATTATGCCTTATCAAGAGGATGTGGGGTCAGTTCTCATTTGAGCTTCTTGAATGATTTTATATTGGTTACTAAGGGTGATAAAAAATGATTACAAAATATAAAAATATTTCTTTTTGAATTCCAAGGAATATTGGATCCACAAATCAATCATCAAAAGTCCTACTTTATACACAACAAAAAAACACTAAATTAATGTAAACAAAAACTCTCTATGAGGTATTGGATTTCAAAAAGACATTCTACTCGTGATTTATCTTGGAAGCACCATATTTAGTGTAAGAAAAAGATAATACACTATTGACATTTAATAGAGAAGATCAATAATGGAATGGTTGGTCAAAAGAAGGACGTCCTTTCTAGTAAAGGAAACCTTATTCTTGTTAAACATGTGCTTCAGTTAATGCACAATTTGATGGCCACTTATCCATCGTAAAAAATTCTCCAAAGTTTAGAAATAATCATGAATAGTTTCTTATGGGAAGATTCAAAACATAATCATAGACATCATTGGACAAATTGGTATAAATTGTGCTTATCTTTGGAGGTAATGGATTGGGTTTAAAGAAGCTTAAAGAGGTAATGGCCACCTTCAATGTAAAGGTTTATTGTAAGGCCCACACTTCCTGTTGGGGGCTTTATTCACGAAAACAAAATATTCCTTGAGGAAATGGGAAAATCCACTCTTGCCAACCTAGAATTATATAAAAGAGATCAAACAAAATTACTATGAAATACATTGAAGAACTTGGAGAAAGCCTACCTACTAGAAGCTTACTATATATGACAATTTCAACTTGAAATAGGCTTGGAAGGTGATTAGAAGTAAAGGGTCCTTCATTTTAAAATTAAGAAAAAAATATTTGGACTAGACACACTCCTATGAAAGTCTCTCTTTTGATGTGGAGGATACTAAAATATTTTCTACCTTTCTCAAAAACTTCACATAAGTTTAACATTCACCTCATTAATATATGTTCATTTTGCCCAAATGGTGATGCATTGAATCATACCTTTGTGGGCTGTGCTTAAGCATGACAAGTTTGGAATTATTTTGCAAATATCTTGGAAATTTATAACGTGTAATTCAACACCATTCATGAAAAGCTCAATCATTAGTGGAGTTTCAACTCTTCAAATTCTATGAGAGGTGAAGTTATTTGATTGCTACCCTCCATATGTTGGAACCAAATCAAACATAGAAATTAAAGGAATGGTTGTGTTGCTCAAGTTTTGATTTTGCAAAGAAAATGGTATTTCTAACATTATTGTGGAAATATATTGTAAAATTGTTCTTGATATAATACACAAAAATGTGACAATCATATAAAGGTTGTGTAGTAACATCAAACAAAATAATAAGAGGTTGGACTTGAAGTGCATTCAGTCCTAACATATTTACAAAAAGGAAAATGTAGTCGAAAATCACTTGGATCAATTGGAAAGTTCCATTCTTCAATTAAAGATCTTTGATTAGCAATAAATCCCAAATATGTGCAAGGATCTTATAAATTTGGATAAAAACCAATGTCTTAATCGAAGAACAACACACATGATGAAACTTGCTTACCTATTGTGTAAACTATCTTGGGTCCTCATACTAACATTTTATCTTGTATGTAAAGTGTTATAATCATTTTCAAAATGCTGTAATGGTATATTTTAAAAAATAAAAAAGGATCTTACATAACATTTTTGCATTTGTAGTCTCTCATGACATCTCCTTATGTTCTTACTTAACTTTGGTGAGGTTATTATAAATTTATCTAAGTATAGTTAGAATGTGCATTGTAATTCTTATAAGCTTGTGAAATATTTGTGACATCTACTTTGGATTGTTGATAGTATAGAGTAAGAGGTTTATCACTAGGCCTTATATTATAAAAAATTGCCCATCTTTGGGTTTTTGAAGTGTGGAGAGAATTTCCCATCTCCATGCATTAAAAGTGTGGAGTGACTGTTAAATGTGGATACGTAGAAAAACGTCATGCAAAAGTCACTCCATCGACTACAACAAAAGAGGGAATTAAAAGATTAATCCTAAGCTAGTTGGATTGGAGTAGATGTAGGCTTATTGGATAAGAGTTGAACCACTTTAAATTTGATTATGCACATACTTTTTTACACTTCTTATATTTTTGCACTTTTGGTTTACTTGATAAATGCTTTGATATCCTACTTGGGTGTGAATTTGAAGATGAAGATAAAAAACTTAAATCACATTACAACAAAGTTTTAAAATCTTAATTGACCTCCATCTTGATGTGCTTTTTATGCCCAATAATTTTTTCATTATCCATAAAGAGATTGTTGAACCCTTAGCTTTTGTGTGACTTGTTTGATGACAATAAACCATTCATTTGTCATTTAATATTTTCCTCTTAAATAATTTCAAATAATGTGTGTTTGTTTACTTCACAAAATGATCAGAAGTGATATAACGACTATCTGGATGAAAGAAATTGGAATATTGGTATGCAACTTAAAAAGCTCATTAGAAAACTATTTAGAGAGAATGTAGTTCGCATAAGACATGGAGATTGACTAAATCAAGCAAAGCAATTGTGATGGTATATTTTTTTATTAAGTGTATTTTGAGAACTTATTTTCATTTTTCATAAGAAGTCAAAACCTATGATTTAATGAGAACCATTATTCAAGTTTTATTTAGAACATAACTTGTCTAACCTATAAAATTCACTAAAACTCAGAATCTTTCATAGTAATATGATTCATTTAACTTATGACTATGAGTTAACTACTTAGGATAAGAATGAGCAAAGTTTTTCATATACGTATGATCCCACTTTCAAACAAATACAATATTATTTTTAGTAATATCGAGTTTTGGACTTAGTTTGTTAATTAAAATTCTTCATACATGAATGATAATTTTTTTTACATGTATGATATACACCTCACTCAAGATCCTCATTAAAGACTTAGTTGTATAATGGATGGATTTGGATATGAGTAGTTCTTGAAATAGTGTTATTGTTACAAATCCCAAGTTCCTAAGTGTTTACTTACCAAACATCTTAGCATGTCATCTAGTGTCCTATTGACTACCTCAATTTGTCCCTTCATTTGGGGGTGAAAAACATATGAAAATTTAATTTATCTCTTATTTGATGATTGTATTTCTTAGCTCATGTCTCTTTTTCTAGTGAACCTTAGCATGATCTACAAGTTTCATTTTTGTAAAGCTTACTCTTTAGAAGTTATCCATCTTATACCAATCAAAGAAATCATACATTTGGATTAACTAATCTATAAACTTGTTAATGTCACACCATCAAAAGAAGAAACTTCAATCTTAAGTCCCCTAGATGGAATCGCTCCTTGTCCATCCCTCTCTACTATTATTTGCTCTCCTAAAGCCTCTATTCTTATATTAGGGTAGGCGCATTTCTTATTTTCAACATCATGGTTCATAAGAGTTGATCTAATTCTATGGTTTTCATCCTCTCTTACATGATTTTGAGCATCTATCTATTCCTTAATCACATGAGTAAATGGAGTGGGTTTCCTTGGTTGAAGTTGAAAGGTCAATGAAATTTCTTACATTTGGGTTTGTAAGTTGGTCAGAAAGTTTTGTATTTGGATTTACACACTTTGGATAGATACTTGCACTCGGTTTATCATAATTTTGTGCAAGTTCTACAACTAATTTTGTTAAATTCTCCACATTTTTGGTAGGGATTACATTGGATGGCATTTTAAAGAGACAAATTTTAACAAACTAGCGAAGAAAATGAAGAGTTACGCTAGTTCTAATGATGAAGCAAATAAAGAGAGCAATAAACTAACATAAAGATTATTCAAATATATATATATATATATAATTTTTTTCTAAACAAAAATAATAAATAGAGTTACATACATCAAAAAAATAATACATATATTAGTAATAACAAACATGCTTTTCTCTTAAACCAATTAAAAATTCAAAGATTAATTTCATATTTAAGCTTAATCTACACATTAGGAGGGATGTTAAAAGTGTATCACATCTTCTTAAGAATTTTCACACAATTGTTTGGAGTAGGGTTAAGAGGAAACTACTTGGTAACATGTAGTGAAGTTCATAGAATTGCCCAAATATATAATAAGCCTTATTCCTAACCAAGAATACTTCTTAACCAAACTTGGAGACATAAAAATAAGGAGGTTGTTATCACACCCAATTTTTAGCAAGACTTTTCTTTTAAAAAAACAAGCCCCAAGGTGAAGCAATACCCATATATTAGACAACACATTTAGCTAGCCATCCTAACTTAATATTCAAACTAAAAGTCATGATCACCCAATTTGATCATCATTCATACATTGCACCAACTACAATGTACCTAGCCTACCTAATAGATTTAAGGACTAGTTTATCCTAAACTAGGACAAATTACCAAATGTAAAGACATGTACATAGTACCGATGCAAAATGCCATTGACGCAATACATATCCACATGCTCAAATCATCAAAGCTTACATTAACCATAAATCCAAGTCTAATGTAAGTGATATTATAAAATGCTAATAGCAATGTCTAGTAACAAAAGTCCAACATTAACGTCTGATATAATCCAAAGTCCATCAAAGTATAATATCAAAATCATAAGAATAACATCACTACCACTAAGAAAAAGGAATGCACATAAAGCTAATGTATTACTAGCTTATCGACAAGTCAACCTAATCTTTGGCTCTTAAGAGCACTGTTGCCTTATAAATCCTACATGCAAAAATAATGATGAGTGAGTTAGAGCTCAATAAAGAAATTCTTAACTCATATTATAAAAATAACATTAAAATATAAGATACAATAAAAATTTTGAAAAGTAAACTATAATTACTATCAAGATCAGTAATGTCATTCAAACGAATACCAAATTGCTAAGTCTAACTAGACTAATGCATGCATTTACGATTCAATCAACTTGGGTGCTTAGTGTTTCACTAATAATTTAAAACTTCCTCCAAGTCCAATCATGTAAGCCTCTGATTAAAAAAGTCCACTCTCATCCAAATTGATCCAACCACATAACCTTTAATTAGGAATCCAATACTCTTGTCTAAGACATGCAAATCATATAAACCTTTCATCATTAGGGACATGCTAATCACATAATCTCTTAATTAGGAATTTGACACCGTCATCCAATACATTGCAATCATATAAACCTTTCATCAAAAATATGACACTATCATCTGAGATATGCCAATCACATAAACCTATGATTAGACATTTAACACTCTTATTTGAGATATGTCAATCACATAAATCTCTTATTAGGAATCCAACACTCTTGTCCAAGAAATGCCAATCACATTAATCTTTAATCAAGAATTTGACACTCTTATTTAAGTAATGCCAATCACATAGCTTAAGGGTTCAAAATCTAAGGTACATTGCACCCAAAAATCATATCTTCATCAAGATATCTTAATTTTCATATTGAGATTAATCCAAATCATTATTATCAAACATCTGGATATCTTTAAGACATTCTTCAAAATCGTTAATCAGATATTTGGGTTTACTTCTAAGGATTTTTCAATCACTAAAATTATCTATGATTTGTGTCTATTATCTAGGATATCCTAAGATTACTTTTAAAGCTTAACTTCATAATCAAATTTATCTAACTATTATCTAGGGTAATCTAACATTTCTTCAAAATCCTAACCCATCTATCTGGGATTCTTTTCATAAATTAAATGATGCTTAACTTATTTTTCTTTCCCTTTGGCCTTATTTAGTATCATCTTAAGGGCCACCCTACTTATTAGGATACCCTTAAGCTTATATGTAAAGTCCACATCTTTGACTTTTATCCTTAGGCACATTTATCAACTTTTAACTAATCATTATATCATGGGTTCACACAAGTTCAATCGATGACTCTTATGCCTCATGACCAAACCTAAGTCACTATGTCCCTCTTAAAAGTATCAACTAAGCCATCCACAATTTCTCTTAGACTACCATTTAAGGTACCAACCTATGGCCTTAGAGATAATGGGTTACTTAGTATCATACCCAACTAACTAAGGAATGTCTAAGGTTTAGCTAACATCAAAAGAACAAATAATCACCATGGAAAAGCCTAGCATCTCTCTTTAAGGCCAAAACCATGATCTTTGGCTCAACCAACCTTATTCCAAGGTTAGACTAAAAGCATCTCTATTTTAAAGCCTTAACCAAGTATACTTAAAGGATTTTCAAGTGCTTATACTCTTGGTTTAATTTGATCTCCTTAATTGTGGTACCCTAATGTTACCTCTAGAGCCTTAATGCTTTAATTAGGTACCTTAAAATATCAAAATTGAGCCCTCACTCAACCCTAGACTTTATATGAGATCTTGATAAGGTGAAGACTAAACTCTCATTCAACTCTAGACTTTATTTAGAGTCCTGATAAGGCCAAAACAAAGCACTCTCTAAGCTTTAAATTTTATTTGGAGTCTTAATAAGGTCCAAACCAAGCTCTTTTAGGTTCCTCATTTAGAACTTGAGAACTACATTTCACCTTAGAAGTCATCTTAGTTAACCTATTGGCTAAATTGTACATCTTATGACTTTACCAAACCATGTTGCTAGCTTACCAAGAAAAATCAAGTTAAGGAAATGCTTGCCCATAAGAAATCTCTTGAGCACCAACTGAAGCCAGGGTGCCACAACCCTTGCTGGTTGGTCTAACTCTGGCACTCCTTAAACTTGATATTTATCCAACATATCTCTCAAGGAAGTATTATGAGTCTTGAATATTAATTCATCTTAAATAAGAACTATAACATATATTAATTCATCTAACTTATAAAATCATATATTCAACTACTTTCCACCTTAATAAAATGAAACCTAGTATGCTTAAGGATGCTCTAAATCTAACTTAGGCCAACTAACCAAGGCTACTTTAACTTAGGCTTTGATACGAACTCTATCACACTTGGCCTTTTTCGTAACATTTTTTTATCTATAGGTGCAACCAGACTAATATACTGATCAATGTATTTGACTAGCCACCTTTCACTCTCCTAGCTTGACAATCAAACTAGTAGTCATAATACCCTAATCTAATCATCATGATCATGACATGTCACCCAAATTGAACCATGTCCCTACACAAACAAGTCACCTAGTTTACTTAAGAACTAATTCATTATAAACTAGGAAACCTTGCAATATACATCGATGTGCATGTGGTATCAAAGCAAACTTTGTAACATATGATAAAGCATATTAACACAAATGCAAAATATCAAACAAACCAACACATGGTCCACAAACCATCCAAAAGTCTAAGTCTATCATAAGAAATGATATAAAAATATCAACATCAAATTCCATCATAAAAAGTTTTGTATAATCCAAAGTCCAACAAATATAAATGACAATGATATGTATGAATAGAAAAGTACAATTATAATATCATAAAATAATAATTAGATGAATAATCTACTAACTCTATGCCTGCTTTAACTCTTGTGTCAACTTCTAACTCCTTACACTTGTAGATGATATAAAGGAGGGGGTAAGTGTTATACCCAGTAAAATATTATACGTTTAATCTTCAATAATTCAGTTGTGGCTTAGATGATTTCAGATCGACAGTAGGATGAGCTAGGAGCTCAATTGGAGGCTATTAGAATTTCTGAAATTTTCTGGGGATTTTTCGGAGCACCGAGGAAATTTTTAAGTAATTTTCCCTGTTTAATTGGATTTATTGGATTTTTGGAAATTCGAAAATCTATTTTTAAACCGGAAATTTGGTTTTTACCGCGCGTGAACCGGACCGGAGCGGTTCAGCGAAGGCGGGGGCGGTTCGCCGAGTGCGTTTGCGCGTGCGGTTGAATAAGCCACGGATAAGCGGATCGGACGGACGAGATCAGCGGTGGAGATTAACCGGCTGATCGGGTTTAAGCGGCGTTATTAGAAGGTCAACCGGCGCTTAATGGGTTCTTAACGGGTTATTACCGGTTTAAGCTGGGTATTTAACCCAATTTATTCGGCTGTTAGGGTTTTCGAGCGGTGGCCGGAGACGGGGTGTTCGCGGCGAACGGCGATACTTTCCGGCAGCCTTTCAAGGGGCTTTTTGTACCTGGAGGTTCGCGAGACCGAGGAGAATCGATTGGTACCGGTTTCGTTCGGCGAGGAGCAGCGGTTGGTCGCGTGCGAGCTTCACCGTCGCCGGAGAAGGAAGGTAGGAAATTCAGATTTTAAATTAGTTATTTAGCAAATTAAATATGGATTATTTTGCAAATAGCTACCGGAGCATGCGAATTGTGGTTTTTAGAATTGATTAATGCAAATTATTGATTTTAGCATTTTAGGGTTTTCTTCGGAAAATTATAACCACCGAATTTGGGAATTTTACCAAGCATGTGATGATTCAATTATGTGCTTTATTCATGTTAAGGCAGTATCGTATGCTGAAATTGTTTAATTTCATAAATTGTCAAATTGGGGATTGGATGAAACTCCTTCGGCGGAAATTTTGATTGAACCTTAGAAATTAGTGGCTTTATTGAAACATTAGGATAGTATGAACATCGGATTTTGTTTCTTCTTGTTCGCGGTCGCCGGAAATCGGCGGAAGAATTGGATTTGGTCGGCGATTGCGTCGGCTAGGGTTTCGCGGGCGTCGGACCGAGGAAGGAGATGAATTAGGTTAATTATATTTAATCAAGTAATGGTAAATTTAATTTAATGGTATTTATATAATATTTATTAACGGATTATTAATTAATTATGTTCGGCGGTGTCGCGGTTCAGCACGAAGGCCCGAACCGGTGGCGAGATCCGGTTCAGCGGGATTCGGCGCGGACGAACGGCGCGGTGCGGAGGAGAGAGAAGCGGAAGGAAAAATTCGGAAATTTATTATTAATCCGAATTTTCGGAAGTAAAAAGATAAACGGAAAATTTAATTCGGAAATTAATCTGAATTTTCGGAAAAAGGATATATATGTGGAATTTAAATTTTATTCGGAAAATTATTCCGAATTTCGGAAAAAAAATGGATAAAGGGCGGAAATTGAAATTGGGATTTAAAAATTTCCTGAAGTAGAGAAAAATGTTATCAGTGATGACAGTACAGTTGAAACAGTCAGACAGAGGTATGGTACATGGATGTTACCAGAACAGTCAGTAACTGGTACAGTTTGTATTGCTTGGATGGCGATGGCATGGATTGAGTCAGTTTACTCAGTGTTGGCATATTTCACGGATTGACATACTGGACCGGACTACTATAGGCCCTATATGATGTTTTAGGGTAGTTGTGGTAGGTAACTGTGCGGTACAGACTTAGCTTCCACAGTATACATGTGGACTGGTATGCGCCTTGTTGTATCTGGACACATGTTGCCGAATCTTGGAGTTAAAGCTTGGCAATGACTGTAGGGGCATGGCTTCTATGGAAATTGTAGGGAGAGGACTCCTTGGGACGGTGGCTGAGTCGATCTCTTCTGGTCCATAAGAGTCTCCAGAAGATTGATTGACGAGAGACGCTGCGGGTTGGTGCTAGGCGTTGTGATGCGTGTTTCGAGTGGGCATTCCCACTGGCATGCTTTGCCTAGGCGCCATGCGATTTTCGAGTGGGCACACCCACTGGCATGCTATGCGGTGTCGGGTGCTAGGCGTTGTGATGCGTGTTTCGAGTTGGGCATTCCCACTGGCATGCTTGCCTAGGCGCCATGCGTGTTTCGAGATGGGCGATCCCACTGGCATGCTACCTGGAAGCCCAGAGGAGAGCTACTCTGGTGTGACTGGGGTTGACTGTGGTTGGTCGGAGTCTGGGACTGAGAGTGCCTTCCCACCATACATTGTTATGCTGTATTCCTATACTCTTGCTATTATCCTTCTCTTGCATGTGAATTCTTACTAGCTATCTTTCCTACTGGGCGTAGCTCATTTCGTTATTATCTATATTTTTCCAGCAGCTCGGCAGACTTGACGCCACCCAGATTAGGTGGGATTGTGGTCAGCAGGCTAGTGGAAGATATCTGATTTGTGATTTTCTGAGACATTTTGGTGAGTGTGATTGATACTATTGGATGTATTCAGGGAAACTGTTCTTCTTATGTCATGTAATATGTGAGGGTGATTCTAACTTATGTATCTGGTTGGATGATATTGTACTTGTTGGACTTGGATCTTATTCTTATGATGTAGTTCCTTTCATTGTTTACTTTATTGTCTTGGTGGTATGGTGTGTGGAGTGCCATATTTTATCTGTGGATGTTATGTATTTTATTTTTGATGGTGAGGTCATTACATGACTATGGAACTTAACCGTGGGGATTCAGACTTCTATTAGATCGGTTCTCCTATCGGTATGGGATAGGAGTATTGGGTCTAGTAGGAGTAACATTGCGCGAGTCCATCTGTTAATTCAGGAGTCATGAATACTGAGTTGACGGTGTACCCGGGAGATGGGATCCACATTGTTAAGGAAAGTAGGTGTGTAATGATGTGTTATATCCTATGTTTTTCGTAGGCTACTCAGGTTGGTATGGGACGATCTGAGCTGTCTATATGTAAAAAAAAAAAAATGTATGCCAAAAATCAGCCTAGGAAAAATGGGGTGTAACAGTAAGCTAACCTCAATAGGAAATCTTGAAGTCTTTTTATAAATATACTCATGTAGTAGTATAATAATATATCCAAAAAAATATTATTAATATAAATAATGTTAATATATAAAATATCTCAAACTACCAAACTAATTCAAGGCATGAAACCTTAATCATTGATCCTATCCAAAACCTATCAAGGCCTCATAAATCTCTATGATATTATAATAAAAAAGTATAAAAAAGTGGATGCTTAATAACCCACCAATAGACTGATACTATCTCTAAATCCATAAGGGCTATAGTGCAAGGTTTTAGCACTTTTATTTCATCATGTAATTTGACACTCTCTTATAAGAAGTTTAATCACTCGCTATGTAGCTCTCAAAATCCTCAATAATCATGCAACACTCTATCAAATATTCTTGTACATCCATAATCTCTACAAATATCATAATAAATTAATGGCACTTAATTGAGTCACTAGCAAATGTCTATCAATCCATGGTTAGGTCCTTACTACCCACATGACCAATCCCATAGGACTCTAAGAATCCTAAACAATGCATGGCACTCTACACCATATCATAACAAAGTACATAATCTTTCATAAAGTAAGATTGAGCTAGTTGTGCTCTATCACATAATATAATTTAATGAGAGTCTTACTATTTGGCTATCTCACCTACCTAACTCTAACTAAAGGCCATCATCTAAGGTCCACATATCATAATTTATGTCTTCATTATGATAGAATTACTTATCATATAGCTTCAATTTATATAATTTTATTATTAATTATCTATAGTTATTTAAAATATTCTTATAACCCTAATTTATCATCAAAAATATCACCATCATAGACATAACCTAGTTCAAACTTAAAGTTACTCTTAAGTAGATTCCATTTAGATGAAGTAATCAAGATGATATTCATATTACTATGGTCAAAAACTTTGTTGCTTAAATTTTATTATGAGACTCTCTTAGTTGTAACACCAATTCATTATTTAATGTTTCTATTTGGACTACCTTGTATGGGTGGATTGATTATTTTTCTTAAGTTCCCATGTTAGCCACACCTCACATTTTATGCTTTCTTTATGTAGGACATTTTGATCATTTTCATATTTAGTGTTTTAGTTCAATATCATATAATAGAGCTCTTAACTTATGAGAAAACTCTATATGAAAAGGGAAATTATTTGTTCATACTTATACTTCAATCTCTTTTGTCCCATATTATTTGTAAATTTTTCACTCATAAAGATGAACTCTATATTTGGAGACTAGAGCGATAATTATGATTATGACATTGAAAATTTTGCCATCAAGTCTTTCTAAATGTGTATGAATTTCATTCCTCTGAGAAAAGTGACCTCAAGTCCAAAAAGTGAAGACCCTACCCAATTTGTTTTTCATGCATATAGTAATTTTTTGAAACTCATTTTCTTTATTTAAAGATTTTTCTTTTTATCTTTAGTATTAGTCTAAGAAAATTTAGAGTTCCTTTTAGTTTCTTCTTTTTTCTTATTTTCTTTTTCTTTATTATCATATCTTCACCCCCATCATTCCTTAACCTTTCCCATCATTTCTAATACCTCACCACCTCAAAAAACTTCCAACCCACCACCTTCATAATGTTTCCCCTCTATAAAAAGTGGAATCTCTCATTTGTGTACTAGTTTAAAGTTATTAATTCATACACGGATGTGGTTTGGACATGATATTTGCTTGATATCACAAGTGTGAATCATAGTCCAACAAATTCTACTTTATATGTATGCATCATTTATTGTTTGTTTAAGCCACCATACACATTAGTTTTTATCTATTCTTTTAAGCAAGAGTGTAATTCCTAGTTTCAATAGGTTTCTTGACCCATTGATGATCCAACATTTTTGTGTTTTAAATGGTTGAGCTTTTTTTGTTCCATTGCAAATTTGATTTGTGAACTTGATGTGGATGAATTTCATCCCTTAAGCTAAGCCTTAAAACTTACTATACATATAGTACTTAATTAACTTACATATTTCATATTAACTTTGATATTAGAGCATGAAGGTTAAGATTCACATTAAGTATTTCATTGCACTTTGCATTTGATTTAGCTGGGTATTTTCTTACAAGTTCTTATGATTTATGTGTTAAATTTGCTAAAAAATGCTCCATCCATTTAGGCATAAGCTCTCTATGGATGGTTTTTTTTAAGTATTTTGTGGCTAGGATTCCACTATTAGATTGATAATTTCACAGGAAGAAATCTTTTGAGCTTAACTACTCATCAATTGGTCCAAAATCATACAATAATTTTTACATTATTTTCTTTCCATTTTAATTACTACAATTATCTTTCTTTATTTTACAACACATTTACTTTCATATCCTTAGTTTACTTTATTTTTTATCTTTATTTTTATTATTTTTTTACTTATAATATTTACTTTATTGTCATATTTTCTTATGCTTAACTTTGTTTATAAGAGAAAGTTAAAATTGTTAGAATTTCACATCACATACTTCCTTTAATGTAATAAAAAAAGAAGAAAAGCTTAAGGAAGCATGTTAATTACTCTCATAAACTAAATTTTTTAATGTTGGAGGGTAGATATTGTTTAAGTTTAAAGTTGATTTCCTAAAATGTAATGCTAAATGCAAAAAGAAAGGAGTAGAGCGAGAAAGAATTCATGAAAATAAGAGAGAATTGCCATATCCTTTTGGCCTTAAATATTTCTTACTCTAAGATAAGCAAAAAAACATTTTAATTTACTTTTTGATAAATGACAAAAAGGGGAGGCATAAAACTTGAAATGAAAATTATCACGTCTTCCTAAAATAAGGTTAAATTATTATGACTACACCCATTTAGTAATAGAATGAATTAAGGGGAAGCATTTATATGCATAATTATTTCTATCAACATTTTTCATTTAAAGTTAAGGTTTTGTCATCTTTAGAAGAGGAATAAAATTGAACTCTTGGAATGTGTGTAGTTAGTTTGATGATAATAAAATCAATCTTACTTGAGAACTAATATTTCCATTTCGGTTCTTTCATATTATGTTTCTTGAGTTTATTTGGTGAATTGTTTTGAAGTGATGTAATGATTATTCAAACAAAAAGAAATTGGTAAGTTGATTTACAACTCAAAAAGCTCTTTGGCAAATTATTCAAAGAGAATGCAATTAGTCTGAATATGAAGACTGAGCAAATTTGGCAAAGCAATCAAGATGATGACATGGTCAATTGAGTGTAGTTTATGGAGTCATATTTATTTGGTTTAGATTCTAAACTTATTACAATAATCTTGAGGCAATAGAAGCATATTAGTGCATTTAATAATGTGTAAAACTCACATAAAAAGCTTTCTAAAATGCTCTTCACACATCAAAAACTTTTCTACCAATTTAAACTTAATATTTTAATATCCATGTGTTACATCAAATGACCAATGGAGTGTTAGATAAACAATATGACGTTAATCATATTATCTTACAGTTGAATTAAACAATTTGTCTGCTTGCTAAACTAAATGAGCATAAAAATAAACTCTTTGTCAAATGATTATTGGACCATCCAATACTTTGATATTGATTAGACTATACTATAATTTGATCAAACAATCATGTTTAGAATTGATTGGATAATCCTATAATGAGATAGGGTAATCCAATCTAGATTATAACCTATGCATTAGATTAAGGAATCGAACCATTTTATGGGCTTCTAGGATTTTAGCAATGATCACTAGCTTTTGTAGGAACTTTGACAAATTTCCATTTCTTTGCCCCAAATAGTGTCGTAACTATTAAACGTGTATATGCAATCCTATTTCCCCAAAAAAATTTTACCTTTTCTCTACCTCTAGTTTTAAAGAAAAGAAATTAAGACATTTCTTCTATACTTATTTGTATCATAAAAGTATGTATAATAGCTACTGGATAACCCAAATCAATACAAAAAGAAAATAAAAGTATTGAGAAGTTTCATGAGGATATTGGATGAAATTTCATCATATAACTAAGTAAATAAATTACTTATGTTTTAATATATGTGTGTGTGTGTATATATATGACTATGATAAGGCTAAGTTCACAAAGGGAGCTCAAGTAATGATATGTGTTCATAGAAATTATTGTAGTTATTGTTTCTTTTTAACAGGATAGTACTTTATGCAAGCTTAAATTTATTATCACATGATGGATGAAATATTATATGCACTCATGCATCTTAATTGATAAAATTATGATAATAAACTAACATCATGCATATAATGTAAAAACTATGAGTGGGTTTTTAATTGTTGTTAATAAAAAGAAAACTACGTTAAGAAAATTTTCATACAATTTGATTGTAACAGCTCAAAATTTTACTATATATAATATGTTGTAAATCATGAAAACAAACTAATATAGATAGAATTATTCAAGTAATAAGTAATAAAGTTATTTCAATGAAGTATGATGTATATTAATTAAAAAAGTATTAAATTGATGGCATTTTAGGATGCATGCCATAATTTTAAACAAAATAAAAAATTTTATTTAAGCATACTATTACAAAAAAACTTTCCAAGAGGAATTCAAAGGCATTGGTTTTGTGAATTTTAGATGTTAGAATAATTAATTATGAATGCTTAAGAAAAAGGATATAAAGTTAATTTCCTAAATTGTGTGGAAACAAAAATCATGATTTTTCAAATTATATGAATTGCCTTAATTGGATGGGATTAATGTAAATTTTTGCCTGGGTTAACTCAATCATTAAAGTGGAGTAAAAGGGGAGAGAGAGGGATCATCCATTTAAGCAAAATCAAAAGATATGGAGAGAAGAAGTTTGACTAAGAGAAAAAATTAGGAAAAAGAAAAAAAAAGGAATTGTTGAGGAGCTTGAAACATATTGTTACAACTTAGAGAGTGTTGTACCCTTGAGATTGATGATCACCAAATCTAGATTTTAATTATTGGTGGTTGTATGAGTTGTTATAGATATGTAAAAATAGTTAATTGATGCATGGATGATTGTGTGGAGCAAGGCACATATACCATAAGAGTGGAAGGATGCTTGAATAACTTTGCTTAAAGAGTAGCTCAACCTTTAAAACATCAAGCCATGATGAAAAGCTCTTTGTGGCTTGGTGAAACCACATGGAGGTTTTCATTTACTATAATTAAATTATTTGAATATTAAATCTTTTTTCTTTTAACAAGTGGTACTTAAGATTCTTCTCATGCATGAATTCTTATCAAACCTTTGTTCCTAAATTATTTTTCTTCTACATTACATTTGAATTTGAGTAACATTAATATAAATCACTTTATATTCATGTCAAGCTCTTAGGTTGAAGAAATCAAAGTTAAATGAACAATATATTTAACTGTCTTATAAATGGACAATACAAAAATCATTATCAAATTTGTATGATTCAAGTTCAAGCCTATATTTCTACCTGTGTTCTTAATTGTGTTGGTATTATATAAATACTATGGCCTCATCATATAGATACAATAATTCTAGTTAAAATATATGAAATGTCAACTTGTTCGTATAAGGTATCTAACTTGTGTGTAATTTACACTATATGTTGGGATTAGAGTTATTATAAATATTATATATATGAAAACTTCATCCTGTGTGTGTGTGACTATGTTTCCTCTCACTATATTTGAACTAAAAGTGAATCAAACATGTACGAGCTTACGGTTAGTTTTAGACTTTCTTTTAACATTCACATTATATAGTACAAAGAAATATGTGGCATTAGCATGACCTATTTTCTACATAGATAGTTCAAATAGACTTAGAATAAATAACATTATAATGTACTTGTACAACTATGATAATTCTATCATATATACACAATCTCTTTAGTAAGATTTAATAATTAAATATAGCATGATCATATTACACTTCATCCACATACATAATTACATCATACAAAAAATCCTGAGAGCTTCACTTTAAATAAAATAAATTATTACATGGTCAATCCAAATAAGAAATTAATATACTT
The DNA here is from genome assembly GCA_023846275.1 of Vanilla planifolia. NCBI lineage: Eukaryota > Viridiplantae > Streptophyta > Magnoliopsida > Asparagales > Orchidaceae > Vanilla > Vanilla planifolia. The sequence continues at coordinate 28,660,691 of CM043869.1, read as the reverse complement.
GCATGATAATAGTGATCATCCAATGTGATGGTATAAAAACTTAAGTTATGTAATAAGAATATTCATTGTATCATACAAGGATAATTTTTATAGTTGTATGATAATCCTTTAGTTATTGAAATGATCAAGTCATACTGATGAATTATAAAGGTGATCCCTGTTTTATGCATATCATCCCTATATGACATCTATATTATAAATGTATGAATATGAACCTAAGGTTATAATAGCTAATTTAAACTACTTTGAAAAGCTCAAATAGTCGTTATGCATTCTATACTCAGCCTTAAACTATTCAAGGGTATAAATACTTGTGCATCAAAGAGAATAGGTTAGTGATCATGATTACAAAATCATATAGTAAAGAAAAAGGACTAACCATTCTTTATAATTTTGATTGGAGCATCGCATTGAAGAGAAATAATTTCTCATTTCAAATTTAGCTAATCTTACTACAATTCATTTTAGAATTTATGCTCTTAATCTCTCTTGCATTATTAGCATTTGTGTCACTCTTATTATAAGAGGATTGAAGTATAAGCTATTGTATTATTTCATGTATAATTTTTGTAACTAATTTCTTTTGTCTTTTGTAACTTTTCTAAGTTATTAATGCCTCCTCTAAGCACCTTTCTTGTATTTGGTTTACCCATTTTAGCTACAAAAGAAAAAGAGTAGATTAATAAAATCCTGGTTAAGCTGACTGGGGGTGGTGGAACCTAAAACACGTATACATTCCTTTTACTTGCATTACTTGTCTTACTTTGATTATTTCATTACTTTATAATATCTAGCTTAATAGTAAAGTATTTTCAAAACTTGATAACTTTTTCTAAGAACTTTGTTTTGAGATCAATTAAGATTAAAAAAAGTTTTGAAGTATAAATTAATTGATATATCAACGTGGATTAAACTTACTAGCTACATAATTGCCCCCCCCCCCCCCCCGCCCCCTCATTATGCATATTACTCACCTATATTTTAATAAAGAGGATGAAAAAAGTTAAGAAGAATAGAAAAGAGTTACTAGATATAGATTATTACAATTTGAAACAAAGAATAAGAATAAAATCGAGCAACTGAAAGAGGTAAGGATTGTATTTAAATTATTTTAGTTTGTTTAATCCATTCTTTTGTAAATCTAAGTGTATATAAGTTGCTATATGAATTAAAGAGGGCTGTGGTAATGATTTGATGAAATTTGAGATTAATTCATGTTGGTATCAAGAAGATGAGAAGGAAATTATTTCTATCTAAATCAGATTGTATAATACGATGAAATCAATCATATTATATGATCCACTTAAGTCAATTTGGAGCATAGGATAAAATTAGTCCATTAAGTCATTATAAATACATTCATAGGTTGATTATACTTCCAAACATATTGTATGCTGAATAATTAGTTAGTAAGTGTAAGAAAAATAAATGAATCATACTATACAAATGATCAGGTCATATAGGAAGATATTTGGTTAAATGTTAGAGGTTAAGAAAATATAGGGATTACATTATACAATGTGTATAACTATATTATATGGTTAATTAATATAAGGTTGGATCAAATAGTCTAATGCTTAAGAAGGATGTTGATCATACTATATGATGGAAAAAATATTTAATAGTTATATTATATGAAACAATACTATAATTGATATACTCGATGGTATTGTAGAAAATCTTAAAGAGGAAAAGATTAGCCAAGAAATTTTTATCTCAAAGTTAGATTAGTAAATCTAATAACTTTGATGTAAATATAATAGTAAATTTATTTATATTTTTAAATAGTTTTTCTTCTTATTGGTTTAATGGTTATTATATTTCTTATGTTAAGTCTTTCATTCATAAGTTTTTATTTATGGGATTGAGTACTTAGTTATTAAATATGAAATAAAAATATTCACGTAGAAATGTTAACATAAGGGAATGTATATATAAGAAATGCATAAAGTGATAATATGTTATATAGACATTTAATAAGGTTATTCAATAATGAAGGAAATGAAATATAATAACCATTTTTTCTTAAGACATCATCATCATATGAAAGGGTAAGGATAATTTTATAGGTGAAATGACCTCATTTGATAGAATCAAGATATCCTTATACACATACACACACACACACACACACACACACACACACACACACACACACATATATATATATATATATATATATATTGAAACTCTAGTATTATGTACATGATGGCTAGGATCAGCATACCCTTTGTTTTGGGTGAATGTTAACTGATATCATATAGTTATTAGTTATTGGATCTAAAGTATAATGATCTAAAAAAATTAGGCCTTATAAAACATAATATATAGGTAAACTATAACTTAAAGAACAAATAAGAAGAATGCATGTTCACATTTTATGTAATTCATCTATAATTATTAGTTCTATTGGATCATTTATGTCATAGTTTTTGAGATTTTATTATCTTATATAATTTATCTATTAAGTTCTTTAAGATCTCATTAACATTTATATCATAGCACAAATATTCATTACATTGAAAGTTGGGGATTTGATGTTATAAGTTAGGATCCTACTCATTAGCTGACTCAATAACTATGATATTGTGTGGATTTGATGATAGAAGATTTTTGTAATATAGTTTCACATGTGTATAGATAGTATATGGTTATTATTCATGTGCTTTATATATACGCACATATGAACTTTTGGTTTGGATTTTATGTTGTAATGGTTTTATATTATGATACTATGTGATGGGTATTAGTATTGGATGGGCTTTTAATTTATTTTACTATTAGATACTTAGGTTTTTTTATGCCCTCACATGTGATTTTATTTCTTTCTAAATCCTAATTACCATTAACATTTCTAGCTTAGTGAGATATAGACTTGATATTGATATACTATATAAAAATATGTTTGTTCTTATAAAAATTAAAAAGCATGATTTACTAATGTTGAGATGAAAAGCATGAATTTTTGTGTTTCATATTATGTATTAAAATTGTCAATTGTCATCTAAGATTTGGAATGTAATAAAAGGAAATGTGCATGATAATATTTAAGTATGAAAATGGTACATAATAAGAATGGATTTGGAAAAGAAATTAGAAATTAAAATGGCACTGAAGTGAGCATTCAAAATTTTCATATAAATGACCTTCTCCCAATAACCATGCCCACATTGGCTTGAGCTAAATATGAAATTTCATGAGCAATGGTTTTCTCTTGATAACCTCACTAAGGTTAGCTCTAGTGGTGATTTATGTTATCCCCACTAAGATAATGTATCGATTGATATTGGAATAATGACATCTAGTGATAATCATTAGATTGTTGTCTTAATTAAGGTTATGACCTCTAGCGATAATGTAATCACCCTTTACGTGTGGATTATTTTCTATGACATTTATGAGAGCTTTGATCCCATGTAGAAATGATTGTTTAAATAAAATTATGATCATAAAACTACACTTCAAAAGAAGGGCTTTATTATTCATATTTTTTTATATAAGTGCTCTTCAATTATTTAACCATTATTTTTGTAAATGTTGTATCAAGAATCATGTTGAAGGTTGTTTTCATGGACCATTTATTATTTTACTTATAGTTCTTTCATATGATTTTATCGATTGAGTCATTGCTTAGCTCATACTTATTATTTAATAAACTATTCAAGTGCATCAAAAACATTAGATGGAGAGAGTAAATGAGATATATTTTACTTGACCATTATGTGCTAATAGAAAGAAAATTGTACATCTTATATTTAATGCTTTAAATTGGTGTGGGTTGTTCATTTCTATACTTGTAGCATATAATATTATTTTGAAAATAATATTTGGATAAAATATTTCAACTTTGCTTTAAATTTATTAGTGGTAAGTTGACTAACCATGTTTTGGACAATTTTTGAAAAATCATACTAAATCATATCTTGGTACTTGAGTTGTGAAAGGTGGTATCATAATAAGTTGGGTATTCTAAACTATATCCTAAATGCATGTGAGCAATTCTAGATGGGTAGTGCATTTTAAATGATGCCACACATATTATTAATAGTTCTTCTAAGAAGCTTGTTTTGTTTAATGTATAGCATAAATTATTGTTACAATAATAAATAATGAGAAGTAATATAGTTTTCTATGAGATGAATTGAATTATTAAGCTAAACAGTTGGAAGACAATTAAAGTTAATTGCTTCAACGCAAGATAATTATATTAGAATATAAATAAAGATTTCTATAAACACGAGATGACTTTCAAAGGTAAATTATCAATAAATGAAAAGCTATTTATCCAAGTTTAAAGTGGAAGAAAATAACATAGTCAAATAGAAACTTTGGTTTGCAAAATTAGAGAAGAAATATCAAAAGATGAACAAAAATACTTATCATATTAAAAAAGCTTTATTTTAGATTTGAAGATAAGAAAATCATTATTACTACAATTGTACTAGTGATGTAAGAATTGGCTTGGATAACATTAGTTAGTGGAATTATAAGTGCATTTTATGAAGAAGTAATTATGATCTAGCACTTGAGAATTCCAAAGTTGTTGCAAAAGAATTCTTCTCCTTAGTGATCATCAAATTTTATGCTAGGAAAGAGAGGATGTTTTTAGCTAGTTAGACATTTTTGGTAAACATTCAACCACAATTTCATAATATAGATTTCATTACATAAAAACCTCATAACTAGGGTAACAAAGCCATGTTGATGTTGTTCCTTCTTTACTATTTATGTTTAGGGTACATAATATAGCTTCAATGAATGAATAACTCATGAACATCTTTTCCTTTTTTTATTAATGAACAAGGTACTAGTTTTCATATATTCTCCTCTTTTATCCTATGAAATCCCTCTTTTTGTGTAAAAGTCTTCTCTTTTATAAACATTAGAGAGTATTTTAATTACACAAGTTGACAAATTGCCTCCTTCATGGTACAACTAGCAAGTGAAAGCATAACATTCTCATTTCCTAATTCCTTAAACTTGACTTCATAAGTGTCTTGATCAAAGAAATACATTAGAATTCTACATCATATAATCCATCAATTAATGAATAGTATTTAATTATCACTAACCATAAAAACATAATAGAGGTTAATAACAAAATAATATGACACTTCTCCATATAAGGTTGCCTTCTTTCTTTAGTAATTAACTTTTCTTTCTCCTAGTTCATGTTTTCTCAAATTTTATAAGGGTATTCAATTACCAATAACACCCTAATGCATTCTAATATGATGTGATTCCTTTTATGCAAGCAGTTCCATTATATAAACACAAAAGTCAATATTTTGCTTAATTTGTTTTTCTCAATATTTAATTATCACTAACCATAAAAAATACAATAGAAGTTAATAACAATACAACATGAGACTTCTTCATATAAGGTTGCACTCTTACTCTAGTAATAACCTTTTTCTTCAATAGTTCATGTTTGCTTAAATCTTTTCAAGGGTATTCAATTGCTAATAACACCCTAGTGCATTCCAATATGATGTAATTCAATTTGTGCATGCATATCTAATATATACACACAAACATTCAAGATTTTTCTTGATTTTTTTTCTCATTATCATTAGGCTCTACCTCAGATGTCATGTATAATTAAAGGAGGTTGTTGACATAAGTAATAAATGACACATACAATTTATAATATCAACAAAGTGTAAATAATCACTACCTACAATTTCTCAACTACTTCAAGATAACTCCTTCCTATTTTCTTCTTTCTCAACTCTTAATTTCTAAATTTATTGATTTTGTTTAAGTGCATCTATCATCCTTTGGAAACGGTCTTTGAAATGACTTTTACAAGTAGACAACCTTGTTTCAAAAGGTGTAAGGATTGATGAAATTCCAACAAAAATTTCCTAAGAATAAAGTGTTTGGATTATCTAATCAATGATCTAAGGAATGGTGACCTAAATGTTTAAATGCTAAGATAGACACTTATCAAATAATTCCATTCTAAGAAGTCACACTTATCAAAGTAGTTTTAAAGGAGAAGAGAAAGTAACATGCTGAAAAATTTAGAATCATTTGTTAATGACAAAGCGATGATTGCAATGAAAGATGGAAAGAAGATGAGTCCAAGATCTTTGAGATAAAAAAGTCATTCTATTGCAAATGCCAATGGAAGAACCATGGTGGAGGTCTTCCTAATCACTAATCAAGTAATGGAAAGAGATAAACAAATTCAACAAAGAGAGATAAGCACAATTTATGTGAGAAAACAACAATATTAGTTAAAATACCAAACATAATGGAGCTTTTAGGTACAAGGAGATGAATAAAAATCCCAATAAATCTAAAAAATGAATATTTAAAGAGAATATTTTCTTGTTATTACAAGTTTATGATCGTTGTCACTTTGGAATCCCATTCTTCCTACATATGCTTAAGAGCCTTACTAACTAGCTCATAGTTTGAAAAAGATTTTTTGAGTGCAAATCATTTACAATTTTAGTGAGTTTGTTAGCCATATCAAAGAAAAATTCTCCATTCTTTATATCAAACAATTCATGCTTATGGGCTAATAGGTTTATGTGGCACTCCCTGACCTCATCATTCCTTCATATGTAATAACAACTTTATCATAGATTCCCTTGCCAATATTTAGCATTCTAACCTTCATGTAATCATCTAAAGTTAATGCATAGTAAAGACACGTGATTGACATTTCATTCAATTTTGTTATAGAAGCCTCTATAGTAGTCCATTTGGTGAAGTGTTTTTCAATTATGTCGGCATCCACAAAATTCATTAACGAATAGAATCTTGTTTCGTAATATGCCAAATACAAAAATTTATTGATTACAAAAACTATGACAAACACATTTTTAAAAACATGAAAGGTATTTTATAGAAAAGTAATGATTTGGTAATAGACTACCCTTCACAAATTGATGATCTCAGAAGAAATGAAAGTACCATTTGGATCACCCTTAGAATTTTACCAAGTTAAGGGTATTAGCTATGATAACACATGTTTAGGTTCATGTCATACATAAAAGTGGGGATTGGAATGGTGGTGCAATAAAAATAAGCAAAATTAAATCTTTAAAGCTTCTTGTAAAATCTTTTACAATGTTCAACATTGTTTCTTAAATCAAGAAAAATTGATTATAAAGCATTGATTCTTGCAAGAAACATAAGCAAAACAAAAACTAGAAAATAAAGAAGATTCATAAGGTTGATAGTTTTAGACGATTCAACTTAAACCTGAGCTTATGTCTACTCCCAAGTAACTTGCACAAACACCATTATCAAATAACTCCATTGCAATCGAGTGGGCAAACCCAAGTAAAAACTATGATTTTTCAAGGATCAACCACACTCACTACCTAGGGATAGGGCCAACTACTCCAAACATCTATGCCTTGGAACCAAGTTGAGAAAACATAAACAAAAAGATAAAGTGTACAAGCTCCTAACAAAAGATAGGCAAAACAAATCTAATATTGAATAATTATGACTCAAATAAAAATGTAATGAAATGCACAATGAATACTTCAAAACTTTGTAAAAGAAGACTAGAGAAAGAGTTGCAAAAACTACCTTCACTATCTCCTTCTCTAAAATCCAGTGCTTTTTTTTGAAAGATATCCACGTTACTTGTATAGCTAGTGGTACATGCCTTTTTCAAGTGTATAAAAAGCATAGAATTTTATTCTCATCATTTATAATCCATTTTAGTTCTTATTATTTGAATTTATGACCATTTAGAATCTTGAACAATCGATTAGACCTTTTAACGGCTCTTTAGGGATCATTTCACTACAATCTAGCCATCATGCTTACCAAAATTAGACGAGATTGTATGGTTCAACATAAGGATCGTACAATTCAATATTCACATTTTTTGCATATATTTGGTATGAAATAATATTAATGTGATATATAATTTTCATAGTTTTACTTAGGTTTAGAATGTGTAGATCAAATAACATATTATAACATTTACACATTATAAAATTTTCTGAGGAAATCTCTATTAACTTGAGATACTAATCATTAAACTAGTCATACAATTTGATAAGACATACCATACTATATGATAGTCATGCTTTTCCCTTTCCATAATTATTTTAGTTTAAAGATATTGAAAAAACCTAAACTTTTCTTCATACTATCTAATATAATTTCATTATACCATATGAATTCTTTAGGTTTCCCTTAACCCTTTATAGCACTAAATCTCTCCCTTTATCGAATAGCTTGATCAATTAGATTTAGCCCTCACAGATATGTCATATTGTTTAATCCTATGATGGTACCATTTGATGACACTAGATGCCACTATTAGCCTAATTCTAAAAATTCAATTATTGAATTATCTACTTCATAAAAAAGCTAACCATACTATATGAGGCACGAACAAATGGTATGTTTATTTATGCAATTTTTTATCAATTACAATAAAATGATTTTTGAAATCATGCATTGATTTAATGTAATATAATTGAGCCATAAGTTGCTTCAATTTACAAATAAAGGAAAACTCTCACTTAAACTACTTAAAGTTCTTAAGTCATCTCAACTCTTAGTCATCCTTTCTTTAGCTTATATTACTTCTTCCTTTTCATTTTAGTATGCTTTGATCTTAAAGGAATTTGCTCATCTTGTAATCTTGATCACCTATCTTATCTACAATCAAAATTAGATTAATTAATAAACTACTTAATTATATTGTTCACCAAAAACAACTTATAAAATAACTCAAGAGACTAACAATCACTCCCTCTTTTATGATAACAAACCAAATAAATTTATGATAAAGAAAATAAGTATTGAAGAATAGAACATATCAAATGGTTGAGTAAAGTTTAATTATAAGTAAATAGAATACATGGATGAGCTCCCCTTCACTAATAAACTCCCCACAAAGTTAAGCTTAAAATTTCTATTCCCTCTCTATAATCATTAAGAGTACCTTACAAGTGGAATCCATTATTCCCAAAGATCTTCTAATGTTACAAAATATGTCCTTAATAAGAATCTTGGTAAAGATGTTTATTAATTACTCATGGGTTGGTACAAATTAAATGTTTACATCATTTTTATCTATGTGATCCCTAATGAAGTGATGTCTAATCTTTATGTGGTTAGCCCTAGAGTGTTGAATAAGATTCTTTGTTAGACATATTGCACTAATATTATCACATTTAATGAGAATTTCTACAAGTGTAATCTAAAATCTCCTAATTACCTTTTCAACTATAGAATTTGTTTTACACATCCACCTAATGTTAGATATTTAGCTTTAGTAATAAAAAGTTTCATAGTCCTTTATTTTTTACTATACTATAAGACTAAGAAGTATGTAAAGAAAATGCAAATTCCATACATGCTTTTCTTATATACTCTATACCTTACATAATCACAATCATTGGTATAAGGACATGACATTATTCATTTTTGGGATACCATATTCTTAAATCCCTAGTGAAAATTAGGTATCTAAAAATTCTCTCTGTGACCTTTATATGAAACTATTTAAGGCATGATTCAAATTAAGTATAAAGTTCCGCACTAAACATTTTATTAGCTCTATTATTCTAATAAAATAAAGATCTTATAATCCCTCAATACAACTTAAAATCAATTAGCTTTCCTTCTCATCTTTGTCAAACACAATTATGGGACACAAAGGTGTTGAGATGGGTTTTTTTGCATATGTGTGTATTATCAAAAGATAATGATAACAAGAATATCAATTAGGCTATAACATTAATTAATGATGCTAATGATTTCTAATCTTAAGAAATTATTAAAATAATTGCTCTACATACACCTCCACTTCAAAACTATTTTTTACATTCATTTGGTATTAAATCCTTTGAAAAAAGTCAAGGCTAATAGTAGTCTTATTGCTTCAAACCTAGCCAATAAGGAAATGTCTTTTCAAAGGCTAGGCCAACCACTTGATTGTATCCCTATTCCGCTAATCTTATCTTGTTCCTAATAATGACCCCATTATCATTTAGTTTATTTTTAACACCCATGTTGTGCCAACAATGATGTGGTCATTTAGTCTTTTTAGAAGCTCTTATACACCATTTATAGCAAATTAATTTAACTCTTCATACATAGTGATGCACCAAAATTTATTTTCTAAGGCTTTACCCACTTCTCTAAGTTTAATTTTTGAAATAAATGCAACTTTAATAATCACTTTCTTAGAAATGTGATTGAATTCCATGAGATGGATTACTTAGGGCTAGATGTCTAGGGTGGTTCTTATTGTAAACTAAGTCCTTAGGCTCTATTATATTTCTATCTTCTTTTAGAGGTTTGTCTTCAAATCTTATTTGTCCAAAGTCTTTTAATTCTTCAAAATCTACTTCTTGGTTTTGGTGTATAGTCTCATCAAACATTATATGAATAGAGTCTTCTATAATTAAATCTCTTTATTAAATAATTTATATGCTATACCATTTGAAGAACGACTTAAAAAGATTGCATCTATTAACTTTCAATATAACCTTCCATGTTTATTATATTTGAAGGTATAACACTTACATCCAAACTCTTAGATGTGTTAACTTTGGATTCTTTTTGTTCTAGAGAACATAAGGTTTCTTATACATTATTGATCTAATAGAAATTTTATTCAAGTGGTAACATGCTTTGTTTACTTAAGCCTAAAGATATTTTGATAAGCTATATTCATGTAACATGGTCTTGGCTATCTCCATTAAGGTCTTATTCTTTATTTTCACTACTCCATTCTATTGTAGGGTTTAAGATGAGGAAACTATTTTCTTGATCCCTAAATCATCACAAAATCTTTCAAACTTTCATTCTCGAACCTCTTTCCATGATCACTAAGAATGTTATTAATAACCAATTCTTTTTTACTTGAATACACTTGGCTAATTTTTTAAAGACCTCAAAGGCCTCTTTCTTTCTAGTAATAAGACCCAAGTTCATCAAATATAGTCATCTATCAATATACATATCCATATTTCATCCTTCTTAAACTATTGATTTGCATGAGTCCAATGAGTTCTATGTCAATTAGTTCTAAAGGTCTTGTGATTCTAATACCATTTATGGTTTTAAGTAAGGTCTTAGTGTACTTTCCATTTTCATAAGAACCACACAAAGTTCCTTCTTTAACCTTTATATTGGGTAGACCTCTAGCCAAATCTAATTTATAGGCCTCTTGAATTAAAGACACGTTAATATGACCTTATCTCTTATGTCACAACTCTATTGATAAAACATGTGCCTTAAGACATGTATTTTGATAATCTCTATTTTCCAAATCAACAAAATATATTATCATTTTATATTCTATGAAATTAAAGTCTTTATTTTTCTTAACAAAATAATGAGTTATATTAAAACACTACATTAAAACCTTTATGACACAATTAGACAATGCTAAGCAAATTATGTTTCTAACCTTTAACAAGTAAAACCTTATCAATAAAATAAGATTAAGAAATACCTATTCTTCTAATACCTTTATTATTCTCTTTTTAGAAATTTCTCCCAATGTAATAAATCTTTCATCCTTTAATATAATTATCAAGAACTTTATCTCATCTCCAATCATATGTCCTAAGTAATCACTATCTCAATGCCACTTACCTCTCATGATCTCCTTTTGGAGGCATACCTACAATATTAAATTGGGTTTAACTTAGGAACCCAAGCTAATTTAAGCCCACCTACATTATTCCTATGTTTGTCATCTATAAGATTCTTAACTCTTCATATTAAACTATGACTATTAATGATAACTAACTTTTTTTATTGGCAAATGGATGCAAAATGTCCAACATGATTATAGTAAAAATATTTGACACTTGATGCAAAGTTATAAAAATGTAAAGCATTATCATAATAAAAAGTTTTCTTATTTCTAACTAAAAGTTTGTGATTAAAAGACTAAATTGCATGGCAAAATATTTTGTTTATATGAAATATGTTCACATTCAAGAGTAGCAAGTTGCTTTCTCAAATTAGAATTTTCTTTATAAATAGATATGTATTAGCCATATCTTCTTCTATATTCATCTTTGAAGCTACTAGCCTATCTTGTAACTATTCACATAATCTCTTATAGTCATTAAAGTCCTGAACAAGTTATTCATGCTTATCAAGTAAATTAGTATACTTTTGTTTAGATCCAAATTTTAAGACATTTTTTTGAGCATTTTGTAGGAATCATACAACTCTAAAATAGTTTCTTCAAGATCATCATAAGAAAGGTTTATCATAATCATAAGCCATCAAGTAGAGATTTACCACTTGGTCATTATCTAGTAAAGATGAAGATGCTATTGTGTCTAAGTCACTCCTATTAGAAACTATTGCTTTATTATTCTTTCTTTTGATCTCTTATTATGGAAATTCATTATGACATGCATAGGCTTCTTATACCCAAAGCAGATGGGCTCCTCCTTCTCTTTATCCCTTCTCATTAATATATTTTTAAAAACTAGCTAAATAATTTCAAACCTCTATATATAATAGGTAAGCCATTTCCTTTTTAGCTTCATTTTCAAAAGAATGAGAGATTTGAGATGCCTTGTTGACAATTTGCTTTTGCTTCCACAACTCTACATCTTCCATCTCTTACATCTACTTCAAGTTTTGTTCATGGGCTACCAATGATCCAATAAGCACATTGAGGAAATATTTGCTTAGGTCCATCACTTCAATGATCATCATCACTTTGGTATTCCATTCTTTCAAAATGCACTTGAGAACCTTAATAACTATCTCATAGTTTGAAAAAGAATTTCCAATTGTGTGGATCATTAACAACTTCAGCAAATTTGTTTACCATATCAAAGGATTCCTTACTCTTCACATTGAATAATTCATACTCATGTATTAATAAGTTTTTGTGGGATTTATTTATCTCATTTTCTGCTTCATATGTAATAAGAAACGTATTTCAAATTTTCTTACTAGCATTCATCATGCTAACCTTCATGTAATGATTTGGAGTTAGTGTGCATTAGAGACATGTGATTGATTTAGCATTCAATTTTGCATAGAAGTCCTCATCGTCATTTATTCAATGAAGGGTTTTCTACCATGTCGCTATTCGCCAATTTCATTAGTGTTGAGTATCTTATTTGAATCATATGCCAAATAAAAAAATCTATGGACTACAAAAACTATGACCCACTTTCCAAAATATAAAAGGTATTTAATTGAAAATTGGTAGGTTAGTAATAGAATGCCCTTCACAAATAGATGACCCAAGAATAATTGAATGTGTCATTTGGATCAGCCTTAGGTTATTAGACCAAATTAAGAATATTAACTCTAATAAAACTTGTTAGGTCCAAGACATACCAAGAACAAGAATTGAATTGGTGTTGTAGGAAAAAAAAGTAAATTCAAATCTTTAAGTCTTCATAAAAAATCATTTACGATGTTCAACGTAGGGTTGTTTATATCTAGAAAACATGATTATAAATATTGATTTCTTGCAAAAAAACTTAAGCAAAACTAAAAATTGAAAATAAAGAAAATTCACAAGATTAATATTTGGGTGGTTCAATTCAAACTTGAGCCTATGTCTATTACCAAGTAACATACATAATCATAATTATCAAATCACTCCTCTATACTCAGGTAGAGAAATTCAAATATAAACTAAAATTTTTCATGGATAAAACATATTATAAACAACCTTGCACTAATTTCCTAGTGATAAGGCCAACTATTATAAAAATTCAATGCATAAGAGCTAGGTTAAGAAAAGGTAAAAAAAGACAAAATCTAGAGGATCTCTCAAAAAACTAGATAAAACAAATTCAATATCGAATAACTTGGCTCAAGTAAAAATGTAATGAAATGCACATTGAGTTCTTTGAAAATATGCAAAGGCAAACTAGAGAAAGAGTTGCAAAAACAAGTTGTACTATCTTCATCCCTAAAATCAATAGCTCTTTTTGAAAGGTATCCAAGTTAATCACATAATTAAAGGTAGTGGCATAATCCTTTTTTTAAGTATGTTAAAAGCTTAAAATCTTATCCTCACTATTTATAATCTATTTTGGCTCTTGCTATTAGAATTTCTAACCATTTAGGATCTTCAATAGTCATTTAGACCTCCCAACAACTATTTTTTAGACATTTCATTGCAAGTAGGGCACCTTATTTTTTAAGATTAAAATGAAATGCACAGTTAAAAATAAGGATTATATCGTTTTATATTCATGTTTTATGATTATCGTTTAGTATGAAATAATATTAGTATATCATGTGTTGGAATTGTAAACTAGAGCTACGCATAAAATGTCGATGTGAATTGTGAAGATTTTAAAACTTCTTAATTTCAAATGCAAAATTGAATACTAATAAAAATATTTTGTTTCTTAACCAAATTTAACAACTAAAATAATCATATAAAATAAATCAATTATTAATCTTAATTACTCATAAATATTATTTAAAAATATTTATTAGTTTTTAAAACAATTTACAACAATGGTAATGTGAAGTAATGAAACATGTAATGCATGCAAATCAAGTAAAGCTAATAAATACAAGAGTTTTGGGTGATCAACCTAACTAATATCTACATCAACCCCAAGTCAAATTGAGTAGGATTCTACTAATAACTCACACCATTCTCTTATTGCCAATAAGGGTAAACCTTATAACATTATACCCTTTGACAAGGCTAATAAAGGTACATCTTACAAAAGAAAGAGTATAGAAGTTTTACAATTTTTTACATGTTTAAAAAAATAAAGGTCATGAATGTCATATTAATCACTTATAAGATCTATATGGCATATGCTAAATGATGTTAAAGATTCAACCAATATAGGAAATTAAAAAAATATGGCTATGGTTAAAGTAATGGGAAGAACTTTCTTCAAGTTTTAACATAGCCTATGTTCAAATATATTATCATTTCACTCTTACAAATGGTTTTGTAATTAGAGCCTCATTAATCAATTCTCTTTAATTTTCTCTTTTATTTATATATGACAAAGAGTTAGTGCAACTAAAGTAGTCCCAATGACTATAATGTGATTCTTAAAATAATTCAACTAGTTTTTATAGGTTTTAATAATGTAATATATTGGTATGTTGAAACAATTATATTAGGATGATGAGCATAATATTTAGATCATCCCATATGATGTGATGATATGATTATCATGAATCAATTATTACTGACTTATCTTATAAGTATAAGAAATTCCTTCATACTACATGACAATTTTGTATATATTACTTAATTCTAATATCATCATACTAGATGACCACAAAGATTGTACATGTATAATATAATTTAGTTTTATTATTAAAATTGATCATACAAGTGTGATAATGGATCATCATTGTATGATAATTATTTTTACCAAATACTAAGCTCTAAAGAAAATCCTATACAATGGAATTATATAAAGAAAAATTATTACATGATCATATAATTATCAACTTATGAAGGTTTAATAGGATAATTATATAAATATGATAAAGTTATCATAGTATTATGACATCTTTAAATCAATCCTTATTCTGGTCATTTATATTACTATAAAGAAAAATAAATCATATAAGTGTAATATATGGATCACCATTATATGTTAAAACAAACCAACATATCTGAGTCTTATTAGAATATTTTTGGTGTTGAGAAAAATCCTAAGATGTTTATATATGCTATTTAGGTTTGGAGGAAATTCTAAGATACTTAGATAAGTTGGTTACGATTTTAGAGAAAGCCTTAGAATATCTAGATATACTAAGGTTTAAGATATCCTAAATAAGGTGATATAAACCCAAGTTTAGTTAGGGTTATGCTACACAGGTTGTTCTAGATTTTAATTAAGGCATGTGATGCTTTTGGTTAAGCCTAAAAGAAAAAAAGAGGTGCCTAGTGTAGTGCCTAAATGTTTTGAATAGGTCTAATATGCTTAATAGTAATGTTATAACTTATTTAGGCAAAAGAATCTATAACAACTTTTGTGCATGGCTCTTATGATTATAGGGAGTAGGGTTAACATGTGGCAAACTATATATTTTGGAGTCCCAAGCCTAGAGAGAAAATTTATTGCTTATAAAACTCATAAAGAATTATGGAGGAACCATTTAATATGATTGGACTCCCTAGATTATGAAGCATTAGATCACATAAGTGGATTCCTAAGTATCAAAGAGTGCCATCTTTTAGCTTAGGACTCTCATAAGCATAGAGAAAGTGCCAAGTTGATGGTTGGAGATTTGTTAATCAGATTATCTGCATCACATGATCATAATATTTTAATAGATTAGAGTTGTCTTAATGGTTAATCAATGAATTAAAATTCTTAAGAGTTATGTCATGAGATGAATGATGAGTGCATTCCTTCTATAGAAATATCTTAGGTTAGGATTTGGCTTAAGTGGGTAAGCCAAAAGCCTGTTGATATTTTAGTTGTGCATGATGTTTAATTATACCTTATTTATACTAATTAGTAATATGTTCATGTTACAATTAATTTTTTTTATATCATAATGTGAGAATTTTTTATTGAACATCTCAGTTCACCCACACATTACATATAAGTCTAAAGAGTTAGGAGCTTGAATTAGAGTTAGAGTTAGAGGTGAAAGAATTGATACTTCTTAGTCATGTTTATATTTCAACATTTCATTTTCATAATGTCTTAGTTGTAGTGATCATGTTTTCTTTATAGTAGTGGAATTTGTACTTTATTGATTTCTTGGTTATGTAAAACATTCATTACGATCATTTATCAAATATATTTTTTATATGTTAGTTTATGGATATATGTGTATCATGATGACAAATTGGCATTATAGATTGTGTATAGATTTCATAATAGGTTTTAGTAAATTTGCATTGGTATTGTGTATACATTGATGTATGTTGGTAAGTTACCTTAAGCTAAGGTGAACTCATTTTTTAATTAACTAGGTGACAACTTAGTAGAAATATAGGATTCATTTAAGATGACACATCATGAGTTTGATGCTGAGATTAGGAGATTGCAACTCCTAAATTGAACATAAGATATAGGGAGTAGATGGTGGGTGGCCAAATAGAACAATTAGTGCATGAGTTTTGCTACACCAAGGAATTTTGTAAAAACAAATATTTTTAAAAAGATTGGCTATGACTTCATAAAAGTATGATATTAACCATAATATCATACAATCATTAGACAGTGAGAAATAATACTTATTTTAGACATAATTTAATTAGCTTAAGACTTGAATTGAATTTTAAACAATCTATAGTGATATTAATAAAGTTTTAATACTATTTCAAAAGATTTTTAACTCAGACATGCTTGTCAATAGGAAAAGAGTTTCTAAATAAAAAATGCTTTATTATATGTCATGATTTTCAAAATCTATTAGAAAAGTATCAACTTTGAACTTAAAGGTAAAAAGACTTTTTTAAATTGAGATTTTTTTATTTATCACCTTATACATATAAACAAATAACATAACTACAATTTCCCAAGATCTTATTATTTGAAGGAGGATTGATAAATTTTTTCAACTTTTGGGCAATCTTTACCATGTCTTACACTAACATATTCATTTTCATCCTCCCAATTATGTTGAAGGATTCTTCTTTACCAATTGGGAAATGGTTAAGGAAATAGAGAATTGGATTTTTCTTATTCCCCCAACTAGAGCTTTCATAATGGTGAAACATGATTCCTTTATCAAGTTCAAACATTCAATGTAAATCACAAGACAACTATTGGTACTCTCAAGCAATGGTGTCAAGGAAGCTTCAAAAGGAGGCATGGGAGCAAGTTGTGTGATAGTAGTTGTTATGGCATCTAGCTTTGGAGGATGTGTCATTTCTTGACAGGCATGTGGGAATTTCACCCTTAAACAAATTGAAGGTGCGGTAGTCATTAATGAATTAGTCAAAGGGACCAATAATGTAACTTCCAATCCATTTGGGCTTAGCATGGTGATGATCTTTCCATGACTAATTGATATGCTATTGTATAATTTAAGAAAGATCAGTTATTACATATGAGTTGAAGTTGCAAAAGTAGGTGTGAAAAACATTTTGGATCCCATGAACCATCATGTAAGTAATGTAAGCTATTTCTTAATGTGTTACATGGAATCATCTTTGAATAACAACTCTTTTCACTTCCATAAAAATGTTGGAGCAAGGACTTAGGCCTAAAGGTGTGCTTTTTTATTACACCAATTCTAACCAATTATTCTATCATCCATTAGAATATTAACATATGTTAATTAAGATTCAATTAGTTTCAATCATAGTTTAGAATTTGTTTAGGCCAACGAGGCTTATTGATCAATCTTTTACTAGATTTCTAACTATACTTTGGCTTGTTCTTTAAATATACTCTAAGACATTTGAAAATAGAACTAGAGGATCTAGAAGAGTTAAAGATGTGTAAGATCCAGGTGCATTATAAGCCTTGGAAAAAGCATAAGGGCTTAAAAAAAGCATATGTAAATAAGTTTAAAGTGTTTTTATTGGGCTAATGGGTCAATTCGGGCTTTAATCATTCCTTATAAGAGTTATAATATTTTTGCTTTACACTAGGTGCCTCACACCCTTTTGTTAGGAATTATCTTATTATTTTGTTTTTCACAATTATCTAATCAATTTTAACTTTGGTCATTTTAGTTGATTCATTTTATTAGGAGTTATAACTTGGAACCTATATAATCTCTTATTAAGATAAATGAAAAGTTGGTCTTAAATTTTAGTGGTTTTAGAAATTCTTTTAAGGTTTGCTTTGTTACTATTATGCATAAGAAAGTTCTTTTAAGTTGTATATTAGCCTTCCTACGTATCCTTAATAATTCTTTTTCCCTTTTCTTCATTGGTACCTAAACTTGTCTCTCCTCTACATCATCAATACTTTTAACAGTGACCTCTTGTTTCTCTCTCTAGTTCATCGTACCTCTTAGTTGTCATCTATTTCTCTCTTTAGGCCATCATCTCTCCCATCTCTCATATCATCATTGCCTCTTCTCTCTCATAGCATTGCCACTAGTATTCATAAGCCACCACCCCTCTCCACTCTTACATTATTGCCAATTGTTTCTTTCTCTAAGTCATTACTATCTCTCTTCTCTCAAAAGCTGCCTCCTCCTTCTCTCTCTATTTTCATTATCTAAGTCTCTCTTTACCCTTTCAAAGAAACCATTATCTTTTTTTCTCATTGCTAATTCCTCTCTATAATTGGTGACCACCACTTTCTTTCTCTTCACCTTTGGTACTTTTCATCATTCTAAAGAGCATACACATTACACGTTCATTAACTAATCTTAAGATAATTTTTTGAGCTATCTCTAGATCTTGTTCAATAGAATAGTAATTTTTAACAAATATATTTCATGAGACTTCTTTATGTTATTTCTCTTATTAAACTTTTGAAGAATTATCAATAGACCTTAGAAATTTTCAATCATTATAATTATTGCATAATTCATAACCAATTGTGAGTAGGTTTTTTTTATCTAGAATTATTTATAGATGCTCTAAGAGCCTTTGTGATATTTGACATTTGTTAACATTTTAAAGAGAAGATTTGATGCACAATAGTATTTCTCTATTTTTATATGTTTTTGTTTTCACTTTCTACTCATGAATCTTGTTTATTATGTGTATTCTTCTACCTAATTTTTTCAAAAAAAAATATTACCAAGACTAAAAGTGATCCATTTTAGTTGAAACTAGAGAAATCAATCATTAATACTAAGTTTAGTCCCATTCTAACCAAAACTAAATCAAAATTGTTCTAAACAATATCAATCCAAGATTGATGATTCTAAATACATTTTGCTTAATGTACAAATCTCTCTTTATAAATTACTTGTAAGTTTAGAAAATAAATTGAAAACATATTTTGAAATATATATATATATATATATATATATATATATATAGTTATAAATTGAGTTTATTACATTTAAAAGTAATAAAAAGTTTTTGAAGCTATACAAATTAAAATCGCAGTGCAGGCCTAAATCGTGATTTGCAGCAACTGAGACGAGTCCATCGGCTGAAGGTCTTGGTGTACAATAATTAGTCAAATTGTCACAATCGTCGACGGTACCGATTACCAATTCGGAGAACCACCGAGGCTTATTGAGTCGCGGTGAGCGGACAACAGAGGTCCCTTGCCATTGCAGCTCTGCGAGTAGGAGCGAGCTTCAGGCTGATCTAAAAGGAATAGGAAAAGAGTGGTAGAGGGAACTATAGGATCAAGGGAAGGAGATCAAACCAGAGCACTTCAATCAAGGGCCAGGGAGGGATGCTTCCGACGGTGTCGAAAGGGCGCACTCCCTCCAATGTGCGCCCCACTCCTGTCTTCGCCCCCTATCTCCGCAGAATTATCAAGGTCAGTCTGTTTCTCCCGCCGTTATATCAGAGAAAATTCTCATTTAAAATGGATCTGGACTTCTCTGGCGACTTGACTATTCGTTGCAATTCTTCATAGTATCTATGTAGGGAATTCCCCATATTATCTATGTTATGAAATTGAGTGGTTGTGATAATTCATTCGGATCGAATCTCCTTCGTTCTTAAATTCTGCAGTTCTGTCAAAGATCTATGTTGAGATCTGCGATTATGGTTGGAATTGTGGTTAAATGTTTCCCTTTCCGTCGTTTCACAAGTTTGGCGTATTTGATACTTGTTTTTTTTTTCTCTTGTTTGTTTTTAACATAATAAAAAATTAGTTATATTAGCTGTAATTTTTGAAAATTCTCTTGCATTAATTTAGTAAATTTGGTGTAAAAAAGATTATAATCGGGGTGTTATTAAACTTAGATCAATGAATAAACAGTACTACATTTGTTCAAAATCGTTTTAATCTCTTCAATCAACGGGCAAGTGATATTGTAATCTACTGACATGCAAATTTAAATTGTCAAATCTTAATCTGAAGTTCAGAAATTTCTCCAAAAAAAAAAAAAAAAAAAAGAACAAAAGATACCAAATCTTATACTTGTGAAATTAGACATAAGGGCATTGTCATTAGGTGAGATTGAGCATAAGCCCATCGATGTTCTGAGCATTTTCTTAAGATGGAAGTCAATCAATCAAATTAAGTATTGGTATAGCTGGATCATGATCTTTCTGAATTAAGTGATTTCTAGGGTAGCCTTGTTCAATGGTTGAAATTGTCCAATAAGTCAGTCCAAGCTTGTTTTAACATCAATTGAATAGATAATGAAAAAATGTGAAGGAACACTATATTCCTTTAGACGTGAATGTTGTATGAGAAAATATTTTCTTATTTTGCTTGAATGTCATACAAAATATCTTGGCATGCCATCAAGTTGGCCTAAGTTATTTCCAAGGTAGCTAATTACCTTGAAATGATCTGTCTAGATGAGGCTGGAACTTACTAGAATATGGGGTTCTATCTCTTCTTTATCTTGAACCCTTGACCTGTAGAATGGATGGTCCAGGTTCAAACAAAGATAATCCTCCAATTTAGAAGAGGAGTGATGGTTCTCCTCGAGTTGCCTGTTAGACCTCTATTTTTCTCCTTCTCATTGCTGTTTGGCTGCAAAGATGCAGAAGGAGAAAGGTGGCACTTGTTAGAGCTATGGCGAAAACCGTATAGCTGTTTTTTTGGTTACTGATGTTTTATTTTCTTGGTTGCATTATAAGGAAAGGAGATGAGAATGCAAGAGTTTTTAGAGAATTGTCTTGGAGTAATGGAAGTAATTTTCTATTTTGATTTGGGGATCAATTTTATCAGATTTTTGTGCCACTTTAAATTCAAAATAACGAGAAATTTTTCTTCATCATAATGTTCATTTTCTTTTGAGATGTTTGTATGACAACCTGTCATTTTCTATCTCAATAACTTAATAAGAAATCAAAAACAACACTATGATTTTTAGGAATGATGGCTACTGCTTGATAATGCTTTTTAGTGGTCATTTAGCCTTGAAATTTGTGCACTTCAGAGGAGATGCTATGGACCAACCTTAGATGCTTTGATTTTGGATGTGTATGCTTTGTTTGTTGATTTGATCAACCATAAAGTTCATCTTCTTGAATGTTTGATCTGGAATTTATAGCAATCATCGTATATGATCAAATGATTGATATTGGTCCTTCTTGACCTCCTAATTCTTTTATAATTTGGTTCCTAAAATGCTATTGAGGGCCATTATAAGCTAGTTTTCTTTTACTTGTGTTGTGAATCCTTGTCTATGATTTGACCATTGAATCACTACGCTAGAAGCCTTTGTTATGCAATCGAACTTGGTAATAACTTTGGCTGGCTTGAAAATAATTTTGACAAAATTGATAACATACAATATTTTATTAGGATTGTTGATCAAAAAATCATTCTCCTAAAAGCATTGAACCCAAAAATTTGACCACACTTCTACATTGTTAAAAGCAAAATCTATTCTTCTCATTCTTTATTTAAGCATATTCCTCAAATAGATTAGCTTGCAATTTGATTGAGATGTTAGAGTTCTTAGGCATGTTAAATTAAGTTATGCATGACTGCACTATTACTAGATTACTGGCTTTTGAGAAACTTCGATTGGCTGCAACTACATGTGTGCAACATTCCATTAGCTTGTGGGTCTGTTCTTCCTGGTTATCCAAAAAGTGAGCATAATGATAATAAATACCTGAAGACCAAGGTTTTGTCTTGATTATGGAGAAAATTAGGTCAAAAAAAATTCAAGATGGATTGCATTTTGATTAAAGCTTCAAAATATGTTTGGAATCAAGCTATAAGAGGTCATTGAAATGCTTGAACAAAATAAATTTTTTTTTGGCAAGATGACGCTAATAGTATATGCTGTTGTTTTCCTTTTCATTATAAAGCTGAAACCATTATTTCTATTCATAATGTTGTCTGAAGTTGAAGAACTAGGATTATATGTGGATTTGTATGATGGAGTCCTCTTAATAGGTCATAACCTATAAGTGAGTGTATTAAAGAACATCCAAAGATTTGTTGAAATGCATTTATAATGATATGGTGAATAGCTTCCACTTAATGGAATAGTTTTCTTACATTTCATCACCTAGAAGAGGTGAATGCCTTTCTTAAGGTTTAGGCCTTAGCGAGAGGCCATTGTTGCTTCCATCATCAACCCAAAGATCAATTATTGATCTATTAAGAATCTAAAAAGCTCTTTAGTGAGTTATACGTACATGACAATTGAATGATGTGCTTTGGCTATTTATAATTAATTGAAGAACGCTTAAGTGATGTGGATGATTGTAGAAGTGATGACGACTTTTTGTGTTAAATTTATCATAATGCTATTGTTACATATGCTAGAATACTAATGTTAATCATGGGATATCTTGCTCAAAGTTTTCATTGAGATATCTATTAAAAAATCTAAAAAGCTAATAAAGGAGTTATATGTAGATGAAAAAAATTGATTTTCCTTGGCTATGTATAATTATCTAAAGAAGACTTCAAGTAGAATGATGTGGATGATTGGAAAGGTGATATCACCTTTTTGTGGTATGCATACCAAAATGCTAACTTTGCTCATGTTAAGGGTTATATATTTGGCTTTATGATTATACAAACATGATTTAGGAATCATCATGCATCGTTGGAAATGAAAACTATTTAGTTGGAAAAATATTTATGAATAAATTGTCTTTATGTAAAATCCTAATACCAAATGTGTAGTAATTTTACCTTTGAAATAGGGGAAGCGCAAAGGCATTAATGTGTAATTGTTCTAGCTAGGAAGTAAGAATGAGAATCTAAATTTCAATAATAAATAGAATTTATCTTTCTTGTCTCGACCCCCAGGTGCCATTATTTCATGCAAGATGGAGACTATTGGCTTCCTCGACTTGCTATAACTATCTATTGAGCTTTAACGTATCTTATCAGCTTTGTGAGATTAGAAGAAGACCACTTAAACTTTCATGTTCTTTGTATTGGGGGGATGGGGATCCTATTTTGTTTCCTTCTGTTGTATGATAGATGCACATGCTAAATGTTTGCGGTGTCATAGGCAAACATTGATGCTTATGTTTGGTCTATGGGTAGAAGAGGTGGGTTATGATTACCTCTCAAATTTGCTTGGATTCATATTTACACTTAGGTTAATATTATGTTTTTGTAGTCTAGCTCGATGTTGATGGTTGACTCTTTGAGTAGGGAGAACTGAACATTGTTATATCCACTTGTTTCTTTCCTTTCCTAAACAACTTTTGACATGATATCATGTATTGCTCTAGATGTTTGCTCTTATGCTATCATGTTTTGTTGTATATTTGTAAATTTTAGTTATATTTTTAATTAGATGTATTTAATGCCTGTTTTACTACATGCACAACCCAAAGATATGTTTAGTATTAGTCAAGGTCCAATTTGGGTTATCTTGCACCGTGTTGGTTCATTAGAATTTATTTTGGACTGCCCTAAGTCGTCACTTGGTGCAAAAAAAATTCTTAGTAGCCTAATAACACCTGCAAAGTTGAAATAATCAAAACTTTTAATTATCACATGTAATCATTTCTCATTGACCTAGCTAATTTGTTTAACATATAGGATGATTTGTTGAATGTGTGGGATGATCAGTATATAGATTGCATCGGATGATTTGGTGATCAATGAGACGGCTAGGGCCATATTTTTTTTCTTATTGTTTTCTTTGTACTTTGGCTTCTCTTACAAACACCATTAACTTATTTAAAGGCTGTAACTATTCATAAAGGAGTTTATATGCTATTTTGCATGTTGATCACAGCTTTGAAGCTTGATTTGGAAAATGAAATTCCTTTGTGGAATCCTTTTGTCTGCTGTCCGTAGAGAAGTTCTTAATGATTCTCTTTGGCCTCAAGTGGGCTTGCTTTTTTTTGGTTTGTTGCATGGATCTTATAATGGAATACTGCATGCTAATGATATAAGAGTTCATTTCTGAAGTTATCTATGCTTTTTTGCTTTCTTGAGCTTGTGAGTTGAGTTAAATGCGAGATACTTAAGTTTTCTGTTCGCTATGTTTTGGTTAAATGTTGTACTAGCAAAAGTGCTACAAAATTTGTAATATTTTGCAGTATGATAGATCAATCAAAAGGTTCTCCAAAATTCATGATATTGTTTAACATGATAGATCAATTGATGGACTATAAGTTCCTTGTTCAAAGTTCTTTAAGGTACCATTTCTTTTATATATTTTCAAGAGATTGGCTTCAGCAAAAGTTTTTGCATAACAACACTTATGTTGAATTTTATTTATTTTATACCCTAGTTTGGATGTTTTTTTACCATGAGAAATGTACTTGGATAATTGTGAAACTTTGCAGTCTTGTAAATCATGATACTTTCTATATTCTTTTATGCTTAAGTTTCCTATTTTGAAGCCTTTTTTAATCCTAGTTTTGAACTTTGTGTTAGCTACCACTTAATATTGCTGTAATCTTAACTTTATGTTTATAAACGACCCTCCAACATTCCTAGATGTTAATCTCAATTTATCCTGGATCCTAAGCCAATCCTCATCACTCAACTATGCTCATAAGTTCTCTTTTGTTAATCCCACATATATATTAAACCTCCTTAAGCCTTCGATAACTCATCTTCAAGATAAGCCAATTTAACAAAAAATAAAAAAAATATTCCTATTTTGCTACCATCTCAGTTCTATTCTGCCGATTTTATTTGATTGGCAATATGCATCCTTGATCAATGCCTCAGTGAATTCTAGTTAATATTGGATTACTGATTACGTGTATGATTTTTGGTTTAGTACATCAATTATTGCAGTAATGATAATCTTGTTAGCAGCACAATAACCATTAGATGGCATTTGATGGTTAATACTGTGCATGGAGGTCTATGTACGCCCATTATTTATCTTGTGGACCTTGTCTTCTTTGACATCATGACAGCCTTGTTGACTTCTAATTAAGTTCTTATCTAATCTATTGGATTCTTGTTGCATCATGCATAAACTGTTTAGAAAAAATCAGTAAAATTTAAAAACTTTTGATATTAGGAGATAAATATTAGTATTTTGAACTTCAAAACTTATTTGAAAAATTTGTAATTTAAATAGGTTTAGCATATGAAGTAGAGATGAAGGATCCTATTCTTTTAGAAATTGGGTGAGATGTAGGTGGACAATGGTTAGGCTATTGCTTGCATAAGCTAACCTAAATTAAAGAATAAATCATAAAAAGCTTGGTTTAGTAAGAAAAATAAGAGAAAGGGAAGCTTTACATCTTAAAGATACCTATAAAAGCACCAAAGAGATAGCAAGAGCTAGAAATAATCAAAATAATGGAAGTTGGATGATGGGAAGGAAGAATTATCTCATACACAAATGCATAAAAACTTATGTTGTAAATATAGGCTAGTAATAAGTACAAGATATGCGAGGAGTGAATTGTCGAAATTTTGAAAACTTATTGGTTTTAATTAAAAGATGGTAATAAAACCTTTTGTTATATCAACCAAGATTATCCAACTCAAATAGTCTTTCAAAGGAAATCAAATGTTAATCATAATTACTCTAAAATACTTACTTAGAAAACATCTATTAGTTTTTAAAATCTTTTGTAGCAATGGTAGTGAATTAATGAAACAAGTAAAGGAAGCAAATCAAATAAAATATTAAAGAACATAAAATTTAGGTGGTTTGGCCAACTAGTGTTTACTTTCACCCTAATCAACTTGATTAGACTTCTATTAACAATCTACACTTTTTTGTCATAGCTAATAGAGATAAACTTTACAATATTACCAAAGTTGATTGGGATACACCTTACAAAAGAAATAATATAATGACTTTACAATTTTTATAGCACATTTAACATGATGAAACTCACCAATATCGTACCATTCACTTGCAAGATATATATGATACAAAACTAAAATATGTTAAAGATATTACTAAACCAATAAAGCTTGATGCAAAGTAGAAATTGAAACAATCAGAGAATGTAATGGTTGAAGTAATAGAGAGAACACTATTCACGATTTAGCACATCTCGTATTCAAAAGCTTTACTTATTGTGCTCTTCATAAAGATTTAGCAATTTGAGCATCATCCATCATTTTTTCCTGATTTTCTCTTTTATTTATATGAATAAGTTAAATACAAATGAAGTAGTTCCATCGGATATAATGAGATCTCGAAACAATTCAACTATTCATTAGGGTTATGACAACACATTATATTAGTACATTGTAGTAATCAGATTAGATTGATTAGCATTACTCAGTTTGCTTGAACGATGCAAAAATACAATTAACGTAAATCATCTGTTAATGGGCTATCATACAAGTATGAGAATCACAAGCATTTATTTAATATTATTTATTAGTCTTTTTATAGTTTATCTTGTTATTATATTTTATCTCATCTTATCGTTTTAATACAAATTTATATGTTGGGTTTTTAAGCTCATTACGTACTTAAATTACAGGTTAAAATCCTAAATCATCAAGAGATAGGAAAGTTAGTTGTACTTAAATTTAATAGCTTCTTTTTTATGAGATTGTGATATTTCTATTTATGTATTTTAAAGGATATGTGGATGGTTGTATTTGATGTAATATATAGCTAACATTTCATAATCCAATGATAAAATTATGAATTTACTTATAATGAAAAAAAATTGATAATTGTGATATTTTTTAGAGATGGATTATTTGGTTATGTGAGTGTATTGTGGATTTGATTATGTTAAGATTATATTTGTGGATTTGTCATTATTATAAATGTTATATATCTCTTGTGATTATTATTATTGATTGTGGACTTGTATAAAGGAAACATGAATAGTTTTAAGGGAAACTTTGTTTGTTTGATTTCTAAAACACAGTTGTTTCTTAGGCAAGAGTTTTAAAATTAGATGATTTGAACATAAATTGGGGTAAGTTTTATCGTCATTTCTTACCTTGTTAGGTTGTTAGTATTCTTTAACTACATTTAAAGATTATTCTAATCCTAAACTTATTAAGACTAATATTAAAATGAGATGTTTGACAGGATGTGATAAGATAGTATCAAAGCGGTTGACTTCTTAATGGTAGTAGTTACACTTCTAAGAAAATTTAATTATTGAGTAGTGATACCTTAGACTGGGCCTATACTTAAGAATTTGGTGGGTTTGACGAGTGTAAACACTGATATAGTACATACATTATTTCCATATATTGCATTATATTTAACTTTTGTTGAATACATTACCTCCATATATTACATTATATGTAACTTTTGTTGAAATCTTTTAATTAATTTGTATGTGAAAATTGTATAAGCAGGAGCCTAGTATAGAAAAAGAGGTAGAAAGAATTTTATACCTAATAGAATTGAACAAATGTAGTTTAATTTGCTCTAATGTTTTGGTTTCTGAAGGGACAGATGGAGCCAATCAAGAGGAATTAATAGAGGATATGCTTAATAACATTATGAAATTGAATTTTTCATTACAAGCTAAAGTTGTTAAATACAGGGATATTTGGCTAATTATAAGAGAAGGTATCATGGAGAAAGGTTTAATTTTTAGAAGATCTTAGGTTGTGGAAAGCGACACTATGGACAAACAACAAAATGAGGAATTGGAAGGATTGAAGTTAAGAAATGAGGAGCTTGAGGCTACATTCTTGCTAAAAGAGAAGGAGATTGATCCTTTTCAAACTTTCATGAGGGAATCAGAAGATATGATTTTGAGCATTAGGAGAGCAAAAAGTCAGTTAGAAGAAATTTTAGCAATTGTAGAGATAGGTCACAAAAGTCAAGAGTAAGGATATGGAACTTGATTTTATCTTGGCACTTGAAGATAGTTTTAGTTTTGCTCTTGATTCTCAAACAAGATGTTGAATTATTGAGGTGAATTTGAGTTTAAATTAGTAAAGATAATGTATTGGAGCTCAAACAATGAGTTTAATTTATGTTTCTTTTAGACAAAGTGAATAAAATGTTATATTGGATAAACAAAAGTTTTGTAATTGTTATATAATGATAAAATATAATCATGTGAAATAAACTAGTTCAAATAATATAATTAAAAAGAGAAAATTTTAATAAGAATAAAATGAGACTACAAAGAGGATAAAATAAAATATCTATTGTATGATTAGTTGATATAGAATTTAGGAAGGAAGAAGAGTGATAAAAGTAACATAACATGATAATCTAGATTTTATTGACAAAGAATGGTTATTTCTATAAATAAAACTATAATTCTACCTGTTAACTATTGCAAGTAGGTATTATTAAGTGAAGTCGAAGTATAAAGTTTTTATTCATCTTCGAAGAGTTAAGAAATGGTCAGTGAAAAGATTGTTAATTTCGTAATTTTAATTGAATAGTGCAATATATGCTGATTAATCATTTAGAAATATTTATGGGTTAGATGATATTATATAATAAAATTATAAGATCAAATAGATATTTAATATTGATATCTTGAATTTTTAGAATAGATGTTCATATTTGAGGAAATCTAAGACTTTGTTTTAATTTGAATTAATAATTAAATTGATTAACTAGTAAAGTAATATAACAATTTAGAAGAGAATAAAAGTTTTAAAAGAAATACCTTTTAAAGTAAAGATTTGGTTAAAAGAAACAGAGAAATTGAGATGTTTTGCATTTGTCTGTTTTAAGTTTCAATGTTGAGTTACTTAAAAGTTATATAATGATTATATCATTTTAGTTGGTAAGAAATTTCAATAATAGATTTAAATCTTATTTGGGTATATATATGTCTAATTGCATTTAATTGATTTAATTTAGATGATTTGAGATTAATATAAAGGAATGAAATTTTTGTTAGGTTCAACTGCTTAAAGAAGATTGAGACATTTAATGAATTGAATATACGAAATATAATGAAAACGGATTTGAAGAAGAGTGAGAATGAAAAAAAGAAATATTTTGGATGTTTATATTTCCAATCATTATTTCTTGAATTACTCATTTCTTGTATGGAGAGAAGTGCTTTGCTGACTCATGTAGAATTTGTGGAAATAAATGAGTTGATTATATTGCCAATTCTCTACCTTGAAGTTATTTCTTTGAATGTTTCCTTCTTTGTTGCTTGTTAGAAGTATCATTTGATTATATGCTATATAATGTGTCATTCAATTATTGTTGAAGTAAAGCATCTTAGGCTTACGATTCTTGTAAATTAGATTTGTGTGTGAAGAGTAACTAAATGACCATATTACTTGTATTCATATTTTAATTGCTTAGAGAAGATGAAGACTCTAGTTAAATATTAGATATAATTGTATAGTAAAAGTAAATTTGAATGTATAGTAAAAGAAACTGATAATTATATATTAGGTTTATTTTAAATTTTGGGATGAAATTTTTCTTAAGGTGGGTAAGATGTAACGATATGACTTTTCATGATATTGATTTTAAATTGATTTAAATGATTTGATAAAGCGAATTGAGATTTTGATTTTTGAAAAAATTGATTAAAATAATAATTTTGGATATTCTCTCATAAAATGTGTATTTATCAAGTATGTTAGATTTGAAAAATGAATATATCATTAGATTGAGCTCATCGAGATGAGTCTGTTGACATTTATTATGTCAAAATTAAAGTTTGTTTAGATTTAGTACCAATTTATAAAAAAAGAAATTATTAATAACATATAAATTATAAATTAAATAATTAAAAAATAAAAATATAATAAGCAAGATAAACCTTAGCTTCCTTTCCTCTGTCTTCTAACCAATAAAATAATTTTTTCTCCTTTCTCTCTCACATGTGCGGTCGACCTATTACGTCGCTCGTTTCTCGTCGCATCACTGTTATGTTGATTTAAGGAGCTTTGATGGATGTGGTCTGTGGAGTCAGAAGAGAACCCTAATTTTTTCACTCCACCTTGTCGCCTTGTTGTCTCCCTTCATTTTGATTTAAGGAACTTTGATAGTAGAATTTTATCTCGTCGTCTCACCGTTGTGTAGCCTTATGAAGTTTTATGGCCAAGTTTAGAGGATTTGTGAGTTGCTACTATAGTTCTCTTTCTCTTCAATTCGACGGGAAGAGCACAGTCGCAAGTAGGTTATTGGAAAGGGAAAAGGCTATTTTGACTTCAATTTCTAACCTAATTTTCCCTATTGCTTTGGGACGAATTGAAAGGAATTGAGCTTTAGCATTTTATATCGAAATTGAGAAGAGAAAGGGGCTGTTTTCATAAATTTGAGCTTTAGCACTTATAGTTGTGTTGTGTTTGCAATTTCTGATATAAGGGAGAATCAATGAGTTATTATGTATTTCTTTATCTTTGATGCATATAAAGATGAAGATTAAAGAGTTTTCTATAAAACGATGTAAGGCTATTAGTGGAATTGCCCGTTTGAATAAAAAATAAAGCTAAAGTAGGTAATATTAAATTCTCTTTTTAATAATATTGTTTTAAATACAACAAAGCTATAATAAAAGAGTTAGATTTGTATGATAATATTAAAATAGGATTACAAATCACATTAGTTATTTTGATAATATTGTTAAAATGAGAGTATTTTTTAAATTTTATAATAATATAATTCAATTAAATTATGAATTTATAGATTTATGAATGTTATTTGAATCAATATTGAGCAATAATAGAATGATAGTTATTTTTAATAAGATATTTAATCATTTATTTATGATAAGCAAAAGAAAAAAGTTGATGTAGAAATTTTCCCAAAGAGTGCATGTAGGTAAAATTTAAATAACTATGATATAAATATGATATTATGTTATGATTATTTAGCATGTAATATTGTTGCATATTATCCTTTTGTTTTTGCAATTTCTTTTACATCATTGTTGTATGTGATGAAAATAAAAGTAGAGATGCAAAACAATTGATCGATTTAGTGATGCTAGTGATGTGGAATGTGGAAAATAATTACGACAGAGAATAGAGAAAGTAAACTAAAAAAATAAAGTAAAAGATAAATGCTTGTGACATGAGATCATATATCTGATATGTTTTAGGCTATATGAGTTTTATTATGATGATTTTACTAGTGATGATATTACTTTATTATGAATATATTATAGTTAGAATGAGTTAAGATGAAAATGATGATATTTGTTCAATGGTATTAACTTTAGTTGTCATATTCTATTATCATCACGAGTGGAGATGAAATGATATGTTATAATATGGTATTGTTGACATTAAACTACACGTGAGATATGATGAGTTGTTTGCTGTGTGGTCTAGCAGCTAGAGATGAGATTCGTTATGATAAGAATATGATATCTAATAAGCTATTTACTATATGATCTAACATCTATAGATGAGATCTATTATATTGTAAACATGATGTGATATGCTTGCAGGTGATGTTCTATATGTTATAATGTGATATCAGATGATATTATATGAAATCTGTATACTATATACTTGATACAGACATGATATAGATGAGATAGGATTTCATGACACTGGAATAATGATTATTCGATAAATTCTTGGGCCTTGATGATAAGCATGAGTGCTGTGAAAGAGATATTGAGATGAAAAAGTTGAAAAAATATTAGAATTAAAATAACTTAAAAACATGATATCAAAATATAAAAAGATATATAAACATGTAAGAGAATATGATCAAATTATAAAAGTATATGAAATAATCAACACATAAAAAGATGCACAAATACAACTTTTAATTATGTATATGCATACATATCTCTTTATCCATTATAATTTGTTTTATTTATCTAGAATCCAATCTTTTTGTGTTTTTAGATTACTTTAATTCTAGTATTTTCTCAACTTTTTTATCTAAGAATTATTTTTCATCTATTTCATATTGCTCATATTTATCATCAAGGCCCAGGTTTTATTGAATGATTATTATTCTAGAGTCATGGGATCTCATCTCATTTGTATCATTTTTGCATCAAGCACACATCATATAGATCTCATATCATTTCATCTAATATCACATCATAACATATACTATCTCACTTGTAGATATATCATATCACGTTTGCATTATAAAAGATCTTATCTCTAGTTGTTAGATCACACAACAAATAGCTCATCACATATCATATTCGCATCATAGCTAATCTCATCTATAGCTATTAAATCACACAATAAAAAGCTCATCATATATCATATAGGGATTGATATCAGTGTTATCATATTATAATATATCGTTTTATTTCCACTTATAATGGTAGTGAAGTGTGACAATTGGAGTTAATGTCATTGGACAAATATTGTCATTCTTATTTTAACCCATTCCAACTACAATATATCCATGATACATCAATACCATCATCAGTAGAATTATCACAATAAAATTTACATAGTTTGAATCGTATTAGGTATGTAGTTCATGTCACAAGTATTTATCTTTTACTTTATTTTTTTTAGTTCTCATTTCTTATTTACTTTCTCTATTTTATCATATTTATTTTTTACATTCAACATCACTAGTATCATTAAATTGATAATTGTTTTATGTTTTTACTTTTATTTCATCACACTACATATAATGAAAGTGTAGAACATGGTGTAAAAAGAAAAGGATATAAATCACGATATTGAATACTGAATAATCATAACATAATATTGCACTTACATTACAGTTATTTAAAATTTTCGTACTCTCCTTAGAAAAATTCTTGTATTAACTTTTTTTTTCTTTTTGCTTTCTATAAATGAATGATTAAACATGTTATTAAAAATAACTATTATTCTATTATTGTTTAATATTAATTCAAATAATATTTTTAAATTTATTAATTCATAATTTAATTGAATTATAAATTATAAAATTTAGAAATCACTTATATTTAGACAATATTATCAAGATCACTGATGTGATTTGTAGTTTTGCTTTAATGTTATCATACTAATCCTACTCTCTTATTATGACTTTACTATATTTAAAACAACATTATTGAAAATACAATTCAATGTTACTTGCTTAAGTTTCTTTTTCGATTCAATCAGTCGATTCCACTAACGGCCTTGCATTATTTTACAGAAAAACCTGCAAACTTCCTTCTTATGTGTGTCGAAGGTAAAAAAATACACAATAACTCATTGATTCGCTCTTCCTTATACCAAAAATTGCAACAACACTTGATCGTAGGTGCTAAAGCTCATATTTGCAAAACAATCTATTTTTGTCTCGATTTTGATGTAAAATGCTAAAAATTAATTGCTTTCAACTCCTTTAGAAGCTATAAGACGAAATTAGTTAAGAAATTGAAGTCAATCATAACCTTTTCCCTTTCTGGCGACCTGCTTGCGACCGTGCTCTTCTCGTCAAATTGAAAATGAAGAGAATTATATTAACAATTCACGAGCCGCCCAAACTAAGTCATAAAACTCCGTAAGACTGCATGACAGCGAAACAACGAGATAAAATCCTATAGTTAGAGCTCCTTAAATCAGCATGATAGTGAGGCAACGAAGTGGCGGAATGAAAGAATTAGGATTTCCTTTTGATTCACTGACCACAGCCATCGGAGCTCCTTAAATTAGCATGATGATAAGGCGATGAGAAACAAAGTGGTGGAATAGGTTAGCCACACTTGTGAGGGAGAAAGGAGAAAAAAAATCCTTTTGTTGGTCGGGAGAGAGAGGAAAGGAAGCTAGGGTTTTTCTTTTTGCTTATTATATTATTATTTTTTACTTATTTAATTCATAATTTATATATTATTAATAATTTCTTTTTTTATTAATTTGTACTAAATCTAAATGAACTCTGATTGCGACATAACAAACGTTGACGAACTTGTCTCGATAAGCTCGATCTAATGGTATATTCATTTTTCAAATCTAACATACTTAATAAATACATGTTTTATGAGGGAATATTCAAAATTATTATTTTAATTAACTTAATAAAAAATCAAAATCTCAATTCTCTTTATCAAATTATTTGGAACTATTTAAAATCAATATTGCAAAAAGTCGGAAGTTTTCATTTGTATGACACAAGTTATTGATATATTATTTAAGTTCTGAAACTATTGTACTAAACGATTACAAAGATTGTACAAGTACAATGAATATTATTTTCATTATTCAAATAGATCATACAGGTACGATGGTGGATTGTCATCGTATGATAATTATTTTAACTAAGTGCTAAACTTTTAGAAAATCTTATATAATGTGATTATATATAAGGATGAATTATTGTATGATCCTATAATGGTTAATTTATCAAGATTTAATTAGATAATCATACACGTATGATAAAGTTTTTGTAGCAGTATAACAACTTTGCATCAATGTTTGTCGTAAGTCTTTTGTAAGAATAAAATGTATAAGTGCGATACGTAGATCATCATCATACATTAACGCAGATTCCTAATATTGAGTTGGATTAGATAATGATCGTACTCATACGATGCAAATATCGTATTTATACACATGATGAAAGAATTTATATCCTATGGTTTAAACTTATCTGTGAGGTCAGATAGATTGTACAAATATGATGTTTACTTTGCACTATCTAATATAATAGGTATAAATCATGGAACTTAGCTTGGACAGCTTATGAGGATTATTGGTTGTACAACCAAGCCATAGTATAATTATTTAAGTTAACCACATGGTTGTAATTGTACGATATATTAATTGTACATCTCTAACCACAACTAAACTTATATATGTGACAAGTTTTGAGATGTAATTAACTATGTCCTCATACAAAGAGGGTTTCGTATTCATATGGTGTTAGTGAATACTCAACTTTTAGAATACAAACAATACATGTACAAGGTTCATAGCTTGTACGACTGAGTCTGCACACTTATTTTAAGTTTAATTGGCAATCACATTTCTACAATGGATCTATCATACGTATACGATGCCATGACAAACTTCAATTTTAGCTGTTTCGATGAATGCATATTGTAGAAGTACGACATTAACTATCGTATCGTGTGATTGTTTGACAATGGAAAACATGGCTTGTGTTAAATTTGATTTAATTAACTTAAAATTTTTTTTTAAATCTAGAATAATCCATAGTGATGTTACCAAAGTCCTAAAACAATTTTAAAAGACTTTATAACTTAAAAACATGATTTGTCAAGATAATATAATCTTAAGTTCTACATAAATGTGAAGTGATGAGTTTAACAATTGAAATTAAATTGATGTTTCGAAGATGAACTATTGATGGGTAGCTACTCCATTAAGAGTGAGGACATTGGTTTTATAATATGCAAGTTGAGCTAACCATGAATAAGAAATCTTTAATCATCTTCCAACTCTAAGTGCTTGAACCTTCATCTTATTATTCCTTGCTTTCATAACTAAATTCTATAATAGCACAATGCTCCAAATATCAACCTTAAGGATATAACATCATGAATAAGGATTTGTTGTAGATGGTGTACAAATGAATAAGATGGAAAATGAATGAGGATGATATCTTGAAGGTAAGATCATTATGCCCTTTGATGTAGTGTTGCATATATATGATGGTCTTTCAAAACTGTTTGTAAACTTTCATAAAAGCTTACTGAGAAAGATGAATTGTTTGAAAGGCTATATATGGGCTTTAAGTGGAAAGGTACTAGAGGGTCTAAGGGAGACATAGCATACCAGCCATTCTTAAAACTTATGGTGGTATGAATGGCATAAAGTAAGGCATATTCTTAGTACTAAGCTACAATGCAAGGCATGTTCCTTGAATAAAACATAAGGCATGTTTCAGGATAACATAAGTTACATCCCAAATGGTGTGTGGAACTATATCATCTTATGTTCATTGTAAATCATACAAGGATGAAAATTATTGGATAAGAGAAGAACCACCTCATGCACGAGTTCGTTGGATAGCTTATGGATGAGAATTTATTCCAGCATGAAGCTAAACAAAAAGGAGGAAACATAAAAAGAAGATATCATGGAAGCAATGCATCGATGCACCATTAATCTGTAATCACATCTCACAAGTATTCTTTGAAAGCCTGCCAAAAACTATCTTTTTAAATTTTTGAGAAAGAAGAAATAGCTCAAAATCTTATTTTATCTTACGAATATTTCTTTTCAAGTGCATCTTATTGGAGATTCCTCTTTTTCCTATGCCACAAAAAGGTTAAGGCCTAAAACCATTAAACTCGAATTAATAAAATCAATTTGCAACATATCATTTTGTTAAGCTAAGTTTAACACTTACAAATTGTAGTAAAAGTGGTGCATGATGGACATTGCATATGATACACTCTTGCTAATATCAGAACCTATTTTCTAACACTATAAAATAAGGTAAATGTATGATATAGACAATTTAAGGTATATTGAGCAAATTTTCATCTGGTTTTGTAGCCAACCTATATATCAACTATAATAAAGAGCATTTTATAAACATAAAAACAAATATTACAAACTAATGCATTTCTAATGCAAAAATATGCTTTTATCATTGTTTTATAAAGCATATAGTGACTATGTTGACTTATATGACAAGACTTTGATGCTCCATAGCTTAGTAATGCTTATAGACTATGGGGAGAAATAGGGTTTTAGTTAATGTTATTGACTTTAAGACACTTAGAAGGAGACAAGGATTTAGGCTTTTCCAAAGCTTCAAAATAACATAGCACATGGACTTTGTTTTTTTTGTGAAGTAACTGAGGGTATTGCCTGATTTTTATTGATAAATAGTTACAAAATTACAAAAAGAGAATTGGAGATTAAAGGCAAAAAAATTGATATTTATAGTATATGAACTAACATTTTGCATAAGTCTCCTTTAACAAAAACCATGAAGCACTTGTTACAAAAGAGAGATACATATGGGTTTTAGGTAATGGGAACAAAGGAATAGTGATATCGTAACAAGTAATGAGGAGGGTTGTAGCATAATGTCTTGCATTGGGTGAGCTTAGCTATGATTCAACACAAGTGGAGAAGGATACATGTTGGTTTGCAGTGATACAAGAAAGATCTAACAAGTAGGTGGGAGTTGTGTAGAATACATGATATTCTTGAATATCAATTGGAGGCACAATGTAAATAGTGTTAAAGGATGCCAAGGATGTGGACATGGGAACAACCAACCTACTAATATGCATTTAGACTGGCTTACTTGCTAGAAGTATACAATGATGTGTGAGGATTCTTATGCAGATGATGTGGCGTTCGTTAGCTATAATTAACAAAATATTCTTCTTGCATTGTTAGATACTAGCTTTCTATGTTTTAAACCAATAATTGCTTCTAATTTTTATATTCATGAGGGCTTTATTGCAGGTTT
Source organism: Vanilla planifolia (assembly GCA_023846275.1). NCBI lineage: Eukaryota > Viridiplantae > Streptophyta > Magnoliopsida > Asparagales > Orchidaceae > Vanilla > Vanilla planifolia. The sequence continues at coordinate 28,622,522 of CM043869.1, read as the reverse complement.
TGCATATATAATTTCATTTGGGGTAACCTAGTATATTCCTATTGGTGGCTCAAAGAATGTAGGACGGTTCTAGATAGAGTTTATTTATACCATTTGCAGCATTTCATACGTGGATTTGTTGTTTAATTAAGCTTAATGCTCTTGATATTGGCTTGGTCATTTTCCTTCGAATGAGTGAAAATCTAGGGTGTTGGAAGACTAGTAATATTGTGGAGATATTTATGTGTATGTTTATTTCTGAGGATCACTTTTGTTTGTCCTTAGCATCATTGTGCTATTTGTATACACCTACATAATATCCTATGCTCATTCATAATTTTATCCATTGTCCAAGTGGTATCAAAGGAAATGGCTCCATCACAAACTTTGTTCCCTTCAAATTACTAATTTAGTTGGTGTCGCTAATGGTAATGCCTTAATGGTTGTCTTGCTTTTTGTGAGAGATATGATATTTTGCTAGAGCCATTAGGTACTTTCTTTCATTAAAGTTGGCATGGTAGGTGTTATAGCCCATTAATGCTCTTGATGGTGCATGACAACAAACTCTCTTAAACCTTAATTTTAATTCATGAACAAGGAAAGTCATCTTTTGGGGATTAAAATACTAAAAGTTTTAGTTATCGGGTTCATAATGTACTATTTATCTACAAAATGATTATTTTATCAATGTCAAGTTAGATGAAGGACCTTACCATCATTCACATAGCACTAAGGGTTTTATGGGAAAGCCGATAAGCTCATCATCTTGTTCCCGCTAAAGGGGCCAGTCCCCTTCTCACTGTTATGACGATCTTTCCTAAGGATTCGAAGCTTTTCACATGAGACCACCATGGGTACTTGATCTTGTCTTGCCTTAATTTATAATCAATTACATGTCTCTTTTCTGAGGGGCTCGAAAGATGATTGCACATGAGGAACTAGAAATGCAATTAAGGTGATGTTATTGTTATCAAGGTCCAGATTGATTCCTCTTCCTATGAGGATGGCTGAACCCTAAAATCCTTTTTAATTAGCCTTTAGACTGATATTTACTTTGATTGGTAGGCCTTACCTATGACTAAAATGCATGAAGTTTGCACACGTGAAATTACATGGCCATGTCAACACCTTCTAGTCAACACAAATAGGCTGGTCTAATGACCGGGCCATACTTCTATTTGGGAAAACAGTTACAAATCCACGACTTATCAGAATTGTCTTTTGGAATCTCATTATTGGAGTAACTTGAAACCTTAAATAACTTGTTTCTTGAGTGAGCTGTAACGTGAAGGTTTCTTTTCTTGCAATTGTCATTATTTCTACAACAATTCTCCTGATTTTATCATATCTTTTGAGCTTTTCTGATGTCAAAAGGTCATAAACTTTGGTGGATATTAGCAAATTTAATCTGATGGATAATATCCTCAAAATTGTATGATGAACATGAAGGTGTTTGTCACCAATCCCATTTATTTTTAACTTTTGTCGGATAAAGTTCTATGGAAAAAGGGCCTCATTTGTTGCTGTTGAGCTGTGAAAAGGTGCCACAGAAGTGGGCATACAAAGGTGTGATTAATCACTATTCCACAATAAGGATGGATTTGACCCCTTCAAGGTGCATTGGACTTAAAACTCCTTGCGTATTGTTGAATTGGTCACTGAATGCTTGGCCAAGTTGTGTTCTTGTTCTACATGTACCCAAATTAGGATTTGAATCTTATGTTTTTAAGATTGGTTTTAATCAACTTTATGATTATTTTGGTCCAATTGTCAGTTTCGATCTAGGTCATTGTATACCAATTCATCCAAAATGTTGAATCTAGAACGCAAACTGGTTGCACTGTATTATACTTTTAAGAAAATTGGAGGCATCTAATTGATGTTGTGACTTATTCAATTGGGTTTGGCTTGCCATGACGTTACATTAACAAGTATTTACAGTGTCTATTGACGGATACCATTGACAGTTTTTTCAAAAATCTGGAGAAGTTGTACTACTATTTTGATGTAATAGTGAAACTTTACCATGTTGTTTGGTATCCTAGATCATGGAAGCTCAGGTTGTGTTGTCAGAATGTAACCTAATTTTCTAAAGTTTTGTGGCATTTATGTGGTAAGTAAAACTAAATTGTTTTTATAATGACAAATATTATATTGGATCAGTAATACCAAAATTGATGCTTGATATAGTATGCAGTGCTATATTCAAGTTGCTCAAAGTGCCCACTACTATGTTTTTCTAAAGAAGTGTTTGCAGAGATACGTTATAAGTAATTTATGTCCTTTATTAGTTCTATCTATTTATAAAGTTCCATTCTTTTATAAGCTTATGCTGCTATCTCTCGTTTTTTTCTCAACAGTGGCAACAAATGGATATGGAGTACACATTTTGGCAGATGCTTCATCTTTGCAGTTCACCAAAAGTTGTGTATGTGTCTTAGAACTTTGATTTCCTTCAAGCGATTAACAAACAATAGGCATTGTCCTCATGTCCAATAGCAATTGACATGGTTTCTTTTCATGCTTTTAGCGCTATAGCTAGCTTATCCTTGTCACAATTCTATTAATTTCTTGAACATTTGAAAATATAATGGTCAGAAAAACTATGTTTTATGTAAAGAACTAAAAAGTATATGCTATCCATGCTAAGTTATAGTTTCATCTTGTTCATAGCTTTATTGTGGCCTTCTTTCATCTTGATTTGTAATTCAACTATATACACATATATTTCCGCAATGGAAGGAAGCCTGATGGAACAATGCTGCATGGAGGTATAAGGCCAGGGATATGAGATTGGCATGGCTTGCTGGAAGCTGTGAAAGTACCAGTTAGTGACTATCAGCAATATCTTGTGTTCTTTAAATAAAGAGATCCATATGCCTCTGATCAATCGTAGCGCTTTGATTGGCATGTTGAGAGATATTCACGTTTCTCTCTTTCCTCTCCTACACAATAAGGAATGCAAAAAGCAACCTCTCTGATCTTTCAAATAGTATTATTGGTGAATTGTCATCCATCCAAATTTCAATACTTATTTTAGTCAAAATGGTTGTTTTTTTTTTTCAGAAATATAAAAATGGTTTACATTCTGAACCATAAACAGAAACAGATTTGAATCTAAAGAAAAAAAAAACTTATAAATGTGTATATGCACACACAAGCATATGTTAATTCGATTTTTGCTAAGAATATAGTTAGGTATTTATGGTCTGTTTTCTCTCATGTCCACATACACATTAATGAGTTTTAGGTTTGGTGGTATTTAACTGGTGAAAGGATTTTCTTTTTAGCCATATAACCATTGATGATTAGAACTTTAGGTATCCAGAATAGCTTTGAGTGGTCACTATCTGGTAACATGGTGAAGATTTTCAATTGTTAATATTCATCTTGTTGGTTATTGTGAGAATTGGTTGGATCTGCTTCACCATATGCTATATGAAAAACTTGGCCTTACTCTCTAGTTTTCACTTCTTCCCACGCTTCATTCTGCAATAACTTTTAAAATATCAGATATCAACAAATAAGCTTGGCACTTGTTTTTGTAGGATAATGCTATTGCATGACTTTCCATGGTTGTAAATTTTGACAGTTATCTTGTTCGTTTAGGGTTGAGTTACTTATCAAGCGATAAATGAAATTGTGCTTGGAACTATAAATAGTGGTTTGAGAATGGTTAAATGAGCTTACAGAACTTTGAAATTTGTGATACTTTACTTTCTATAGAGTTTTTCCCATGATGATTTGAATAACCCTGGATGCACTTTTTTCCTTTTCCTTTTTTGCTTCTCGCGATCAGCAACTAAAGCTCCTAGCTGTCAAGCATTTGTTGTTAACAATTTAATGAGATCTGCTTTTAATGGATTTACATTTGACAACATAAAATATCTGTGCCTGAATGTTGTAAAGCTATGGATTCTTTCGCTTGGTATTTGTAATGGGCTTGATGGTATTTTAGGCAGATAAAGCATGGAAACCTTACAAAGCTCGGAGTCATGATATTCTCTTTTTGGATATGTACATGATGAGGTTGGCTGACAGAGATTGCTCCTGGATTGGCCCTGGTGGTCTGTGAAAAACATCTTTGTTGTTTTGCGATTGTATGAGGCTGTTGACACTTGATGGGACAATTGGCCATTGGACGAGCAGTTGGACAAAATACCAAAAATGGAAATAATTGCAGAAATATGGGAAAAAGAATCATGTAATGAATGAAAAAATACAAGAACACTTTGGAACAAGAGTGCAAAGGAAAGTGAGGGCAACATGTCCTCAGATTAGATGATGGTGTCGAGGATGCAATGATGTCAATGATGGAAGAAGATGAAGTTGTGGATAGTGGAGAACGTCATAAGAACTTGCTCCTCTAAGGGTCTTCACTTCTCTTCTTATAGACTAGACAATCTCCTCACTTCAGGACTTCTCCTTGTTAGGCGTATGTCAATGGCACGATCGATGGCAACACAAGCACTGAAGTGGAAGATTTTTCAATATCAAGCAAAAGAAATGACCCCTACTATGGTTATGGTATATATAAATAGATCCCATGACAAATCCCTTGAGTCATTTAAGGAATAATATCTTCTAATCCCTTGAACTCTCTTGCAAAATTAGTATAAAGGCATCCTAAACTCTTAAACAAACTCAAAATACAAGAAGTTCCTAAATGCCAAAACAAGTCTAAAGTCAACTATTTTGAATGGTCAGGAATCTTATTTGGGCATTTTGTACGGATTGCTTGAGCCAATCAGCTTGGCGGCAGGCCAAGGTCATGGCTGAACATGCTTTTGTGTGTACTCATCTTTGATGGAATCTTAGAATATTAATTAACTCTCTTAAATAATGCTAATATAGGAACAAAAGTGACTGAAAGATGGATTGGCATGGTGGCTAGATTTGAGCAATGTTGGAATTGAAATAACTGAACCGAAACATCTTGAAATTGAAATAACTTGAATTTGAGGCTTACTACAGAAATCAAAAAGCTCATTGGAAGCCTGGAACTGAGAACTAAAAAAACCTGAGATGAATTGATCAATTGAAACTAAAAATTTAAGCTAAAAACTTGAATTGGCAGAATCCAACTGAATGCTATGAAGCTACAGATGATCCAAACTATGATGTGGGATGTTGGTCTAGGTGGTTGGAAGGAGTTGTTTGCTTTTTTGGATTGATGTGGTTAATGGTGCCTATCTTTGAGTCGTCACAGCAATTTGGTTGCTACAGGCTTGGTTTGGAGATAATGCTGAACCCACATTTTTGTGTTGGGATAAATACATGAAAAAGTAGAGATCAATGTGGAGCGGCAAGTACAATTCACATTTATTATCACTCATGAGTACAGCTGCGAGGTGGTATGTGTTACTTGTCATGAAGTGATTTTGGTGGTTGTTACTTGTGGGAATTTTATGTAATCAAATTTTGATGATACTAAAGGATGAGGTTTTGTAAGGCTGGGATAACTTACCTTATCGACAAAGCTTGAGGTGCTTAGCCTGCTAGATTCCTAAAAGAAACTTGTAGATGTTATGCTGGTTAATTTTGTTAGATAAATGAGATGGCTAGCTTGTCATCGATAATAGTGGTAAAATATGACCAATTGGGACATGTGGTGGCTGTCCACTTGGATACCACATATGAAGGAAAATTTATGATTGACCTTTATCCTTCTTGTTGGAGGAGGAGAGTTTAAAATAAAGGGTGTGCACAACCAACAAGTGGTTAAGGATGTGACAAGTTTTGTGGTCAATAAAACTTGTGGTCAATAAAACTTGATTGCAAGAATGTGACTCATAGGAGTGAGTCCTTTGTAAAGAAGGGTTATTTGATTAGGGGATTTGACTTAGTTGTGTATTTATTAGATGCAAAGAGCACCTCAAGGAGACTCCAAATCAAAGAGCTTTGGCTAGAGTAAATTAAATAGTTTGATTACAAATTGGATGAGAGGTGATGACATGGGTAGTCCAATTCAAATCGAACTAATTGAACATTTGATCATCACTTGAAATCTTGGCCACAATGTCGTTAATCAGAAGGTTTTGAGCCTAAGCTGATTGAACCAGACAATTGCATGATCAACCTATTTGATTAGGCCAAGGCAATGCCAGGTAGACTTTATGTAAGTTTTTTGGATTTGTTTTGAAAATCTATTAGTTTGGAATTTGTTGGAAATTTAAATTATTATTTGAGTTCGATTAGGAGGATAAATTTGGATGTAATCCATTGGGATTATGTATGATTTATGGAGAAGGCTAATGATTGTGATTTTTGGGTATTTTTCAAAAATCAAAATGAAAGGATCTCTATAATTACAAACAGGAACTTGGGAGGATGAGAAATCTACCAACTTGGAATTTGTTAGAAATTGAAATTATAATTCTAATAGGCAATGTCAAGAATAAATTTGGACCTAATCCATTGAAATTATGGTCTACAAAAGAGACGTTTGAGGGGATGGGAATTCATTACTCTAGGAATCATCATTTAGAAAGATCTTCATTATAAGAGAAAGAGGGTTTTTGAGAGATAGAGGGAGGGAGATCTCTTGATAAAGCTTTGAGATATCAAAGTTTGGGCAAGAATTGTGCTTATGGTTTTTGAGGGGATAAGGTTGTGTGCTACAAAGGAAGTATGGTTGCTTGATAGAGTCCTTGAGATGAGAGTTATCTTTGTACCTTAGGGTTTTTTTTCTAATAAAATTTTTAAAGTTTTCTATGTATTTTCATGCATGCTTCTTTTGCTTGTGTGCTACGTTATATATTCATTTTTATTTTCCTTGGAAGAAGGTTAGGTTAATTTTGTAAGCTTTGATCGATGAATCCTTGTTGTTAAGGGTTTGTTTTTAGATTGTATCTTCATCTTTCTTTTCATCATTCAATCCGCCTTAACTCATCAATTTTGAGGTTTGCACTCTTCAAGGTAATGCTGTGCAAATGTTTGGGTTATGATAAGTAATTGTGGTGATGTAAAATGTAATATAGGACAGATTGGGGTCTTAGGTTTGCAACTATGAGCAATTTCAAAAAAAAAAAAAAAAAAGTTGATTATGGTAGCACTTATTGATTAATAACTAAAAAAATTGATATGTGATGAATACAAATTCTAATTCTGTATAGTTTATATTCCAAGTCACTTCAGCAGTTTTCTTTGAATTTCATTTAGCAATTTCGTTCACTTGATCAGTTGTGACTAGTAAACTTTAGAAAATCCATGCTTTGATTTGAATAGGTGTAACAATATTTTTGAGAAATAGGTTGCAAAGCATGTTTTCATTATGAACCATGAATAAGATTTACTAATGAGTATAGCTGCATCAAGTCCAATGACTTTGTCTTATCAGTAATGATAATATCTTTAATAGTGAATAAAATGCAATGGGGTACTTATGGTTTAATGTTTAATGGACAAGATTAGCTACTTAGTTACTCTCTCCTAGAAGCTAGAGGATCTTATTTTATGGGTTGAAGACAGAGTTGATTTCTGTGACTCTGAAGTCCTTGAGATGATAAGTGAAAATCTTGGAATATTGTTGAGAACTTCTTGGTACATGCTTGGTGGTTGCTAATAGGTTGTAGGACTTGGGTTCCATGTATAAGAAGTCAAAGGCCAAGAATAGGTACTTGGAACAAGATAAACAAGAGCTTTTGACCTATAACTAAGTGTTTTTTGAAAAGTTTGGATGTAACCAAGGCCCTCTATTTCACTAGGAGACCATAGAATATCGTGCAAAAGCAGTCATTGGTGAAGCAAAAACTTGGGGAGAGGTTTGGTGGTCAAAGAACAAAACTTTGTCAACTGAGGTGGTGAAGACCATCCATTAATCAGGAAACAAGGACATTACTACACATCATTGTGGACTTTTAGCCTTGCACTTGTTAGGACTTAGTTGAACTAACTTGGGCATTTTGGTTAGCTGATAAAAACCAATCTTGGGGCTTTGCTAGGGTAGGTTAGGGCTTTGAAAACAACTTTATGTCCTTTGGATATTATTGAAGAAAAACCTCTTGTGAGTACTTCTCGTCTCCTAACAAAAGGAGGTAAACGGCTAGATAGTACTTCTCCTTGCTTTGCTAAACAAGAGTGAAAAGAGGTGCTAATGACTTGGAGATCTAGTCATGGTTGAAGACTCTTGAAGGAGCCAAAGGAGTTTGAGACATTATTGGAGATTGAATTTTGAAGCAAGTGCTTTTCACTTGATGTTATATTTAAAAAGCTTGAATCATCCATTGCATTTGTTGAAGCATTGGCCATACAACACTTGTTTAATGAGTACAAAACTATTGTGTTATTATTACTAATGCGTTTCTTAAGTAATTTTCAAGTCATGCATCTCAAGATCAAGAAAGAATTAATCAATTGAAGAGTTTGATCAAGTATTTCATGAAACAATTCACATGTGAAGACATACCAAGGAGTGTTGGTAGTTTTGCTCTGGCTTGGCTCAACTTGCAAGTCATGGAGTCGTTGTTCTGGCTCTTGATAGAATGGATACCCATATGGAACTCATTGCTTACATTTTATTTGGGTTAAAATTGTTGAACCTATCACTTAATATTGATATAATATATAGGATAACATTATAGTATTTATGTATGTTGAATTTAAGAAATCATAAGTTATGCATTTCATACATGTTTACATATAAATATATAAGAATAAACATTAATTATATAGGTTTGCATTATCAACTTTTATAGTTTGTAAAATTATTTAGGTAATGCATTATTTTTATTATTCATATTTGTACGATTTCAATATCATATAATACGATATGCATTGCTTGGCATCAGATAGTGCATTGTTTAGGTGCAATCCTGAGTGATTTGCTTAAGGTTATGCTATTTAGATAAGTATGATATTCCTATCATACCAATGCACTAAAGGGTTACCTGAGAAGTATGTATTGAGATGTGAAATATTAAAGTTTTGTACAACACGATACCAAGCGATATTAAGTATGTGCTATGAAGTTTGTAGTGTAGTATAAGTATGATAACATATTTGTATTTGTATGATTAATAAGCTATATGGTGAGATTTTAGGATTTAGACTGAGTTAAATATGTTGTACTAGCATGAACTTAATAGTTGTACTAGTAAAATCAAGTTAAATGACTCAGTTGAGCTAAAATTTGCATTATCATACTAGTACATTATCTTTTGTACGAATGCAATCAATCTAATAGAATCATGATGAATGAAGCTTAGTTTGAGACTTCAAAAAATTTTGGACAGCTTTTTGTCATACTAATGAAATACAACTTTCGTACCAATAAGATACTTATTTACCAGAGAGTTTGGTTGAAAACTTAGCTATATATTGAGTGGATTAATGTGATATTAATATGATCTACTTATTGTACGAATACGGTCATGCTTGATTGGTAATGTGAGCTTCTTGTAAGATATATTGTACTGTATGATTTTACATCATACTACATTTTTTTGAGGGCTTAGAATTAACTTGGGTAGATTTGTTCTAATTATATAATATGATGTTGTCATTATATAAGTATGATACCTTGAGAGATGCAAAAATGAACTAATAGGATCAGTAATATTAGTGTAATACATATCATTTTGTACAATCCTATAATCATAATAGTATGATTTATATCCCAAGAACATAAAAACTAGTTCAATTGTTTTGAGAGTGAGATTTTAGCTATTGGAATTTCTTGATTTACATATATTCCTTTGACTTATAAATATATGTGGTTTTGAAAAAGAATAAGCTAATGAATCTTTTGTTAAATCATTTTACAAGTGAAACAATGCTCACAACATGGGTTAAACTTCAATGTCTTGAACATCTTATTTGTACTACATTGTTGTTGCATTTTGGGTCTTAATTATATTATTCATTCATCTATTGTATCAAAGTTATTCATATTGTTTGGTAAATTCCTTTCATAACATTTAGATTTGTGCCATATTATTTTCTCAACTGTACGATATATGATTTTGTATAAATTGTTTTATATGAGTACTATAAAACGTAAATATCTATGTTATCGTCTTGCAAGTTAAGTGAGTCACCTAGCCACAAGTGAAAAGAGAGTGGTGTTGAGTAAGGCGACTCCTGTCTACCCATGCGCCAAAAAGGAGTGGTTTATGAAGGTGGCTTCTACTTAATTGTGGATAAAAATAGAGTGCTTTTTAAGGTTTTTAACCTACTAGTTGCTGCAAAAAATGTGTTATTATGAGTGGAACTTGGTCGAGTCAACTGAGGGCAGATATAGGCAAAGATTCTATTAAACTACCAAAAAATCTTGCGAGCCTCTTTTTATTTATTTTACTTGTTTTATTTGTTTTATCACTTCTCAACGAGTAAAATCATGAAGAGCAACTAAGATAACAAGTTATTATTCTTGCCAGATTACTTGACAAACTTTATATCTCTTGCTCCCTCACATAAAGGTTCTTCAAATAGATAAATTTTCCTAAAATTAACTTGTTGAAAGAGTAATTAAGATTAATAGGAGATTCCCACTACAACATTAATTGATTTGGATTGAAAAATTTTTAGTTGAATTGTAGAAGTTTAATTTCGATTTTATATTGAAAAATAAAAAGAATTTTATTAGTATCTTCATCTTGAGTTGAAAAAATTGAATTTAATTAAGTTTAAATTTACACAATTCATTCCCTTATTGTGAACATCATGCTCACATATTTCTAACAGCATATGCATAATTCTTGTATTTAAAGATAATTTATTCGAAGATAAATTGTTGTTGTTGGATTTTGCTAGAGCTTTGAACTAGGAAGTTATAGATCTTCATTTAACTTTTCAATAAGAGTAAAAAATTTTAATTTCAGACTAAAAACATGTCTTAATTATATGCCACTATTGGAGCTTAGTGAAATAATTAGGCATATGAGATTTCAAATTTGAAGTTCAAATTTTGTAAGGTGAAACTGATTCTACATGACACACCCATTCATTTGATGATGGCATTATATTGCACAACATTGCAAATCAATTGTTTTTCTGTTACATTTATGTTGTATTTCCTATTTCTCCAATTGATGGTATCTTCAATAACCTAATGATACTCTGTGACTTGTTCAGACGGATTGCAAATTATTTTTACATGTTTCAGATAGATTTCTATGGTTGAGCAACTTCTGAGGGTCAGCAAGATACCCTAGGCATTCGAGCTAACCTCATTGTATGGTTAGTGTAAACTACCTTGCTGGTTGGTTTGATCTCCCAGGATGGCCGTTATTTACAGCAACATGGCCAAGTTTTCTTGCTGCTCACTCTGCCCTTTTTCCTTTGTATATTAGACTTAAGAGAGCTAATAAGGATGTTATGAGCGTTTGTAGTGGATGATTTCCATTCCTCTTAAAGCTGGGTGATCTACTTCAACCAATCTTTTCTATGGTTGTTGTGGTGTGAGGCTATTGCATTCCAAGGAAAATAAGGCCTGAACTATCATTTTCGTGAATCTATATGGTGTTGCATCCATGGGATTCAAGTAGGTTTTCGAGCTTTCTTTAGCTTTAGTTTGCAAGTTTGCTATGTAATTTCCTTCCTATTTTCTACACTTTGTTTGGATGAAGGTTTAGGAAAGAAAATGGATTCAAAATCTCATTGCATTATCTAGAGAGTATCTTCATGCTGATAGCTTCAACTTTGATATTTAAACATTTTGTAGGTTTGAAATTTATGTATCACTTTTAGAAGATTAAGCAAATGTTGCTCTAAAAAACATAGATTTTGGAAATAAAATCCCATTAATGATCTCCAAAATTAATGAACTTTTGTAGCATGATAGTTGATGAGATTACCAACTACTTTTTTGTTTTGAATTTCTTTCGATTTTAAGCTCAAGACCAATGTTTTAGTTGCTCAAATTTAAAGGATTTTGTTATCCACAAAATTTAGAGCCAGATTTTCATCCTTAAACTTTGGTATCTTTGGCATAGGAAACAAGCTCAGATTAATTTGAAACCTTTCATTCTTTAAGTTTAAATAACCCTCTAAAATATTTTTGTAGTTCACTTTTGATTTTGAAGTTGTTATTTAGCATTTAATCTACTTTAAATTTACTATTTATTTTGAATTTTTGCAATTTTTTATTGTCATTGGCTAAGCTATCCAAGTGATTATTTTTATTTCAGTAAATGTAGTCCATTATCAAATCATTCCTTATCTTTCTGTGTGAGAATATTCAGAGTTTTGTTTTCAATTTCAACAACTTTTGGTTTCTAATTTCAACATGGGCTAAGTAGTTGACGACGATAATTACTTAAAGCAATGTAAGAATAAATACAATTTAATTCAAAGAGGTACACTAAAATGTGATTAAAATAATATAAGAATAAATATGCAACCTAGCTCAAAGAAGTAACTATATAATATGTAACTTTGCTCAATGAAGGTTTTAAAATGATATCAATGCTTGAGAACACAACCTTGCTCTTCCCTTCTCTCTTGCAATGATAATTTTGAAGTAGAATTCTTCACAATGATTTATACGTGTGATCAATAACCCTTTCTCTAAGTTTGGACCCTTTTATATAATTATTTATAAGCTCTCTAACAGGTCCAAATCCAAATATCCCTCAATAGTTAAATCAATATTTCTTAAAAACTAGTTAAGCTAATTACAATTTTGAACTGATCGTACAAGTATGATGCAACTATAAGCACATCGATCAACCAATTAGATAAGTCTGATTGTTTCATTATTCGACTCACAAATGATTGTACTTATATGATGAATACATTATAATATACAAATAGTCCATATTGTAAGTTCAATTTTTCAACTCTTGAGTTTTACAATATCATAAAATATGATAACAATGATTATATTTATATGGAGACTTTCTCAGCTAATATTTTTTTGTACATAAAGGATCAAATTTGTGTGATAGGTGGATCATATATATATAAAGCAAATCAGCTCACTTAATGCACAAGTCTCAAACTATGATTTGTCACTAACTTGCCTTTTGATTTATTGGAGTGACGAGTATGGTTTTTGACTACGCTATGATTTGTTGTCAACTAGCCTTCTGGTTCTCTGGAGAGATTGGTATGGTTATAAACCATGTTATAATTTATAGGCAATTAGTCTCTTAGCTTGTTGAAGAGACAAGTATGATCAGGGGTACACTTCAATATAATATAATATAATTATCCGTTATAATGTATATGTCTATGAGCAAAGGTCTTTCCATCAAATAATGTATATGTCTGAGCGAAGTTCTTTCTGTCAAATATTATATGTCTATGAGCAAAGGTCTTCTCATCAAATACATTCTAATTGGATTGGTGGATATGGATATGCAATACATGAAACACGATATGATATGAAGTAGGAATAATAGGCAAAGGAAAAATAGGGCCCTAAATAGGAGAAAAATGGAAGATAATGAACAAAGAAAAATAGTTGAGTGATAAAATGAATAAAATGAATTATTTTATTATTATTATTATCTATGCATTGATAGATTATGCTCATTTTTATTTACGTTATCATGTAATATTTATCTCTATGATATTATTGTTATATTATGATTATGAGTTGATCTCTTAATGGTTATAATGAGTTGATCTCTCAATAAGTATGATAGTTTGACTTGAGATGAGTTGGTCTTTCATAGCTTGAGGTGAGTTAGTTTTTCAAGGGAGATTGGCATAAATGTTTGGTAAAGAAACAAATCCAAAGTAAATGATATTTATAAATAATATAAATAAATATTGAGGAATATATAGGATCTAGAGTATGTGATATATAATTCTATAACATAAATGAATAATGACAAATGTGTGACTTGCATTCTATGATATACTTCTTAGTTATCGTTGCTTATGTTGCATTTAGTTATTTGTTTTCTTTACTTCAACGTGTAATAATACTTGTTTTGGCATTTTTTTTTTTTATTTTCTTATTGAGCTTGTGGTTGGCTCAACCCTATTTTATTAAATATTTTTCAAGTACTTTGAATTTACAGAAGAAGAAAGAATGAGAACAAAACATAGACTGTAAAATTAATCTTTTAATAATATGTTGACATTGTAAATAAATAAACAACTATACGGTTAGTTTTGGGACTTATTGTCGTTTGGCTTTCATTATCGATTTTACTTACCTACTTCCAATATATGATTGAAGTTGTCATGATTCACTTTTACTTATTTTTTTCATTATTTATTTTACTGGGTTGGAATTATTGTAGTTCTTATGATTTGCTTCCACTTATGTACTATATCCGTTAATTGATTGGGTTGGAAAATTTCAAGTTCATTTTCTTTATATTTTTTGTTATTGAACCATTGGTTTGAACTTTATCAGACATTATTTTTTTAATTGTTATTTATTTTTTGAGAATTATGGATTTCAAATAGTAGAAATAACTTAACAAGTAATTACATGGAATTCTCACACATAATATGGGGACAAGGTACTAGTTATTGAACTACACTCACCCTCTCTTTGCCTTCATACCTATGGCTTTAGGTAAGTAATTTGAGTGGTGCTTTATTGATCACGACAAGGTTGTTGAGTTATTGTTTTATGTGATCTACTCTAGCGCTAACCTAGGTGGCGACACGGGGTGTGCAACAATTTGTATTGGGGCTCTAGATACTCTTTGGCTTAAGATGCATGATGTTTATTTTGACTCAACAAAACATACCCCAATGGTTTGTGCCATACCATACAAAATAGAAGACAATAGTGATCCAAGAGGGTTGTTATTGTTTAACCATGTTGCCTTGATATGTTTACCAAGGGTACTCCATCCTATGTTTCAACATTGCAATACTCATCATGTCTTGTCCTTTGTAGTTGAAGCGTTAGGAATCGACACCTCTAGCAAGCTGACTGTGGTCAATTATGCCAGCAATGGTATGTCTATCTAGACACATGATTCTAATGATCATGTTTGTGTCATGCAAATCTTTGTACAGGTTACTACGAATTCACAAGTACTGGATGCCTTGGCTTGCTGTGATTGACTTCCACAAACGGTGGCAACACAAATACTGGAGTGGAAGAAATCTTAATATTAAGCAAAAAGTGTCATTCTTTTACAAGCTATATACATAGAGCCCATAACGATCACCTAGGTCATCTAAGCAAAAAGCTCCACATAATCACTTAAAATCCCTTTCAAGACACACAAAAGAGTTATAACCTGTCAAAACTGGCTAGGAACGATTGTTTGGGGTGGTGGCCTGGAATTCTTTTTGGGCAATTAGAGAATTGCTGAGGATGGTTACTCTGGGGTTATGGTCTAGCTTGGTAGCTTAATGTTCTCCTGTACAGATCCGTTTCAGCTATAATTTCAGAATGCAATGTCCCCTCAAGATTTAAGATTAGAACTGGAACAAAATTGACTGAAACATGGAATTGCAAGATGATTGGAAATGATTGAAGCTAGACCTGAAATAACTGGAAACAGACTGACTTTGGAAACTGAAAAGCTCACGTGCTGGAACTAAGAACTAAGAAAGCTGAAATGAACCTAAGAATAGAAATTGAAAACTGAACCTATAAATTGGAACTGGCGGACTGAAAGATATCAAGCTGTAAATGATATAAACTGTGGCGATGGCTTGCACTTTTTGGAGTTTCACGTTTCTAGTGTCCACACCACATCGGTTATCAGTTCTGTAAATTTATGCATTTAGTGTCAAATCATTTTTTTATTTTGCATAATTTGTAATATTGTACCAACATCAAGCATTATTGCATTTTCCTTTTTTTATTTTTGTCTTAACCAATTCTTATAAATCCTAGCTACTCTCCTTTTACCATCAATTACTCTGTAGCTATATTCTGAAGCAATCTGGATGACTTTATTCTTCATAATACTATCTTGCTTTTCTAATTTCATTTGTTACTCACAGCAAATAAAGGTTCCCTCATTCTTATAACTACTATTTTATTTCAACCTTATTTGGTATCCAAAAATGTTTTCAATAAAGAATAGGAAGTAAAGCAAGGGCAACATGACTGACTCAATGATACAAATATCTTCAGATAGTAGGACAAGAACGCATTTATGGGATATGGCAGCTTGGAAAAAAGTGACATTTTTACTTTTATAGTAGGATTCAAGCATATGATGGCAAAAAATAATTATTTGTACAGGTAAAACTGTCATGGTGTATGCCACAAACGTTCAAGATTTCTGTCATAAATCCCAAAACTGGTAGCAATGGTTTGTTTTTCAGCAAATAAAAAATGAGACTTAATAGTTTTGAGGTGTCGGACAGCTGTTTTTGAATGTTGGGGTTTGGCACTACAAATTGTCTTCAAGAATCCATTAGAAGTGTTCACCTTCATGGTATTTTTCTTATATGAAATTCCTTTGGTGCTATTTGGTACTTTCTAGATACAAAGCATTGGATGATCTCTTTTGGTATTACTTCCTTTATTTTTGTTTTATAATGCCCATGTCATTATTTCTTCTCTGTGCTGTTTGTGTATGTGGATTTTTTGTGCATGCTATTGGTTACAGCAGCATGACATTTTTCATTCTCAACGTCCCTAATGAGGGCGTCTACTGGGAAATTGTTTAGATATCCATCAGATGTGTAGTACTTGATCTTTTAGGCGCTGCCCTGAAAACATAATTTATTCCACTTTTTGACTGGCTTAACGGGAATGTCGCATTTAATTCAGGTCAAAACCTTTATACTTACTTTAAAATATGTTGGGGAAATCAGATTGAAGTTATACTTTTTTACCAAAATTTATCTGAAAATTCCAACTGAAATGTAACTAAGAGCAAAATTCAAGAATGAATTGTTATGTTTCTTCATGTAAAGTGAAAAAATATTTGAATTGAGGAACTTTTATAAAATTGTTAGATTACTCGGCATGGTCGATGCCTTGAGCTCTAAAATTTTCTATTTTTGCTAGTTGTCTTCTTTTGCCTATATTATATCATAAAGAAGTTTCTCCTTTTTTTGGGCAATTAATATGCTGCTCTTTTACCTTTTTTCCACCTTTCTGGTCATCACATTGATATTTGATCTTTAATCATCTCATTTTTTTTTGTACTTTTGTCTTGGGTAAATGTTGGAATGGATCTAAATGGAAGGAAGCAGTTACCAGCATACAAGGTACCATAAACGTAAGTTTGTTATGCTCATCTTTGTTTTTGATAGCCTCCTTATTGAGCTTTGCAGTTTGTTTAAGATTGTCATTTCATGAAATTGCTAGGACATTATCTGAATACTTTTTGCATGGTCAAGAGCATTGCTCCTTGAAATGTCTTATTTTCAGCTCAATCCTTTTTGGTCTTCTTTGTGCAGAACATTAGACTTAAGTAGTAGAAAATGTGTTTCTTGTTACCATAAGCTTCTGGATTGCCATGGCCTTATTGGATTCTATATACTGCCCAGAAATTATAGGAATAAGAATTCAAGGACAAAAATAGGTCCCTTATCTCTTCTCTTAGAAAGAAGGGGTGATTGAGATCAGGGTAGCTATCGTTTGTATCTTCCTTTTTTCTGTTGCTGGCCCTGGAATCTTAGAATTGCCACTATGTAGATTCCCGGAAAATATATGAGCATTATAGTTCTTTCACAGTTGTAGTAGCTTTTCCTAAATATCAATGTAGTT
The DNA here is from genome assembly GCA_023846275.1 of Vanilla planifolia. NCBI lineage: Eukaryota > Viridiplantae > Streptophyta > Magnoliopsida > Asparagales > Orchidaceae > Vanilla > Vanilla planifolia. Next base: position 28,604,950 of record CM043869.1, on the reverse strand, counting down.
GGTAAAGTTAAAAAGATTGAGCTTACATTTTTTTTTATAATAATTGCAGCCAAGATGGTATTATCTAAGATGTTATAATTTCACGCCACTGGTAATAGATATAGCTTCCTTATGAAAAACTAGAAAATGTGCATGAGGCAAAAAGCATTACATTAGCTACAAAATGCCAAAGAACAAGCCAATTGAGTTAATACATATTCAGCACAGTTGTTTTCTGAATTCTATTTGTCCTGGAAAGAGCTTGCAATGATGGAAATGTTCAATGGAAGATAAACTTATGCACCAAATGTAATGCGGCAATCAAGCGTATCCAATATATCCTTAAATGTAAGAGGTTTAAGTTCGTTATAGGCCATAAACTAGATTTCAATCAAGGATTCAAAAAGGGCTAAAAATAAAACCTTATTAATTTTTTTTGTATTGTTGGATTCTAACGAGTCATTTTTATGATTCAAGATTATTTTTAATTTCATTTTTGCACATCTATGTATGTTTGCAATTTTTTACTTATTCTATTAGCTTTTTAAGTTTGAGAGATATTTTGATTATTTTATTTTGAATTAGGACTTCCTTTTTGTGCTTAATTTAAGTACTTATGATGGAATGGAAATAAGAGTTTTTTATTTATTTTGTTGTCATTTTGGATTGAGAAGTTATTATGAGGTGGATGCATGACAATGATGGTATAGGATAACTTTTATACTAATATGGGTTGTGATCTGTCTCTATCCCATTCCACCATCGTTATTGCTATCACTGTTGGCTTCCCCCTCTGCAGTAATCATCTTTTAACTCGACCATCACCAGAACTGCATTGGCAACCTTTTCCCAATTGCCTGTTGTAACCACCTCCCATCATCCTTGATCACATTCACAAACTAGCCTCTTTGCTGCTTCCCTGGTTTCAACCAAAGATTCCCCAGATCAATTTGACACTGCTTGAAATCACACCAATCGCATCCTTTTTACATTGTTTACTTCCCACATCCTTCATTGTAGGATTGCGTCATCTGCCTTTCAATTGATCCCGTGCTCCTAAAGCCTTGGTCAGCCATAATCATGTCTCTACCATTGGCCTTCGTTGTAGGATTGCATCTTCATCTCTTGGCTGTGATTGAGGTCAGTTTTGTGAGTCATTGGTGATTTTGTCATTGCGTAGTTGCTAACCCTAGCCATCTAGCCAGAACTTGCTCTGCAATACTGGTTTTGTTTAAGCGTTGCCCAAGTCTCCCTCATCGTCATCATTTACTAGCATGCAATTTTATTGCCATAATCCACCGTTGGTTACCTTATCAAACAATGCTTCATTAGCATTTTTGGTATGAAAGTCAATTTTCGTGGTTCTCCAACTGTTGCAATGGTCTAATTCCAAATTATGATTGAAGGACTTAGAATTCCACTTCAAAAAGGTTGTCTATATAAACAAACCAACTTGGAAGCTAAAGGGACAACTTAATAGAACTATTGAAATGAGTTAACTCTATGAACAACTAAATTGTTTATTATTTTCTAATATGACCTTAATTTTTTGAATGAAAATCAGCATATTTATGTTTGATTGCAAATTCCATGAACGGCATTTGGTTAACTTTGCCTATTGTAATTAACTAGTTTACTTTAATTGAACTTATTCTTAACCCCTGAGTGACAATGATCCACATATTTACATTTAAATCAACCTGGAATATAAATTGCATACTTATGATCTTGAATTTTTTTCTTGTTCCTTAATTTTGAAATTAGTGCTTAGGTAAATTTAATATATTTAATTTAGTTGTCTCATTTTTTGATAAAAAAATTACACAATTTTTTTATAATCTTTTAATCATTATTTAATGAATATATTTTAATATTATTTTTTTTCTAAATTATTTTTTAATATTAAATTTTAAATCTTACATGTAACTAAAAATTAGTTCTCATTTTGTTTCCTTTAATTGACATATTAAAATTTTACAAAACCACCAAAACAAAATTGAGTAGAGAACTTAAAAACCTTTATAACTAAGACACATTATAGCATGTTAGTATAGAATTCATCTAATAAGTTGAAAAGAAAATCTCAACGTAGCTATTGAAGCCATATTGAATAGCCTAGCTATTCAGTTTAGAGCATGTAGATAGACACATAATTGAAGCCACATTGAATAATCTAGCTATTTATTTTAGAGAATTCTTTATTACTAATTACCTAACCTCGCTTAAATGAATGTTAGAAAAAAAAACTTTATACACTTAGAAAAAATAAAAGTGAAATGAAGATCTCAATCTCCTAAGAATTATAAGAATGAGTGCATAATGATCCATAATGAAGCTAAGGTTGAAAGACCAATATTAATGGTGTTTATAACCTTAGTAAATTTTTGGATTTTTTGATCCAAATGAAAGTTCTTTTTATTTATATGCATTTGATGATCATTAATGGACTACCCTTGCCAAAATGAAATTAATGGATCGGGCTAAGATATTTTGGACAAATATTTTAACCAAGAAGCAGAAGTTAGGTAAAAGAACTTTTAGGAAAAGATGAGATATTGAGATAGAAGCATTACCTTAAGTACCATAACAAAAGATTGCATGAACAGTTGCATACATTGAGAGAAGGGAATTCTGTTATGGTGAAATATCTATTCACTTTTGAGATTTTTGTGGCTAAGGTAAACTATCTTAATGCAAATTGACAATTAGTTAATAGGTTTATTTTAAGGCTTAAATTGGAAATTATGAAGGAGGTAGAATTATATTATCTTAAACACTTAAGAAGACAAGTAATTTATCTTAATTGATAAAGAGGCTCAAGCTAATACTAATTAACACTAAGTTCAAAATACTGGTTCATCTACTGGGGCACCTAAGGTTGTCATTTGGCTTTGTTTGCCTTCTTCATCTTGTACTCAGATTGCTAGGGGTATAACTAGACATGCCTTTAGAACCAAATTGTGTATTGCTATATATGTAAATAGTTTGGTTATAAGAGGTATTAGTGTAAGGCTATCTTAAGCCTTGAAGAAGAAAGTCAGGGAGAACCAAAGTATGAGGAAGTGTAGAGGAAGACAACACTGTTCTCGCTAATAATGAACAATATAAAGAAGATAATGAGAACTTAAGTGTTGTGAGATATCTATTTATGTCTAAGTATGATACTGAGGAATGGAGAATAAATAGTTTTAGTACTTTATGACTTGTAAAAAGAAATCAAGATTGATAATAGATGGTGAGAGTATTATGAATATGATTTTTACTAATGCATTCAAAGGGACCAATCTAAATCTAATCCCTAATCATTTCATGTGAGTTGGGTGAATAGTATTTTTTTTATCATTCTCATCTTAGTGTAAGGTTTCATTAAAGTTAAGGAGGTTTGAGCATAGAATTTGGTGTGATATCTTACTTATGAACATAACATATATTCTATGAGAAAGACCACAATTGTATGATTTTAGTATTGTAAATTATTAGAAAGAGAATGATTGTGTTCAAATATAATAGTGATTTAGGTTGCATCAATTAAGGCTATCTAAAAACATTCAACCTTCTAAACTATTATTTGAATGAAAAATGGTTGGCTTTAATCATCTTAGTAAAGAATTTCTTAATAAGTAATCTTTTTATCTCCTATAAAATAAACAGGTTTTTATTTACCAGTTTGAGAATTATATCTCCCAAAAGGCTATTAAATTATTCAAGTTTGTTAATATTTTCCTAGAGAAGCTCTTAAATGAGCTATATCCTAACAGGGATACCCCCCAGTATGCTATTGACTTCATCTTTGATTTATAGTTTCAAAATTTATCACATTATAGGATGAATTCTATTAAAATTGTTGAGCTCAAAAGACAAGTAGATAAACTTCTTAGAAGGGTTTCCTACAATAAATTATGAGCCCGTTTGTTGTACCTATGATATTAACATCCAATAGGATGTAAGTTGGAGGATGTTTATTGACAGTCGATTAATTAATAAGATTACTTTGTAGCATAGGTTTTTCATATCTTGAGTTGGTAATATATTGGATTTAAATTCTAGTGTTAACTATTTTTCAAAACTTGATCATAAAAATTAGTATCATCTAATCGAAGATTAGACATAGAAATGAATGAAAGGCATCATTTTAGGATCTAGATAGAGCATATGAATAGTTAGTTGTTATTTGAATTGTCAAATAGTCTTATTATTTTTATGAGATTAATGAATATGATTTTAAAATTTTTTATTGGAAGGTTTCTTGTGATTTACTTTAATGATATTTTGATGTATATCCCTAATGAATATGTTCTGTTAAAGCATCTTAAGAAAGGCTTTGAAAAATTATTGGCAAAAACATTATTTGTAAATTTGAAAAAATGCTTAATTATGAAGACATAAATTTCTTAGGTTTTGTTATGACACTAAAGATTTTCAACCTAATCTTGAAGAGAAAAAGGCAAAATTAGATTATTCTTAGAAACTTTATAATGTTTCATGGTTTTAGTGGCCCTCTGATCTATTGAAGAAGGATAATTTTTGTGAATTAATGAAGTAGAAAGTTCTACACTTAAATTAAGGTTGAATGAATTCATTATTAGTCTTAAAATTACTAGATTTCTTTATGGCATTTGAAGTTTGTGTATTGAGAATCTAAATTGGTAGAATTTTGTGTCAAGAAATGCATTTAATAGATTTTTTTAATAAAAAATTAAATAAAGCTAAATAGAAATATTCAACTTATGATGAGAAATTTTACATCATAATGCAATTTCTAAGATATTGGAGATTTTACTCACTCTATAAAGAGTTTGCTTTGACTACAAATTACCATTTTCAAAGTATATTAATACTCGGTGAAAATTGAATCATTGACATGCGAAATGAGTCGAGTTTTTGTAGGATTATTCATTTGTTCTGAAATATAAACTTGCGAATTAGAACAAGTTAGTTCATGTATTATTTTTATAGCATTATTTATGTCCTCACTTGAATTCAATATTATATGCTTTGATAGATTAAAAGGTGATTATTTGATTTATTTTGACTTATATGTGATTTATGAAGAGTTAAAGTTTGTATCTTCACACAAACTTTTTCATTTTACTAATGGATACTTATTTTGGGAAAAAGATTTATAAATTCCTAAGAACTCACTATGAGATTTCATGATCACTGAATTATATTTAGGAGAAATACCACATTGTATGGGTAGAGACAAGGCCATTAACTTAGTTGGATCTAGGTTTTATTAGCTCTCATTAAATAATGATGTAAAGAAAATCATATTCTAATGTTGATTCTATAAGTTTATAAAGTAATAAACAAAGGTCTAGAAAATATTTTTTTTACAATTCCTAATAGATTTTGAGTAGACTTATCAATGGATTTTGTTTTAAAATTATCATGTAGTGTATGACATATTGATAACATCTTTATAGTAGTCAATAGGTTTTACAAAATGTCATAATTTATTCTTTAAAAAACCAATGATGTATCCATATTATCAAATTATCCTTCAAGAAAATTATGAGGCTGCGTTCATTGTCAAATACTATCATATTTGGTAATGATGTGTGATTTTTTCTTATATTTTTAGAAATTTTCATAGAAATTATGTGGAATGAAATTAAAATTTTTGTATACATTTTATTCCCAAATAGATAATCAAATTGAGATCGTCAATAGAATGTTAGAATTTGTTGAGAAATTTGATTGATAAAAGTATTGGGAATTAGAATTTACACATACCCATAACTAAATATTCTTACAATATTGTTGTCTCTAAGACCATAAAATGGCTAACTTTTGAAATAGCATATGATCAAAATTCTAAGAGCCCTAGAGCTATAGTGGATATAGTTACTCATTTTTATTTTTGATTAGACATTATTATTTGTTAAAGATTTTCAAAATTTTCATAAAAAAATAAAGTAATAGATTTTAATTAGTAACTTAAATTATGTTAAAACTATTAATTAAAGACTTTGAGAGGATTTAATGAGAGATTATATGTTAGTGTGTATTCGGCCTAAGAGATTTGTCATCATCAAATTCAAAAAATTACTTGATAGAGCTTATAATTCTATAAAATTATTAAAAACCTAAATCTCAATACTCGTGTTTAAGAGTTGTCGCCCAACATATTTATTAACAGTATTTTTTAAAATTGAAGATTTTTTATGTGATAAAAATTTGCAAGTAACTCTTATGTAGATGACTTGAATAATAACCGTCCTCTACCTTCTAGTGTTTGGTTCTTTATTATTGACATTATTTTGAACGTGTTTCTAGTCCTAATATTTCTCATAGGTTCTTGATTCATTGGTAATATTAGACACCATAAAAGGACATGTTTGACAATGGAGGACATGAGGAGATTAGCATCGGATTTGTTGAGAGATTACTTGAATTTTAACTCTGTTGAGCAAAAGATTTTCTTGGTGGAGGATTGTTGTTGCAACAAATCAAGTAGACATAATAGGACCAAGAATAAAGAGGTTCAAATTTACAAGCTTGACTCGTATCTTCAGAATCAGAAAAAGGGTTTTATTGAATTTGTTTGTATTTTTGAGTTATAATAGATCATTTATAAGACCCAAGGTTGTTTTTATTTTGTTTCATATGTTTGTTCGTTTTGATATTTATTATTATTATTTTATTTGTTTTTTAAGAATGAAAGATACTTCGTCATTTTATTTTCAATTAAAGCTTCCTTTTTGTACTTTATTTAAATGCTTGTGATGGAATAGAAATAGTTCGTTATTTTTTTTTTGTCATTTTGGACTAAAAAGATTTTATAAGGTATATGTTTGCACAGGAGATTCTCTCCATGAAAGTGTAGATTGGCATTTGTCTCAACTAGAGTTGCGATCCAAATTTATTCTGTTTCACATGCTTCTTGCTCTTCGACCATTGTCTTCAACCCCAACCATTGAAACATCTACATCGACAATTTCTGTGCAATTGCTCGTTTCAATCGGCTTTATTCTCAATGTTTCCCTTAACCAATCCCAAGGGCTCTCTACCTTGCCTGTTTCCCTATTGTGACCTACAACTCCCAAGATCAATTCAGCTCCACTCAGACTTGTGCCAATCGCAACTGTTTTTCTCCATTGACGTCTAATAGCCTTCGTCGCAGGATCACATTATCGACCTTCCAATTGATTTTGAGCAATATGGTGCCCTTAAATCCATGGCTAGCTGTGCCCATGTTGCTATCTGTTGCTCATGTTTGCCCCAAGTCATCTTCGTAAGCTATTAGCTCTGTCACTACCTAGTTTCTAACCCTAGCTAATCCTATCAAGGTTCGATCTATGCCTTCGAGTTTGTTTTGTGCACTGTTTCCGTGCGTCTTCCATCATTGCCTTCGTTGCTCACGTCAGATCCTTCCATTGGCATTGGCCATCGGTGTCCGCTTCATCAAGACCCCATATTCTCAATCTCCAAGTCCCTTAACTACTCTCTCTTTGGATAATAAATGAATATATTTTTTAACAAAAAACTTTGTAATAGCTTTAATTTAGTTTGATGACGGGATTTATAGTGCTAGGTGCTAGAGTTTGATACAAATCTCCTTGCTATCTTCATAAGTTATGGTTATTTTTCTAATTGTCTAGAGGGTTTTATAATCTCTTGTCATCCAAACCTCAACTGACATTTAAATCTGTAATCTTGCTGCACAAGTGTTTAGAGACTGACGTTTTAGTCCATGCTAGATTACTAATGTGGAATCCTTCATTAATTGCTGCTCATTTTACAGAAACTAAAAACCAGTGGGCACGAGATGATCCTGCTTTTGTTGTCGTATTCTGCCTTTTCTTGATTGTTGCAGCTTCAGCTTATTGTGCTGCGTAAGACTCTTCTTGTTGATCACTGTGGAGTTTCTCTTTAACATAGCTTACTAAAGTTTAATCTGCAATTATTTGCTGAGATGAATTGATTAGTAAATTAGTGTAATTTTACTTGTTTCCTTTAAAAAAGGCTTGAATCTCTAAATTAAAGCTTTGGACTTGTTTTCATCATGCAGGTATGATAAAAGCTTTGGACATGCTGTCTCTACAGTTATCTCAGTGGTTATTCTTCATTTCTTATTTGCAGGAATAGCATTGGCAACTTGTTGCTGGTAAAAAATAATATAAATGCTTTGCACTATACTTTCATGATTCTTTCAGTATTGGACGAGCTCAGTTGAACTTCTGCTCTTGTCCCCCATCTGCATTCAATGTTATTTTTCTGTAATGCCTGAGGAATAGTTTACCTGTCTGTTACAAAAAAGCAATCAATATAACCCCAAGGGCACACTTTGAGGTACAAATAAGTTACATTGGTCCTCAACCCACTTTTGGGTTCAACTATGGTCCTTTTTAAGTGGACAACTTAATGTAGTCCAAATTTTCTTGGCTTCTATCTATTAGAAGTCCTTTGAAATTCTACTTTTCTATGAAAATCTCTTTTTGGTATGTCCATAAATCGAACTGCTCTTACCCCATTGAAGGGCTAGTATTCTTTGTCTGTTAAGTCACCTCTCCCCTACTCATCGGTAATGCTGGCAATCACGAACTTCCTTTCATCCCTCTTCATTGATGGGTAAGTGCAATGGACCATTTCTTTTTTAGGATAAGGGGCCATATATTATGTCCCACAATTATCGAGAGCCTTCTGGTTGTCTTGCATTGGCAAACCACTTAGGTATAGAAAAGGTGTGCCCCAAAACCTTTTATGCTTTGATATGTGATGGGAATTGTGAGTTTTCTGCTAAGCACCTTTGGATAGTAGGGAAGGGGTGCAGTTTCCAGAACTTTAAGTAGGAAGATGGATTTGTTTCAGGCCAATAGGACCAATATGTGCAAATTCGTGAATATAGGGCCTTGCTCTAAATAAAAGTTTAGGAACCAAAGTAGCATTAGTACTTTCAAATCATTCTTGTCTAGATGGTGTTTCTCAAGACCATGAGGTTATTCCTTAAGACCATTACTTCAAGTGGCTTTCTTATCATCCAAGTCTAAAATTAATCATCTCCTTAGCCTTCAATTGCATCAATTAGATGACACATCACTGTAACATGGCAGTGGTAAGTATGGCCCTTTTGGTATGCATTCATTGGATTTCCTTAACAGATTTGATCAATGATGTTCATCTTATCACATTTCTTGACACATTCATCATCCTCGTGATTGAATGTCTATTTTTTTTTAATGGAATATCTCATGCCCATTGAAACAAAAGGAACATGCAAATAATCATTTGGCCAATATCATTATTAATTAGGTTTTTTGCATAAACTGTAATTTTAAAAATAAATGTTTGGGATGTTGGTCTAAATAACATTTTTAATGCAATTTTTACCTTGATTCATAAATATTTGAAAATTTTTTAGTTCACAACCTTAAGGTCATTTTTCTTTGATTTATTACAGAGCAGACGATTTAGATGATGGCTTAGGGCATTAGGAATGATTTTGGATTTGGGAAGAAAATTTTGGGACTATGTTCTTGTTTTTAAGAGATGCTTTGGCATTGAAGAAGATTCTTATATAGTACCCTTTGATTGGTCCCTATAATCTTTCATGAAATAACTGTAAAAAGATTTGGTAAATTACCTTTCTGTCCTTTTCTGCATAGAGGATGTTATTTGTCTATTGTGGCTCGTTTATCTTTATAAAGAGTAGAAGCAACAACTAGGCACTTACAAAGTATAGTTTAGAGAAAACATTTGGGTTAAGAATCTATTTATAATATTTATGAAGCTAATCTTCTCAGTCAAGAGCCAAGAGACCCATTTGCAAAGTTATGCAAATATGAGTGATTTATCTGCAATAATAACCATGCATTTTTTTCGTCAACTTCTTGGAAAATGTGCATATAGATGACTTAGTTAATTGTATTCTTGCAAGCATGATGCATATAACTTGTATAAGATAGTCTGAACATTGGCATTATGTTACAGGCTTTTCACAAATGCTTATCTGCGTGAGGAGTCTCCTAGTAGTCATGCAGTGGAGCAGCATGTTGAATGGTAACTTCTGGAACTTATAATAAATTAATGGAAATATATATTATTTTTGTTGCTTTTCCCTTATTTGCATATAGTTTATTTCTTGCAGTTTCGACTGTCTAATTACAAGCCATTACATTTTTGCTAATAGTGCACAAAGGTTTCTTTTTCATATTAGAGAGTTTGGCTTCATGAAATTTCTGATTCTACAGCTTTTTAACGTGGATTTATTAACTTGCAGTAATTTAACTGTGGCTATGTCTGAGTATGGCTGTATTCCATCATTTAAAACCAGAATTTGACCTTTTCTTGCTTTTAATATTGATCTCTGTTGTAGCGAATTTATGCAACATATTTCTTTAGATACTTCGATGCCTAAAGAATAAATTGTGGTGTTCAAGCTAAAATCACTTGGCATTGTGCTATTAAAAATTTGATAGTGTTGAGCTGCATTATAGTAGTGAAGACCCTACTGTAAACTGAATTTAATTACTAGTCAAAAAATGCTAGATGGTTTTTTTTGTTTCATTCAACTAGTTTAATTGGGGAATTGGCATCATCATAGGCTGCTCTGTTATAATCTGCAATTTTATAGGTCATCTCCTTTGTTACATTTTTATGAAATTATTCTGATTAGCTATGCAGATGAGATGTAATGGTATGTCAAAAAAATGTGGTCAATGCTTCAAACTGGTATCAGGAAGTAAAATACTCCATCTCTCTCTCTCTCACACGCACCCTCTGTTGTGTGCATACTCCTTTTATGAATAAGCTTTCCCTTAAATGTTTTCACCATCAGTAGACATGGTCAAATGCAATGGCATGTATACAAACTAGTTTGCATCTTATTTGCAGTTTGACTGGTTCAACAAATCAGACGGCTTGTTTCAATTATATTTATGTGAACATAATAATATCGTTGTCCATATCCTATTCCTAAAACAGCTAAAAGAATATCTAAAACAGCTGAAGGAATTAAAAATATAATAAATATAAAAACGAAAGTAAAAATTAAATATAATATAAGTTTAAAGAAAATAGAAATGTGTTAGATGCAGTTATTTGGTTTTGTTGGTGTTTTGTTGCAAGTAGAACTGTGAAGTGATGCATTCCTAATATCAAAACCTTCACATCTCCTACAAAACTATTGCTAAAGTTGTCCAAACTTCAGATTGAGAAGTTCTCTGATTTTCTTTATATTGTACAATTTTCATTCATGTGTGGGAGGTGGTTGGAGATTCCTTGTTGTGCATTGAGAAGATTACATCCCCGTGCTTGGAATTTATAACAACCTAGTTTTTGAGGAAATATAGGGCGTGCACTCGACTTTAATACTGAAATGCAGATATGAAGCAAGAAGACAAAGACTGTGAAGTGGAAATGAAAGAGGCATCAAAAGCAAAAAGAATTTGCAGGTTTTTTAACATGAAAAATTGAAACTCTGAAAAAATCTCAATTGCACTAGGTGAATATGTACTACAAAAAAAGGGTATTTCTCGAAGGGACATTAAAAGATGGCTTTCAACTTCCCAATCCTTGGACCAAAAAAAACATGTTAACCACCTTTTATAATATGTACTAAATTAGAAATGGGGGCGATTATGCCTTGATTGGGCTGTCCAATCATGACATTAGATGGTTTGAAGCCCCTATATTGTCGAAACAGTTTTGTGACTGTCAAATGATTCATTAGGTGAACAATTTAACCTCATCAATTAGATAATTTATTGTCTATTGGAAGGTTCGATTAGCATATTTGTTCAAAGGTAATAATTTGTTTTGCTTCTGTCCTACCCATTGGATCTGATGACCAGATAGTTGTCTTGGAGCTCATACAATTGCCATTGTTTGATAAATGCAATGTATGGTTCAATGCCTTCGAGCAAACAATGCAGTGCCTCCAATCAAGGGAGGAGATGTGTCATTCTGGTTGTCAGATCTGCTGTGGACGTCTGCTTTGTGTTTTGGGATGTTGTTGTAGCCTGGGATGTCACTGCTGCTATCAGCTAGACCATCACCATTGCTGCCATCCACTGCCCATACTTCAAATAACTGCTGCCCCTCATGATCTCCTTCTTCCATTTTACTTTCTAAACAAACATGTAACATGTAAAAAGTATCAATTCGTCTGATATAAAACAACATTTTTGTCATTAGCTTCTAGAAGTGAAGTGCCTCTGGTCCATCACTGATTTCTTAACCAAAGTGGACCCTTAGTGAACGGATTTTTAAAATCTATGGAGTATATAGAGGAAACCTTGAAAATTCAAATGTTCTGTAAGTTTGTTGTAACAAATTTCTGGTTTACTGCCTTAAATTTACTGTAGAACTCGTCGCTAATGAATCTGAAGATTGATGTAATCATGATTTTAATCTTCATGAAGGAAAAATTAAATCTGAAGCACTCCCCCCACACCCCACCCCTTCTCCCAAAAAGTTAGATCAAATAAACCCTAAGCTCTGCTGGGTGACATAGTTCAGGAATTATGTTCTCTAATGTCTGTGTTGATATTCTGGTTAACAATTTATATATTTGAAGTCGATGTTTGTACTTTGTTTTATTCTTTTCTACTACAAATTATGCATGTGGTTACATTTTGGTTATGCAGATACTGTTCCATATTTTGGCGTCAAACAGTTCTTGTTCTACATTCTTGCCATTTTGGACTTTCTTGTATAATGAACAAGTGACATCTGCATAACGAACTTAGACGAGTCGTCATCCCCGTGCAGTCATTGCTGAACTTTTAGCCCTGTTCTTGAGATTTTGAACTTTTTAGTTTGAAATGGTTGTTAAAATAAATTGCTTATTTGTTTTTGTTCAGGCTGTATGCTTTTGACGTACACTGCAACTCTTTCTTTCCAACCTTTATTTTGCTATACGGTAGTAATCACAACTTATTTTACACATTTTTGTGTTACCACTTGTATAAATGTCTCTTAATGAATCTTTGCTGCACTCAGTTATTCAGTACTTCCTATCACCTGTATTGGTGGCGCATGGTTTCTTTCCAGTTCTTCTATCAAATCTGCTTTATATGGTATCCATTTCTTACTACCATTATCTCAACTTCTTAGGATATAATGGTAAGCATTCTTCCACATTTCCCTCTCTTACTTCTTTTTAACGTGGTTGATAGTTTTATCTTGGTTTGTTTTGCAGTGCTGCCTTTTTTGGACCGGACAACTTTCTTCCTTTATCCAATTGGTCTTGTCATCATCCTTTCTCCTCTAAGTAAGCATATTATTAATCCAACTCCAAGCTGATTGATTACCTTTTGCTATTTCTCACATTTAAATTTATTTCATTTTTTTTTGTGTGGCGGCTTTAGTGGTTCTGTGCGGCTTCAATCCTACGAGATACTTAATGAGCCTGTACTTCAGACGCTAATTGCAACCTGAACGTTCTCCTTCTGTGGGGGCTCACTAGTAGCAGATGGATTTTTCTGGTACTTAGCAGAAGGATGAGCTATTTTGGCTTGTTACTCTTCTTTCTTTACACATTTAATTCCAATGCAAATCAATATTTCAACTAGGGTTTACTAGTTTCCGTATTTCTTTATGTTTAATGTTGTGTAAGTAAAACAAAGAGGAAATTAGTACTAGGGTGAAACATAGAGGTCTTTTTAACAATTAAGGCTGGGGAGGGGGGATATAGTAAGATATTTAGTATGACATTTTTTTTTAACTTGATCAGTTTTTGTTGTCTTGTAAGTTGAATCATGAGTTTCATTCTACCCAAACATCACTTCGGGATTAGGGATTAGGGAGTCATTTTTTTTTATCACAAATTCGTTCCCTTCAAGATTTCTCGGTCCATTGTTCTCTAGGCTACAACAAATCTAGCTTACAAGTGTTGTTCGTGGGGAATGAAGTACATGTGGATTTAGTGGTAGAACAATGGCTCCTGAGGTTTGATTGGATGCTGGCATGGGGTTAAACTCTTTCAAACTTAGGGCTTATTTCTTTTGCTATTAATTGAACTCACTAAAATAAAATAGGTTTAAATCATTTTTTAAGATTGTGTTTGGTTTATTATAAATAAAATTATTCCATATCATTTGGGTGTTATTTTTTTTTACTGAGTTTTGATGCTAAAATTATTGAAGGCACTTTTGATTTTCTTAGTTTTTGTATATTGGAGTCACCTGTCAAGTCTTGTTCGTAGTCTACAAGTTGTGATTTGTTGATTGTGGTCCGGCATTGGCGATTGATCTCTTGTCATCGCAGATTTGTTATGTGCCATGGTTAGCTGGTTGCTTGTCATTGGTTGATCTTTGTCTTCCAAAGTCATTTTGTCAATCATTGCAAGAAGCTTTGGTCCCGACTCTTTGTTGATTTAAAAAGCTTAAGTGGTAATGGAAGTATGCAATGCAACCTTGCTGTAGATTGTTTTTAGATGGTTTTACAACGATCATCAAGCCAAAAGAAAGGGCTCATCTCACAACCTTTGAAGCCCAAGGTCGACAAATGTTTTACAACAATCTAAGATGTGATCTATACCGACACCCATATGAAGTGAGCATCGGCTAAAAATTTTTTACTTTAATAACTTTTGGTGCAAAATAATCTTATATTATCAGCTCAAAATAAGCCTATTACATGCACTACATTTAAAGAGTTTTAACAAATTTGTTGTAGCCTTGTAATGTTGTTTTGACAACATAACATTTAATTCAAAGGAGATAATTTAAGAAAACTAGAAAAAGTACAAGAAAATATGAGTATGTCTTATTCAAAAAAATATGAGTCCATCGATAACTTAAAATAGCAAATAATAAAAGTCATCCATAGATGTTGAATACATTGATTGGGCTAAGATTTATCGAAGGAATTTGATGATTTGGTTTAAGATATTTGTCACTTGTATGAAGTGAATATACATTTTAAATGCTAGTTAAGATCATTAGGTATTTCAAAATAGTTTTGTTCGATTCTATAAGCCTAGGCAACTAGATGATACTTAATCATGCAAATGGTCATTTACACATTCAATTTTATCATGTTCTAGTCATTATTGTGTAAAAATTAGTTGTTTTCACTTTTATTACATTAATTATATAGTTTGATTATAAGATTGGATCATCCAGTAACCCAATGGAAGAAAGATTATAACTATGTCAATATGATCTAAATTTTGGAACTTAGATCGTACAAATATATGAATGAATCATCAAATATGTCTTAAGCATTGGTTAGTCTAATTGTACATACATATATTTGCATATATTTTTCTTATAAAGAGATCTAATTAGATGAGACAAATAATTTTTTTGATCATGTAATGAAACATTTAATTAAATTATATTGTATTATAAGAATTTTTTTAGATTATTAGTTTGATCATCTTATAGGATCACCAAGATAGTGATTAAACAAATGGTTTTGATCATAAATTTGAATTTTTATTCTTTAAGTTTTGAGTTTAAAAGATTTACATAATTAAATAGATACTAATAATGAAATCCAAATTAAAACATCAATTATTAGTATAATTAACACATAGCATTGAATGTATGAAACTTCTAGCTCATATAAATAGTGATCTTAAAAACCTAATTTGAGTGTTAATTAATTTTATAATCAATAAAACTCAAGAATTAAAAGTGATTTATAACAAAATACTTGAGAACATAGTTTTGAGCAACTTCCTAAACTTATGTAAAGATTATGAAAAAAATCATTTTATGCCTTTTTTCAATTACAAGCGCAATATAATGATGATTTGTTCATGACTTGTATTATAGGTTTTAAATTAGGAAATGGGAATATGTTTCTAGAATTTTGCCCTTAAACTAACTATTAGTACAAAAAGAATATGCTTGTAGAAAATATCAAATTGATGTTGAACATAAAGATGATGAAGTAGAAGATTGTGTTCCTATGCTTCTGTTATTAGAGTTAAAAAGTATTAGCTAAGATGATTATCGTACTCAGTAGTTATAATGAGTTTTTCTTGTTAGTTTTATATCACAATCAAATTAGATATACATGAAAAATAATTAGAATAGTTGTAAACTTTTACCCAAAACCCTAAGATATCTTGTAATTATTGGGATCTTCAAATTTGAAAAGTGGGATAATTTGTAGATAGTTTTGTACTAGTGGCCATCAAGAACAATGTTTTTTTAGAGGGTTTGCTCATTGGCCATCATGAAACCATCCATAGGTGATAATGTCTCATGATACTCTTCATTAATTGTGGATTGCTCAAATAACTTAAAATTCTTGGCATTCACTACTAATAGATGTGCCATGGTAGATTTAGTTATTAGGAATTATTATTTATCTTCTTTGACATTGGGTATGGACAATAATTTATTGGTTTTCATTTTTTTTCAATTTTGGGTGCTTCTTGTTTTATATATAATCTTATTATATCTTTAATTTTGGCATGTTTTATGAGAAAGTATTTATCATGTCTTCCTTTTTACTTCTTTTATGAGAGTTTTAGTTGGTCCCTTTGGCTACTTTAGATGTGTTGATTTGCAATCCATGTGAAATGAGTTTTGTGATAGATACCTCAAATACACTTCAAATCTTGTTGTTGCAACTATGAATAACTTGATTTTAAGTAGGATGAATGTAGGATAAAGTATTTATCCCCATGGCTTGGATGATGGGAGCTATAGCTTCTTAATAGATGTATTACCACTCATTAAAAAGTTTTTGTTTGGCCATCGATATGTTAATGAAAGGCAATGCATAATGTCATATTACAAAATTCACCAAAATCTAACTAAGAAATAAATATCCCAATAAGACAAGATACTTGTTGGCAATCCATGATATACCCACACCTTTTCTAAGTATAGTCAAGCAATTTATTCACTCTTGATCTTTTGTTGACATGGAATGAGTTGTAATTTTAGAGAAACTTTCTACAACTATAAAGGATTACTTGTCACCACATTATGTTATTAGTATACTCAAAACAAATCCATAGAGTGCTTTTTATGATAGTTGGTTTTAATAGCAATATATTTAGGCCATACTTGAATTAGCTTATTTATTGGTATTATAAAATACATATCATAGCATGAACTTTCCTATACTCAACTTCGTACTAATCAGTATATGTCTCTATAGACTTAATATTAGCTTATTAATACCAAAGTGTCTAATTACTTTTATTTTATAAGCTTTTTAGATCCACTTCAATATATCTTGATCTTGTGATATAAAAAGTTAATGTTCACAATAGAGTATCCCATTTGTTAGATTGAATTATAAGAGTTCCCAGCTTTTAGTTCCTCTACAATGCTTGGTAAATAGAATTTATTAGCTTAAAAATTAATTCAGATTTTCAGAGTGTGGATTCCACTATCACAATCATTGGAAAAGAACATAAAACTTTTAGAATACAATATCTTCAAACACTTGGTTATTTAAAAACGAGGAGAAACTTACCAAATCATTCATCAGAAGTGCATACAAAGATGGGTTTTTAAGATGACACTTTTCCTTTTAGGAGCCATGGATCAAAGGTGCTAAGAAAAGTTAACAATAAAACCTAAAAGAATGGTAATAGAAATAGAGAGAATGTTAAAACTATGAAGTTGTATTTAAATAGAAGTGAAGCTTAAATTGATAAGGAAAAGAGGAAAATACTTCAATGATGAATGCTCAATGAAGGATAAACTAAAAAAGGTTTGAGTAATTAGTGAAGAAGTAATGTACCAGATAGAGATAATAAATATGTATGTATGTGTTTTAGGATTGAGTAATTTGGGAAGAAGAAATATACTAGATAGATATATATGTCTATGCATGCACACAAACAGGTGCACGCTTGCATACATGCTTATGTGTATGTGCATGTGTGTGTGCATGTACGCTTCTCAAGGATCATCCATCACAACTCAAAAGTCTTTGATTGAAATCAATATTGAGATCTTAATGTGGCTAGTATATCTCAAGTATGTTTTGTGTCTTTAATTTACCCTAAGCTTATCCAAATTATTGGTCAGTCTTGTTTGTGCATTTCATGTGATTTTGTAATGTTGCTTTGGTAAGCTTAATCATGTTGGTGATCTAAACTTTGAAAAAGTGGGCAATTAGTTGTCCACATTTTAGTATGTATTAGAATAAGATAAGCTAATCACCTCATGTGGTTAACAAAATTCAATTGTCCACTTCAAATAATTTCTCAATGTAGTCATACGATCATAATCGTGGTCTCCTATTAATCACTCCTTCAATTATTGAATTTTCTTAGGCATTTATTGTATGATAGTAAGTAGCTTTTGTCTTAGTGTTTTTGCTTGGCCTAATCTTCTATCCTTTATAAGAAGGTCTTGTATTCAAATGATAAGGGGTTATTGAAGTCACTAAAGGTTTCTTTCATAAGCTAGTAACTTGGATTCTATTTTCTTTTAGCTAGGGTATTATAGGTGATGCATGGCTCAAGAAACCATTATATATGATGTTCTAAGTGAAGTCTATTGAAATTGAAGGTTTGAATCATCATTATCAAATATTCATAACATGAAGGTCTATATGATGCGCATTCTAGAGGTTATTATTTTGGTTTGTAGTTACTTTTAGTTTTCTTACACTACTTAAAGTATTATGTTTTGAGCATCACTTTGAGATAACAACTAGACTAAAAAGCTTTTGAAACTCTATAGATCTATTATCCATAATATTTACAATATTTGTTTATTCAAAGATTTTATTGATTTGGATGATAAATGATGATATGATTACATTAAACAAAAATAATCCAATAGTTTTTAAGCATAAAAGCTTTCCATTTTTATGTAAAAACTTCTTCAAATGAGCATTTATTAAGCTAATGTTTATGCATGAAACTTTTAAGAGTTCTAAACAACTTTTATATAGAGCTTTAACTAAAAAAGACTTTATAAGTATGAATTGATTACTTAATATTGAACCTCATGAGTCGTAAAGGGATTATTTTGTATCTTATTTTGATAATAATAAACCTTCTAAATTCTTATGATGTGATCTAATGTATCTATTTAATGTGAACTATAGGATATCTCAACTAGGTAGACTAATAAATCACTCAACATGAAGTGGATAATTAGAATCATTAAAGTAAAATTAAGACTTTCTTGAAAACGAGAAGGGAGAAGAGCTACCACCATATGATTGTGTGTCCAGGATATGTTTCAAGATATTCTACAATTTCTTAGGACATATATAAGGGTTGAAATTTAAGTTCCTAAATTTTTTAATGAGCTTGCTCTCACTTCACTTAAGCATATCATCTAAGAAAACAAGGACTTAATGGTTTATCCCTACTTTTATAACTAAAGAATCTAAAGTTGCAATCAAATATTTTTTTAAAATAAAAATGAGTAATTTACAAGAATAATCATTAGAGCATTAAAAATTGAGTCTAAAAAGACAGGAAAATTTGGTTAAATTTAAATGTATAGTATATTGATTACAATATATAATTCTCTAGTACATTCTAAAGTATACATAGAATTGAAGTATGATATACTTGAGCTATTTAAGTGTCACTAGAGACTTGGGTCTAGTTCATTGATATTAAAATATGGTATAGATAGTTCAAATGGACAAAGTATGAAAGATGGAGGACTATGTGTAAATTATATATAAGGAACTCAAGTTTAATGTATGGTACACGATTTATTACTTAGGAAACTTACGAGATTTAAAAAACTTAGAAGACAAAAACCTGAGACTTGCATAAGGAATATTTTTTTTATTAAAGTACAATGCATTTAAGTCAATTGGGTAATGTCCATTGGTCAAGTGAATTGTGAGCAGAGTAAAATATTTAAAGAATTACTAACATATAGTATGTAACTTTATAACAGACAATATATTGAATATAAATAAATATCACACATCATCAAATGAAGAAATCTTGAAGTTTAAGCATTCTATGTTATTTATTAACAAATAATATATATATATATATATATATATATATAGAGAGAGAGAGAATAAAATGTGAGTAGCATATGATATGTTACTTGTAAGTGCAGTTATAGAAGTAAAAGTATGCAAAAACTAGTTTGATCAACATAAAAAGTTAGCTTTAGCCATTATATGAAGGATGCTAGTTGTTTGAAAGATACTCCAAAGTTCTATTGTTTATATAAACCCCACAAAATAATTAAAATAGATTAATAAAAGATAATGTAAGAAATAATAGAGGATTGATGTTTTGTAGATTTTCTTAAGAAATCTGTAAGTGAGCAACTTAAGTGAGTTGTGAGCTTGTATTACAATATCCACTATTTTGAGAGATTAAGTTAGAAATCTAATATATATCATTCAAGCAATATTCTAGTGCAATTCGTAAAGGAATTTAAAATCATTCAACTTTACACCATCTTTACACTCTAATATAATGGCTTTTGATTTAAAGTGCTAAACTTAATCTTCAATCTATTAGATTTTATACTTATATTTATATATATGTCTAGATTGAGTGGACATTTCTTTGTATTGGTTCCTTTACTTTTTTCTTTTGATTTGGCCTTACCTTCGAGCTATTGATTGTGAAGTGTGGCCTTAGCTCTAGGTTATTCAATGTAGAGGTGCCAGTTGTGCCTAATCCAAGAAAATGCTTGCTTCTATTAGGTTTCTCCATCTGGTTGTAGCAAATGGGTAATCTTAGTGATGCTCAAGCCTACAGGCTTAGGAGTGGATGTAGGCTCTTGGGTTAAACCAAACTACCTAAAACTCATTGTGTCACTTACCTTATTTCCTTTACTTTTCATACTTATTTGTATCTTTGAATAGCCTTAAACATTTACAAATTTGAGTATCTCTTTGCAAAAGAATTTTGAAAAACAACCAACTCACACCCCTTAATCCCCCAATCCTTCTTGGTGTCTCTTGTGAACCTAATAAGTGGCATCATAACAAAGTTATCAATTTAAGGCCTTGCATCTTTTAGTAGATCTTATCTTGGCATACTTTATTTTTGCATTTGGTTTTATATCTTTTTGACTTGTGAGAGCTATTTTTTTAATCCTAAAATGTTCTCAACTATTTCTTAGGAAAGATTTTAATGTATAGAAAAGTTCTTTCACAACTTTTGTGCAAAACAACTCCTCATGAATGGATTTTATTTGAGAAAATGCATGAAGTACTTATATGCAACATATTCATTTTTTATGATAAATCGCTAAGGATTGCATAATCAAATGCTTAAGGACTATCTTATATTATGTATTTTCACAAAATAGTTGTATATGAGTTTTTGAGCTAAATATTAGCTATGACAGTATGCTTAAATTAAAAAGGTTGTATGGAGATTCACCTCAATTGAATGAGAAAAGAAGCAAAAGAAAAGGTTGAATTAGAAGGAGCAAAGGAAGAGAAGAAAAGATAATACAAGAACCCTAAAAGTAATTACCATGCATGATGGTACATAAGAAGATACTTGTTCAAGCAATTTTGTAAATTCATTTAATGTATCCTTTGATAATGAATTGAGAAAAACAAGAAAATTTGATTCAAAAGTTTATTACTCTTAGAAAACAATGTTCATTCATGAGCCCCATATTAATGAGCTTAAAAGTCTATGTGATGTCCTTTCCAAAGAAAAAAATTATTATATGAAAATATTGAAATGTAAATTTTCTCTTATGTTGATTTATATAAATAGTTAAGTGATTATGAAAATGTTTCTTTTTAGCATGCTTTCTACTATTAAATCTTTGAAAGAAGAATGAATTTCCTAAATTGAAAATTTTGAATTAAAAGAAAATTTGAATACCATTACTTTTATAGAAAGTAATTTAAATCTTTTGATGGAAAATTTTATTGTTACATCTTCACATGTAATTTATCATGCTTCATCACATAAAGAAGAAAATGAATTACATGCATGCACATTGTTCCATTTGTCTCATTGCATACGCTTTACACACATGCTCCATCCAAGGTTATATGCAATTATTCTTGTAGATTAAATCATATTTTCATTGATTGTCTTTATAAAAAATCCATGTATTCTAAAGCTAGTAAATTTGTGTAGATTTCTAAAGGAAGAATTTTAGATTCAAAATTTGTATAATCACATGCTCCACACACTATCACTAGTAAACTTATGGTGTTTTGGCTTCTTAAATTTAAAGCAGAAGTAGGTGTGCAAGGACATCTCTATGCTAAATAACTGCCAACCACTTTATGCATCCTTGCTCTAGAGTTGGACTAAGAAATACAAAATCACAAGAACAATGATAAAGTAAAAGGCTCAATCAAGTGTGATTCTGATATACAAATCCAAGTATAGTAATACTAATAGAATATCAAGTCAATGATTCTAAGAACTTGAGAGTTTTAGATGCATAAGAAAGAAAATGTTATGCTTTGAATTCTTCCCTTGATTCTTTAACTTGAGAAGGTATTTTAACGAAGCTTTTCTTTGGAAAGCTACTCTCACTACGTTAATCTAGATTACTATTGTAGTATCTTTTCTTTTTAATCAATAATAATCTTCTGTAGTTTTCAAGCATTATTTATATTAAGAAATCCTTAATAAATGGCTTAATAACATTTATAATAGCTAATTTTATTTTTATAATAAGTTTGAAGTAGTTATTAAACATTTTGGTTATTGTTCATACAATTCAAAACTTATATTGTACTATCTTAAACTTACACAATGAACTATTTGTATTGTTTGTTAGAATATCAATGTATCATATGAAAGTTTCAGTTTTTCCTATTCATGCTATGTAGAGCTATCCTTAGACAATCATATTATCCATTAAGATATTAACTTATTGTACAAAACTTTTGGTTTTTCTTCATGTTTTGAATAAATATCTTTAAATAATGGTATTATCTATTAAAATATTAATATATCATATGAAAAATTTAGGATAACATGATTATGATAGTTTTTATATGTATTGACAAATCATATTGTTAGATAAGCCATGCATACAATTCAATAATATTTTATTTTTTTATCATTTTTATCTCTATTCAAATTTTCCTTAAATCATACCATTAATTTTTTTAGGATTTTTGTATTAAACAAATTACTCTATCTCTATTAAGACATAGTACCTTTTGATTCTTTATATACAACCCTTGTAAGCATATTATACCATGTTATCCATAGATCATACTATTCGATTATCATAGAGCACAAGTAAACAATAAATCAAAGATTTCTATTTTATTATATTATCACAAGCCTGGCCATCCTTTTGAAGTAAATTTCATATTTTATAATTAGTACAACTTTTGATTACACTTAGATTTAAACTTCAATTCAAGTTCTCTATAACTTAACTCATGAGATGTTATAGAGTTGTGCACTTATGATCACAAGATGAGTTAAATTATCCTTAATGTCCTTTAGTAATGTGAAATTAAAGTAATTTGAGCATGATTTTTTTTGTTATGTAAGTGGGAGAAGTGAAGCTCTCATAGATGGTAACTTGAAATGTTGCCCTTTCATTTATCTTAGAAAGAATAACCAACTAAACTTGAGAGCACATGCTTTCGTCTCCTCTTCACATAAGTTGTTAGATGACATCCTCTTCTTTTCATTATATATCATGTTCAAAGTTTTTTCAAGATTTTAGCACTCAGCCATAGCTGAATTACAAACTTTATCTACTTGACTTATGGTTCAACTTGTAGCACACTAAGTCAACAAGTTAAATCATAAGAACAACATTTGAATGATTTGTTATCATCAAAATATTTTAAATATCTTAGTACTTTTGAGGTTCAAGAATCTCTCCCATTTTGATGATGATAAACTATTTAAGTGCAAGGATTAAGATAAGAAATAGAATAATCTCTCCTAGAATTCAGGCACTATGTAATTAAAAAAGCTATAAACATATACTTAAAAGATATAGCTATTTAATTGCATTAGAAGCTAGTATGCTCAAGCCTTTGTATGTATTGCAAGAATGATACAATATTTAAATTATAGTTAAGTAGTATATGTATGTATGTATGTATGTATGTGTATATATATATATATATATCAACCTCACACAAGTAAAAATGATTACACACAAGTTCTTCCCCTTTGGCATCATCAAAATAAGATGGCATTAAAAAGTAGGCAAAAGGCTCATAAGGGTTCATAAATGAGTTGTAAACATGTCACCTCTACTATCTAACATGCATGCTTATGAAAACAAGAGTATTGGAAGAATGACCATTGAGGAAATACATGAAGATAATTTGTTGAAAGATAAAATAAATAAGTGAACTAAGATAATATAATTCATAGCATAACCCATTAAAGATGAGTACACCTATAGGTTTAAGTTAGCACTTATTGAATAGTCAATGGCTTATTTTGTATTGATTAGGTATAACTCACAAAGCATTATTATCATGTTTATATGCCAAATTTTCAATACATTTCAAAAAGTTCTATAACGAGAGTCTTTAAGGTAATCTTTTCTTTCATATCTCTCTACTTTATTAATTAGATCAGATAATATTTCCAATATGGAAATTGGTTAAATGGTTAGTCCTAGTGACTCATCAAACCTTTCCTGGGTATCCACATTTCTTTATTCAATCTTAATTCTCAATTGATCAATCTTAATGCCATGTCTTTTAAGCCCTTCTTACATATTCATTGTTGCAAAGCTTTGTTTAGTAGACCCTGGTTCATCTTGTTGAGCTTAGGAAGGATCTTCAAAAACAACTAATGTCTATTCTTGTTTGTGTGCTTCTAATTCCTTTTCAGTTTAAATAACTTTGGGAGCATATGGTTTATTCTCCTTATATCTCCCTTTGTGAAGGGTCTTGGAATGAACTCACTATAAGTAATGTTTTTCTTATCACCATCTTTTGGTAGTTGCTAGATGAGATAGGCTTTGTGTACAAGAAGTTTTACCTTTTAAGTATAGAGCTTGGAGCTAGATTTTGCCAAAACTTGGTTTGCCTCATTCTAATTAAAGATATCTTCACAAAATGTCTGAAGTGAAGGTATTGTGATGGTTATCCCAAACAAGCATGGATATCACCCTTTGTGATCTCAACTATAGCATTACAAATAAAATACATGGCTGCATGAAACCCTTATTGATTTTACATTGTTATAAAAGTGTCTAATTAATTCAAAATTGATGACATGAGTTACTTGAAGCATTCTTCCCATTCTTGTCCCTTCAAACATGTGCTCTAACATGGGTTCCTTTGAGTGTTATTCTAAGCATAGCAAGATTGGAATAGCTATATTTGAGTGTTATTCTAAGCATAGCAAGATTGGAATAGCTATATTCATCATGTACTCCCTCACATTCTTATAGGCTTCAAAATCTACCTTTGATTGAAGTGGCTTTACATCAAACATGTAGCTCATAAACGTGTTTGATATAGCCTTATAGCTCTTGGAGGATATCCTAGCCTACTTAATGACTTTAATTAACCTTGCACAAGGTTGCAAACTTGAGATAAGATTTTTAGCTTAGAAATTAATGAGTTTCATACATTAATACTCTAAAACATCTCTATCCTATTAGATTATTATCATTAAGTCTATACTAGCATCAACTTTCACCCAAGGGAAGTTTGGTGAAGATGAAATAATGAAATGATAAAACATGTGAAATCTGATAAGAATAAGGAGGAGCCAATTGAGTCTTTAAATCAATTTCTTCTTTTTCTAATATTGCTATCTTTTTTGCACACGAAACTTTATCAAATGTTTTGTCTTCTATTGCTAAAGCATTTGATCAACTAGTAAGAATCCGTAAAGTAAGGTCAATAGTTAAAGGTTGATGCAACTACATTGTTTGATGAACCCTATCAAACTGTTTGATGCTATTTAATTCAAAACAACCAAGGTATCTATATTATATGATTATTTCATCCATATATTATTTTCTTGGGTTTTGATTCAATGCTTACTAACTGATTCTTTGCTCACCCCATATGGATTATACAATCTATTTGCCTCTACAATATCAAACTATTATTTTAATTAATTAATTTAATGAAAATTTTATTTTTTTTATTATTTTTGTATTATTTAATTAATTTTTTTAATGTTAATAATTACTTTGTATGTTCTATCACATCTTCTTTCTACATTATCTTTTATGTTGTGTAACTTGTTTATTTTCATAAATATATACATAAGATTTCTAGGTATTGTTCTAGCAAGTTTTCTTGAGTCTCAATTCACTTAGAATCTCAAAACTCTTCAAGAACATTTGCATTTTGTTTAGTTTTCATTCTTAAACCATTGGTGTTGTGACTATCATAGGAATGTCTAATATACTTATCTAAGTCATACTATACCAATTCTGATAAACATTACATTGGTTCTACAGATAGAATTGGACTTCCTCTCTTTTTTTCATTTTAAAAACCAAACATTAGATTTAACTAATTATCTTAGCTTTGTCCAAATAAGCAAGAAATTCAATTCTAAAGCATGACTCACAAAACAAGGTTTATCTCCATGGATTCTTATCATTGAGACCCACTTACACAACTACCTAAATTTTAAATTTTAGAACCCAAATCATCTTCGTTTCACAAGTGGTAGCATATAATTGATGTGATTTTGCAATTTTTGCACAATAAGAACTTTCTTTGCAAATCCACATGTACTTTGTACCTTTGGTATTGATGGTTTTCTTAATGAGAAAATCAATGAAAATATGCATTATTTTACAGCAGTAATTGTTTCCTATTTTAGATGGTATATGTAAATAGGAAGCATGCAAGTTGGTCATTTGATCATGAGCCTGTCCTTGGAATGTTTTTCTATCAAAAAAATTTTTCACATGGGCATAAGAAGTAGCATATGAGTGAATATCAACAAATTTTGCCTTTGATAGTCTAATTCTTTTTGAAACAAGGAAAAGTAATCCATTTTTTAATTCAAATTCTCCTTTATGGGCTAAGACTTTTTAGCTCTTAAGGAGTTAATGTGAACATTAGCTTCTAAAAAATTATGCTCAAGTTTATCTAGTTTTATGTGACTCACTTAAAGAAGAGAAATATAGTTGAGCATTAACAGATATAGTTTCATTCTCTTTTCTAAATTCAATATTTTTTGTTTCTAATGCTTAATAAATTTGTCATGTTTAGAGCATACCTTTCTAAGATAGGCATTTTTCTCAATTAGTTTTTCATGCTCTTTAATCAACTCATTAAAGGTATCTTGTATCATCAATTACATGATGACTTACATTCTTCAAAAGTATCTTCAAATTTATCATTTGATGTAGCATGATGACTTACACTTGCATTAAAAGAAGCCAAGCATGATCAAGTTCCTTTAGGCAAGTGAACTCCAATGTACTTATTGGATTGGCCTATCTCTTTTTTCCTCAACTTCTTCTACTCCTTCACTCCATTAGGTATTTAAGAATTGTTTTCTCCAATTAATTTATCAAGCTCATTCATGGCTTCACAATAAGTGTTAAAAGTAGATAGTTTCATGCTTGTCCAATAAGTGAACAAAATAAGATATTCAAGCCTTGAGAGTTCAATTGTGTTAGCCTTAACTCATCATTACCTTTAATAAAGATATCACAATTAAGAACAACATGCAATTTTTCAAATAATTCACAAACACTTTCATTAATGTTTTTCACAAAAGATTTAAAGTTATTCATTCATCAAAATTGGTTCCAAGAAAAATAAGAGGATTTTCTCTGTTAGGTATTTAATCAATGAAATATGAAGGTCAAAATCTAATGTGCTAACAACAATCTACCAAAAAATGTTAAACTTTAAGTAAGAACAAACTTTGATACCATTTTTTGGGTCCAATGGCACACCAACAGAGTGTTGGGAGGTTGAATTGATGTTGTATAATTTTAAATCAATTTTTTTGCAAACTAAAAATTTAAGTAAAACTTTGTAGCATATTTTGTATACATCACAACCCTTTCAAGTTCTCATAAATATAGTAAGATTAGTAAGTTTAATAACTTACCATGGCGACAAGAATGTAATCAAGTAAAGCAACAGTAAAAGGCAAAATAAATGCTAAAAGGAGACGTAAGATTTTTAAAAGATTTAGTTTAACGTCAAGCCTACATCTACCTTCAAAAAACTCACTTGAGCACCTATATCAAATCACTCATTCATCAATAGAGAAGCTTAAATGCAAAGGAGTTTCAAAGGTCAACCACAATCCATACACTATGCCCAAAGATAGGGACAACCTCTCCACACATCTATAGTCTAGAGCTAGACCAAAAATATAAACTCACAAGAATAATTATGAAGCAAAAGGCTCAACTAAGTGTAAACTTGATATAGAAATGCGAGTACAACAATATTAATAGATTATCAAGTTAATGATACCAAGAAGTTGTGAGCTTTTGGTGTATAAGGATGAAAAATATTATGTTTTGAATTCTTCCTTTGATTCCCTAGTTTAAGAAGGTATTACAACGAAGTTTTTCTTTTGCAAATTGCTTTCTCTAAGTTAATCTAGATTACTATTGTAGTAACTTTCTATTTCAATCAATAATATATTGTCATTTCTATCTTTCTTTTTGTTTTTAAGCTCTATTTATATTATGTAATCCTTATTAAAAGTTTCAATAGCTTTCATAATGGTTAATTTTAATTTTATAGTAAATTTGAACAAGTAGTTAAATATTGTTGTTTCCATTCATACAGTTCAAAACTTGTATTGTATTATCTTAAACTCACACAATGAACTACTCATATTATCGATTAGAATATTAATATATCATATGAAAGTTTTAATTTTTCTTATGCATACTATGCAAAGATATCTTTAGACAATATACTATTTCATTAAGATATTAATTGACCATATCAAAATTTAGTTTTTTCTCTTCATGCTATGAATAAGTATCCATAGATAATCTTGTTATTTATTAAAAATTGTAACATATCACACAATTGTTTTATGATAATTTGATTATAATGGTCTTTATATGTATTGAACAAACTGTATTATCTAATAAGTCATACTATATAGTTTAATAATATTTTACTTTTTATCTTTCTTATCTCTTTTCAAATTTTTCTTATATGAAATTCTTGGGATTTCTACATTAAATAGACTACCCTACCTCTATTAAGAGTTATAACAGCTCAATTCCTTATGTACAACCCTTGTGAGCATATTCTATCATTCGATTCACAAGCCATATAGTTCAATTGCCATAAAGAAAAAGTAAAACTGATATCAAGTGTTTGATTTATCTTTTATTAAGTTATCACAAGTCTAACCATATCATTGGAAATAAATTTCAAATTATATGATTAGCACAAATTTTGACTATTCTCGATTTAAGATTTAAGTTCTCCCTAACTGAACTCACCAGATCTTTCATTTTTGATCATAAGATGAGTTGAATTATCCTTTATTTCCTTTAGTAATGTGAAACCAAAGCAATTTGAGCATGATTTCATGTGTTGTATAAGTGAGAGAAGTTAAGTACAAGCTCTCATAAGTGATAACATGAAATATAATCCTTACATATATCTTAGAAAGATAACCAATTGAACTTGGGAATACATGCTTTCATCTATTCTTCACATAAGCTATTGGATGACATCCTTTTCTATTTCTTAAATGTCGTGATAAAATTGTTTTAAGCTCTTATCACCCAACCATGGCTAAATCACAACTTCTTTTTACCTAACTTATGGTTATAACCACTAGCTCATTAGATAAATAAGTTGGATCATAAAAATAATACTTAAATAGTTTGTTATAATCATAACATTATAATGTCTTAGGACTCATGAGGTTCGATAGCTCTAACATAAGGTACACTACCTTAAGTTTACATTGCACATAACAGGTAGCTTCAGCATCACATAGTGCCATAATAGGTAATTTGAAACTTCAAAAATTACTTGTTATATTTTTTTATCCATACTTTCATTACTACTAACCTGATGAAGAAAATAGCCACAAACTGCATTCCTTAATGCATCCATTCATATTCTATCATAATTCAACATCAAGTCATTAGATTGCATAGAATTCTAAGATCCATCATATCAAATTAAGACTCAAATTTTACATCTCAATTTTGGATATAAATACATGAAGCAATTAGCACAAAACTAAACTTTAGTATGGCTTTCCACTCCTAAATAGACATGTAAATAAAAAGGACAAACAAGGCATTGAAAGGCTTATTATTGCTATGCATAGTAGTTTTTTAGGGATGGAATACACACTTACCATTGGTCAATTTTGCTTACAATAATAGTTGGACCTTCAACCACTTCAACTCTTCTTTAGACCAGAATTAGTTGATCAAATTTCTTGCACATTTTGGACAACCCCAGGTGCTAGTGATTCTTTTTGTTGGACTTTTTTATTCTAAAGAAGCTGTAAACTTTAATTTATATTCCAAATTAATTTAACTGGATATCAAATATAGTTAGACCGGTGCTTGGGTATGGAAAACTAAAGCACAACCAAGGGTAAGAGCCTTTCTTTGGTGCATTTATCATAATGTAATTCTGACCTTGGAATGGTTTACTATTCATGACCAAAAATTGTTGTCCTTGGGGATTCTCGTCTATTGAATCCTTAAATCAAATCTTTTGATGTGCTCCTTTGCTTCCATGATTTAGGTTAGTATTATTAATAATTTTAGAGCTATCAACCCTATCAATTCTTTGTAATCTCTTCTTCATTGGATGAGACTTAATCATAGAACTACAAAACTTCCCACCTTGCTACCTATGATTCCTATCAGTTATTGAGTAACATAAATAATAGGGTGCATTTTAAGTTAACTCATAACACTACTATTATTCTTCACATTATACACTATAGTGTCGTAACTTATTCTTTACCTCTCTTAGGCCACTGGAGCCACTTGGACTCATCTTCAAGCCCTTCATTTCTCACTTATTCTTGGTGGCTTCCACCCCTCTAGGATTGAAAAAATAAATAAATTGTGGCACTACTATCTAGTCAGATGGTTTAGCTAACATTGTCACTATTCTTTGTAATCATCTTAATCGATCATCATTTAAGGGATATCAAATTATTTTCAAGTTCATCATCTACTATGGAGTTCATTCTTTTTCTCATGCTATTTCAATGAGTGCTTCATACTCTTCTTATTATGTTGGAGTATGACTTGAGATAGATTCCCTTTAAACCCTTTTCAATCTCTCACCTACAATATGCATTAGATAATCTGGACAACTCTTTTTTTCAACAAACAACTTCAACCATCAAGCTTCTCCTAAATTATAAGTTATTCCAATTTCTTTCAGACAACAACTATGTTGTTGATTGGGTTGCTAATTAAGAACTATTTTATTTCTCATGGGTCTGCCTCTACCATGTGAGCATTTATCTTTACTTTAGTTTTTATATCTTGTACAAATCTTTGAAACTTTTAATATAGGCTTAGGTCATGATTTTCAAAAATAATACCTACCAATCAAGCATTAGAATGACACCATATGAAACTCTTTGTGGTAAAAAATACCAATTTCTGCTCAACTAGTAGGATGAATGAGGAGTAGTATTGATTCCAAAATTGGTCCCAAAAATAATAAAAAAACATCCATATTATATGGAAATAAATAAGAATTGCTAAGAACTAATAGAAGTACTTCAACTCAAGGAATGAGAAGGCAGAATTTCAAGAGTGTGAGGATCTACATCTAAAGATAAGCCAAATTGAATGGGTAACATCCATTGGAAGAGCTAAGAAATTAAACCCCAAATTTATTCAAACATTCCAAATTACTTAGAAGTAGGCAGGGTTATCTGTTAGTTGGCATTATCATCACAAATAGCTAGTACAAAACATTTTCTATGATACACCCTCAACAAAATAAGTTTTAGATCCTTGCATATGATACAATTTCTTCATATGGAAATGAAATAAATGCAAATTTAGGTTGAAAAGAAACTCCCTTTAAGATATTGGCCAAAAAGAAATCAAACAACTACTACGCAAAAGAATCACAACTATGAAACTTTAATGTTTAAATCAATTTGAATGTGAATTCACTTGAGCAATTGAAAAGGAGATGAAATATTCCAAAATATTTGAAATTTTGAGGGAAAATTTTCCATAATGGGGAGGAGTTGTAATGGACAAAATTTTGACTTAATGAATTAACAAATATTTGCTATTTTTAAAATCTTTAAAAATTATTAAAATAATAAAATTTTGACTTAGATGTTAAAATGAAGACCTTCAGTTCTGTAACATTTCCACACTATTTTTGTAAATTTTATTTGGTTCAAAAAGTCTGAAAAAAGTTTGAAATTAAAATCCAAAGAAAAAGCAAAAAAGAGGTTTGTATTTAGGGTTTTGGAAGTTTTTGGGAACCAATGAAACCAATATAATTGATTTAGGGAGAGACTAAGGGTAGCCAATGAACCAAAATCTAGAAATTTAGAGTTATCATATGAGTGAGGAAGAAGAAAATCCCAATTAATACTATTATGAAAGAGTAAGGTAAAGGCTTCAACAAGGAAGAAATTTAGATTTTGATGATTTGAAGAGTTGGACAAGACTTAAGAACTCAAATTTCATCATGATGATTACCATCAATTTCTAGGTTCAAGGGAAGACAAGCATTGCAAAAGTAAGGCAACCATCAAGAAAGGAAAAAAGCTCATAACAAAACATTCAACAAGCAACATCTTGGAAAAGAATTAGTAAGATTGTTTATTATAGTGTTGGGGTATTTGATGCTCATTTAGTATGATAATATTTCTATACAGATTTATATTGTCATTAAAAAGTTGATTTATGTCTGATATTTTGCTTGAGTGATTTACTTCATATGAAATACACATACAACATGAAAAGAGCTTATTTGAAATGATATCGTGAATAATTTACTACTATATGTGATTTTATTTTTATAAGATATTGATTTTTTACATCATTAATATTTGAACACTTTAAATGTTTAATATGCAAAAAATGAGATGAAATTAATAAGAGAATTTGACATGCAAAGATCAAAAGAAATGATGAAAGAAAAGGAATTCAAAGAAACCTTGAAAAGAGCAAGATTAAATTTGACAAGAAAGAAAAGAATACGACTTTCTAGAAAAGATCAAATAAATACGAAATAATGTTACAACATGACATAAGCTTCTCATTGTTATGCATTATAAAAAAATAAGATACTAATAACAATAGGGAGCTCTTATAGATTAGTGAGATCATATAATGAATATGATTTGAAATCTTAAGTGAGGAAGATAATTTCAATGTTCAACACACTTGGAACCATATAAAATAAAAAAGAAATGAAAATGTGTAATAAGATGATATAATAAGATGCTTTCCCATAATATGATGTGAGTTTTGATAATGAACCTAGAAAAAGCCCAATGAGCCTGTTATGTCATAATCGAAAAGAGTGATAAGAGAAGCTAATTGCAAATAGGAGAGCTAAGGCACTAAACAATGGATAACTCATCTATGAAGTTGGTCCAAATATGAATGATAGGGGATGAGCATTATATAGTGAGTAATTCCAATGCAAGGTTCATAAGGGTAGCATACAAGAATGAAATCATTCAACATCTAAAATAAGATAATAACAAAACAACAAATCCTACTTTGTTTGATATATGGCAATCAAAGAGAGATCCAACAAAATGAAAGACGAGAAAGAAGCATGTTG
Source organism: Vanilla planifolia (assembly GCA_023846275.1). NCBI lineage: Eukaryota > Viridiplantae > Streptophyta > Magnoliopsida > Asparagales > Orchidaceae > Vanilla > Vanilla planifolia. The sequence continues at coordinate 28,571,407 of CM043869.1, read as the reverse complement.
GCATATCTAAAAAAGATAAAAGAAAAATGAGAGGAAGACATTGAAAAATAAAAATATTGCATTATGTGATAAATGCATTATGTACTCGATTATACTTATTTTTTTAATAATGTTTGAAAACTTTAATTTATAACATATTGAATCTACATGCTATACGAGTATGGTTAACCCCCCCCCCCCCCCCCCCCCATTGATATGTATCTTCAAGTACATTAAAAATGATGATCAAAGAAGAATGAGATGAGTGAGAGTGAGAATACAATTTGTTCATTATTATAATAATTCGGAATGATTTGAGATTTGACGTACAACTTTTTATTTATCACACTTTATTTTCTATTATGATATGATTTCAAAAACTTTTTTGTATTAAAATAATAAATTATTTTGCAAGATGATTGTGAATTTGATGCAAAAAATAGGAAAAGAAAAGAGAAGATTTAAATGTAAGTCATTAAAGATAATTTGGAAAAAGCATTCGCAAAGCTTTAGAAAAAGAATGAAAATAAATTTCCAATCATATTAAGTCATTAAAATGTGTGGTATTAGAGCAATTACATTCTTGACATAGGATAGGTAAACTTGGGTAGCATTTATGACATTAGAATAATTAGAAAATAATACCCTAATGAAGAGTAATTATAATAGCCCAATATTTTTTATATATAATATGTTAAATTATGAGATTAAGATAATAATATATATTTTTTATTTAATGAAGTTATTTATCCTAAGATATGATATTTGTAAATTAAAATATTAATAAATAAATATGATCTTAAAAGGTGTACCATAGATTCATAAGAAAAAAAATTATTTGAATTAGAAAGTTCTCATCAAGAGAAATCTAATGGTGTTGAGTTTGTTGTTTTGGATGTCTAAATAGTTAGTTATGAATTTTTAAAAAGAGTAAAGATGTAATTTCTTAAGTTATAAGGGGAAAATTTATAAATTTGCAAGTTTCATCTCTACCACCTCATGGGATGTGATTAAATGTGATTTTAGCTATGTTAGAAAAGGAGGTAAGGAAAAAATAAAAGGGGGAGAGAGAGAGAGGCGAAAATGGTGATTTAGAACAATATAAAAAACAAGGGCAAAAAGAGAAACTCAACTAGCAAGGAGATGAGAAAGAAGAAGAAAGTTGTAGTGATGGTTGGTGAATTATTGCTACAACTTAGAGAGGAATCAAAATAGTTAAAAAGGAAGAAGAAATTATTGCTAGAACATGAGTTGTAGGAGAAAATAGAGCAAAACAAGCAAATCAAGAAAGACATATGATTACTTTATTTTCCTTTATTTTTTTTAATTAGTTTATGTGAGAATAGATGTGTCTAGTTGTTGTATGAAGTTAAAATGAGTCATGAAAATGAGTTTGAAGTGATTGAAAAAGGTGTTAAAACTAAAATAAGAGCATATGAATGGAGAAAATTACATCATAATAGGATTATGCAAGTACAATAGGTTCAATAATATTATATGATTAGTTTGAATTAACTAGAATAAGGGATCCTATCAGTCCATTGAGATGTCATACAGGAATTAATAAGTTGATCTTACTATACAATGACCTTAATCGTGAAAAAGCTTGATAGCTAACAAGAGTGGGGTTAATTATACATTTGTAAATTTCTTACAAAATAAGTTATTCCTCAAGAAAATAGTTTATTTTAATCACAAAGTTATGATAATAATTTATTTACCTAACTTGACTATTAAAAATACTTAATTATAGATAAAGAAGCAAGTAAGAGTACAAAAGAGGTAATGAAAATAATATAATAATTTCAAGTGATTCAGTCATAAAGACTTAGCCTACATCCACCTTTGATTGACCTAATTAGGTTTTCACTAAACTTTTATCTTTTTTCAATTGGTGAGTAGGCTTCATACCCTCACAACACTTGACCACAACCTAATCAAGCACCAGCTCTATCAAGATTATAACAATAAGCCACACAAAAGCCAATGATTGAGATAATTTTTACATTTAACATAATAAGATTTATTACACTTAAAGCAATATACACAATAACTTATACCTTAATTAAGCCAACTGTTACATCTCATCTAAATATAATAGAAAAGATATTACCATTGAATACCATAGGAGTAATACTATGTAAACTAAGCCAAAGGGATGTTATAATCATGAACAACTACCCAAGTGTGAGTATTTAGAGAGTGTTGTATCTAATAATCAACTAATGATCTTGTAATTTCAACATCATTTTATTCTTAGAACATGTTTATTTATATGTTATGTAGAATTTTCATGAATAAAGTAACCATGATTATATTGACTTTCCTAAAGTGATAAACTAACCATTATAAGTTATAGCAACTGATCGTACTAGTGAGACATTGGGATTGTACAATGGCAATACATAAAAGACCAAGACCACCTTGAGGATGTTATAGTACAACTAGTGTAAATTATCATACAAGTATAAGGAATGTCTTCATATTATATGACTTATATTCTCAGTATATTACTTAATTTTTGAAAACATCATGCTAAATGATCATATAGATTATACAAATATAATATAACTCATTTTTATTATTCAAATAGATCATATAAGTCTTATAATGGATCATTATCATATGATAATTTATTTTTCCTAGAATTAAGCTCTTGAAAAAATCCTATATGATGTGATTATATAAGGATGAACTATTATATAATCGTACACATCATATAAGGATGAGCTATTATATAATCGTACAAGTAACTTATCAAGATTTAATAGAAAGGTCAAACTTATACAATAAAGTCATCATAATTGTACAATAATATTATATAGTTTTTATTATAAGTCTTTTAAACTAACTCCAAGAGAGGATAATTTATACAAGTGCAATATATGGATCATCCCCATACGTTAATATAGACCAAAAATATTAAGCCATTCTAGATGATGTTTGTACTCATATGATTAAGATATCATATGAGTACAATATGTTCAAGCCATTTTTATCTTAAGTCTTAATTCTATCTATGAGCTAGAATGATCATACATTTATAATAAACTATTTCATATTATACAACATAGCAATTGTAAACACCATAGTTTGGATTTTGCATACACATGGTTATACTAATATGATAAGTACATTATATATGTTTGAGGACTACATGACTTGTATATGATTAGACTCTAAGAGAAAATGAATGAAGTACTAATATGAAGAATGCTTCATACTTATATGGTGCTAGCAAAAACTTAGCTCTTAGAATATGAATAACCATAAGGCCAATATTTTACACAACCAAGTTTGCACATTAATTTTAAATCCAGATGGTAGTCACATCTATATGATAGACCCATCGTACCTATATGTTACCATGAAAAATTTTAAACTTAGTTGTTACAATAAGCTTGAATGCATAACATTCAAGTACAATATTAGCCATTATATTGTATAATTTTAAGATAGTGATACTTCAACTTATTTAAAGGTTAATTTTATTAACCTGAATATTCTAGTTTTATTTAAGAAGATCTATATAAGTGTCTAATATATTTCTAGATGGATAATAACTTGAGTGACTACATGAGTATGAATGAAATATAATTCTAATGTGCCATGTTGCATAAAAGAGAGGGTTTAAAGTTTAATTATTGTAAATGTAATAAATGATTAGTATTAAGTGGCTTAACCACACCATAAGTAACTTTTCTTCATGACTCCATGATTTATAGATTGAGTCATCTATAAGGAAGGATCTTCAAACTTTAACCAACTACAATTATAAGTTCAATAGCATTACTTTATCTCAATATTCACAACATTCATTATCTAAATCTATATGCACTCAGTACCTAAAATATCTATTAATAATCAAAAATTTAATTTTGTGATCATTAAACTAAGGATACAACAAACCTTGTTGGATGATGCATAATGGATCAAATTATATTATGTAATTAGTCTAAGTTAGTTAAGATCAAGGGATTAGATCATTTTAGTGTAGTATCATATTGGCACTTATAAGAAGATTATATATATATATAATATTGTATAATGATATTGTATGATCAATTAGAGGTTAAGAGGGGATTGAATCAATCAAGTTTGATATGAAAGGAAATGATGATTGTGTTGTATGATATGCTTGAACACATTGTATGATCAATTGATAGATTAAGAAGTTAGATTGGGTGATCTGATAAGCAAGGAGACTTAGTTGATCATGCTACAATATAAGGAAATCATACTTTACGACGTGTAAGTAACAGAACAAGAAATGAAGAGGAATTATTTGGGTAAAATTACTTAGGAGAAATAATTAATAGTTATATCATATGAGTGATTATATAATAATTTATATGTATATTTGGTATTATAGAAAATCTTAAAGAGGAGAAGGCTGAGTAAGAAAATTTTTATATTAGATCTAGGTAAGTAGACTGGTAACTATGATCTAAATACATTATTAAAATAATAACTATTTACTCTTAAATTGGACTCTTTTGTACATGTTATCTCTTATTGTACGTTTTGATAATTGGAGTAGTTATGAAGATGGAACTCATGGGCATCATATAGATTAATAGTCTAGATATCACAATAGATTTTATTTATCTATCTAGAACACATATAACATAAATGGTAATATATATATATATATATATATATATATATATATATATATATATATATATATATATATATATATATATATATATATACAAATAGGAATTGAATAAAAATAAAGTGAAAAAAGGAAAATAAATTTTTTTAAGAAATGATCTAAATATCATATCTTATAAGTATCTTAACCTTAATATGTGTGTGTATATATTAGTAATATTTTATGTAGAGTAATAGAGTATACGTCCAGAGATCATAACCAATAAGTCATTATAGATATAGGCCCAAAGACCATACCATTATAGATGGATGATAACAAGAGCTCATTTAGGTGTTGATATGTTTATATTAGATCTAAAGAATAAAAATCAAAGAAAAAATTTGGCCCTATAAAATACGATATATAGAAATTGGTAATAAAAGAAATAAGGAAGCATGTTCATATTTTTACTTTGTTATATTTATAATTATTGGTTTTCTTTAAGTTCTTATGATTTATTCTTCCATATCATGATTATTTTATATTATTTTATCATTTATACATTAGCTTATTTTGTTATATCATGGCTTATATTTTGGTTTCTTTATTAGTTTACTTGTTGAGCTCTATAGAGTTTTAATAGTATTTACACATAGGTTATGCCTTCACCATCGAGGGGTAGCGGTTATGAAGCTAGAGATGATGATCATGATCAGTAAGTGAGGTTAAGAATAGAGTTTATGTGGAGTTTGATAATATGATTATTGGTCGACTAGCATCTGTAGGATCCTGATAGTTTATTTTTGTTGTTTATATGTTTCACTTATAGATCATTTAGTTATGTTTTTATATTTATAGAAGTTTTATTTATGGGTTATATAAAATAAGTTTCTTTTATATTGGATGGGTTATTATTTGTCTTATTATTAGGTCCCTACTTAAGATAAGTAATGTGACCTCACATGATTTATTAAATATGTTAAGTACTTAATTATTACTAATTAATTTAGATTAATTAAGTAGGCCTTAACAATTATTGGTAGACTTTCATGGCAAGGGTGTCACTCATAAATGCTCTTCACAATTTTAGCTATTCTTGTTATTATGTTTTACATTATTTGTAAGATTGATTTTATTTTTAGAATTAATTATAAAATTTCATAACTATGTAGTTAAATGGAATTTAATGACCAAGAAAAATAGGAAATTGATGCTACAAGCATAAACAATGAATTAAGGAGCAATTTATGCATACAATAAACACATTTTTACTAACTTTTAGGTGGTTAATATAATGTCTTTGAGACCAATTGCAACAACTTGACTTGTCAAAACATTGGAGGTAAGATTTCAAAAACTTCATCAGCCACATTTGTTGAATAGGTAGAGCTTGAGCACATAAAAGATTGGCTAAAGAGAAAAGACCAACTAATGCAATTTTTTGGAGAGATTTTTGCTAATCATTTGAAGAATGGTATATCTTTAAATTTGATAGAGATAAAATGATAGAAGAAATAAAAGACTGATTTATCATACTTTATTTTAGTTATGATATTTCATTTTGAAAATGTTTTTGTAATTTAATATCACTTTCACAAAGAAAGTTAAACATTTGTACAATATAAAGTAGAAATAAGCATTTTCAAGTGCTTTTTACAAATTAGATATGTATTCTTACATTTAAATATTCTCTTCTCTTTTCTTGTTTTCTTGCATCAATATAATCTATCTTACAAAAGCATCTTTCTTTGGAGAAGTATTATTTTATTATAGAAACATTTTCTTAATCAAATATCATTGCTAAAAATAAAACATGATAAGTAATAGGTTTACATCAAATATCAAATCATTCAAGATTATTATAATGATAAGTAAGTTCCACTCTCACTCATCTCATTCTTCCCTATGAAGCCTATTGAGTGTACCTATAAATGTATATTAATTAGGGGTGAACCACATTAGCTCAGTAGAATAAAGTAACATGCTAAAAATTAATGCTTTCAAACATCATTAAAAATAATTATCATCTAGTATAAAACACATTTATTATGCAATACATTTTTCCTTTTATGTCTTTCCTTCTTTCTTTTATCTTTCTCTTATATTTTCATTATCATTCTCTTATCTATTAATATATTCCTTTCTTTCCCTTCATTCATTAAGGATCTTTCATGATTATCCCATACCATCAAAAGTAGGCTTTGTAGTTATATTATTACCTTTCTTAATTCAAATGTCGAGTGATTTCATTCCTATACCATGAGCCTTTGTTAGAGCCACTCATTATTCAATGCTCCAACTCTCCTATTTGCACTTGACATTTTTTCATACTCTTTTCAATCATGGTGTAATGAGCCCACTAGTATTCCATTAGGTTCATCATTGAAACAAACGTCATAATATAGGAAAGCATATTGTATTGTCAACTCATTTCAAATATTCACTTTTTTCTTATCATAATGTTGCACACTAGAATCATATCTATATCATAAGATCTTTCAACTTTGTAGGAACTCCTCACTCTTATCAATGTTTCAATATTTGTTTTCTATAATGTGCAGTAATGAGGAAACTTGTCTTATATAATTTGCTAGATTGCATACAAGAGAATTTTTCCAAAGATCTATAGTGCTCTTCTCTTTTAAAATTGAGTCTTCACATATTAATTATGAGGCTTCCTAAAAGGATTGAATTATGAATAAGAAAAGAAGCATAGATTTTAAGGGCTTGATTTGATTTGGAAATACCATGAATTCATACACATTAAGTAAAATTCTACATGCTTATTGAAGTATTTCATAATGACTGAATATTGTAATTATTGTTTGTGCAAAAAAAACAAGATCTACCTTAGATGCAATTTTGAAAACTTTGCTAAAAATACATCAACAATTAGAAGATTATTGTTATGATGAAATCATTCTTTAATAATGCATATCCTTAAGTTTACTAAGATCAAAATGGCAATTATTGTTACATGTGAAACATCTAAATGATTGACCTATAATAGCTATGCTAAGATTATTTCATGAATATTACTATTATAAACCTTGTATGTGTACTTAATAAGTGGAAATCGAGAATCAACTAAGTGTTATTAAAATCAATATTAAATTCATGCTAGATGACATGTGCTAACCGTGACTAGATTCGTGATAAGAAGATAATTCTAGCATAATTGAACTTGATTATGTTAAGATAAGCTCTTGAACTTTGTTATGCTAAGTAGAGATTTATGTTTCCTTAAAGAAACTAAAATTTGATAGTCAATTTTATGATTATTGTTGAACCAAGTTTGAGCAATGATTAGTGATGCAAAATATAGCTTGATAACTCAATAACAATTTTAAGGTTATATCATAAGATAATATTAGAAATATATAAAGTATTCCATCACAAAATCCAAACCTTAGATGTTAACCTTTGAGGACAAAAAAGGCTTTTTCTTAAAGTTAAGCCTTGGGGTTGGTTTTTTTCCAAGCCAAAGGCTTGTGTTGCAAAAAGATACATTAGAACCAACTTTAGATGGCTTTCAAGGCATGTATAGCTCTCGATTTCCTTGTGGGGAGGTTTGAGAGGCTTGGGTGGGCCATGGAAGAAGGCTATGGTTGACCTTGGGTCTTGCTTAGGATTAAAAAAATTGTTAGGGTTTGTTCAAGTAGGATTAAGGAATAAAAAGAATTCTTAGCTAACTTGATGGCTTGGTTAGATTAAGCTCGGTCTAAAGATCAACTACATTGACCAAAAAGACCTTGAGTTTGGAATTTGAATTATATAGGATTTAGAATTCAAATATCTTGGATTTAAAATTATAATACTCTATGGATGAAATTTAAAAGCTCATAATTTAAAAGTTAGATACTTAAAGTTTGAATTTTGAAACTTTGATAAGATTAAGTACCTAAGTAACCCTAGTAAGGCTTGAAAGTAAATTATGATTTGGATGGACTCTAAACAAACTTAAGGATAGTTGAAGAATGAAGTATAGAATATTTGGTTAAAACTAAATAATTCTTAAGGACTATTATTTTGCATAAGGAAATCCTAAAGATAGATAGGATTAGACTAATAATATTAAACACTTGGCGAGACCTTAAGTATACTTAAGATAAGATTATTGCTTAATAAAGCCCTCAGTTTGCCCTTAGATAATGGTTAAATTGAGTTAAAGAAAATTTTAAACTTGGGGGTGGTGCTAGGCTTGTCAAGTGGCTAATTGTTCTCCTAGATTTTTGCTAAACCTTAAACAAGCTTGGATTATTAAATAAAATCATGAGTAATCTTAAAACAGATCTTAAGCTATTTGATTAATATCCTAGATTTTGATCTAAGAGTTTAATATGGCTTAAAATAAACATTTAGAAGGCGTGTATTAACAAGTTGACTTGCAAGGCAAGCGAATCACTAACAAAACTTATGTGAACCCAGGTTTGAAAATAAGGGCTATGACTTCAAGGGTTTGATCCAAGAATTTAGAACTTGAGTGAGTATGCAAGTAATAACCTAAATAAGGTAACAAATTCTAGCAAGAACCCTAGATAAAGATTTGGTAAGAAATAGATATAGATTACGAGAACTAGATAAAGGTGGATTACTTTAAATAGTTTAATTAGGGATTGGTGAAAATCTTAAGTTAACCTAGATAATTATTAAGGTTTTAAGGAAACCTTATATGGCCAAATAGTTGATTAGGATTTTGAAAAAAGAAACTAAAATTATGTTTGATGATATATTAAGGTTATAAGAATATTCTAAATAACTTAAAAAGCTGATGATAAAATCATATGGAATGATGCTACAAGTTAAGAAAGTTTATATTGATGATGATATTGATTAAAATACCATGGCAACATGATGGCCCCTTAGCTCATGTTAGGCATGTCAAAAATACCAGGTGGTAAGACTCTCATTAGATATGGAGGTTATGTACCTCATTATTTAGGACATTATATGAGGACTATGGATATGCTAAAGCATATAGTGGTAGAGTTCCATACATTATTTAGGAATCTTAAGTCCCAAGGGACTTGGTCCTTTTGATTAACAAAGCCTCAATATGTGGACTATCAAATCATGTGTTAAACGATTCTAAGTTAGTTGAGTGTCATTAATTTATAGGATGTCATAAGAGATTATGGATGCGATAGATCACCCATTAAAGTACTTTAAGGATATTAATGACTTCTATAGCCTTATAAGGTAGCCCCATACTATTAAACTTCTTTAAGGTGTGTTAGATTATTTGATGAGATAGGAATATCAAACCTTACATCAAGGACCTTATAGGTTTGGTGGGAGTTTCATATCATTAACAAGTCACTATGTATTATATTTTGTTACATAGCATGATTATGATGTCATAAAGATTTATAAAGCCATAATGGGTATTAGATAGAATTGGTGATTATAGTTTAATACCTTTGATCAATTCTGTAGCATGAGATACAATATGTGATATCATTATTCATATTAAAAATTTTATTCTATTAAGTAGACTATTATATTATTACATGACTATTTTGGTAGTAAAATTTAAGAATTCTCAATTAAGCTTGGTATACCCTTTGTCTTATATTATCTACAAGTATACTGAGTTAAGAGCTAACATAGGAGTAGAGTGGGGACATCAGAGTTAATACCTTTAAAAGATTATTTATCCAATTTACATTTTATGATGTTACGAGTTTCCTATTCATACACAGCATTGTCATTTATATTTGTTGGACTTTAGAGATATGGGACTTTTATGATAAGCTTTAATATCTATATTTTTATATCTTTTCTTATGATAAACTTAAACTTTTGAATCATATATGGGTCATTTGATGGTTTATTTGATATTATAGATTTATATGGATATGTTTTATCATAAGTTACAAGGTTTGCTTTGATGCACACTAATATATTTTAGTTGGTTATCTAGCCTGGAGTGAACTAGTTCTTGAGTCAACTAAACAATAAGTTGGTGCAAGGACATGGTTCATTTTAGGTAACATGCTACAAGCTTGATGATTAGATTAGGGGATTATAACTCTTGATTTGAATGTCATGCCCATGCATGAAATATTCTTAATTAAATATATTAATTGGTGCATTGGTCTAATTGCACCTAATAAACAAATGCTATTATAAAGGATAAGTGTGAGAGTCACAAACCTATTATTGCCTTAAATAAGATTTTTTATGTCTTTTAACCATTTGATGTATAGCTTGATGCATATATGAAAAACAACTTGTTTTGTTGAATAGTTATTCAATTATCCAATACTTATCATGATCAAACAATAATTAAAAGGCTTATAATGGGATCTATGTTAAATAATCATTGAACAATCTGATTATTTGTCCAATGTTGTGTTTGATGTGTATCAAATTATTCAACATAAGAATCTAATGTAATGAAATATTATCCATCCAATCAAAATTTTTGCTAGACAATTGTCAAATAGTCTAATCAATGTCATGTAATTACTTCATTATTTATCAAACCATCAATGGCATAATCTCATATTAGGACTAATTGGTTTAAAACATTTGGATATCCATTAGAAGACCATTGGACTATCTATGATGTCTTCAATATCCTATTGATGATGATTTTGGCGTGATCAAATTCTTTTAAATCTATTGAAATAAGGAATTAAAAGAGAATTTATTTAAAAACATTAGGTGACCTAATGGATGGTCCATAATCATCAAAATGTGTTTGGCTCAATTTGATAATCAATCTAATAAATAAAGAGGATGAGGTTTGACTTAATTGAATCATCCAATGTAACTATTGAATTATAATATCTCAAACTTTTTCTTTGTATAATATGTTCTAAATATTAAGATTAGGCAAATATTATTGTAAGGACATTTCAATAAAATAGAGTTAAAAATTTGAAATATTATATTTATTAATAAAAATATTATTATATTGAGATTATTTTGGAAAGTGTATCATTTTCTCAAAGTCAAAAATTTATTTGGGCATACAATTAGAAAGAACTCTTAATGAGGAATCTAATTGTAATATGTTTGTAATTTTTGAATTTTTTAGAAAATTACTTATGATTTTTTTTAAAAAAAAGCATGAATGTTATTTCTCTAATTTTTTGGGGCATTTTAATAGTTATGTAAATTAAGTGTTACCACCTCTAATAGGATAAGGGAGAATTAATAAGGAGGCTAAGTTAAGTTCTAAATAGGAAACGGAGAGAGAGAGGGTCAATTTTCTTATGAAATTGAGAGAGAAAAAAAAGAAGGGTGAGGCTCTCAACTTAAGGAAGAAGAGTAAGAAAGGGAGAGCAATATTTGTAAAAAATGGCCTTGAGAATCACAAAAGGAGAGGAAGAGGAGCTATTAGAGAGCTGTCTAGTAGAAAAATAAAGAAAGATATTTTAGTTAAAAAAAGGTATGGAAACTTTAGTTTTCTCTTTGTAATTCAAATGATTTTATGTAAGATTAAAAATGTCTAGCTTACCTTATGAATTAAGAATGTTGTGAGAATGATTTAAGGAGGTTTAGAATTATTTTGGGTTAAAATAGGAGAATTCAAGATGTTCTCATTCTAGTCTAAAGGGAATCATATTATATGATGTGTCCAATCATATGGTCTGATCAGTATTAAGTTAGCTCAAGATCAAGAAGGATAATATAGTTCATTAATGCATCATGTAGTCTTCATAAACTAAACATATTTTATGATGAACTCAATATATAGTATGATAATCTATATTCTAGACCAAGATAGAATATTGGATAGTATTGCATGATGGGAGAACTATATAATATGATGGCTAAGTTATTAGAAAGGTAAAAGAGGATATCAAATAATTCAATGGGGTTATCATATGATGATGAACTAATTTTATATACAATTAACTGATTTTACAGTATGATTAGTTAAAAGTCAAAGAGGATGCTTAGATTAGATAGTTTGATGATGGAAATTGTATAGTGCAATAGGTGAAGGAGTAATGATAAGAGTTTAACATGGTGTTGATAGTACAGTACAAAGGGAGAAATTATATAATATTATATATTTATGACTAAATAAAAAATAAAGAGAATTCTTTGGATTGTGTAATCATAGAAAAATTAGATATTTATATTATAAGGGGTTATATAATAATTTATGTGCATACAATACATTATAGAAAATCTAGAAGAGAAAAATATTGGACAAGAAATTTTCAATTTAGTTTTAAGTAGATAAATCAAGTAACTATGATGTTAATACATTAATAAATTAATACATGATTTTAAATGGTTTCATATTTGGTTATCATATAAGTTATTTTGAAGTATTTATATTACATGCTTTTCTTAAGAAATATTATTAGTATTTTATTTATATGTGAATATATTTTAGTATTATTATTATTTACCTAATTTAAATGGAATTAGATGAGCTCATTTAAATTTTTTGCATATAAAATGGGATATGGTTCTGTATATAATATAAAAAGGAATAATCTATTATATTGAGTTTTGGTATGGCTTATAAATATGTTTATAAATTATAGAATGAAAAATTATAATTGAATTTTCTTAAGACATCTCTTTATTATATGTTATAATGCTACTAATACTTTATGTATAATGGTTAGGATTAGAATACACTTATTTTTAGTTTCATGACCCCATTGTATAGCATAACTAATACTTTATCTTAAGTTGCTAATGTGAGGACCCTTTTATATGAATGATTTATATAGTGTTGATATTTATATAGGGTGGCTATAGTGTGAACACTTTTATATGGAGAGAATCTGGCTTATTGAATTTTATGGGATTATGTCATATTGTATGGACATTGGTTATTAGATCTAGAGAATAATGGTCAAAAAAAGAAATTGGGTCCTAAATAATACAAAATTTAGAAAAATTAAAATAAATTAATCAACATAGAAAAGCATTCTTATACATGATTTGATTTACACATACTTATTAGTTATCATTTTATCAATAATTCATTAATTTATCTTTTTATATTTTGTTATAATAATAATTTATTTATTGAGTTCTAAAATTTCTTATTAGTGTTTCATCATAAGTCATGTCTTCATTACTAGAGAGATGAGAATTATGATGCTATGGATAAGGATTCTACTCATTAGAGAGCTCAATAATAGAGTATGATATAAAGGCTATGCGTAATTCTTATAATAGCACTTGAATGCACATATTTGGATTGCTTATATAAGTTTTTAGTATTTCATACTTTATAGTTTATGATAAGTTTGTATAATATTATTTATGAGTTGGACCTTTACAATTTGTATGGTGTCTTCTGATATGGATTTATTATTTGGTTCTTTTCTTAAAAGTTTTAATGTTTAGAAATTTTAGTCTATTTAGAAAATGTGAATGTTATTAGATATGTTTTGGAATTATCTTATCATCAAGTCCATCCTTGGGAGTTAATGTGTCCTCATATGTTTAGTTTTTTATGAATAATCTATTATTGGTCTTGGCATGAATCACTTGATGATTTTAAAGAAAACCTACAATGGTTATACATCCTCAATAATTAAAGAAGATATTTTATTTTAGTGTAGTAAATGATCACATTATCACTATTAAATTCATAAAATATTTTAAAGTTTTTAGATATGCTTCAAATTAAGTTGTTCAAAGTTTTACACAAGAATTAGTTATTTCAAAGTGTTAAAAAAATTCTCTCTAGAGCTTTAAGTTTTGTCATTCAAATCCATTAAAATAAAGCTTCCTCTTTTTATTATTTAGTAACATTATTCAAAATCTATTTCTAACATTTTTTGTGCCTCATGAATTATTTCTATGGTTACAAAAATTTGTTAAGAGATTAATTGTATTTTATTTTTGTTCTTTGCTTCATGATATATAAGATTTTTTAGATCATTGTTGTGATAACCTACCTAATTAACTTTCATATCCTCTCAAAACATATTTTATATATCAAATATATGTTAAAATTTCGAAGTTCAAAAATACATCAAGTTGTGAACACCTTGAAAACTATGTCAAAATATCAATGGCCAAGTTTTTTTAGCATATTATTATGAAGGTCTCATCAAAAGGAATCCACCTACATGTGGTTTATAATTTCAAAGGTGAATTGAATCTTTTAAGAATTTATAAGAAACATATTAATAATATTTTAATCCTTTTATTTTATAAAAGGATAAGTTTTTTCTAATTATTATTATGGAATATATGATGATGTAAGTATTTCTTACATATATTCTAATTTCATTATAGCATTTTATATCATTGACATATATATATATATTTGTGTGTGTGTAGCTACACATATATAAATATATGAGTTACATGATACTACAAAATAGAATATATAATAAGATAAACAAAATTATAATGAAAAGAAAAGAAAATAAATAAAAGAGATTAATAAAGTTTTAGAAAGAGTATAACCTTATTTGATAGTGACTTGATAATATGATATATGTGATATACATCAACCATATTATCATGATAATCAGAGATAAGATCATGACATGTGGAGGCCCCAACTTAATGACGATGAGATACTTCAGTCTAGGGTGTCATGGGTACTCAGAGGTAAGGCTCTATCATTTTGAGCACCTTGTTTCTTATTAACGTAGGATGTTGTCATTAAGGGGTGAGACTTAGTAATGATGACATACTTTACTCTCAGAGACTTAGAGATGCGACTCTAAGATTCCAAGTGTCTTATTCTTTATCTGGTTAGAATGTTGGCATCATGGGGTGAGACTTAGTGATTATGACATACGTCACCCCAAGTGTCATAGTACTCAAAAGTAGGCCATAGAATTTTAGAATATCGAGGCTTATGATGATGGGAAATGGTATGAAATCCTTAAGTTCTAAGATAAGGGTTATGAAAGAGTCTGGACTTAGATGAAGAATGAATACATAAAAAGCAAAAGAATAAAAAAAACAATAAAATTGCATATAAAATGAAATGAATATGAAATAAAAGAAAATTAAGATAAAAATATTATATACTTATGATGAGTTAAATATATATGTATATGATCATATAAGCATTGTTATAATACTTTTTTTATAAGTTGTCATTCATTCTTTCATTTATTGTTTTATTTTATTACTCAAATACTTTATTTATGCTTTATACTACTTTATTATAATTAGTTAAAGGTTTTTTTATTGAGAATATTATGATTATTTCTTATTTATGTTACAAGACAAGATGCTAACTCACAGGGATAAAAGTCCTTAGAGGATAGTTCAGAACCTATAACTAAAGATTGATGTATTTTATGAATGTGAGTAATATTGTGTATGTGTAAGAACATTTCATTATTCTTATTTTAGATTCTTATATTAGTACTACTTTTAGATTTCTATGCAATATGATAGTTATTCTATCATGTATTATTATTTTTGTAGAGTTATTTTTGAGATCATTATGGAATTTATGTCACTCTCACTTGTTTTTCGTAATATGTGCTTAATTTTTATATTATAAGCTTTGATTAACCTTGTAGATATATATTATGTATATATTTTATCATGTTGTATGATATATATTTGGCAAGATATAATATGATGGTATCAAAGCCGAAGGCTAGATAAAGTTGGGCCATTGTGTGAGGACACTAAAATAACATGCATATAAATTTAAGTAATTAATGTTGATTTACACTAAAAAGTTAAACTATGGAATTGAATGAACTAAGAATAAAAGGCAAGAAATGAGACTATAAGAAATGAAATCTAAATCATAGTGGGGAAATGACAAGATGAAATGGAAAAAGATAAAACTAGTGCCCCTTTTAAGAAGCATAATTAGGCTTGATACAAGTAAAGACTTGTTAAGTTTGAATTCCTCAAATTAGAACAAAGTTTCAAAGAATTTATCCATACAGGCTATTGATTAGCCTTAAATGAGTATGTAAGCTATGACACCTCCTGTTAACTTAAGCTTGGTAAAGGTGTTTTTATATGTTGTTCTAAAAAAAGTTAATATAGATTAACCTATAACCACCCAAATGATTACTACATCTTTTTTTATGATAGCTAGTATTGTAGATGTGTAGGTATGTGAGATTTGAATATGCAAATACTTTTTATTTATGTAGATGACATGCTTTCTTTGTTATAATTCTATTAGTAGTTGGATTGAAATGTTTGGAGACTATCTAGATATAATTGTTAAGGACAAAAAAAATAAGAGAAGACATTAATTCTTATTGGTAATAAAAAATAAATTATACAAACATAATATGGATAGCACTTAAAGTATAATAAAAAGGATCTTTTTGTCAATTACAATGGCTTTAAAAAGCAAAATTATTTATGTACGATTGTGCGTATGATAAGTGATTTTGTGAATATATTTGGTAGATTTGGTTAACATCTTAATTAGAAAAATGGAATTAATATTAGAGATGTTAGAAGTGGAATTAATATTTGTAAAATTTGTACAAAATATTATATATAGATATTTGCTTGAGATTTTAGAGATGTGAAGGACTATAAATCACTCTAGTAATATCACTAAAACATAATTTATTTGATAATTAGAAGTGATGCCCCCTTGTAAATTATTAATCTCATTATGAGCAAGAAGTTTTTTTATGAATTGCTATGGAAAAGTAAAGAAGGTTGATGAATAAAAAGTAGAAGGAGAGTCGATTCCATAGTAAGTAAGAAATGAAAGTGAATTAGAACTTATAACTAGGTGATGATAAGGGATGATAGGTGTGATACTGTTGAGTTGTATTATTTTTTTTTTGGAGAGAAATAGGTTGAACTAGTAGAGAAATGCTTGCTTTATCTCATAAGATTACCAAAAATACTATCCTTGAGGATGATGTGAGAAGCATGACAATGAAGATAAGTTAAGAGGGGTTAATAAAAGATTTATAAAGCTAAGTGGTGAAATTGTCAATGAAAAAGTGAAAGTGTAGACAAACAAAATCTTAAAGTGTGACTTGTACTTAGGAGAGGAAACTCTTAAGTTAGGAGTTTGTTTAGTAAGGGGAATTATTTAGCCAAGGAGTGTAATTATATGAATTAGAAGATTGAAGCAAGTATTTAAGAAGTATGATGGGAAGAGTGAAATTAATCATTAAAATTTTAAGAATTATTTAAAATGGAAATAGTTGTAGTACTTAGAGAAAATTTTCTTGGATCTTTTATTGCTTTCTCCCTATTATGATTGTGTGAAGCATAAGTTAGATATAGTTGGAAATTTCTTGTTCTTGTATTGGTGACAACTAAGTCCTATAATAATTTCTTTAAAGTAAATAATTGAGTGAAGGAATGTGAATGTTGAAGGAGGGAATGAGGATATGATTGATAAAAGGATGACAAAATATGGGTTTTAGTTGTCCTAAGTTGTGGAGGCATGTCTATGGATCTTCAAAAAAATCTCTACATAATATATAGATTTTTCTAAACCTACTTTGGTTTGAATGATTCAATGTATCCTTAATTTAGTCGATTGTTATTAAAAATTAGTGTAGGGACTTTCTTAGATTGCATTCCCTCTTATTAGTCTCACATAAAAGTACAACAAATTCAGTGAGATTGAAATATGAAAATAGTTTTGTGGTATTGAAATAATTGACCATAACTTTAGTTCTACTACTACCGAAGTGACTTGATGGATATCAGTCTTATAGTGATGCTTCACTTTAGGGGTTTAAGTGTTTTAAGATATAAATGATAAATTAATTGTCTATGCCTCTAGGCAACCTAAGCACTATGAAAAGAGCTACTCTATACATGATTTAGTATTAGCTATTATAGCACTTGCTTTGAAAATTTAGAGACAACAGCTTTATGGGGTGAAATGCAAAGTGATCACTAACTACTAAAGTTTGAAGTACTCTTTTCATCCAAGGACTTCTATTTAAGGCCAAAGATGGTATAATTTATCAAAAATAATGATTTGATGATAAATCATTATGAAAATAAAGCCAATGTAATTGGTGATTCTTTAAGTAAAAAGGCACCCTTGTGTTTTCTAAGTAGCCAATACATAAACAAGACTCTTTGAGATTGATAGATTATACTGGGAAGGAGTTGTGTACCAAAATATTAGTTGTACCAAAATTTAATAAGATATTATTGATTAGTTTTTATTAAGTAAGATGAACAACAAGATGTAGAATATTAGCATCAAATTAAGAGGGTTAAGGATGGATGGGGTTTTGATTTTGCTTTTGATGAGTAAGATGTGCTGAGATTTTAAAGAAGGTTATGCATAACTACCCATTAGTAGCTCAATCAATTATGTTATTTAAGACTCACAATTTTAAATACTTCACCATCCAAAAAATAATAAAATGTACCAAGAATTAAAACAACATTATTGGTGACCTAGAATGAAGAGAGATATGGTAGAGTGAGTAAAGAGAGGTTTGGTATGGTAGCTGGTTAAGGTTAATAATGAGAGCCTAAAGAGTTGTTGCAACCCTTTATTACTCCTACATAAAAATGGGAATGTATAGCCATGGATTTCCTTATTGGATTATCCCAAACTCCTACAAGGAATAATTGAACTTTGATAATTGTTGACAAATTGATGAAGGCTACACACTTCATAACAAATAGAATAACCTTCTTTACAAGAAACATTTGCTCAATTGTATGTACAATAGATTATGAGATTACACGAAATTCCAAAAGTAGTCATCTCTAATAAAGATTTCAAGTTTATCTCTTAACTTTGGAGGAAAATGCAAACAACTTTAGGGCTTAACTAAACTTTAGTACAACTTTCTACTTTTAGATTATTGAATAGACCATAATGATGATAAAAAATACTAAAAGATTTGATGTAACTCTGTGTGCTAGACTATGGAGGTGATTAAGAATATCATTTGTCTTTAATAAAATTTATATATAATAATATTTTTCATAGTAGTACTAACATGGCTCTTTATGAAGCATTACATGAAAGGAAGCACTTTCTTCATTATATTAATTTGAGGGTAAAAAGAAGCAACTAATTGGAGTTAATTTTGTTAATAAAGCTACCTAAAAATCAAAATAATAACAAAAGAGATTTAGATTGCTTAAGACCGATAAAAGAAATATTTAGATGAAAAATATAAATATGTTAAATTTTAAGAAGGGAAGCATGTGTTTCTTTAGATGAGTCCCTTAAAAGCGGTGATGAGATTAAGTAAAATAGAAAAATTAAAGCCCTTTTGAAAGAGTGAGATTTATCTTTTATCGAGTAGTATTACCTCCTCAAATGTTGGTTGTGTATAATATTTATCATGTACCCTTATTAAGATGATATGTACCTGACTCATCTCATATCCTATAGTATAGTTTAGAAGAAATTTAGATTCAACCCAACATATCTTATTATGATCAGCCAGTTAGAATCCTAAGGGAGCAAGATAAGAGGTGAATGAATAAAATCATTCCCATAATAAAGGTTCTTTGGAGGAATCAAACTAAAAAAGAAGTCACATGGGAGGTGGAAAAAGTATAACATAACAATACCTAGAATTGATTCAAATTTTGGTACAAAATTTTTATAAGATGAGAAGATTATAATAACCCACATAATTAAACTCTTATATCCTCTCAAAATATATTTTATTTATCAAATATAATTACATTAAATCTAATGTTCAAATATACAATAAGTCGTGTGCACCTTGAAAAATGTGCCAAAATGTAAGTAATCAGATTTTATATTTGAGCATAATATTGTGTAGATTTTTTTCATGAGGAATCTGCTAGTATGCTAATTTTTAGAGAAGAATTAATTTTTGTATATAAATTTATAAAAAAATTTTAATAAAAGAAGTGTTTTTAATCCTCTTATTTAATAAGAGGATATGCTTCTCCCTTGCTTGAGACTTAATTGTTGCATTTAAAAAACTTTAAGAGAGGAGAGAAGGACGAGAGGGAGAGAAAGAAAGGAAGAAAATGATGCTATCCTTTGAGGAAAATAAGAGATTAGAAAAGGGAAGAGGAAGCATAAGTGAAAGAAATGGATTTTTTTTTGCTTTATTTTGTAGATATATCATAGAAAGGTAAGGATCTTATCTAAGTTTTCTTCTTAAATTAATAAATTTGAATGTCCAGTAAGGGTTGCATAATAATTTTAATAAGTTGTAAGAACTAGAGGCTATTATAGTTTTTGATTATAATGATCACACAAGACAAACATTCAAATCATACTAATACAACCATAGTAATTAGTGCTAGAAGTTTTTTTTGTCCTAAGTACGAATAGGGAATCTATTAAAGATAGTATTGGTAAGATAAGTTTATTGTACTAGTATGACAATATCCTAAAGTAATAAATTATCTTATTTAATAACTTAGTGAACTTAGTCTTATTATATTAATAGAACATAATGATTGTACCAGCATGATGCTTGAGTCAATGTTAGTGATCATATTAATATTGAATGAAAATTAAATAGTCCAATATGTTGTGTACTACTTAATCAAGAGATTATCATGTACAATTATTTATTTGCTCATATTTACATACATAAGTATGGATCATATTGGTACAATACATATATTAGACTGATACATTGATGCATAGTATGATACTTGTATAACATTATTATCAAGATAATATAATCTGGGTTATGACATTAGACATTTAAATAATAGATCATATAAGTATGAAAGATGAATTAGACTAGTACAATTAGTTGTTAAAAAATATCTTATTATTGTATTATTACAAGGATTGGACTAGACTTATTTGATAAATTCTTAAAGTGCTTAATAAAGATCAATTGTATATTTGTTGTTTGACCAACATCAGGTATGAGTAGTAAAGCACGATAGAGGTTTTTTCATCACCTTATGATGTTAAGGCAAAAATACCAATAAGGTTTAGATGGTACAAGTATGAAAATTAGAATCATATTGGTACATTTATTTGATAAATAGCTTATTATAAATCATACATCTAATCCATAATATGACCCAGTAACTACATAAATCATATGAGTATGACTTAGTGATCAGGTTGGTATGATTAGAAAAATACAGTGATCCAACCTTGGTAAAGCCTTGATTATACAGGATAGTAAGATAGATTATAGATGACAGTAAATTAAAAAATGATAGTTTATTATGACATAATTGGTAGATCATTTATAAAGTAATTTCTTAGTGAAAAATTAATTATTCTTAATAAATAAATATAAAATTTACAAAAAAATGAGGAGAATCAATAAATGAAAGAAAAAGTGAAGAAGCTTCATAAAATAACCAAAAAGAAAAATTAGATAATTTTGATATAAGTGGGTTATTAAAAATCCCATATTATTATTATGAAATGCATGATGATGTGAGTATTTGTATGTCATAGCATTTCTTTCATATATTATAAATTCATTATAACACTTATACATATATATATATATATATATAGTTGCATATATATAGATATATGAGATATGTGATGTCATAAAGCAGGACACATGATAAGGTAAAAGAAAATAAAATAAATAAATAAAAGAAAATAAGTTAGTATATCTTAAAAAAGAGCATGATCTTATCTAATAATGAATTAATATATTTGATATATGTGATATATATCATCCCTAGTGTTATGGTTCTCAAAGATTAAACTATGACATATAGACACTTCTACTTAATAATGATAAGATACTTCACTTTCGATGATGGGTACTCAAAAATAAGGCTTTAACATTCTAAGCACTTCATTCCATGTTAACATATGATATTGATATTAAAGAGTAAAACTTAGTAATGATGATATGTTTCACTCTTCAGTACCATGGGCACTCATAGATGGGGCTCTAGTATTTTGAACACCTCATTCCCTATTAACATAGGATGTTGGCATAAAAGGTTGAGATTTAGTAATTATGAGATACATCACTCCTTAATGTCATGATACTTAGAGGTGATATCGAGAAGAAGAATGAATATAAAAAAGTAAAAGATAAAAAAATAAAAATAAAATTGAATATAAAAAGAAATGAATAAGAAAAGAAAAAAATAGGAAAAAATATTATATGCTTATGATAAGTTGGATATATATGTATATGACTATATATATATTGTTACAACACTCTCTTCATATATTATCATGCATTATTTTATTTATTGTTTCATTTTATTATTCAACTATTTTATTTACTCTTTATTTTACTTTATTATATATAGTTAAAAGTGTCTATTGAGTATATTAACTTATTTCTCGACTATATTACAGGATAAGAAGTTAATAATCACTAAGCTGAGAGTCTTTAGAGGATAGTTTATAACCTAAGAGATAAGAGACTGATGCATTTTATGAATATGAAAGGTATTATGTGTGTGAGTATATTTGTATCTTATTTAGGTTTATCAATACTAGTTTTTAAACTTTCATGTAGTATGACAACTATTTTATTATGTATCATTATTTTTGTTGAGATGTTTTCAAGATTTTTATTTATTTTTATGTCACTTTCTCATCTATTTTTTTAGTAACATGTATCCTTATTTTTATATTACATGTTCTAATTAACTTAGTAGATTTGTATTAAAGCATACTTTATTAGATTGTATTGATTTATGTTGAGTTGGGTATTAAAGTTGTTCTTTTGTTCCCTCTATATCCTTGTGTGTATAACTTCTCTGAGTCTAATGCATATGCTCTTTTGGCCTAGCATATAGGGATTTTTGTGTACCCTTTTCTACAAAAGGCATATTGATTTAGTTAAATCTAATATTTCTTAGCTAAAGGTGGACATATACTTGTTGTTTGTAACCAAACCCCTTTAAATTCCTTTTTATCTTTATTGATTTTCATGTAATTAGTTTTTTTAAACTTAATCAAAAGTTTTCTAAAGTAATTATCTTAGTATTTCTCAAATTTGTAAAAATATTCATAATTTCCCTCTTCTTGTGAGACACCATCTCTTCAAATCATGTTACAACATAATTATTTCAAGGAGTAAAATCATTAAAAAGATTCTTTATAATGTCTCACACCATAGTCAATGAGTATATTGTGTCGGGAAGGGTACCTCTTTCCATTGTTCTCCTTTATTCAAGAGAGATTGTTATTTGTATTGAAAAAATAGAGTATATATTTTTATTAAATCTACAGATTTAACCCTATGGGAATTAGTTGAAAGTTGATTCACATATCTCACTAAGTGGATAAGTAAAGAAATTTTTAAATAACCTTTAAAGGGAATTTTCATTTAATGAATGGCATCATGCACAAATAAATTCTCATACACTTAATTCTAAATGGTGGTCAACTGGCCACTAATATAATTAGGTTAAGAATATTATGGCCACCAATGAAATTTGAAGAAAATTAGATACTACATAAAAATATTAGTCAAATAAAAAACTAAAGTTAATCTTTAATGAATGATTATGAATTGTTTCACATGAATTCTTAAGAGTAAGTAAAGTCAATGTTTATTAGTTATTAACGTTACAAAGAAGCTCTTAGATCTTGGAACAATTTTAGCAATTTTGATCAGGTTCAAAAGATCTACAAGTGCTACTCAAGGAGTATGATTCATTGGTGACAACCATCAAAGCTATCAAGGATATTAAATTTTTGTTCTATTGATATATAAATCAAAAGATAAAAAATATCCCAATGGCATATAGGACCACATGCCAACAAAATATTAATAATTCCTAGTATAGTCATGCCATGTATTAGAATAAGCATTCCAAATAGTGTATGAGAATATCTCAAATATGAAATATATTACAAATTAATTTAATGTTATATTTATATTATAATTATTAGATTTATCTACCTAGATCTAAAATAAGAATGTATTTTTTTAATCGTTTTCCTCTTATTACCTATAATATCCTACATGCATATGAATCACTAAGTAATCCTTTTTAATATCCATATAATGCACTTCTATGATTATATGACTCAAAGCATCAACTTTATTTTGTCTTCATACTATAGTACTACTAATGTACAATATTCTATAATTAGGTTATGAATCTCAAGACTATTCATGAGATTTTGACAAAATTAGAAATTACATATAAAAATATTAGTCAAGAGTTTGCACAATATATAAGAGAGTATAAGTCATATAATAGATTAGCAAAAGCGCATTACAGGCATAAAGAATTTCTAGGAGATTATGTGTTGATTTGAATTACGTTCAAAAGGTTTCCATAAAGAATTTTTTAGAAGTTATATGTAAGAGGTACTATTCCATTCCAAATCTTAAAAAAAGTTAGATCACATGCTTATACTATGAAGCTACTAGATGATTACACATTAGCAACACCTTCAAAATCTTAGATTTTGTGGCTTACAAGGAGCCAATCATGATTCTTAGTAAGTCATTGAAGTCATCATCCACACCTTTTGAGAGTAAACCATTACCTAAGTGTCAACCCACCAATTATGATAAGAAGAGAGAGCATATTAAAAGAATATTGGATGACTAGACTATGTTAACCACAAACTAGAGTTATCAAAGGTATCTAATTCGTTGGAAAGGTCAACCAAATATCGAAGATATTTGGATCACAAAGGAACAGTTACAACCACTAAACTAGGATGTAATAGAGACTTATGAGAGCTAATCTATAGTAGTTGACTCATAAGGGATGAGGTTTTCCTGCTCTAAGAGAATTGGTGAGGACATTGATCAAGATTTCTGATACCTAAGAGATAAATAGAAATGCATTAGTAGTTCTAGATAATTAAGATGTCTATTATTTATGTGTAGAGCTTAGACAGGGCTTATAATTGTACCTTTAGCTCAAAATTATGACAAAAATACAAAAGGGCTAAAAAATGGTTGATTATGCCTTATTCATTTGAAATAGTTTGACAAATAGGTCTTTTGGGCCTAATCCATATTGTAGGTTCTCACCACCCACAAGCTATCTACTACTCTACACCAACCTAATGACAAAATTCATGACTCTCTAACTCAAGATATTATGCAAACCTACTAATTAGCTTTGTAACAGTCTAGGTGATGTTGACTTGTAACTATGCCAACACCACATTGGGTTGCCAACCCACTTCATGACATGTAGACTCATGACACTATCGATGTTGCACTGATTCTCTACACCGTACATGCCAAGATTGTGCAAACTCATTAGCCTCATTTTTGAGACACAACATCAAATCTAACCCGCAATACTATCAATGCCTTGCAGACCTACCAACCTACTCTGCAACCCTCTAACATGGATCAAACCTGAGATGACCCTTGTGAATCTAACTAAAATAAAATTGAAAACTGCACCCTTTTGAAAGTTATTTAGAAATAACTTTGATTGATAACTTTTAGACTAAAACATAACTTTTTAGAAAATAGTTTGGCACCAACTTTAGCTACAACTTTAACAAAAACTTTCCAGAAAATAGATTTCAAAAATCAAAAATACAGGTTTTTTAAAAATCTATTTATCAACAGCTTTTGATCATAATTTTTGTATTCTTTTTTATATTTTTTATTATCTTTTATGCTTAGGCTTGTATAAAAAAGAAGGAATTCTCTTTGGAGAGGTGACCTTTGGATGAGTCAATCTTTTACTTCTATTTTTCATCTCATTGAGGCCTAAGGTTGATCATAGTAAGAACTTTGATATGCTAATTTGCATGGCTTAAATGAGAAGTGCAAGGCCCAAGTAGTGAGTGTCATGCTAGATTTTTTATGACTTCACGATATCTTCGTCTTGCTATCATCATTTAACGGTTCTTTCACTTTATTGATTCCTTAATCATTTCCCCTCAAATGTTGTTCCTCTTTTCCCTCATTGCTTAAGTTTTCTCGGGTTGTCATTTTTGTTTATCGTCTTCTTTTTCTCTACTCTTTCGATTTGATTTTTGTAAGTGTTTGGATTGTCTTTACAAGTAAGTTACCTTATTATTCTAGTTTTCTTATAAGTTTAACAAAGTCTTTCAATAGATTTAATTTGCACTTAGATGACCTTTATCTTATTCATTTCATGATATCAATTTCTTAAACCACTTTTTTGGGTACCATATATCACTGTGCTGTTGAAAAGGTGTGGATCCCCTCTATGTGGCTACAAGTCTCTTTTGGCTAAGACTGCTTGGATGGCTACCTTTTGTGTGTTGGGTCTCTTATGTTTATTTTTTGTACTTTCTTTCTTCTTAGCATCTATAGTTCAATATCTATGTTGCTTATAATATTTACACCAAAAGTAATATAGATAATTAAATAGGGAGGTTATCTATGAAAATTCTTTCATAAATTTATAATAATAACCTATTATTCCTAAGAAACTTCTAATTTTTGTAATTGATGTAGGTTTTGTCTAGTCTACAATTATTGATATCTTTTGAGGATTAATAAAAATCCCTTCAACAATTACTCATGCCCTAAAAGTACAACCGTGGATAACTAAAATTCACACTTAGAGATTTAGCATATAGATGATGTTTTTATTGAATTTGCAACACTACATGTAAATGTGCAACATTCTCTTTTATAAACTTGGAAAACATAAAAAAATCTTCTTTAAATACTATTATAAATTAATTAAAATATTTCTTAAATACCATATTCACTCATGGAGCTCAGTTCTCTAGCTAACCCAAGTTTATGCAGTGAATATCTCCTTGCTAGAGCTATTTATACTATCGTATGACAGTTGTTCTATCATATTATTATTGTATTATTTTTTCTTCTTCTAAAAGTTAATATTTAACTTAAATGATGCACCATACATACATATTTATACTTGACACATTTTTGCATGAAACCCTCTAACAATTCATAAATTTAAAATATGTCATATGATAAAACCAATATTTTAGTATCAAAATTTTTGAAATACAAATCTTTCATAGTATACTTGATATTTTAATATTTGGAAATCTATTGTATACAAACTGACTTTGACTTAAGCTAGAATTTACAATATTTCAAATCTATCATAAAACTTAATCTTGAAATTATGAATATCTCTTGAATCTTTAAAAATTAATAATTTATTATCTTGGTCTTACGAAATTATAAACTTAATACCACTGGACTCATCTTACAGAGTTTTTTTTATTATTATACTTAAATAATATTTTTGATTATATCTAAGATTATAACACATATTCAAGTATTTAATATTATTTTAATATTTTTATGTATAAATATCTTATTCTAAAACATTAACTTTACAACATCAAAACATTATCTTATTACAAGTATATGAGATAAATTTCAAGATTTATGACATTGAATTGTGTAAAACAAGGGCTTTTATAACAGTTATATTATTTGTTACTTCCATGTTCTTAATTTTAGCTTTTAGGGTGTTCATTGGCTTTGAGTAGACATACCTTTGAATCTAATAGATTATTTTGCTAGTCAAAAAGATGGTTTGTGGGGTCATTAACAAATTTGAATTCAAAAGTCGCAATTGTCTGCAACTCCTTTATTGTGAATTATAAATCAATTTTTTGCATCTTGTCTACAAGTTTCCTTTGGTTGTCATTGTTGTTATCTATTGGTTGTTTGTTTGTTTAATGGAGTTGTCACATAATAATAGTATGTCGTCTCTTATTAGTGTATTAATCTTATATTATTTTTTTGTACTTTATTGGTATCTCTTTGAAATCTCAAATTTTGCTTTCTTTAATCTGGTGGTCCCTTGATTATTATCATTACCTAGGTGATATCCTACTCTGTCTTACTTAATGTTGATCTTGAGATTAGATTATCAATTATTAAGAGTTAGATGATTGATGGTACTCATTATCGATAATTGTTACTACTCTCTTGATCATCCCTTTAGTAAGTGCTTGAGAACCATTACTTTTCATCCAAGGTTTTAATTATAGTGACGCCCTTTAGGATGGAAAAGTGAAGAAATATAATATTCAATCATACTAAATTTAATAGATAACATTGTATTTTATCTTTTTTATAATGCATTACACATTATATATTAGTTTATCAATCTTTTAACCATTTAAACTCTATTATTTTTCAAATTTACATTGGCATATATCAATGACTTTCCACAGATCATGATATATTTGGCTTCAACACCAATAACCGTTTTGCTATCTTACTTTGCCCTACCATTAATTGGGGAACAAGAAAGGTGCAAAGGTGTCATCTATTAAAAAGGCTTCAAGATTCATGAGATTGTGGGGTGAGCTATACTTAAAAATTAAGCTATTTCAACCCCTCTTGACAAATGATTGATGTCAATTGTTGTTGTATACCAAACTTGAGTTAATTTATTAATATGTCCAATGCACTTATTAGTTTGCCAAATACAAAGATAACTAACTTAACATGATTAAGCAACTAAAAAATAATTTTATCACTAATTACTCTTACATGCTTGGTATTAATAACCCCAAATGTATTTAACCCCAAGCTCAATACAAACACCCTAGTTTTGGATCAAGTTTTTTATTCTAGTTTCTAAGTAAGCTAATGAAAGAACTCCTTTTTTTTTTCATTTTAAACCTTTTTTTATTCATATAGTTTCTTGTGAAAAAAATGAAATATCAACTTAATTTTGTTTGACAGCATGATGATTATAAATTGCCATTATTTTTATAAAAGTTTCTTTTTTAATAAAAATAAAATTTAACAAATTATTTAACAGTGTCCATGATTACGGAATGGTTCTTACGAGCTGAAGTAGAGAGGAGCATGTCCGAGCTTTTACGGCTTGGACGACGTCATTTCTCTAGGCAGCCATCTTTAGCGCAAGTTGAACAAATCAATCGTCTTCTTCTACACTTCTTCTGC
This sequence comes from Vanilla planifolia, assembly GCA_023846275.1. Classification (NCBI taxonomy): domain Eukaryota; kingdom Viridiplantae; phylum Streptophyta; class Magnoliopsida; order Asparagales; family Orchidaceae; genus Vanilla; species Vanilla planifolia. The sequence continues at coordinate 28,542,130 of CM043869.1, read as the reverse complement.
AGCTCTTCGTCTTCTTCTCTGCTTGAAGGAGTTCGAGGAAAGGAGACGACACATGAGCACAAGAAATGGCTCAACTTGCCCCCATATGCGCCTCAAAGAGATGCTTCTTCCGTTGCCAAGGAAATCTCTGGCGGGAACAAAGCAGAAAAAGAAGAGGCCTTAACCTCTTTGAAGTGGGTTCGTCGCTGCTGCCCGCATTTGCCGATCTCCCTTTTGCAAAAGCTCTTTCGTTTGAGGCAGGTCAGCAACCGCGCAGAGTTGTATTTTCTGAAGTCTACCAGTTTGTTGAATTGCTTAACTGGGATTGTGTTCCGTTATTGGTTGGTTTGCTTAATTGAACTATATTGAAACCCAATTTAGTTGCTTAATCCTTTGTTTTAGAAGTTCTTTGGGTTAAATGAAGTTTCAACGATCTTTGCTTCTCCTAGTATCTTAATGTGGGTACTGAATTTCAATGCTTAGTGTTAAAGACTCCTTGGATAAGAGTGCTATTTCATTCCATACATTTTTTATTCCATAAGACTCCTGGTAGTCGAGAGAACATGAGCTTTCTGAGTTAGTTTACGTTTAAAGATAGGTGTTGAGAAGCCAGAATACATACATTGCATTTGTTTTAAAGCTTTACAAATGTTCCTTTTGCATATGTTTATAAAAGAAAACTAAGAATTAACATATCAACCTTAAGGCATTTAAAGAACACCGTAAAAAACGGAAATTTACTATAACTATCGTAGTGTAGCAGAAATCTGTACTACTTGCACGCGCACTTGCTGCACCTCATACTCTCTTCACCTAGCTATGTATGCCAGTACTGTATGTTCTTGAAATCTGAGAAATTTGTACTATATGTTAAAAATGATAGTACGGTGCACAAGGGAGGTATAAATGCCTAATGACTAATTGCCTAGGGTTTGAAAGATTTTTTGAATTGGAAATATATTTGAGAACTTTCTAATGTGTAGAGAGCTATCCTTGCCATATCCTTACTTGCAAAAGAGTTAGTTGAAGGGAATTCATTTCAATCTCCACTGAAGGCATTTGGCACATCATTCATAAGAATCTTGAAGCAAAGCATTTCAATATCATATCTACACTCCTCACATCACAAATCTATTGGATTCATTTGTAAATCTATTCTTCATTCTATAGTATTGTGCTTCTATTTGTATATTTAGTTTACAAACAAGTGAGCTTTTGCATTGTATTGGTTCTTTTGATTTTGTATCTTTTTGGTTGTGGTTGATTTGTGAGAAACCATGGATTGTTTAGGTAGTGGTTGATTCGTGAAGAACCTCGACTTGTAAGGGTTTTGCCACCTTATTGCAACAAACGAGTGTTTTATTCGTGATCTTCAAGCAGGTTGCTTGGAGGTAGATGTAAGCTTGAGTTTAAGACAAATCACCTAAAAGATTATGTCTCTTTTGCACTTAGTTGCACTTGCTTTACTTATCTTATTATAGCCTTAACAAGTACTTCTAATTTGATTATCTTGCAACATCAATAAGGATTTGAGAAATGGGTGCAATACTTCAAAGCTAGTTTTTAAAAAGCTTTAACATATATTTTTAATTTGTAAAAGAACTTACTTTAAATATTACAACACCAATTCACTCTTGCTCTTGGTGTCTCCTTGGGATCCAATAGGCTCAAACCCAATGTGGTTTTTCCTAGATTCACACTTAACATTACCTAGTTTATTACAAGGTTCAAACTTAACTTCTATGGAGTTTTTTCAAGGCTAAAACTCAACCTCACTTAGGTCTTTTTTAAACTCAAAACCAGCTTATAATTGAGTCTTTTCTGAAGTTAAAGCTCAACATTTTCAAATCTCTCAAGCAAGAAATAATCTCACAATACTCTCTTTTAGGGCAATATTATATATTTCATATTTTGGTCATAAATATGGCTAAAGAGTGCCATGAATGCAATAATTAAACGTTTTTATTGAATTGCAGCTTTAAGAATGAGAATTTTGTGTATAAGAGCATCGTTTGAGTATCATTACAATGCTTTAAGCAGATTTTGGAAATGAAGTGTGGATTTTCATATTGAAAGGGCAACATAAAAGAGTATTTTCAAGTCAAGTGTAGCTCATTAATGTATGAATGTGTCTTTGGGAAGTGAATTCAACTATTTATAATTGTTTGTACTTGGTTATATTTCTTAAGATTATTCCAAGATTTGTCACATGTCATTTTGCTTTTAATCCCATGTAGGATCTCTCAAAATGTCATTAACAGTGTTTGCAAATGGCTAGAAGAAGAATTCCTTTAGAAAAAAATGTTAAAACACAATTAGCCATTAGCTTTGTTTTAAACTAAATGTATCGTGCACTAATTTCAATGTACAATATGCAGATCTTTGTTTCAGGTTTTTGTGCTTAGCATAGTTTATGTTTTGCTTGTGTACCATTTGCGTTACACTTAAAGTACTGTATGTGTAAAATCATGTACCATACATAAGTGTTAGGTTTACGCATTGATTGCCAACTTGTGCTTTACATACCGTACGTTTAAATGGATGTATTGCACGTGAATTTGGATTGAGGCTCACTCCCGTGGTGTATCATATGTCTTTAGCAACATACCTTAGAAATATGAATGACGTATTGTACGTTGCATGTTGACCTTCCTTACATTATATTTAATTTTTCTGATTTCAAAGCTTTCTTAAGTAATTTGAAATGGATTATGATGATGCATGCAAAAACTTTATTTTTTAATTATTTTTGGAAGTAAATAATGCATGCAAATGTATTGGGCTATATAAGATCAATTTACAAAAACCTAAAAAAATTGATCTTGTAATCTTCTATACTTGATGAAATATTTTTCATGCTTTAGGTCTTCTAGTAAGCTTCTTAAGTCTCCTTAAAAGTTTTTAAGTCTTCTTCATTTTACTAAGACTTCCTGAGCTTTTTCTTGAGTATATGCTTTGTATGGTTTCTTAAGCTTTGCTTGATCTTGTCATATGCACCCTTGAAGTCACCTTAAAGCTCACTGGATTACTTAGTCACTCAAAAGCTGTGTGCACTACATATCACATAAGTTCCTTACTTATTTGGGATGTATCATTAAAATTTTACTTTTGAGCTACTTAAGGCTCTTGGGGCTAGTAAGATGTTTTGGTCTAATATAGATGGTATTTGCAAATCTTATTCAGTTGAACATTAAACAACATTTTTCAACTTTGTTTAATCTTCCATTAGTAAGTATATGCACTTCTTTATTGCTAAAGGGTTTCACTCTTATATGTTGTGTTTGAAGCAGGTGCGAAAAGAAATAATTTTTGTAGATGATGCTTGCTCTGGAGCTCAATCTGAACGGAAGCAACTCAAAAGAGTAAGTATCGTCGATCAGATCATAAGTACAAATTTCGCTATGTCCTTTGAGTTCCTTTTTAATGTTCTTCTACATTTTGATATTTTTGGAGCCAAAGGATGCATGAATAATTACATCATATTTGTAGAATGATATTTTTTTCCATTCTTAAAAAGCCTTTCTTTTACATTTCAATTTTTGGTAGATCTCGTCAAAAGAGGTGATGAAATCAGGAGAAGTGATACTTTTACCAGTGACACTACAGAATTTCGCTGATGAGAAGAATGAGCAATATAAACCCAATGAGATTAAGTTCATCCGCAGCCTCATCTTGTATAAGGTTTTTCTATTTTTTGCTTCTCGCCATCTTTGGGCATATGTTGAATTGAAATCTTTATTTCAGGATTCATCCATCATTGTCATTAACAAGCCCCATGGCTTACCAGTTCAGGTGATTATATGCATCTTTATGGTTTAAAGTACCTTTTATGTGTATCAATGGACTAAGTCGTATTGCATTTCTTGTGAAAATGGGGCATTGGCATAAAAAATAGTATTGAGGTATTGCATGCCCAATCATTGTAAGTTTTTATCCAGAATTAACATCTTTTGGATTTCTTGTGAAAGGGGGGCATTGGCATAAAACATAGCATTGATGTGTTGGCTGCCTCATCGCTGAAATTTGATTATCCAGATGCACCTAGATTGGTGAGTTGTCACTAACCATATACATCTTTTACACAAACAGTAATGCTTTTTTTGGGATAGTTATTTGGGAACTGAATAATGTTCTTAAAAATCTGACCAACAAGAGTTTCAAAACAAATAAGTTATTGATTTTTTTTCCTATTACAAATATTCCCGATAAACAATCCATGCTAGTGATGCTCCTTAGTATGTTTGAATCAACGCACCAAGTCATTTGTTTAGTACTATGGGCCCAAGTTTGGTTTGTCCCAAGATGGGTTGTCCAGAGTGATATTATAAAAAATGAGTTGCGATGAATAAGGAAAATAGTAGAACAAAAAACACAACAAAACTACAAGGAAACACCATTACTTTCAATTAGAAAAAAAACCTACATAATCTACTTACAAAGTAGATCTTGAAACCCTCTAATAACTCCCTTATTGGCAAACACATTGCTTCACGATGCTCTCAAGTTTCAAAAGGGCAATTAGTACAAAGTAAATTTTTCAGTTTAAAATAAACTTTACTTTGCTACCTGTTTTTTGTAGGCAATCTTTATTAAATTTGAGATTGAGAAAACCATAACTTTTGTATTGTTGCATATTAGCATTTCCATGTCTTTGGTGCCAAAGTGATAAATCATGCATCTATGAAGTGACACATTCTAAATTTGTGTTTTTTATTTGCTAAAGTCAATTTTGTTGACATTGTCATTTCAAAACTTAAAAAACAAAACTTTGGCATCATGCATTGTGTTGCATGGTGAAGAAAAAAAATGATAACCTCTATCATAGTATTGTGTAATACTAAGAAAATTGTATGCATGGCCATCTATATAAAGAACCTTATTTGTGAAGAAATTTTAATTTTTGTTGACGAAACCTGTACTAAGGATTTCTTTTTTGTGTTATCACCAAAGGTTACAAATCTTCTAACCTTTGGTTTTAGGGACACAAATTTTGATTTTTTTTCAATCATGTGCTTGAAGCATCCTCTATCAAAATATCTCATTCCTTTACTATCTCTTGAGTTAAGACATGCAAACAAAAGGCTTTTAGTTAGGTATAATTCCCCACACAAGTTTAGTTCCTACTTTATTAGTATTAAGAAAACTTCTCAGTTCTTGTTATTCATTATGTGTGTGTAAATATAATAATTAGTGTTTATAAACATGAATTTATGAATAAAACAATTATTGGCTATGTGATCATGCTAACCACAATGGTAAAGTATGAATTTTATAATAGATGTAAGGTTTTAAGACTTTTCTTGACAGCTATAATATGTAAAGGTGGAAGCATGAGTATCCGTATTCTCGACATTCTTGTTTGATCTTAAAGTTTTTTTAAAGCTTAATTTGAGCCTTATGGAGCTTGTCATTGTTGTGCTCACATAGGCCTTCATAAGCTGCAGATTTCTCTTTCAATGAAAAACGTTAATTTTCCTCATGCTTGTAAGTAATTAGAAAAAAATTAACACTTTCTAACTCTTCCTTAGTTAAGGAATCATTGATTGCGCCCTTGTCGCCATGATAACCCTAAGCCATTAAGCGAAGATTGGCCACTTAAGGTTGCTCATCTTTAACCCACAACAAGTAGCCAACATTGCTTTTTGTTTTTTCTTCATCTTCTTTTTTAGCAATTGGTAATTTAGGTTGATGTGCTCGTGGGGTTTCTTGCACTCGTTGCACATGACTTCCCCTTTCCTTGTCAGTGCTTTTATTGGTGGTGGTTGGAAGAATCAACCTTTTGCCTTCAAAAACGACATGAACATGAGACCTTGGTGATCTCTTGGTTTATGGTAGCTTAAAAGTCACTTTAAGAGTCACTTTCTTCCTTGTTAGATGGAAGAGATGAGGCTTGTAGAGCTATCGCCTTCTTGTATATGGTTTTTGCTTCCTCCAATTGCTTCTTTTACTTCAGCTCCATCTCATATATGTTGGGCATGCTAAGAAGTTTGTCCAACTCATAGGTGAAAAAATCTTGTGCTTCATTAGCTTCAACATCCCTTGTGTCATATTATCAAAGTAGGAAGTTAAAGTACTTTTTAAAAAAGTTTCTCATTTGTAATAACTTTATCTAGAGAAATAAGAGGGTTAGTAATATTAGTAAATTTTGTAAAGATATTTTTCATGGTTTGGTCTCATTGCATTTTAAAAAAAAATGTTCATGTACGAGCATGTTTATTTTTTATTCGGTAACTTCACTAATCCTTTCATAATTGACCTCTAGCTTCTTCCACACGTCATGTTCTTCTTGAGAGTGCACGCATAATTGAACTCTTTAAATAAATGACCATAGTTTAAATTAATTAATGCTCTACAAGCCTCTTTTGTTTGGGAGGGAGTTTTGATAGAAATTTTTTGAAAATAATGGTATCAATAATCTTCTTCAGAATTATGTATGATTTTTCCATAAGTCTCAATTGTTGAGATCAAGTTTTCAAAGGGAACCTTCCATGTCCATCATCCAAGATGTATAATTTTTTGCTTTAAAGAGGGTTGGGCAATTAGCCGAATGATCATTGTGCATGGCACAATGCACAGTGTTAGATGGGAAGGTTATGGATCCATCTTAGGATGTTAATATCATAGAAGAAAGATTTTTAATACCAGTTATTGTCCCAACTATGACACTCACAAGGATCGATAAGGCTCAATTTGATGTGTTTTAAAAATTAAAAAAAAAATAACATGTGAAATAATAATCAAGATGTGTTTTGATGCAATCAAAAGCCTAAGGATGCTTTAGTATGCTAGAATTGAAGTTAGAGATTTGTTAGACTGTTTGAATGATGTTAGAATGCAAGTTATGTTGCATAAATGAAAAATGAATAGAAGAGTTAGTACGCAATATGAAAATGTTAGAGTTAGTTTGATTAGGATTTAGATCTCTCAAGGAAAACATACAAGATATCCCTGATATTTTTTATCAAATCAGAAATAACTTTAAATTTCAACGAGTTCCTGGAGAAATCAACCTACAAAAGAAGGTTTGGAGCTCTATTGGTCAATTTCAAACTGAGTTGCAAGTAGGGAATTGAATCTGTAGGAATTGGATGATAGCCAATTGAGTTTCGGCAATGTAGTGATTAATCATAAATTATAACCTTGAAGAAATTCAAACTGAAACAGAGAAAACTAAAATAACGGAAGAGATTTACAGTAGTTTGTGCCTTAAATTAGCTTGTATGCACTCCCCAAGCTTCGTCTTTGGTTTGTGCACGAAATGAAGCTTATTCAAACTAGGCGTAGTGTCAGCCATCTACAAGGAGCAATCCAAGACTTTTTCTACCCTCAAAATTGAGATTTTAGAACCCTTACAGCCACATTTCTCAAGGAGTGACTTAGCTTATTTTATCTAGACTAAAAACATAGCCATTTCACTCCACATTTGAGTTATAAGTCCTACAGAAAATATACAAAAAATTTAAAAAATAAAAGCTAGAATATAAAGCAAAAATGATCATTAAAAAAATTTCATAAGAGTAATTATTCTTGCAACTAAAATCCAAGCTGAAGTTCAAAATCTTTAAGTAATCTGAAATGAATGAAATCCTTCTCTTAACGAAAGAAATGAACCGTTTTGAGCAAGGAGAAAGATATCAATTTAAAAATAGATGACTTGATAAACAAAGATATCTACAAAAAGAGAAAATCTTTGAGTTAAAGGCAAGAGTTAGAGATAAGAAGCAATAAATCTCTTACAAGATTAAATGACTCCATTCCAACTTAAATGATGCGCTTTTATATGAGATCTAAAGTTGAGATCTTGAAGAAAATGCACATGTTTAAGGCTGTAGAAGAGGACAAAGAAAAGCTTAAGAGTATAATGGGCACCTAAATGTTGAAGATCTTACCAAGGGCATTGACATTTATTGAGATCGTACTATTTGTTAAGGTTTTCAAATTTAAATTTATTGCAAAATATTTGAAATTCATCAATGAGAAGTTTCTCTAGCCCTTAAGGCTATTTATCAAATAGTAGGATCACAAAACAATTTTCAAAAAATAGAAGGCCAATCAATGGTGGCCACAATAATGCTGCTCGGAATCATCTATCTCACGGGGTAAAACCCGTTACCTCTCGAAACCATATTTAGGAGATTGTGCACACAAACAAAGTAATCTTAGTTGCCCTTGTGAAAACCAAGGTTGCCTCCTTTACTCTTCTTAGTTGGCAAAGAATTTAGATGTCTTCATTGTTCTTGTTATTGGAATTTTAGGAGAGATTATTGTCTTTTGGAGGAATTTTGTGCGAGTGATTGCTCATATCAAGCAGGTGATCTCTACGGAAATTACATTGAATGGTCAGAAACCATGGATCTTTTGTATAATCTACCATTCCAAGGATCATGTTATGAAGCAAGACATTTGGTAGCAACTTCAACTTGCATCAATTCTCTCAGGTCCTGTGATTATGGTGGGAGGTGTCAATATTACTTTATCTCAATCTGAGAAGAGATGTGGTAAGCAGTTTCAGTACACTATTGCACAAATTAATTCCTCCAACTTATTGACAGGATAGATCTCTGTGATCTCCAATTCAATGGCCCTACTTACACTTGGTGTAATAGCAAATATTGGATGGTTTGCATTTTTGTAAGATTTTACCTTGTTTTTCTTAATCTTATTGGCATGACATTATTTCTAGATACTACTGTCCAACACCTTGGTAGACTCAACTTGGATCATTGCCCACTTCTTATTCAATTCAATTATCTTGTTGTTGGGTCATTAGAAAAAAAGAAAATGTTTGAGCATTTCTGGACCACTTATCCTGAAGCTTGATGTGTTATTGATAGATTTTGGAAAAGGAAATCCAATGGAGAGCCTGCTGATGCAATCTGCACTAAATTTAATTGTTCTTTAAATGCCGTTTCACCATTGGAGTAAACAGAAATTTGGTGCTTTAGCACAATATTCACAACAACTAGAAAAACCCCTTGTTGATTTCCAATTAAGGAATCGCAGCAAGGCCTTAACAATGAAGAGCACGGTAATTTACTTGAAATGGTCGCCCTCTCCTGACAAGCCATTTGGTGGCGGCGAAGGGCAAAGATTCACTAGGTCAATTTGGGGGATTGTAATTCTTCCTTTTTTTTGCAGTTTCCTTGAAGAAAAGAAAAGAAAACTACATTCACAAGCTGATTAGTTCTGTGATTGTGCATAGAGTTCGTATATCTCCTAACCAAGTTGCTGCTCTTGGTGCTTCTGTAACAAAATCAGGGATTAGAAAGACCATGCTCTCTTTGGAAATTAATAGGGCCGTAGGGGTAGATGGTATTACCAGCTTTATTCTCCATACCTATTGGAACATTATGCATTGTGATATAATCAAAGCAGATGACTAGGTTTTTAACACCACCCAAATGCCAATAAGATGGTGTGATAGTCTTGTTGTTTTGATTCCTACAAAACAGGATGCATATCATCCTAGTCATTATAAACCTATTAGCTTGTACAATTCTTTATAACAAAATTCTTACCAACAGATAGCAACTTCTTCTCCCTTATATCATTACATTGGAGCAAGATGTATTCATTTACGACAAATCTATATTTGACAATATTTTTCTTTCTCAGGAAATATCACATCATCTCAACCATCCTAATTTTAATGAAAGAACTATGAAATTTAAAAAATTGACATAAAGCAGGGTTTTTACAAGGTTAGATGAGACTTTCTTTTTCACCTACATCAGCATTTAAGTTTTTCCAATATATGGATTTCTTACACTAAGGCATGTATTATCTTGCTAAGTATGAAACTCTTTATAATGATCATTGCTTTCCTTGGATCATTATGAAATATGGACTTCGCTAGGGGTGTCTCCTATCTCCATACCTCTTGCTATCATATCTGAGTACCTCACTTTACTTATTCACTCCGTGAGACACACCTAGCTCCAATTGAAATTTGTATCAGTCTTTTGGCTCCATGTATCACCCATCTTCTATTTGCTAACAACATAATGCTTTATGGTCCAACTACTTTAGATTCTATATTTTCCTTCAAAAACATTCTTACCTTTTAGCAAGAGGTCGTGGGTAAAAGGTTAATTTTTCTAATTCTAGTATTATGTTCAGCAAAGGGATGCTTCCCAGCACGAAAATGATTGCAAACAAGCTTGGTATCAAGCAAGCTAAGCAAATTAAATACCTTGGTTTTCTTATCTCCAGTAAGAAACTTACTGTTGTGGACTTCTCCTTACTAAAGCAGTCACAGACAAAATTTTCACTTGGTTAGCCAAATCCCTAGCTCATGTTGGTAGAATTACATTAGCAAATTCTATCATTGCAGCAATTCCTTTATATATCATGAGTTACTTGTCCTAGCAAAGATCTTTTGCTGAAATTGAATGTGCAATTGGAACGTTCATTTGGAGTGGCTTCCATACTCGTCAATTACTGCACTATGTTAACTGGATACTATTGCTCAACACAAATATTTTGGTGGTCTTGGTATCCTCAAACTCAAACCATGGCAAACCATACTGGTTAGTTGGCATACTCGACAATTCTAAACTTGTGATCCTAATCTTTGGGTCCATGCACTTCAAGCAAAATATGATATCAGGGCTCATATCTTTGAGCTTAGGTGAGGGAATTCTATAGTTTGGAAATCCTTTGCTCCGTTGGTATGCTTGTCCTTGATAATGACAGCTCGTGCATGCTTATATGGACAACGGGATTGGGTTGGCTGCTATTTGAGAATGTCCTACTTTTATTAATGTGAACTCTGAGCTTACATTTTTGCATTACTTTTTCATTGCAACACTGGTTAGAATACCAGTATTCTGCGACAGTTTTTCGGCCTGGAATTGGTCAATAGCATTATATTTAGGCCCTAGACTGCCACTGATCAGGGTGACTACTTATGCTTGGAATGCCTCTAAATCTTCATAAGACTTTGGATCCATCCTTTGTGCAAAATTGATGTAGCTAGATAGCAATAGTGACAAGAAGGTCGACTGGGCTTGGCAAATCAAAGTGCAGCCTAGGATTAGAACATTCCTTTGGTATGTATGCCACAATGCAATTTAAACTTCGGATTGGTTGAGTGATCGTTACCTTTCTTCAAGCTGTAATTGCTCATGTGGCTGCCACTGAATCACTTGAACATATTCTCTAGTCCTATAACTTTGCATTCTCAGAGAAACCCCTTTCATAACATCAGCAAATTCACTGCCATCTACTCTCTGCAATCACTTTTTCGCTGTATGGAAGGCAACTATAGAAAGGAGAAATCTACTCAGCTCACAACCTACGTAATGTACCATCTCTAGAGAAACAAGGATAGCAAGGTTCACTCCCAGACCACACTAAACATTGCTTCCTTGCTATGCCCATTTATAAAAGCATTGGCTTTGGTTCCAAATGTATTTCACCCTTGGAAAATGCAGAAGAATTTCATGCTCTTGGAAAGGGAGTGGTAAAAAAATACTTTTTAAAATCCTAAACTAATTGTTTTTGTAAATTTGTTGTGCTTTGTAGCATATTTCTTACAACAAATCTGAAGAGGAACAGGACATTTTTCGGTCTCATCCCTTGCTCTTCAACCATGTGTAAATTCTTTAGCCATTCAACCTATTTCTTCCCCAAAAAACATGTGTAAAATATTTAGTCAATATTGAAATAATTGCAATTATCAACATCAACATCTGGTCTACAAAAGTTATTGATCATTTGTGGACTAGCCTTCTCAAGCATTGTTATGCTTTTCTTTGAAGAAAGTTGTTATATGAACTTTATTTGTACTCCTTTTTATTCAACAAATTTGTAATGGGAGCTATGACAATGCTAAAGCTATGGATGAAAGATCACTAATCCATAAGTGGTACACACTTACATTATAGAGCTGAGGAATGTTGGCAATTCCTGGATGTTGCTACCTTCTCAAGATCAATAGAAACTCCTCCTCTTTGTACCACGAATCTGAGAGAGCAATTTCTTAGGTTTAGCCACTTTGAGTAATCTCAATAAAGTTCAGTTTTCCTTACATCTTTTCATATTTTCTCTTATTTCTTTTTCAAATTTTTCTTTGTGAGGTTATTTTTTACTATTTTACAATAATAATAACTTTTTATGAAATTGAGATTTTAAGTGGTTATAAACCATGTTCTCTCCAAAATTTGTGCAAACTACTCTTGTTTGTATCTTCGAGACTATCCTTCTTAAACTCTTTCAAAGTTGAAGTTTATCTTCTAAAGGAAAATAGGATAGGGACAAATCAAATTGTAATCATCAAAAGTTCAGACAAACTTCTATTATATATGATAAACATGTTTTATCACTACACCAAACATAGGTGTGAACGAAAATAGTGGCTTCAAGTCTACATCAAACTTAGGTGTGGATATTATGCATCGTGTCATGCCTACTTTGGAAGAATTTAGCTCTTTACAATGCATTTTGCCTAACCATGGAAACCCACCTCTCCACTATGTTTTATTCCAGCTTGGAAAATTGAGGTCCACATTAGCATCATTTACTTACAGATATCAATTATATCCAATTTCCTATGTGCTTTTGTCTTTTGAACAAACTATTCATTTAGGGTATTCAGTAACAGGACATTCCATGGACATGATACATGTATTATCTTAACTTTTGAACTGTGAGGCAAGTGAAACTAATAGATTTAGAAGTACTAGCAGCCCCAACAACCTTTTGTCCTTTGGCATTGATGAAAGTAGCAATATTACTACACTTAGAAAGGAAGAGAAAGTTTTGACCTATGAAGCAAGTGAAACTATTAGATTTGGAAGTATTAGCACTCCTAAAAACTTTTTTCCTTTGGCATTTATGGAAGTAGCAATATTATTGCACCTAGGCATAGCTGTGAGCTACACTTGACCCGACTTCATAGTTTCATCATTGCTGTTTGACCCAAAGCTTGCATAGGATGAAGCTTTCAAATATTGTTGTAGGTGCACTATGCACTAGAATGCTTCTTTGATGTTAACATCTCACAATGGATTTTAGTACAAAGACCTTATCGTGAACTTTACAATGGTATATTGTGCATACTTAGTGATGTCACATCTAACAAGTGGGTCATTGAAGCATGTCATATACTTTGCACTACTTAGGGTTCTTGTATAGCTACACTTTTTAGAAGCTTTGTCTTGATGGTCAGGTTGAAATAGTTTAACTTTATGATTTCCTTCATTTTATCCCAGTTACTTATAAATGGTACGTCAATCTTTGATACTGTATCTTTTGATTCAATATAAAGATCTTTGTGTGCCTAATAAGTTTCATACATGCAAAACGAACATGGTGCTCCATTGATAGCTATTATCAATCAAAATACATATCCATATCAATTAGTTAATTAACAAATACATTAACCATTGAATGAAGTTAGGACATTTATCTTATAATTATGGGCATCATCAGGATCATGCTCATGACACTTAAGATGTTCTTCGATACATTGAATGTATCAAATTTCATGTCTTGTATAATACAAGTTCATTGTGGGTTTTTCATGCTATGTTATAACACCCAACAATTGTCCTTAAATGAACTAAAAGATTGTCTCATGTGGGTAGGTTAGGGATGCACACCAATGGTCTTATGGTCTAACATACATCCAATGGGCTAGATGATAATGATCTATCCCCTCCTTTCATTTTAGACTATTTCCATCAGGGCTTTGTTGAAGGCATCTTGCATGGGAGTCAGGTCACCTCAAGGCAGCTCATTGATTCCATTGAAGTTGGGTTGAAACATGAGACCAACGGTCATATCTCACTTAGATGCCATTGCAATTCAACCTTGCAACTCAACTATAAGCTTGTCGATAACAACTAAAGTCTCCATTTTCAGTAGGAGCCAAAGCAAGATCTCATCTTGCTTATAACCTGTTAAGAGATCACTATACGACCACCGCTCAATTTGTTCATGGTAATGACAACTAAAAGAGACAATTGAGGTATTTAATTGAGCTCTGATGCCATGATGTAACACATGAACATGAAGAACAATCTTAAGCTAATAATAACATTTTGTAGTATTTTCTGATGATCAAAGGATTTTAAATTTCCTACGAAGATTTAAAACAATAGAATTGAGTTCTCAATTTAACTTGAATTTCATAAGTGATAAGGCAAATTGGCATTTGGCGGTTGATCATTTGAGTGGATCAATTTGTCTGAGTAGCCAAAACAAATCTTGACCAATTAAATTTCAAGTAATGTAAGGTTTCTATTCATGATTTATGACGCAATGAATTACTCAAGCGTCTCAAGCACTCATTTGGCATTCAAATATGAAACAAATCACTCAGACATCCCACAAACACAATTCGAGGCATTAGGGCATGATTTGTAAAATGTCTAAAATGTTGCATGTGAGAAGAATGTAGAAATATCAAAGACAATTTAGCATAGTGCAAATAAACCATAGAACCTATAAAAATAATAATATCTAGTCAAATAATGACAAAATGAATCTTCAGCATGCAAGACTAGAATTAGCAAAAAGCAAGAAAATCAATGCCAGAGATGAAACTCAAAAGTTAAACAAATCACATTAGTGATATTCAAGATAGCAATCAAAGAAAATAGTAATGTGGAAGGAAACCACAATACTAACATGAACCGAATGAATTTTAAAACAAGAACAAACTAACTAGTAGAGCAAGAAATACTTGGATAAATAAGAAATATCAATTTTGTTGAAATGAAAAACAAAAATGATGAAAATGTTGGTGCAAATACACGGACATAGAACCTTTTTCTTCTTACTAGCCTTGCAAAAAATTCTCCAAGCTCTGCAGCCTTAGCACATAGAACCTTTTTCTTTGCAATTTATATGCTTTTATATTCGTGATCCACTTTTGTTTGTGTTCCTTCAAGAGTTGAGATTGATGTTGGAATAATATGTCTTGAACTATGATAGTCAAAGTGTTATTGTAACAATTTTGTGGATAATTGCTCGAAACATCTTAATGTGTGATATCATTGGATAATTGAGATTGTTTAGAAGGAGATCAAACTTTTAAATATCCACATCAGCAAGAATTTGTTTGATATGGTAGCAAAGACTATTCCCATGGCAGAGCATGAGTTTGTAACAAATTTGGATGAGCTCAAGCCCTTTCTGTAAGGTTCTACTGTGGGTTGCCTCCTTAATGATTGAAGGAAATTATTGTAAGATAAGCTTTTACTCACTACCAATCAACCATAATTCGTGACACATGGATGTCTAAAAAGTCAAGTGACACATGGATGTCTAAAAAGTCAAGAAAAGTGTACATGATATAGTGGGCTTATGCATGAGTTAATTGGCATATGATAGTTAGCGCAAGGGTGGTTAGTATGTGCATAAGGTAATTGGCATATATTAGATGATAGTAGTTGGTAGGTATAGGTATGAGAAACACCTTTAAACGTGGGTGTTTGGTGTTTCTTTCTCAGCACAACCATGCAAGCAAGAGTTTGGTGAGAAACAAATAAAAGAGAGCAAAAAGAGAGTGAAAGTTATCTTGTTTTAATCCATTTATTTGGGTTTCCATCTGTGTTTATAGAAGTTCAACGTTTTGGGGTATTTTTAGTCGGTATCTTTTATTAGGATTTCTTGAGCTTGTTTGTGTAGCTTGACAAAAAACAACTATATCTTGGCATTTATATGATTTTTATAGCCTTTTATAACTATTTTTGTTTTCTTTTTACATTCAGATTTCGGTGCAGTCATTATTGTTAGTGTTATTATTTATCCAGGTGTTTGAGGTATCATACTGCATAATCTTTTACCCAAAAAATAACATTCCTGATTGATGCTGATGAAACCATACTATGGCATGTTATTATTGACATAATCCACACATATCACATGGAACAAAGTATTTGATCTTAATTTTGATTGGATTTGTAAGTTGAAATGACATAAAGCTCCATTTTATCCATTGCAAAACAATAACATTGATGTTGTAGATCACAGAATTACGTGAACTTGTTATTTTGGTTATTTATCTTGCATGTTTATTACAAGAATCTGCATTATATCAGGTTCACAGGCTTGATAGAGATAGTAGTGGCCTTTTGGTTATTGGCAGAAATTTAACTAGCTCATCAATTTTGCATTCAATCTTTCGAGAAAAGACGGGTCGAATTCTGAAAGATGTAAGTTTTCCCAATGACTTGCAATATTTTTAAGATTATTGCTCTTGTTCTTTTCTTCATTTTCTTTCGGATGAGAATTTTCTTTCTTTTCTTGCATGAAATTTATGTCTCAAGAGTGTCAAGGATGCACCGCGGGTGTTACAGAGGAAGTACTGGGCACTTGTTATTGGTTCTCCGACATGTTCCTCAGGATTGGTATCTGCTCCAGTGGGAAAGGTGGTTTTAATTTTGTGGTGAATTTCTATGTGATTATCGAAAAATTTCGGAATATATATTATATGCAAACACAATTACATTGTTGAAGGTTTGCAAGGCATCTATGTGGGATTTTATTGCTTAAGATTTTGATTGCATGACCTGCATATTCCCCAAAAAAAGGGTTTGGGGAGACAAATTATTTAGCAGTCTGGTCTTTATTTTAATACCGTGTGCCTTGGGAACCATAGCAGACCTAGATTCAAGATTTTTCTCAAAAGAGTAATTGTTTCTTTGTTCTTGTTTTGTATGTACATCTTGGTTTGCATACACCTATATAAGAATTAGATCATTGCTAAGATCTCAAATGATTCAGGAGTTTTTTGCTCTTGTTATATTCCAAATTTTCGATGCCTTATCTTAATTGACGGCAATATGGCAGGTTCAGATTTACGATAGGTTTTTGAAATATAGAACTGCTTTCTTCTCACCTAGTATAGCATGAAATTTTTTTTTAACTTAACAGCTTATTTGTTCTTTTAATTTTTGTTTTTGACTAATTTGTTTTTGTAAAGGTCGTCCTAATATAGTTGCAATTGATCATCTATGCTTTAGTTTACTGCTCAATTCCTTAACGTCAATATCTTTATATAAGATCTAACAACTTATCCATGATTTGCAACTATAGAGGAGATGCATGTGTAATATTGATCTTTAATAACACAGTTATTACAAATACCAATATGATGGCATGCTGGATTTTAGAAAAATAAAGTTAGGGAAGAGCATTGGCAATAGGAACCCAGTAAGATTTGGTATTAGTGTATGAATGTTCAAAAGAGATGTGAATGATGTTGAAGTTGGAGAATGCACTCAATTGATGCTTCCGTGTTCGGCAGTAACACCAATAAAGGGATAGTATTTGTAACAATATTTCTAATGCTGTTCCTGTGAACTGTTTCGTACCTGCTTGTTTCAGCTCAGTACTAGGTTAAATTTTTTTCTGTTTTGTATACTTCATGAAGTCGCCCTTTAATACTATAGGACGTTTGATTAATCAAGATAGAATCTTAACAATTTAGTTGTAAAACCCTTGTCCATGATTATAATTTTGGGTAGGTTAAGATTTGTCCAATAGGCATACTAATTACACTTTCTTGTTGCTTTAATTTTACTGTCATATTGGATATTAAACAGAAGGTGAGACCTTAATGCTGGAGAATATTGTATGTTTGCTACTCAGAACGCACTTTGCGATTTCTGTTAATTTGGGCAAAACAATAACTATTTTAATATTTATTTTATAACATTACATAATAACTAATAGAAGTCTTTGACATCTAAAATAATTTAAACATTTGAATAAACATCAAACCAAACTCCCTTTAAGATGTTTAGTTTTACCTGCTGGTTAATCAAACTTCTTATTTCTGGCTCTTGCTTGCATTCTAAAAACTAGGACTTTGATGATGACCTTAATAGTTTTTGTTAGTTTAGTCTTTTTATGTTATTGATAATGTGTAGGTCCATTAGGTCGAGTTTCTTTCGTTATGAGTTGGGGGGAGTGGGAGAAATTAGAGAATTGACTTTCTTTATTAATGCTTAGTTAATTATAAGTAGAGATCATCACTTTCATACTTAAAAAGGAGATATTATCTTCTCAATTCACTAACTTCAGCTCTCGAAAACACTTGGTCACTTTGCCATTGTCTCCAAACCATTGTTGTTGTAGAATTGGTGAGCATCCTTTGCCAACCCCACAACATCTATTGTTGCCCGTCAAAATGGCCAACTTCAACTTCAACTCCATAAACATACAAATACTATTCTAAAGAATGGATATCTTGATGGATTACCAAACTACATTCTTGGAAGCAACTCTTTAAGCGTTTTTGAAGTTCAATTTCTCCCCCACTTACAAGCAATCTCATGGACCCTTAACTAGTTTTCTTTAAGGGTTGTTTAATCAGAAATTATTTGAATAATTTTGACATCTAAATCATAATGTTGTTTAGATGTCAATATTATTTAAAATTTTTTAATATTTTTTTGTTGGTTTAATATTATCTAGATAATATTTTATATTTATTTTTAACATCAACATGTCTGATATCTAAATATTGCTCAAATTTGAGAGACATCTCTATATCATGAGTGACAAAATTGTGATTTGTAATAATGTTTCCTAAATGTTATCAAAGCAAACACTTAAATGTTTTTAAATAATAACATATTATATTATAATATTATTAATCCAAATGCTCTTTAAAAGATGAAAAGGAAATAAACTTTCAGGTTACCATTCAACAAGGGAAATCCGAGCGAATTACTGTTATAAAAGATGAAAAGCCTACATCCTCGCAGCATGCTTTAACGGAGTATAAAGTGATTAAAACTTCCTCAAACGGTCAGTAATTGCATCTTTTGTGGACAGGAAATAAACTTGTGCAGTGAAATCATTATACACAAGCTCCATTGTGAGATTATTTGGCCTTCATTGCGTTTTTTTCAATCTTCAAATCTCTTTTGCAGGCTACACATGGCTGGAGCTCCGCCCTCTAACGGGTAGAAAGCATCAGGTACACAAATGAAAACCAAGCAAAATTCACTCTTTCACGCATTTAAGTTTGTTAATCTACAATACTAACTCTCTCTATTTTTGTTAAAGCTCCGAGTCCACTGCGCAGAGGTTCTCAGGACTCCTATTGTTGGTGATTACAAGTATGGCCGGCAAGCACACAGGGAATGGAAGCCAGTAACAACAGATTACGCCATGAAATGTCCAAAAGAAAAGCTTCCTTTTGGACTTGATTTCGAGGGTGGAAGCATATGTGAGAAGCAGCCTCGCTTGCACCTTCACTGCAGACAGATGATACTGCCCAACATTGCCGAAGCAGTTCGCTGTATGGACCCAGAAGCAACAGAGAGATGTGACTTTGCTGAGGTCGATGTGCTTGATTTGGTTGCTCCTCTTCCTCTACACATGCAACTGAGTTGGGATGTTCTCAAGTTTTAGCAGTATATTGAGTGAATACTCTCGGTTTCTGATCCTGAAATGTTTCATTGAAATTGAATCGTAATATTTTGTTGTGAATTTGACTGATAGGACTTCAAATTTGTGTCAATTCAAGTTAAAATTCAACTTGATTTTTAGGGTACATAGGCTTCCTCAACTAGAAATATGAATTATGTGGTTCAAATTATCGCATGTAGCTCTGATCAAACATTAGGAGCATGCGAGTCTATTAGTTGTTGTGGGAAGGGAAAATGTATTTTTTTTACTATTTTGATTTTGATGCCTGATATGTTCATTATTGGATTATTGACATGTGTTTTTGATGCAACTATTCTTTATCATAGTTTTAGCTTTTTTCTACATTGAGACATTTTTTAACTAGCCTCTTGGTTATTCTTCAAGTAATCGTTGACAAAGCTTTAGATTGGTTCTTGAGTCACCACTTAATCTTTCTTGAGTGGGGTAGTGGTTATTGAAAACATTTCATGGGATTTCTTCAGATTGCTCTACAAGCATTGATCATGGTATAAGTTTTTGATCAAAATTTGTAAATATTCCAATGAGGAGACGAGTATTAATTTTAGATCTATTGCAATCATTTATATTTTTTTGGCTTTTGTTGCATTTTTCTTAGATGATGAATTATGGTTATTTTTTTCTATTTTTTGTATATTGTTTTGGTTCACTTCTTTTATCTCTTTATTTTCATGAGTGTATCTTTGTCATATAAATGTTTGTATCTAATTTTTCAAAAAAAAAAAATCCTTCAACATCTTTTAACATCTTTGTGGGAACATGGCAAGCAAATGAAGAACGACAAGAAATAACATCCTCTTCTTTAGTCATCATGCATTGTAAATTGAGCCTCCTAAGTCATTGGGTTCAAGCCAAGAATTGAGAAGAATATATCTCAATATTTTTTTCCTTTAATATCTATCATATCCTCAATGAAGTTTTCTACTTGAATATTATTTTCATTAAGCATTTTTATCACCAATAACATCTTTGCAAGTTATAGTAAAACATTTAGTTTATTTAACGTAAGAGTGGAGAGAAAGAAATGAGAAGCTTTATAGTAAAATGGAATAGAAACAAGTAAATTTTGTAAATATAATGTAGCGGCATTGTTAAGTGAGTAAATATAAAAGAAATTAAATTCTTCAAAATTAGATAAAATAAAAATATGTGAGAGCATACTTGTAATAATATCAATAGAGTATGGAACCTCTTGTCATATAAAAGAATAAATGTTGGCCTGATCTCTTTTACTTGTTGCTGCACCCTTAGTTGTTCTACATGCAATTGTTGTAGGCCCACAACCTCTACCATTACCTACATTATTCTTGCCATAGCTAATTGAGACATTGGCCACTTTTATTTCTAGTAAAAACATATCTACACTCCTTCGGTGCCATCGGCCACATTTGTCACATTGGCTCCACTTAACTCAAAATTGGTTTTGCTTGTACTCGATTCATCCGAAGATCTAAATATACAAGATCTTATTTGAGTAGAATTTCCTCAAGAAAACTAGAAATTATCTTGTCATTTTGATATTCTGGGTTTAAATTTTTGAGAATCAACTCTTCTCTTTTCTCTTTTATTTTGTAGCTACAAATATTCCAAATTATAGCTCAACTATTTGGCCATATTCCAATAATTCTAATTAATTTGTTGTTTGCATTATCACTAAAGTTATTTGGATTTCATCTCACAAGCCCCTCTGAAAAATATAGATCACTGCTCCTTGGGTGTCACTAAATGAGATATATATTTAGCCAAATGGACAACTTGAGTTCATATGAAATGATAAACATGTTGTCTTGTCTTAGATTATTCAACTCCTCCCTTATCTTAACTTTAATTGACATTGACATGAATTATTGCTTGAATTTTTTAATAAATTCTTCCTATGATAAAAATGTTTTCATAAACAAAAAAAAGGGTATAATATTAGGGTCTATGTTAATGGCATACTCATAGAGAGAAAATCATTTATTGATTAGCAAATATTAGAAAGACCCTAAAAAATAATACCATCATGCTCTATCATTTAAAGTGCACCTTTGGACTACAACAAGAAGCTTCTTAGATTTATGGTTTTCTAGAATAGTATCAAAATTGATTTTGAGAAATTAAAAGTTATTTTCAATATGTCTTCTCTAAGATCGACCCATGATGTGCAGTAATTGAATGTGAAGATGGTGGGAATTAAGTTTATTTTTTGACTTGTTAACAAGTCAAGAAAATTTTGCAAAGTTCCTTTGGGTAATTGAAAACAAGAGTGAACTCCCAAGTGCAAAAAAGTTTTTTAAGAACTTAAGATGTATCTTCCTTCCCCATCTATTCTTAACAGCATTATGCAAGCCTCATGGATGAATTTGGCAATTTTTGAAATTGTAATTAGTTCTATCCTCATTTGAGAAGAGAGTAGGGTTGAAAATTTCATTTTTGTGCAATCATGTTATGAAACTTGTAAAGATAGATGTTTCCATTTTTGAGAAACATTCTCTAGTGGTATAAAGCTTTCTAGAAGGCTGCAACCATATTTTCAAGTACATGATATTATTATGCTAAATGACAAGTATATGTGGCAAAACCTCTATTCCCTTAAAACGATTGGAGCTCAAAAGTGGGCAATGGAGTTCAAAGAGACTTTCATGCCCTGATGTGTAATTCAAGCCCAAGCATTCTAGCTCTGAGGAGTAACGTTTTGATGGGCTATCTAAACTTCATTGACCTCCATCAATAACAAAGAAGAATATGAGGCTCTCCTTATTGGACTGAAATTTCTTTGGTTTAGGTGCCAAATAGTTGATATGAGCAATGATTCTAAGTTGATGGTAAACCAAGTTGCAAAAATGTTTGAGACCATCGCTTTTATGCCAAAGAAATATCGACAACTTTTTTCTTAAATTTCAACAAATTTGACTTAATCAAGATTTTCCATATCTCAAAGATGGAGAATTAGGTGCCAAATGTCCTAAAAATGTTTGGAGACTTAATTAAGTTTCCTATCATGCCCATTCCAAGAACCAAAATTTTTGAGGCTATAGAGATTGAATTAAGCCACTCTTGGCTGGACCCTATTATCTTGTTTTTTAAGGTCAAGAACCTTTCAAAGTAGAAATCTGTGCTCTAAAAGTCTTGCACCAGTCTTCGTAATACCTTTTGATCAATGATAAACTTTATTGAAGGTTTTATTTCTAGCATCTTCTCTAATGCCTTCTTTTGTCAGAAACCATGTGGGTTTTGGAAGAAATCCATTCAGGAGAGTGTGTTAACCATTCCTTGGGAAGATCTCTCTTTAAAATGATAATTTGGCAAGATCATTAATGGCTCACAATGCATCGTGAAGTCATCAACTTCACAAAAGAAATTCCTAATTGCGATCCATCTATCAAGTCCAAGGATTGCCATCTCACTCCAGTCAAATGGGCAAGCAAATGTAGTCAATAAAAATACTATGCGGGTGATGAAGCCTTTCCTCTAGGAAAAAATGGAAAGTGAACTTTTGAAGCCTTATCTATGTTGTGTTCTTGTCATAAATTGCACTCGCAACAACTTGAAGAAATGTTTTTTTCTTAACTTGCACAGCAAAGGCAATAATTTCAATTGAGTTAAGAGCAGATATCTACTTTAAACCAACATGCCATGGAACTGCATGTGAAAACCAGAAGCATGGATCATTGAAAATGATCTTTCTCATTTGATCGTGGAAAATGATTACTGGGTAATATGCAACAGAAGTAGAGGAAGAGGATATTCAAGAAATATTCCAATAAGAAGGTATGGTGGAGGACTTTCTAGTGTAGGGACTACGTCCTAACTAGTTTGATCCCTTCATGTCCTTATTGAATTATTTATATATATTTCATTTTGTGTGATGTGCTCTTATGATATTCTAGGACATATTTAATTGAAATATGAAGTATGGCAAGACATTTTAGATTATGTACGTGCTTGACATGGCTACTTGGACCACCCCAAATAATTACTAACTATGATATTGATTAGAACATTTGTAACAAATCTACTCATCAATTTTGGATGATTGACGGTAGGTTTAATGCCCATGCAACTGATAGGTTTAATACCTACTTGATGTGACTTGCATATTGCACCTGGTAGTCACTGTTCCTCACAGCTAACTGATAAGTTTGGATTGCTACAATCCTTGTCCCTATTGATGCCATTTAAAACCACGTAAGGAAGTTCTTTTGAGAGTTAGAGAGCTCTTAATCTAAACTCCATTGAAAACTTTTCCATGTTGAGGAAGATTGGATCCACCACAACATCTCCTCCCTTAGAGGTTCTTAAAGAAGTTATAAGGGACGTAGCAAGGACCATTTCATAGCAAATGTCCAGTAAAAAATTTCTAAGTGAAGTTTGGCTGCAGGACAGGTAGCTTCCCTTGTCTTGCGAGTTTCTTTCTGATTATCTACACGCAGCATAACTTGATTTCATTTGAGTATATCTTTTGTTCGTTGTGTGAGTTGAACTTAAGCTTTGTAGTCTATTTATTGAACATGATTCAGTAGCTTAAATTATGAATTTGAAGGCATCTAAGCGAGATTTTCAAAGACTCAAACATGGCATAAAAATCGAGAATGGCTTGATTTATAAAAATTTTTTCAAGCCATCAAACAGTGAGTTTTATGATGTTTGAGCCTTGGTGTCATTATTATTTTACCTCACTTAAGCAAGATAATTTGGGCATTTTCTAAATCATTTTATCTATTTCCATCAAATTCCTATTTTTATTTAATTGCCTTCTATATTCTAAAAAATTAATTGTCATAGTAGTTGTCTGGTACAGTTGGTAGTTTGATAAATTTCATCAACTTGTTGTTAACATGGTAGCATTTTATGCTTAAGTTTTAAATCACTTTCAAAATGATCACAAATCTTATAATACAATCACATTAAAGTGCGTGCATTATGTTTTTTAAATTTTATTTATTTTACTAAAATCACACTTGGACAAAATGTTAAATCAGTTGAAAATCACTATAAGATATACTAAACTTACTTTTGCTAAATGTTTTTAGTGTCCCTAAATTGACCTTCAAATTAACGAACAATAATCTTAGATTACCCCCTTAGATGGCTATTGGACAAATAACGAAGATGTGGCATTCATACTTTTGTGCCACTAAATTTAAAACCATTTTTTTAACCTAAATACTTTTGAGTACTTAAGAAAGTTTTTATTTATAAATATTCTAAATTTTTTTATTTTCAAATACATCGATTCTTTCTTTTACCAAATAAAAATTCACATAGCTTAAATTCTTTTAAGATAAAGTTCATTCAATATAGGTCTTGTAACAAACATTAGAGTTACAATACTATCAAATATCACACAAGCATATGTAGCTTCGTGATAACTTTTGATGTAAAACATACGCTAAAGTGTAACACAACAATCTATTTTTAAGTAAAGAAAATAAAAGTTATAATAATTGCTCACAACTCCTTTATATTCCCATGATATGCATCCTCATTATATGAATTGTTAAGTCATAAAATAAGTTAGGCCAATCATCAAAAGTTTAATAAGTAAGAGCTATATAACAAAAATTAAAAATAATACAGATTGGGTTATGTCATATGTTAAGTGTAGATAAGTAAATATTCAAGAATGATCACAAAAATAGATATCCAAAATGAGACTAACATGTCGATTCAATGCTCATATCTTTCAAAGTAAACCTTTTAAGAATTTTTTTATGATTATTTGATCTCTCTTTTAAAATTTCATTTGAACCAAAGATTCTTCAAAGCTTTTAATTCAACATTTTGTTTTTCTTTATAGCCATTCATGGTCCTCAAAACAATGGTTACATATATATCTTTTATTTTCAATTGAATTCCAACTTTGGACAATACCTCAAAGTGAGATTCACCTTATCAATGATTCCATTATTAGACTCCACCTTCAAAAGATATACCAATGTGAGATTCACCTAATTAGCAACTCAATGATTTTCCCTTTCTAAATAAAAGAGATTATGCTAGATGAACAAATGTTCAAAAAAAGAAACACAAGAGTTGTTCTTTAAGAACTAATCTTTCTATACCTTTTAAAGTATTCTTTTTATACTTTTGTAAAACAAAGATTTTTATAATTTAAGTTTCTCTTTTCCTTTAGTTCCATGAATTTAATTCAAGTATGTCATGTTTTAAAAAATAAAATGCTATAAAATAAACATACAATATGTTTCTATAAGAATAAAGTAAGCAATTAACATCTATAACAAAATAATCAATTATAGTATGTTCATCAATCAACACCCAAAAAGGGAAATATAAGGGTTTAATCTTCACTTTACAACAAATGCATAAGAATAGTTTTAGCATTTTTCTTTTATACACTTTTGTATCAATATATGAATTTTTGTCAAATTAAAAGACACTAAACTATAGTCTAACATTACATCATATAGATGCATTCAAAAGTTAAATAATATACCTATCTTAGTTTCAAAGTTGTGGTCATGCCTTAGAAAATCTTCTTTTCTTTGTTCGATTACTACAATGAAATTTCTCAAATTACACTTTCTTCCTACATTCTTTCCCATTCACTCTTGCGCAACAACCCAAGGAGAAAATTTCCCAATTTTCTCAAATCTTCCTCTTAAAAATTCCCTTTACTGCAACTACAAGACCTCTTATAAGCTTTATATATCTCTTCACATCCAATTGATCCTTCGTTTTTAAGGAATAGTTGCGACTCTCCCAATTTAGTGCTGCTTCATTTTGCTGACCTTTGGAATCTTTGTTGGTTGGTTTTAGGATTTTACTTTATCATTGTCCTCCTTTGTATTCCATTAGTTAGGACGTTAGAAAAAAAATTGACTAAACATTATGATATTTTTTAAGTTTTTGATCTAAATGACTTCAAAAAATTTGTCATCTACTTTTAACTGAAATTATTAAACGAATTCTACTTGTTATCCAATTTTCATAACTTATTGACAACATTTGTTATTTTTCTTAATATTGTTTCTTCAATAAAAAATGTTTAATAATTATTTTATTATTTTCTTTTTAAATTTCAACTCTTTATTTTATGATCATAATATTTTGTATCTACAACAAGATAATTTTTTTATTGAGCTTTTTTATAAGCTCAATATCTAGGTCTAGTATCGCAATTTTTTGACTTTAATTAATATTTATTATAATTTATGATAATTATCAATTCTATAGTTTAAATTATTATCAAATTCTCATAAATTTTGTGATCTTCTATTTTATAGGTTAAACATGTCTAATTCTCATCAACTTGGTATCTTATGTTCTTACTAATTTGTACTCTTATTTTCACAACTCTCCTTCCTCCATTTAGGTTTCATACTCCCTTTGGATAATATACAAATTTTGAGAAAATATAATAAATTATAAAATATTTGAAATTAAAATAAAATAATTAGCAAAATTATTTTTATACTATTAGGATGCTATAAGAGCTTTGACACCAAAATGATTGAGGGCTCGTAAGAAAGCCACTAGCATTAACAAGTTATCTTCCAGAAGCTTAGATTATCTTCAACAAACCATTGGAGCAAAAGGGTATTCAAGGTACCAGAATAGTGAGACCTCTAAATCTATTGATTAGCTATTCAAGTGTTAGATATAAGTATTTCTTTGTTTTAGTGCTAAAGAATAGAGATCTTTTTGCATGGTTCACATTTCTATTTTATAGACAATTGAATATAACAATAGACTTTAAAAATACCACCTAATTATTGATCAAATTCTTTGATTAAGTAGATCAAATAGTCGATCATGTTGATTTGATTGTTAATGAGTTGTGACATGACAAATGTGTGTATAATAGAATGGAAAGGTTTAATCAATTGATTGGATCTTTTGATTAGTTTAAAGAAGAAATCTAAAAGGAGTTCTCTAAGTAAAAGAAAAAGGAAAAGGAGAGAGAAAAATAATAAACAAATAGATAAAGAACAAAATATAAAATTTTGAATATCATTTTTATGTATAAGAAAAGACAATTTGGAGAAAAAAGGCTACATATATTATTTTAGATAAGACTTGTGTAATTGACCAAATTTGAGAGAAATAAATAATTAGTAAATTGATACAATAAAAACTTATTTATATGTAAAGTTTTAATGCATTGATGCCTCATATAAACTATGGTATACTTGAGTATAATTTGGTTAATTTATTTAACAAAATAGCATACAAAGGTTCACATAAATATTATAATTTGTATAAGTATTAAAAATAACGTGATAATTAGAATCCTACTAAATTTTGTAAATAGATATATATTAAAAGTAAATATTATATTTAATAAAAATATACATAATATAAATGATACGTCATATTACTAAACATAAAAAATGTTAACATGAAAAAAAAAATATAAGCAAAGCTTGAAATTGCATAATTTATATTCTAAGTTATGTTTGAGTATCCACGAAAGGTGATAGTTATCAAAGGTTAGGTAAACTGTACTTATTCATTGTATGATTTTAGATATTGATAATAATTAATATTTAGGAGTAATAAAATTTTATGAGATAACTTTGTAAAATATATTATGAGTAGGTATAGACTTTTACTAGATAATATATAATGAAAAATTAGTTTGTTTAAGAATAATATAATCTAACTAAAAGACAACAAATAAACATCTATTACTTTTCTTTTAGGATGAACATAAGGTGTATTATGTTAAAATTATAATTGATTACTTATGATATTTGCATAGTCCATCTTATCTTAATGATTAATATCACATGCATTATTATGATTCATGTTTAAGTTACAATATTTTTTATATCATATTAATTAAAATTGTTTATTGAGTCAATAAAAGACTCATACTCAAAGCTCTTCATATGTTAGCATAATTATGGTAGGGATCACTTGGTGGGATGGCATAAACATATTTATAGTTTCGGATAATGTAAATAGTTTTGTGATCGCTTGCAATAGTTGGGTTGAATTTAGTGGTCTTACGTAAGCAAAGAACTCGACTTTTCCTTCGCTTTGGATGATGTTTGCTAGTACTTCATCAACTTAAAAATTAAAAAAACAATAGCTTAGTTGTCGTGGCTTAAATATGATTTTGAATTCAGTTTTATATTAAGCAACTCTAAATTAGTTGAAAAATCCTTTTAATTTTATAAAAAATGAGGCTACACAAAATAATCTTAATAAAATATGTATTTCATTATAAAAAATGGTGTGGTAAGTATTTTTATAATTAAAATAATAAAAAGAAATATTATTATTTCTCTATAATTTTGATTTAAAAATTATATTATAACAGTTTATTTTATAAGTATTTTTTTCAGATTTATAATCTTCTCTATGTGAAAGTAATGGCTATGAAAATGACCGCATGGCAGAAATTAGCTGTTATTGCTTGAAATGTCGCCTACTTATTTATAATTGTGGTCCTTTTCATGAGTTGGCGAGTAGTTAACTATGTTCTAGTCGTTGAAGACTTGAAGTTCAAATAAAACGAGAGGTATAAATAGGTTTTGTATTTATAAAAGTATTTTAAAAAATAATTAAATATTTTCTATTGACATTTTAAAACAAGTTTTTTAATAAAAAATTAAAAATAATATGAAAAGAAAAGTAGAAGACGAGTGTTTTTAAATAATATTAAAAAATTTAATTTTGATTAAGTTTTTAATGTTTTTTGGAGACTAACTTTATATTTTAATTAGGGAATGTCATTTTAAACTTATATTTTACAAAAGTTGTTTTTGAAAGGTAATCAAATTTTTGTCAAATTCCAAAACGTATTTTTTTAAATCAAAAAATAAAAAAGTGAGAA
Source organism: Vanilla planifolia (assembly GCA_023846275.1). Lineage (NCBI taxonomy): Eukaryota > Viridiplantae > Streptophyta > Magnoliopsida > Asparagales > Orchidaceae > Vanilla > Vanilla planifolia. The sequence continues at coordinate 28,512,954 of CM043869.1, read as the reverse complement.
TAGTAAATTTTATTTTATTTTTTAAAATAAAATTTTTAAAAAATAAATTTTAAAAAATATTTTTTTTAAAAAAAATTCATTATAAATCACATTAAAATCCAAAGTATTCTTTTAATTCAAATTAGTTAATTGAAGTATTTTTAATTAATTATCATTAATTATGTACTAAAAATAGGTTCGATAAGCAACAAAAATGAATTTATAATGCCTACAAAAAAATAAAGAACATGATTATGTAAGAAAACAACCTAATGCTTACCAATTCTCCAACAAATCAATAATGTCTTGAAATATCCATTGTGGACCAATTATTTTGGTAGAATTCCGTTATCATCGATATATTAACAACTGTTGATCTACTATTGATATGTAGATGTTCTTCTATTCAACTAATAAATAGTTGATTAATTGCATATTAAATTTTTGTTTAATATTTGTTTTACTTAAATGACATTAGAAAAAAATTCTACTTAGATATCATAATAGTATCATACTTAATAAATTTATAGTAATTTAAGAATACTTTATTAAAAAAACATTCTTTCCAATTAAATAGCAATTGCAAAAAAAATGTTAAGGTTTCCTTAAATGATAATAATTAATACACCAAAATTTCATCTCTAATTTAATGAGTTGTTTGCATAAAATTTCTCTATGATGGATCTACATGTTTGTTTATGATTTATTGTGATGCGTAGTTTTGTTTGAAGATTTGATTCTAAATTTTTAGTGGGCTTCCAACCTTTTAAGAAATTTTTTTATGGGGATATTTTTCTCATCACGATTAGGTTAACAACACAATGGATAAACCTCTTAGTTGATCATGTATCATGTTGCCAATATTTTGCAACAAAATATATAAATAATGAGAGGCAACAACTTTGTTTTATTTTAGTAATAGTTTAAATTGATTACATTGAGCATTTGCAAGTGTCAATGCTTGTTTTTCATGGTAAAATGAATTGCATTTGCTTTCCAAAAATTTGGGTTGAACAATGGCAATGTTTAATCTGATTTTTCATACTTCCAAAATGGTTTACCAAAATTTCAAAAAAAATATTTTATTTACTTCAATTGGAGTTGCTATAGATACAAGATATGACAATGACTTAAACATTTGATATAAATTAGGCAACTTTTCTTAATGGCAACAATTTGAGTCAGTGTGATATATTACTTAGTAGGAACATTTAAAAAAGAATAAATTGTCTTGAATTTTGTTTTGATAGTTATTAGCTATTAATTGTAATCTTATTCTATTTAAACAAATATAGCACAATAAACATGAAGCACAACATAGATTGAGCACACAAATATGTTTGAAGTTGTTTGGTAATAATTCTCATGTTTAACATCTAACCCCATGCATCCCTCATGAGTGCTTACTAATTGATATGCTCTTTTAATTAACTTGAATAGATAAGGGTCTAAGACAAAAAAAAAATAGACCATGTAATTCTTTTATTAAGAGATTGTGCAATAGTGTTGCAATGTCAAGTCATATGAAGGGGGTGTGAATTCAAAATGAAGGCCTTCATCTTGGATTTTAAGACCTTAAGCAAAAAGATGGTTAAAGTCTTTAGTAGTGGTTAGGTATCTCACTCATTTTTTCTCCTCCTAAATCTTTTATGTTTCCTTCATGTTGATTTAGACTCTTCTCTTAATTTTATGATGTGTCACTCCCCCATGAAGGCCCTTTTAATGGTGTCTATGGGAGCTTAGCATATTATTGCAATGCCTAACCCATGTAATATTATGTGGGAGGTTGGTATATTCAGTGAGGATTCTATGCGCTGTGACACGTTAATGCTAAAAGGTGGGCAATTAGAGCTATAAAAGATTATTCCCCTTGGGTCAAGGACGTGTTAAGTCAAGTGTTAGAAAGTGATCATTATGTAGACTCGTAGCAATTAGTATCAACGTAGGTCAACGACTTTGATATAAGACAAAAAGTGTTAATTATGCATGAATATAAAGTGAATGAAACGATTGAAGAGAAAGTGTAATTTGGATTAAAACTTCAAAATAAAATATCTATCATAATCTTATCACATTAATCATGATGAAGTGCTATTGAAATAGCTAAAATTTTGTTCAATTTGAGATGTTATATTTTGTAATGTTTATATATTTGAATTTATAACTTTGGTACTTGATTAATATACAATTTGAATTTCTACCAAAAGAATAAAAAAAGATTTGGTTTATCCTAATAAAGCTTGCTAATTTGTTGAGTATTTTAGATCTAGACATAATTGGAAAAGACTCATCAAGACAAGTATATTGGCACTTGTTTCTCATAATCATAGTTTATTTCGTTATTTTATGATTTTTGAAGAAAAGTCATCATTAATTATTTCTCAATAATATTATATTAACTTTTTATATTTTCTTACTCTAATTTCAACTCAAGTCTTAATGTAGTGATACAACAAAAACTACATCATGAAGATGATTTAATTGATCTAATAGATCCTATTTATTTTTGTTTTTTCATCGTATTATTATTTTATTATAGGTTATAATTGGTCATATATATAAGATTTTTATTGTGTTTTTTTATTTTTCTATTTATTTTTTTATTTTTACAAATTTTTATTAAAAAAATATTTTTATTATTTTACTTTTGAGTCAAAGTTTAGTATTATAAATTGTTTAAATTTTTGTTATAAAATGAGAATAACCTTTTTGGCTTAGCATCTTGCTTCTAGAAACTATGACTTTTTTAGTGCATGTGTGCATAACTTGAGAAACAATCTAAGAATTTTTGTGTCATGTCGGACATCCAAATTGCTATTTAGATATTCCATCATTTTAGTGTCAAAGTTTTGTTCATTGTTCATCATTATTGGTATAAGAGCCTTTCTTGTTGCAATCATTTTGTTTCCAAAGACTCCTTCACAATCTTTTAACCAATGCAAAGGTCCTCCACAATTGCTAATTATAAGCTTCCTTTGGTTTCTCCTTCACTAGTTTTCACTTGATATTTTACTTTTGTCAATTGGATTGCTTCCATTGCATTTCATCTTTTTAATTCTCACTTATGTCATCATCAAAGTTTTGGCAAAAAATGAAAAAAAAAACTTTTCCTTGAGTATTGTGCTTCTTACCACTACAAACACTCAACTAGTTGCAACCACCTCTGTGCACCTATAGCAAATCTTGGCCTCCAACATGTAATATGTGTAGAATTGGCTAGTTCATGTAGAAAATGCATGCAAGCACTTGGTTGCTCTTTTTATTCAATCATGTCTGCTCTTAACCACCCTAGCATGAGCATTAGAAATCCTCAAAAGATGTGAGGACCTATTGCAAATCCCAATTGTCGTTGTCTCACTTGCACATTGTTTCAAAATTGAAAAGAAAAGTAGAAGAAACCTAAACATTGAACCAACCAAATTAGGTTGCCCAAATTTTAGATTGGACTGGCCCTCTTATTACGTAAAATCGACACGCACTAGTAAGAGTGACCAAGCAACCAAACCAATCACCTCTTATAACAAATTCGTCAGTGAATTGCCAACTCATTGAATCAATGCGTTCTTTGCACATGCTTGATTAGTGAGGAACCAACTATCACTTGCCTTATCTATCACACACATCACTTGTGTCAAGCTAGACCTTTGCTACTGCATCTAAATTGGCCCCCTATCTGAACCAAACTACTAAAAGCATTGATCCAAATAAAAATTTTAGCTTATTTCATAGTCAATTTGGGAAAGGTTTTCTAGGAATTTTGGGTCAAAATTTGTGTAGAACCAATATCTTCACCAGAATATTTTTAAAAAAGTTAGATATTATTTTTAATTGCTAAGTTAACAATATAAGACTTGATAATTAGTGAGTCTACAAAGGATATAACTTTAAATTTTTTTAAAATACATTTTTCTTTAATTTAGTATAATTATTTTGACTTATATTTTAGTATATTAGGTTATAAATTTATAAATTATGGTTATGATACTTATTAGATTTTATTATATTTATAAGCCTAACCATAACAATGAATGAACCTATCTTCTAAGAGATTATTCTTCTTCATTTTCTTTTGTCTACTTAAAATATCATTCATTTTGATACTTAAGTTTAATTTCTAGGGAGAATCGTTTGATAATTATGATAATACCTTTTATTATTATTTTCAATATGTTACTTTTTAAAAAAGTGAAACAATTACAAGATTTATTTTTCTTTTCTTTTAAAAACTATTTAATTAATTTAATTATATTTGTTTTATTTTAGTTGTATAATTATTTTTGTAAATATTGCATGATAAAAAGAGTTATAACATTTTAATCAGATATTCTATTCATCATGACTCTTAGATGAACCAAATGAAAACTTCAAAGCATAAAAAATGAAATTAATATATTTAGTATTACTATAAATAAAAAACTAGACAAGTTAGAAGCTATTGAGTAAATATGTAAACCTCATAGACAAAATATTATCACACACACACACCACCAATTCCTAAATCCCATAATAAGAGATAGTATGAATAATTATATGAATTGAGACAATATGATTCTATTATGATAGAATATTTAAATATATTTAAAGATTTAATAACTAATATTAGTTACTATCATAAGGATTATCAGTTAACTAAAGATTTTTTGGGACATAGATAATTAATTTGAAATATCTATGAACATTAAAGGATATAAATAACTTAACTCTAACTATTAAAGTGATGTTAAACTTCAATACTTATGAATTTCAAATGTATATCATAAGGCTCATCAATAAAAGGATCCAAAGAATCTAGTAAACATAAACTGCATTTTTCATTTGAAATGCAAACACCAAGGAATTCTATTAAAAATAATCTTTAAAATAATACAAAAATTTATCATCAATGTGAGAAGATTAGGCATGAGAGTCATTAGTGCAAATATGTCTTGAACTTTGAAGGAGAACAAAAAGAGGAAATAGGGTATGAAGAAATAAAATCTAATTTTTCACTAATGAGGATAAAAAAATGGTTGATAAGAATATTGATTTAAAGAAATTAAACTTATTACTAATAAAAATGCAAAGATAGAGAAAAGTTAAGTTATCTTAAATAAATAGAATTAACTCAATCTAAGTCTTAAAAATTCTAAAAATATTTTAGACACATCTATGTGCATCATTATTTCTTCATTATGTACATTTCAAAATAATATTTATTTATGCTTAACCTAATTGAGCAATAGTTAGGGTCTAATAATTCTAAATTTATTATATTAGTGAAACAAATTGAATCTTTAAATTTGTTACATCATAGGTTTGTGAAACCCTGAACATAGAAAGATCTCCTTACCTTGTATCGACCATATAATATATTAATTAGCAAAATAATGTGCACGACCAGTGAATGCACACAAAAATGAAAACCTCGCACCATCCCGTTAGTCCAAGCTTCCAATAAAATAGTTTCCACGACCTACAAATTTGCACAAGTCTATTAGCGTGCAACTAGCTAGTTTGACTTGCCATCAAAATAATTCACATCACTAGTGAATGAACATGGAAGTGCTAACACTACACTCAACTTGTCAACCTAGTTTTGATGTAAACCACAGAATTTGATGCATCTGTTAACCTATTTTTTGACATGCAAATTTAGCCTATGTTTAGCAAAAAATGATAACTTTTTCGAAAGTTGTTTGGCAACAACTTTTTCGAAAGTTGTTTGGCAACAACTTTTTCACAAATGTTTGGAACTGAAAAGAAAATGTTTGACCATAGATTTTTATACTTTTATTTTATTTTTTTATTTGTAATTTTTCTTAAAAGCTCTATAAAAGGGAAGGCCTATCCTATGGAAAGGATGAATTTTTCTTTAGTGAAGTTTCTACTTTTCTTTGAATCTTTTTGAGGTCTTATGGTTGATTGTAATTTATTGGGCTTTCACTACTTTGAGAAGAGTTGCAAGACTCGAGCAGTGATAAATCATGCTTGTTTCTCTTTGAGCATAATGACGATACCATCCTTCTTTCATCGGCACAACACTTTCCTTAACTATTTTTAGCTTTACTCGAATTTTTGCCACCTCCTCCTTCTTAAGATTTTATTTGTGAATCCCACCTATCATCACTTTCTCTACTCTCGATGAATTGTTTTCTTATGTGTCTGGAATATTTTTGCATGCAACTACTTTGTTGCTCCAGTTTTTTGTGAGACTTAGTAAAATCTTTTTAGTGCTTTCAATCTACACTCTTTGTGACATTTACTTTGTTTTTTTTTCTTATCACAAGATCATCTTTATCAACCCCTTTTTAAATACCTTTCTATATGTCATTAAAAAGGTTGTAAACTTAGCATACAAAGCTATCCTTGTGTTGCTCCTGGTCCTTTATTGTCTAAGGTTGCCTTGGATAGGTATCTCTTATGTGTTACCCTTTTAAGTTTCTCATATTTATCTTCCACATTTTGTTTCTTCTTAAAGTATGTAAATTTATGTCTGTTACTCATTATAGTTTATGATACTAATTTGGCATCAAAACTTGTATCAAAGCTTGGTTATGTTAGTGCTTGCAACATTGATGACAAAGCAAACTAAAGTAAACCTTTTTTTTTGTTGGCACATAATCTTTAAAAAAAAGAGGGACAAAAAGACATTTTTTTCTAAATGGCACAATATATGTGCACAAGATTTAGTAGAACATATAACATGGAGCACTCACAAATCGACCAAGTATAAATGACCATCCAAGACCTCTTAACCATACTAGAAATGTAGAAGCCAAGTTAGAAAAATATAGAGTTAGGATCACCCAACCAACTAAGCTCCAAATGAGCCCACCATATTTGAACCTAATATTTTTAACCCTCCTAATTAAATTCCAAGTAAGATAATCTTGGGATAAAATTGAGAAAATGATCATGATAAGTTAATGAAGTCCATAACATCTAACACATATTTGAAAGTACATTAAACCCTAAGGACTACTTAGAGTAAAAGAAGCTTGGACCATTATTTCTAACAAAATAATTTTGACTTAGTAAAGAATGAAAAGTACTATTTGCCCAGATGAAGTTGATTAAATAAGCTTGATTATTTATAAAAAACATAGACACCCATCATCAACAAAGAAGATCACCACTCATAGGAACCTAGAATGAGTTTAAGAGAATCCTAAGAGACAAAAACATAATATTTCTTATAGTAATTAGTCACTGCCAATGATAATACCTAAATAAAAAATAATTTTTTTAATAATATATTGCTTATTTTAATGATTACAATTTATATTGTGTAACATTCACATCTTAAATGAGGTCTACAAGATTATGAATGAGTTTGAGTGCCACTAAAATTTTTATAAAGCTAGAAAAATTAAATTAATGCCCAAGTTAACTATTTGAACCATCAACCCAAGACTGTCTGTCTGCCAGCACTTCCCACTTTAAGCCCTATCCTTAAACTCATAGTGAAACCCAATGTACTTATCAGCTAATCACCCAAAGTAACTTCTTTCCAATGCAAAGGGTAAGATGATATGGTAGCCCAATGTCTTGCACAAGAAATTAGTTATATCGAGAAAGACAAGTGTAAGGAATTTAATATTAAAGAAGGAGAGATAAGAGAAAATGTTTCTTATTCCAACCTTTCCAAATGTGTACTTTAAGGAGAAAAGGGAGAACATGATCAAGGATATTGAATCAATTACAGTTATGAGCTCACCATCACCAAACCTAAGGTAAATAAAGAATAAAAACACAACACCATTTTTCATACATTCATCAAGGACAAAGAAAATGTTTGTAAGTTTATTATAGATAGTGGTGTAGCATCAATGCTATTTCTATTAACTATAACGTGCCTTAGACTTACCATCACTCACTAGGAAAAATTATAATTATTTCTTGGATTAATAAAACATCTATTCTCATTAAGAAATAATGCATGATATCACTTAGATTTGACCAATATTTAGAAGATATTATATGTGATGTTGTTCCCATGTAGGAGGAAGTATCACCTTTAGGCAATCCAAACTATATGACCATGATGTCGTTCTTATCAGCAAAGATAACACATTCACCAATCAAAGACAAAAATTTAAGCTACATTGGTCACCACCTAGAGACTATGTCCAACTCATTGAAAAGTCAGCCATCACCATAGATAAGAACTAATTTATATCCCAAGGTGAACATATATTGGGAATTTATTAATGAAATTTTCAACTAAGTCATAACAGTGATAGAGATCTCAAATAAAGTATAGAATATAGTAAACCTTCTATACTAGAATGCATCTCATTTAGTTTTCTTAATGTTTTCACTATAAAACCCCACGGGTTGCCAGCTTATTATGACATCCAACTTACTATCAACCTCATACTAAGAAATAGTTTACTTCGTTTATCGTGCTATAGGATGAGCCCACTTGAATGTCAAGAACTTACACAACAGATCTATGAGTTATTAGACAAAGTCTTTGCATAAGAAAACCTTAACCCTTGTATAGCTCTCATCCTTCTAGCCCTTAAGAAAGATAATTCATGAAGAATGTGTATCAATAATAGGTCCATCAATGAAAGAACTATGAAGTATAGGTTTTTTTATCCCATGCTCAAATGACTTGTTGGATCAAATGAATGGAGCCACTATTTTCTCAAACTTTTACTTAAAAGTAGATATCACCAAGTTAGGATCTAATCGAAGGACGGGTAGAAAATTACTTTCAAAATAAGGGATGAGTTATATGAATGATTAGTCATGCCCATTGGCTTATCTAACACCATGACAATGTTTATAAGAATAGTGACTTAAATACTTCGAGCCTACTTAAGAAAATTCATGATAGTTTATTTTGATGACATCATAAGCTTTAGTTTACCCTTGAACATCACTTAGTATACCTTAGGAAGATATACTCTATGCTTAAAGAGAACCATGTCTACTCTAACCTAAAAAATGTGTCTTTCTTATCAATCACATGAACTTTCTAAGCTTCGTAACTTTAAAAGATAACCTATTGAACATTCCTAACAAGATTGAAGCCATAATTGATTGGCTAGCACCGTAGTCCATCCATGATGTCAAAAGTTTTCATAGATGAAACACATTTTATAAAAAATTTATAAAGAGCTTTAGTACCATCACCACCCCTATGATTAATTGTATTAGAAAAGGAAGTTTTAAGTGGACTCTTACAACTTAGAAAGCATTTAAAAACATTAGGGAGAGTATGATTAAAGCATATGTACCCCAACTTCTAGACTTTTCATTATTTTTGAAGTATCTTATAATTCCTCAAGCATAGGAATAGGAGGACTCCTTGGCTAAGAAGGATGATCAATTGCATATTTCACCAAAAATTTGAATGAATCCTATAAGAAATACTTTTTTTTTATAATAAAACATTTTATGCAAAAGTTCAAACCTTAAGGTATTGGAGGAGTTAGCTCTTACCCCAAGAATTTGTACTTTATTTTGATTTTAAGGCTTTAAGATATCTCAACTCATAAAAGAAGTTAAAGCCTCATCATTTTAAGTGAGTAGAATTTCTTTAGATCTACCCTTATCCTGACTATACTAATGACTAAACAGCTGTGAAGAGGACTTCATAATGAAAGATGAGAAATATATCCCAAAGTATGGAGAATTACCTCTATTTTATAGTTTGCTTCAAGAGAGAATGCTTGAAAGATCATAAATAAATAAGAAGTGACCATGTTAATCAATTGTGAAGAAGATTTTTCTCTTACCTTAGAAAAAACTTGTCATCGAAGTTCTCCAAATCTCTTAAGAAATAATGATAAAGAGAATCAATGCAATAATGCCAAGCTATGAAAGGTTTTTCATACTACATCATAGTTAAATTATGCTATATTACTCGTTTTGGTGTTAGAGATCACCATCAGCTTTTGTTTCAACCAGTTTCAAAAGCTATTGACAATAGAGCAATCCATGAAGAAAAGGAGTGGTTCATCTTCATACTCATAATATACACATTAATAGAGAAGTTAGAATCCAATCTTCCTTAATGTAGAGAGAAAATTTAAAGTTTAGTTAAATAATTGTCACAGAAGAATTGATATTTTGATTTTTCTTATTCTAGAAATTTATCAAGTATGAATATTGCTTCAACCTCTCACATGCTTAGCTTGCACTCAATTTCCTAAAGCCTTGAGATAGCAAATAAGTTCTTACATATTTTTCATATCTAATAGCTTTACTTCCTAAAGTAAGGAATACAATTTTAATAATCTACAACACGTTAATAATTTACCCACTCTTGATTTAGCTTGGATGATTTTTTATTCTATTGATCTAATCACCAAAATACTACTCTTCTTAATAAGACTCCAAATCCTATCATATTATCTTGTTAGCCTTTTTAACCAAAATTTTCTACTAAGCCAAATCACCATCATGTGGTTCTTTTCCCTATTTCATGCTTCACATGCCAACACTTACAAAACTAAAAGATATCAATACTTAAAAAGTATACTCATTTAACAATATTTATTTTTAAGATAATAATCTAAAATTAGAGTTACTTTTTCTTTTATTAAAGTATTCTTCATAAAATTTACCTTAAATTTTTTATTTTATATATATATAATTGGATGTGATAAAAATTATTTTATAAAACTCTATGCTTAATACTTAATATGTTATCACCTACTCTATTTAATAGACTATGCTACAATTTTAGATGTCAATCTTTTAATAATTCTAAAATACCACACATGCCACCAAACTCTAATTAGTGTATGATATTTTTTTATATTTCTTAATAATTTATTAGCATCTATAGTATTGTAGACTCTTAATTAGACTCTGATAAAAGGTTAAATTTATCATTCATCAATCTTTGTATTAGAGTATACAATTTTTATTATTTTTTATTTTGTTTAATGTATTCAACTTTGGTATTAAAGAATATTATTTTCTATTTTGCATCAACTTTGGTACTAGAGAATATAGTTTTTTATTAAAAGAAAAAAATTTTGCTTAATATATACACTGAAAAACTCTTAACTAGTTTTTGATAAACTTTGTCATAGGAGATGATACAAAAGTAATAATACCACTCTCCACCATATTTCTTGAGAATTATCTAGTTCTCTTTAGGAGGTGGTTTAGCATAAATAGGACCATGATCACTATCATTTTCTTGGAAGCACATCATTTCTTAGCTTTGATGATGTGTAACTATGACTACTTTACTTTCATAATTATTTTAAAAAAAGAAAAATAAGATATCTCTTATTATTTTCTTACCTTGATATCCTCCTGTGTGAAAAATCTTTGAATGACTATAAAATCTGGCAAGTCTTATCAAATAGTAAATTCAAGTCAAGAATCAATCAAAAATCAAAGATAAAATCTAAACTAAGTCTTTACACTAAAAATATCCTAATCAGTAGCCCAACTCACTTAATGGTTAGACAAATCCTCTTAAAACATTAGCATGAATAAAATCTTAAAAGAGAAAAGAATAATAAGAGAATGAGTATCACACCTAATGATTTAAAAGAAGAAAATCTTCAAAGACATAGGAACCATAGAAGGCATTAGTATCATTTTGATGAATCTGATCAAGATATCTATAGGAGAAATCATGACCATAGTAGAAGAAATAAAAATTTTTATGAGTTAGACCAAAATGATGATCTAGATGTCTCGTAAGAAGGAAATACTTAAGAGATGTCATGATAGAGAGTATATCTTTAATGTGAAATTAGATGTCTTAACTTTTGATGGTAATTATGATCATAAGGATTATATAGACTAACAAACCAGTATGAATGCTTACTTTGATTGACACCAAATAAGTGTGAAAAGAAAATATTAATTTATTAAGATTAAATTCGTCGATATTGCTCCTAGCTTACTTAGAAACTTAAAGTAACAATATGTTTATAATGGTGAAGAGGTATTCTAAACTTAAAGAAATCTTAAGGTTATGTTGTACAAAAGATTTATTTTAATAACTTTTAATGCCAAAATATTTGATAAATGATAAAGATTTTTTCAATATGATTGAGGAGTATATTAACAAGTTTAAGGATTATAAACTTAAGTATGATAATGAATAAACCTGAGCATGTAATACTTTCTCACTTTATGATAGGTTTAAAGGAATACATATAGGTTAATCTTAACTTGAGAAATATTTTTACCTTAAAGAAAGCCTATAGTATATCAAGAAATATGAAAAAAAATAGAACATCCTATTTTAAGAGAAATGACGAGCCAGACCTTCAGAAAGCCCACAATATAATTTCTCAACCACTCATACTCGCACTTTGTCTACCCCATCCACCATAGTTTTTATACCTCTTAAACCTATATTACCATTCAATTCTTCATCCTCTTCTTCAAGACAACCCTCTAAATCTAAAATTACCTATTTTATTTACCATGAAAAAGGACATGTAACTACTAATTGCCCAAAAAAATCTATACTTATAAACCTAACTAGTGATAATAAATAAGAAGTGTTAGAGAAAGAAGAAAACATAATACCCGATGAGAAAGTTAAGCAAGAATTAGAAAATATTAAAACTTTTAATGGCTTTAGTGGTTAGATATACCTTACAACCTTACAATCACTAGATGACTTGAGGTGTACCATAGCACCAATATAAAAATTAAGAAATAATCATATAAGATGACCATAATATCTGATCAAGAAATAAATTTTTTGAGATATTTTTGGAATACCTTACGACATTTACTAGGGATCAATCAAAAATTTTCTTCAACCTATCATCTATAAATAGATGGACAAATGAATGTAGTAAATCATAGTTTAAGAAATCTTCTTCATAGCTTGATAAGGGACCAACCTATGCTTTGGCATCAACTACTACCACAAGCCAAATTTGTATACAATAATTCTATAAATGATAGTATTGGTCTAAGTCCCTTCGAAATTTTTTATGGTAAAAAGCCAAAGTCTCTTATTGATATTATTCTATTATTAATGGACTTTCAGACTTCTATCTCTATTTCTTCTCATATCTCTTCATTACATAAAATAATATCTAAAAACATTAATCTAGGTAATGAAAGATATAAGAAACTAATAAATACTCAAAGAAAGATTAAGAAATTTCATGAAGAAGACTATGTTATAATTAGAGTTAGGTGAGAATAATTTTCTCTTAGATATTTTAAGATTATTCAAAAATAAGAAACTAATATGTATGAATTGGATTTTTCAGAAGAGTATGAGATTAATGAAACCTTTAATATCAAGGATTTAGTCTATGTAGGGAATCACATAAATAGCCTAGTAAGCCATTTGGGTTTGATCCTCTCATGTTAAGTGAACCCATCTCTACCATTATGTTAGCCCTAAGAGTAAGGACAATGTAAAAAAATTTTTAGATCATAAGATAATTCTAGCTAAAGATTATAAACTTAAAAAAATTTTAGTTCACTGGAAAGGCAAGCCTATCACGAGAACTCTCAGCTTACCTATGATGACTTACATTTTATCATGTCACACTGATTAGAGCACTACTATACTAATCACTCTGATATTATCGAGCCAAGCTCTCTCTTTTTTGGGGAGGATAATGTAAAAGTATTACATCAATTCTATAAGTCTACTGGTACCTACTTTAGTTAAAAATTACTTTCAAAAGACTTAAAATTGAGTTTTTGGTTATTTTTGCTTCCTTCCATCATTCGTTACCAACTATCTCCATAATCGTCACCATCAGCACCCCCATTGCCACTGCTCAAGCCAACCCATGTGCCTATATGACCCAAATTAACCTAAGAACATGACTAATCTACTCAATCGATGCTAACCTATTAAGCATGATGATCTGCTCAATCCACTTCAACTTGTAATGACCCATGCCAACCCATTAATCCTCACCAATCAGTGTTATTCTTCTCTACCCATGCCTACCAAAAAATAGGACCATAGCTCTGCCCACATCGCTCATCCATTCATTTCATTGCCCACCATTTTTCCACTCACTATTGCTGCCTCCTAAAATGCATGCCAAGTCATTACAATATTTTTCATTTTTTTTTCATTTTTTAAAACTTACTGATGAATCTTGAGGTCTCTATAAATAAATATGTGCATCATATTAAAGAAGAATATTTTTGAATAAAACTTATCTTGTTTGTATGCTTCTACCTTTGTAAGTAAAGTATATGTACCCAACTCTTGTTAAAAATATTTTTACTCCTCCCCTTGTAAGGGACAAGAATTAAAGTTGAGAGACCTTCCATTTAGAAAGTTAACATTCAAATTTTTTTATGAAAGACAAGGATTGCAAGTAAGAGACATTCCATTGGAACAGCCAGTAATCAAACAAATTCTCACTTTTGTCAACACCTGTAAGTCCTCATCCACCCTTTTACTCTTTTAGTCTAATCACCAAAACATCACCCTTCTCAATAGGCCTCCAAGTTCTAGCATATCTTCTTGTTATAATTTTTAGCTCAACTTCTTTATTAACCTAAATCACCACCATATTGCTCTTTTCCTTTTTTTGGTACTCCATATGCCAACACCAACAAAACTACATGACATCAATACTAAAATAGTACACACTTTAGTAACTTTTAGGTTTTTGATAGTAATCTAAAATTAAAGTTGTTCTTTCTTTTATTAAAGTACTCTACATAAAGTTTGTTGTAAATTTTTTATTTTTGTTCGTGTAAAATTGGATGTGACAAACTATAATGTAGGATTTTATACTTAATGTTTAATGTATTATCACCAACTCTACTTAATAATCTAACTTACAATTATGATAACTAATTTTTAAATAATTTTAAAATATCACGTATGTCACATAACTCTAATCAGTGTATAGTATCTTTTTATATTTTTTTAATAATTTATTGAACATCTCTAGTATTATAGACTCTAAATTAGACTTAAGTAAAAGTCTAAGTTTTTCTTATATTAGAATCCTAACTTGTTTATGTAGTAAAGTCATTGTTATCGTATAATATGATGAGTCTTTAGGATAAGTATACTGAGAGAAAGAAATACTCATAACTTTTATACTATATGATATTCTATCATCACATACTACAGTTAATCATTATACTATTAATGATGAATGAAATAAAAATCTTAATAATTTTATATGATATGATGATAAATAATTTCTAATAAAATCAAAACCTCTGGCACAAAAGAGAAATCCACATAACTTTGTATGATAACATAATTTTTATCAAACAATGCTTTTAAGTCTGATAAATGAATATACACTTGCAACATCTAAACCAAAGAATCTTAGTTGGTATTTTAAATTTGTAACATTTTATCTAAATAATTCTCTTTATGGTCATCAACTATACGATCCAAACAATCATATGGTAAAAAGTTTTAGAAAATAAGATAGAGTTTTTGTAATTCCCATAATCAATCTTATAAAGATTTTGTACTTATAAATAAGTTAATAAACCAATAAAGAAGGAACTAATGAAAAACTATTCAATCAAATATTTCATTTTCAAAACTTCAATAGAGGTTCATTTATTTAAAAATTTCAAATTTCATGAAAATCTTTTTAAAAACCTACATAAACTCTCAATCCTCTTCTATTTCTTCCAACTGCAATAATATTTCACTCATTCATTTAATGTGTCATGTGATTTTGAATTTCTTATAGGTGACTATAGTAACAACTTTATTTGTAAAAGAAACCTTCATTAGATTTTGTCTTTATTCTTAATACATACATTATAATTGGTTGTTGCAAGTCATCTTTGTTATTGGCTCTTTTGATCTATGCTTGGATCTATATGAATCATTGTATAAACTTGTTTCATCTACCCATATTTTAACAAAAAGTAGTTTAGTTTAGTAAGCCTAGTCTTTTGTTGTTAGGAGTGGATGTAGACTTATGTGTTTGTTCAACTACCAAAAATTCCTTGAGTATTTACTTGTTGTCCTTGTTGCATAATCTCTTTCAAAGTAAATAAATTTTTTTCAATGAAAATAAATAAAATGTTTTCAATAAAAATCATTAGTGAAGATAATATTAAGCTAAAGATCTCAAATTTTATTATAAGTTTACTTAACAAAGTTGAAAAGAAGTACAATTCATCTTCTCTTATGAAAATTTTGCACTTATAGCAAGTGTAATAGATTAAGCATATTACTAAAGGTTAGCGTTATTTATAATTTTTCCTTATAGCTCTCCTTAAAACTTCAGAGTAAAAGTTTGCTTAAATGATTAGATAACTAAATTTATAGCTTTGTCATCAATAATCCACTTATCATTTTTGTAAGGCAACATCTTTAAGTATCAACGTTGCATGATAGTTTATACCAAGATGATGCTTTGAATTATTTTAGTGAATTCTATCTAAATTTTCTTTAGTTAATGGATTTTTGTTTTGTTTGGATTATAATAAGTCATATATAATGCCCTTATGGTGTTTTTATCCTTCTAATTGCATTTTTATTTTTTTCATTTTTTTGGTAAAGATATTTTTTGTAAATTTTTGTTTTAGTTTAAGATTATCCTTTTTATCTCTAAATACGTTACCATGCAATGAAATTATAGGCCTTTTTTTGGCATTGCTTCTTTTTTAAAATTATGGTTATTTTGGTTGTGCTAGTGTGTACAACCCTATGTTATGATCTAAGTATTCAAGTTGTGATGCTAAGAAATCTAAAGTATAATTTGGGTATATTACATCATCATCAAAATCTACCAACACCCCATTGTAAGATTTTCATCTTGCCAACTTTGTCATCAATCTGCTATCAAAGCATCTTTTGGGTGTTCAAACTACCACAATAATCTAGGTCTATTAACCACTTTTCTTCCCCTTATTTCCTTATCTTTGGCTATCATACAAATCCCACTATCATTCTAACAATCACCAAACTCACTTGGATGAAAAGGTGCATTAATCTTTGAACCAAGGCAATTATCCTTTATTATCTGCCAACCTGTCATGATCATACAAGGTTACCCCACCCTTGGTTCATCATCCAAAACCCCATCTATCTCCCATGAAACCAATTTTCTCTTGCATTGAACCTACAGAGCCCAATCAATCATATGAGATAAAGCCTAGTGCCTATCAACATCGCTCATTGTATGCCTCCATCATAGCCTTAATAGTGTGTTGGCTATCCATCTTGAAGAGACAAATAAGACTAAATATTAATCAATGAATAAGCAACTAATGAATCATCTGGTTCAAACCACTCACCAACAAATTGGCCTAATGTATTTAATCAGCATGCACATTACATTATGTGACTTGAGTTGAATTGGGCAACATGAGTTGAGCTGGTCCCCAAACTATCCTTTGTACTGTATCGGGATGGAAGTGAGCCACGAGTAGCTAAGAAAACCATTTATCTTATTTAATATTCTATTTGGGAATAGATTTTAGACATTTTAGAAACATTTTGAATTGACTTTCATCCAAATTTTGCATCACTAGTTGTGATACATTAAGTTCAACATTCAATATTTTACCAAAAGGTTTTTGAAAATCTAACCTTTTATAATTCTTATTTAGTTATAGACTTGTAGCATGCACAATGTCCAAACTGGCTTCTCACTCATTAGATAAAGAAGATTAGTAATATTAGTTGATTAAACAATTAGATGATTAAACAATTACATAAATATTTTGATAAATTGGGAATCATATTGAAATTTAATTTATAACAAAATTAATCATAGACAATGCACATCTTGCACTCTCTTGCAATGCAAAGCTTACAAGGTTGTATTTGATCTTGATTATCTAGTTATGTTACCATTATTCATATTGTTCATAATAATGGATTTTTAATAGAACTTTATCTTTATACATTCTATTATTGATAACAACAATTCATCTTAAGAGATTCATGAAAGATTCTTTATTTCTATAAGATTTACTCAATATTCTTCTTCATAGTTTGGTGTGAAATTATTCCATCTATAAAAAATTAGTATCATGAGAAAATGAACTATTAAGCTAAATGTATAAAAGGTGTGTGAAATTTTATTTAAGATTAATTATCAGTGTTGATTTGCTAATGTAGAACTCAAAACAAAAGTTCAATTCCTTTATATGAACCAAAGCCACAAATGAAATTTAAGATTGGAAACAATCTTGAACCTAAAAATGAGATTAAATATTCTATTGCTATTCAATCATAAATTATTTTTTATCTAAAGTCTTCTCATAAGGCACCTAAAGGTAGTTCCTCCAATTTATCTATGCCATTCACTCCATCAAAAATAGTCAAAAACATTAATTCAAATCATGACTGTAAATCACAAAAGTGGGAGCATACAAATAAATATTATGAAGAATTTAAATTATCAAATATTTATATTAAAAAAGTTAATGATCTTAAGATTGATCAATGATTCTAAGAAGGGAGGATTTTAGATACTTTTTGAGGATTTTTAAGAATTATAATATTTTCTATTAAAAATCATACATCAATTAAAAGAGCTATAATACATCAAAAGAGAGAGGTGAGTTGAGAAAGTTAGTATACAAAATTTTGGTAAGTCTATAATACCAAGTTGGTGAGAATATGAACTTTCTAGGCATTAAAATGAAGAAATTAAAATTTATAAAAATTTATTCATGAATTTTAAAAAATACTAATGATTCATAAAAATATTAAATGAACACAAAAAAATTATGAAATTTTATTGAGCCTAAAACTTATGGAGGCAAGCTTAATGAAATTTTCTTGACTTAAGAAAGAGATATGATGACCACAAAATTAAAATTAAAATGAGAATTAAAGGAAAATAATTAATAATATATTTATGGATTTTAACTTTGAAAAATTACGAACATATCAAATGTCACATGAGATCTTATCTAGTTGGATAAAAAAATTCTAACGAATATTTTATCTTAAAATATTTGAAAAATACAAGAAAATATTAAGGTTTTCCAAGTTTAATTAAATTAGAATTTTTATTAATCCTAAAATCCTAGTTTCTTAACCTAACACATGCAATAATGGAACTTAACAATTGAAGGCCCAAATTGATCTCAGGGCAAGGAAAGAAGCCATCATTATGAAGAGGCACTACCATTAAAATAAATCAAAGGCCAAGAAGTGCGAAAGGCATGGGATTTGATATAAAGGGTAAGGCCATGATATGTAAGAGTGCTTTGAAGAGAAGAAGATAAAAAAGACTTTGGCCAAGAGAATAAATAGAAAATGGTTGTCAAAGAGCCAAAAACAATTTGTGAGGATTTAAGCTCAAAAGGAATTTGTGCTAACATTATAGCAATATTGTGGCACTCAAGAAGAGAAGGGAAAGGGGTTTTGCACATCTTTAAAATTTGATTCATAATGTAACCACTACATATGGAAATGAGGTAGGTATGCATTGTTTCATAGTATCTATTCTTTATGTATTATTGAAATGATAGCTTAAAGATAATGATAGGAAGGATTTGCAATGCATATTAATTTGAGTATGTTTACTTTTGCTTGCATTGGTATAAAATATGATGTTGCTAGAACATTTATCTTAAATGCTAAATATTTCTTATATTATAATTGTATGAATATTCTTTAATTTAAACTACCAATGATTAATGTAAATGGGGTTAGATATGATTTTGAAATATGAACCATCCATGATTATTTCAAGATGCTAATCTATTATCTAAAATAATGTCCATAGAAGTAGTAACTTATTATCTAACTTAATGTATCTAAAAAAATAACATTGTTATCTTCAATTAAATGTTTATGAAAGCAATGCTAATAGAGATATTTCTAGGGCTATTTTATATAATAAATTCTAGAAAAATCTAGCTTGATTTGATATATGTTAAAAAGGCCTAGCTCATATCTCACTTAAAGTGAAAACTAAAATAAGAAAAGTCATGAAATAGAGTTAAAGTAATTCACAATATTTTTTAAAAGAAAAGAATGAGTAACTCAAAAGAAAAAAAAATAATGCCTTCTATTTTCTTATATTCCTATTTTTGTTATAAACCAAACAAGCAGCATAACTCAAATATGTTTGT
This sequence comes from Vanilla planifolia, assembly GCA_023846275.1. NCBI lineage: Eukaryota > Viridiplantae > Streptophyta > Magnoliopsida > Asparagales > Orchidaceae > Vanilla > Vanilla planifolia. Next base: position 28,492,989 of record CM043869.1, on the reverse strand, counting down.
TTTACATTCATGTTATATCGATTTTCTACTAATCCAATAATGATTCATTAAGCCTATTTTTAGGTAATAATAAGACTCATCATAGGGTTATTAGAAAGCAATGAATGTTAATATCATGAATATTTGACCTAGAGGATGTGTTTCATTTATTATTAATTGTGTAAGTGTTATGACAGAACTTTATTTTTATCTTACAAAATGGACATGTACTAGAATCTTTGTTTTGTTATTCTATTTAAAAATTCTTCTAAAAGACATATGGAAACAATGATGTTTAAAAGGTTGTGTTTCTTAAAGAAAAGATTTTATGTTTACTTCTTTCAAACTTTGGAATGGTTTACAAAATTGTGATGTTATTTTACATAATTTTTAAGTCAAGCATACAAATGTCTTTTTGATTTTATAAAAAAATATTTTTTAAAGCCATATGTAAAATAAAAAAAGAATTAGACATTCATGCCACCAATCTAGGAACGGTTAGATTTAGTTCACCACATTATCTCTTTCCTTAAAGAAAAATATTCTCTTAAACTTATGTCTTTTAATTCACAAATTCCTAATTCTTTTATTATAATGTAAAGATTACTGAATTTATATTCTTATCCCTTTCTCCTCTCTAAATTCCTAATTTATTTTAAAAGAATACGAAAAAAATTTAATTTTAATCATCTTATGGAGACATATAATGCTATACAAGATGCTTTGAAGTCATCATTATTATTACTTACAAGACTTAAGAGCTAAAAGTAGTTACTCATGATTGGTAATAGATCATACTAAAGCAAACTACCAAATATGTCGGGTAAGAGTGTACCTAACTTGCCTATCTAACCTTCCATTTGATTGGACCATCTAATATCTTAATTTTATGGAAGAACTAAAAAAGAATGATATTAAATATGAGTAAGTTCCATTTGAAGTATAACTCTTTGAGATATAGTCTATTTGGTGGGGTTTTAGGGTAAGTTATATTATGATAATTTGAGTTAATCTAGAAGGTCTCATCTAATTTTTCTTTTTTTTTATTATAATTTTATTTTGTTTCCACTTTAATCAATCATATATGAGGCCCTTATACGTTTTTATTTTTTTTTACACATTTTTATATTTTTATTATTTTATTAGATAGGGGTGTTGTCAAAATTTGTTTTTTTAGTCAATGGTTTTTCCTTCTATCTATAAATGCATTATAATATAATAAAATTATTGAACAATATAATATAATTTAATAGATAATATAATTTTTTCAATACATATAGGACAATCACTTAACATGAATTGGTATTTAATGGACAATATATTTGTTGAAAGATACTTGTTTATGACATGTAAAAGGAAAACATAAAACTTTATAGAAAGCATTAATATTTTAATAAATAGCATAATTATTTGAGACTATTGATTCTTAGCATGTATAAAAAAAATTAAAACTTTCATATAATATATTAATATTATAACAGATAATACAAATAATTAATTGTGTGAGTTTAGAATGGTGAGATACATAATTTGAACAATATAAGTACAAAATTATTTAATGAATAGTTCAAACTTCTTTAAAATAAAGATTAACTATTATATAAACCATTAGAACTTTTATTAGAGTTTCTAAAGATTTTTTGGTATAAATATAAGTTGAAAAACTTGAAGAACAAAGAAGAGTTGATAGAAAAAATAACAAGAGAGACTATTGTTGATTGAATGAGAAATATTCTATCTTAATGATATAAATTGATACTAAGAGAGCTACTTCATTTTAATATCTTTCAAGGTAAATAGAAAAAGAAAAACACTTATAGAGAGTAATTACCCATATTTGTGCATAAAAAGCCCTCAAGTTCATGGTATTACTTGCTTGATAATATATAGAATTGGTATACTTAAATTTTTATATAGGTTCACATTTGGCTAAGTCATATGTTTTATATTTGTCCTTGTATCCTTGTATTTTGATTCTCTTGGCCTAACTTTTGTGTATCGTATAGTTCCCTAAAAATCTTATATTATATAGGTTATGGTTGATTTGTTAAAAAACTTAGCTAATAATTGGGTTTCTCAACCTAACTATAGAAAAGGAGTGTTATGATTAATGGTGCTCAAGCAGGTAGCTTGACGATGACCATAAGTTAAGGTAAGTCAACAAATAAAACAAATAGCTCTTAAATGTGAATCCATTTTTACTCAAGGGTGGGATGTTTAATTTATGCTTATAATTACATGGCTATGTAGATTTGATTACCTACATATATATATGTGTAAAAAAGCATTTGAATGTAATCATGTGGAATAGGAAAAAAAATTATTAAAAAATTCTTGACCTATGGAGATGTTTCATACATATGTTAAGAAGTGAACAAGGGTTTATCAAATAAATATTTTTTTTTTGGAATTGATCAAAGTAAATCTTTAAGAAATAAAGATCAATCATAAGGGACTATCTTATAGTATTAGGATGGGTATCCCAAAGGTTTAAAAGAAATCTAGATAAGTAATAAGCTGTGCATATGTGTAGCTCAATGCACATAGATTTGTTAAGGTATACTTAAATTAAAGGGCATTGACCTAACTAGCCCAAGCGTTCCAAATATGAAGCTATAATCTATAAAATAAGGGTTCTAAAAAGCTTTAAAGATGATAAAGAAACCGCCATAAATTGAGAAAAGTTTATGGAGTCAACATTGAGATGATATACGGTGGAACAAAGTGGTCAGATAACTCTTAAAAAAATAAGAAAGGGAAGGTTTGGTTAAAGTACTGTTCTAATGACGTTTAATATATTTTAAGAGATTTCACTTGATATTAATTTGGATGAGATAATATGTTTTATTTTTTTTTTGCTTATTCATATGACTGTAATATAGACTTTGTGCACAACATAATCTTAATGTTCGACTATTTACACAAAAATTGTATAATTTTTCTTATTAAGTATATGAATGTTGAGTCAATCGATTTTAATATAGTTTTTAGATAATATAATTATTTATCATAAGATTAAAGAGAATACTAAGTAGAGATAAACACTTAACTTTTTTTTTTCTTTTAACACATTTTATAGTAGTATTTAAACAATGTTACTATATTAATAGGACGATGGTCTTTTTTTAGATTAGAAAATTCTTTTATCCCACTGCAAATAAATGTAATAAAAGTATATGAACATTTTTAAGTATAAAATCATAATTTGGTTTTATGATTATTTGGCATTTTATTTATTGTTCATATGATATATAGAAAACATATTGGTTTACAAAATAGGAAAAGGTAAGCAATTATTTGGTGACGCTATGGGGGCATTCTAGGCATGACTATCTATCCCATCATGACCCATCATTTCATTAGGCATGCTTTCTTTTACACCTTTTGTCGTTCGCTGCACAATTATTGGACTTCTATACTCTGCAATATGATTTGTTGGATAAATAAATTTTTTTATACCAGTTGGATGCAAGTAATATGAACTGCCTTCATGTGATTTTGATTGACTATTTGACTTATTATAAATATCAATAAAAAATAAAAAATAAAAAATAAAAAATAAAAAAATAAAAAAATAAAAAATTGCCTTTCAATGCCAGAATGACTTGATAAGGAAGTATATTTTTTATCACTATGATATGAAGTCAAACTTGTAAGGTGACCTGAAAATAAAATTAAAATGTTTTAATTTTAATGAAATAAAATTTTTTTAGAGATAATTATAATTATTTAGAATAAAATTTATTTTCATTTTATCTGCAATTATATTTTTATAAGTAGAGATAACTTTAATGCAACATTTAAATGTATTATTTATTTGACAAAATTTAAATAAAATTAAATTAATGTCATGAGATTTGATAACCTTTATAAGTGTATAATTTATATATTTGTGAGAACATATAATATATCATTTAATTTTAAAAAAATTAATGTAAAGAATGATGAAGATTAGTTAAGTTACAAAATAATCAATAAAAATATAATTTTTGATAGAGTTGTTTTTAATGTCCCTTTAATACATATATTATTGATGCATTTTATAAAATTAATGTCATTTTTTATATTAAAAAATGAATAAAAATGAAATGTTAGAGTAAGAATAGATGTGAAAATTTTATAGAAGTTGATTTGAAATTTGCATGTTGGGCAAACTTTATATGATTTTTTGTTAGGCCAACCTACATGCCAACCATTTAATACCAATGCATCACATTGAAACTAAAGTATGCTCCTCAAAGCTCAAATTCACTTTAAAAATTAAACAAATTTATTTTAAAAAGTTATTCACTTCATATTGTGGAAATAACGATTTCTCTTTGGAAATGTTATCATTACTTTAGACTTAGACTTGATGTTTTCTTTTTGTAGCTCAAACGATAAATTTAATTTGGATAACTCACATAAAGTTGATAAATAAAGTTTTGTTGTAAGTTTTAAACAAATATGTCAAAATCAATGTCATTTATGATGAGGAATACTTTCAAGAATTAAACTATATTGGTTGAAATATGATGATATGGACTCATGGAAAGATGAATATGATGTGATGGTATTGATCTTATTATTTTTATTTAATATTTTAAAATCAATGAATATAATAGATAATAATTTAAGATTATATTTTTAAAAAAAATAAATTTAATGTTTAGGTTTCAAAAAACAATTTTAATGTATAAAAGAAATTTAACTTTTAAAATTAATTTTATTTTCTTTCTAAGATAAAAAAATAATAAAGTTTTATAAAACCTAATGTACTGCATTCTTTAGTGTGTTTAAGGATAATTTATCAAAAGTGACTCAAATTAGTCAATGACTAATCACTTAAGGAGATTCATGAAACTATTTCTCATGTCTTGAATTTGATTGAATTTATTTGATATTTTCATCTCAATATAACTTATCTAATATCACATTATTTATAATTGTTGACTCCTAATCATAAAATGGCTCATTTTTTTTATAACTAATATGAGATTAATATCTCATATATTTTTTTCACTTAAAAGTTTATTACAATATATTTATTATTTAATGACTTCATCATTAAAAAATTATCCAGAGATCACTCTCTTTTCTCTTTATCTTATGATCATAAGAAGCCTAAACTTTCAAATCCTAGTTTTTCGAAATCAATCTTTTCAAAACCCAACTACTTAATACCAAACTCTCAAAAATTGATCATAAAATGCTACAATAGCCATTTGAAATATTTACCTAAAATTTTATAAACAATAGATCTTAAAAAATTAACATAAAAAAAAACATAAATACATAAAACAAAAATGATACATTAAACAAAGTTATAAAATGTTAAAAATTTATGTCAAAACACTGACAATCCCTTAAATTACAAAAACATTGAGTGATAACTTTGACCTAATTATCATGAGAAAAAAAAATTAAAAAAATAATAAATATATTATTACTTCAATATCTTGAGAAGAATCAAAGTAAAAGCAGAAGTGACCCTTTCAACAATACCAAAAGCCAAAGTTGGATGACACCTAACGTCGATCTCATGCCAAGATTGCGATCACTTGTTCGTATTTTCCTTTGTCTCTAAAGAAAGCCCTCTTGTTCTCTGCTCAAATAATTAACGCCAACTTAAATGGGAATGTTTTGTCATTTGCTTTGGCACGGTTATCTGATCAATGACTACGATAAAAAAGAAAAAGTTATTTTATAATAAGAAAATATTTGTTCTAATTTCAATTGTAAATAATTAATTTTGAATCTCAAGTAAAAAAGATGTTAAATTAATAGTTAGTGATAAAAATAAAGTATGCATGGATGGCCAATAGCAATTTAATACTTTAAAATAACACAGCTGTGCAAAATTTATATTTTAAAATGTAAAAAAGATTATCATTTAGTAAGAAATTAATTCAAAGAATTTATTTTTTTTTAAAAAAAGAATAAATGAACAATAAACGTATTTATTAATATTTATTATAAAAAATGTAAATTATATTTTGTAATTTTTTAATCACGTACCTTACCCTTTAAGGCTTATTTGTTTTTGAGTTCTGACAGTATTTTTGGTGCCAAACCTCAAAATATTACGATTAAACGCAACCAGTTTAGGATAAACTAACAGCGAGCCCAATAACACAATTTTGGAGGAAAAAATATATAAAAAATGCTTTTAGTTTTATGCATTCCTCCAAAAAATGAAAAATAAAAAAAAAAAAAACAAGTTCTTTACACATTTATCTTATTTTTATTGTCACATTTTAATCAAAACTTAAAAAATAATCTATCATTTTACAATTCTTTCTTTATCAATTTAGCCATGCTTCTACCGGAGTTCTATTTAGCTAAGACATTGGATATCTTTGGGCAGCACTAAGATCTAGGGTTTGTGTTATCACTTTTAATCTAATAGAAGGTAGTGAAATGAAGTTTTTGTTAATTAAAAACACTTTTGTCTAGTAAAATGTGGTTGAAATGAACTTCTACAATGCTTGTCACTATTGATTGTAAAGGAAGATCAGTAAACTTTTTTGTCAAAATGACTTTTTTAGATTTCTCACAAGTATTATTCATTATGAGCTTTTTTAAAATTTTGGTCTAGTTCCACAATGCTTTCACTGGTTTACAATAGTTCATTCTCCTTGTCACTTGCTTCCTTCACCTTCTCCATCACTCTTCTCTCCTACTTGGTGTTCTATGGTGCGGATTGGGAGCCTTCCTAGAAAAGGGAGTAAGACTAATGTTGGATCCTCCAATAGGCATACGATAAAGACTCAACTCATGTTCCCTAATTATATTAGACTTTTTTATGACTCTATCACTCAATGCGATGGGCATGGAACGAGGTCAAATCATTAGACCATTTGATAAGCATTAGATTACCATCAAAAATTCGATAAAAGCTTGGCTTTGTTTTACTAAAATTATTAAACCATTTAATAATTCGATTAGGTCATCCGATTTATGCTTAGAACTTTAGATTTCACATATATTTCAATTCTAAACTATACTAAAAAGATTGTATAGCTATATACCTTTATGAAAATAATTTGTATGTATCTAAATGCTCATAATCATTCAATAAGATTCGCAAGAACTTCATAACATTTCATACATAAAAGAAACCTATTCTTTTTTATGACTTTCAACATGATCTCTTTAACGATCATCCTTTTTTTAAGTTTTCTTAAGTTTTTCTTGATCTCTCTCTTTCTTTTTACCTTTCATTGGTTTCCCTTGTTTGAGTTTAAGCTTATCCAAATTTTCTCTCTATCTACCATCGTCAAGCATAAATATTAAGGGATATTGAAATAATTGTTTAATAAAAAATACATAAGGATTTGTAATTCTCATATTTTACTATCCAAATTGACTTCTATAACTTCTTTAACCATTTTTTAATAATTAGTTGTCCTCAAACTTTTGATTTCTTTATAAGGATCTTAATTTTTTTAAGATTATTTGATATTTTTATTATTTTCATATCTAAAATATTTTTTGCAATTAAAAGAGAATATTTTTCCAAAAGTTTCAACCATTGCTTTTATGATTGAGCCACTTCAACTCTAATAAAATGACTATTACTACAATCATCTTACTTTATTTTATTAGAAATAATATTTATCCCTCCCTCCTTTAAGATTTTTTTATTTAAATTGGTTATTATAATATTTCTACTAAAATATCAGAGTACGATTATTTCTCATTTTCATTCTTAATAATATCATAAAATAAATCTAAAATCAATTTAAGGAAACTTAAAATAATTAAATGAGCTTTTGGGATATCACATGTGTTGTATTATTAACCCTGTAATCATGATATTATTTTTATTATAATAAATCTTAAGTTTTTTTAATAAATTTGTTTAAATAAATTTTTAAATTTTAGACAAACAATACTCATATTCATGAGAGAATTAGAAAAAGAAGATAAGCAAATGTCAAATCTTATAAAGATTATCTTGATTGAAGTACCAAAACACTAAGAGATAATTATTTAGTTTAATTTTAGATATTTTTATTTTTACTTTAATTATAATATTAAGTTTAATTAAAATATTTATTATAAGATGTATATATTAAATTAAAATTAATCAACTTAAAAAAATATGTAGATTTCTAATATTGTTTTATCCATCTTCCTTGATTATCTTGAACATCATTTTATTTAATAAAATCTTAGAAATATTTAATTAATTTGTTACAAAAAAAATATGTTATAATTACTTTAATTAATTAATAAAAAAATTAAAAATTTACCTAAACCATTCAGCATCACCAAAACCAGTTTTGGTCAAGGCAATTAAGGCTGAACCATTTGGTATAGTGAACGGGCCAGGAACCCAAATTCAAAAGATAGATCAAGTTACTAATCCCACTTCCATAAATAAAGTGTGATTAATCTAGAACCTAATTCTAGAATATGGATAGGGTTACTAATCCTGTTTTTGTAAATAATCATCTTAGAAAAATACTTATGTTTCAAATATTTTTGATCCATCTTCCATGATTATTTTAATCATCATTTTATCTTAATAATATCTTAAAAATACTTAATTAATTTATTATAAAAATATATTATAATTGTTTCAATTAATTAGTAAAAAATTTAAAAATTTACCTGACATATTCGATATCGTCATAAGCCGTTTTGGGTCAAGTCAATTAAAGTAGAACCGTTTAGGACAGTGAAAGGGTTGAGAACCCAAATCCAAAACAAGGATTAGATTACTAATCTCACTTAAATAAAGTGTGATTAATCGATAACCCAATTCCAAAACACATATCGATTTACAAATCCTTCTTCTATAAAAAAACATCTTAAAAAATACTTAGGATTCTAATATTTTTTTATTCATCCACCTTGATTATTATGATCATTATTTTATTTTAATAATATCTTAGAAATATTTAATTAATTTGTTATAAAAAAAATATGTTATAATTGTTTTAATTAATTAGTAAAAAATTTAAACATTTATCTATCCCCTTTGATAATGCCACAAGTCATTTCAGGTCAGGGCAATTAAGGCTAAACCATTTGGTACAACGAATGGGTTGAGAACCCAAATCCATAGCATGGATTGAGTTACTAATCCTACTTTCATAAATAAAGTATAATTAATTGAGAACCCAAATCCAGAACATGGATCGGGTTACTAATCAAGCTTTTGTAGATAATCATCTTAGAAAAATACTTAGGCTTCTAATACTTTTGATCTACCCTCGTTGATTATCTTGATCATCATTTTACTTTAATAATATCTTAGAAATATTTAAAAAATTACCTAACCCATTTGATATCATAGACTATTTTGGCTCAAGGCAATTAAGGTTGGACAGTTCAATACAATGAACGAGTCGCGAACCCAAATCCAAAACACATAATGGGTTATTAATCTCACTTCCATAAATAAAGTTTGATTGATTGAGAACCCAAATCCAAAACATTGATCATGTTACTAATCTCTCTTCTATAAATAAAGTGTAATTAATCACTGGCCATAGTGGTAGATAATTCCTTATCGAAGCAAGGGCAGCCTATACCCTAATAGGTTGCATTAACAAATCACACAAAGCTTTAAAAGCCAAATATTCATGTTCCCATTTGCAATGTAGGATAAAGAAAAGACTTGTTTCTGCACGGGTTGCTTCTGAATAGCAAGAACCATCCGATCTTTCGATTTCGTGATCGAATGATCCTAATCTCCACTACCTTTCTATAACAACTGTTTATATTCACCATTCAATCGCAACATTTCTAGATCATATGGTCCATCTTTTATCATAACATAAGATCAAGATTTGATCGTCTAATCATGATTCAGATCTAATGGTCTAGATCAAATCTTATATCTAAACAGCACTAGTTGAATTTAATCTGTGCGATAGTGCAGTTTTAACAATCGAATGGTTTTGGGAATTCTAATCGAATAGTTCTAACGTAATGGCTATTATAATTGTTATTTTGATTCATTATAATTTTTAATTAAATAATAATTTTTTAATTAAATTTTGCAAATGTGGTGGAAGAGTAATGACATTTTGTTATGTTTTGTAAATGCTTTTAGTCATTAAAAATTGTATATAAATAGAAGAATTTTTGTACAAAATTAGTAGATGAATTTTTGTGTGGTACAAAGAAAAGTTTCAAGCAAAAATATTCAAGTTGTTAGCAACCCGTTTCTATCATCATTTTCATACGTTGCTGGATCATTCACGTGTCAAACCCTTAAAATTTTATTTCATTTCAAATTAGTTAATTAATCAATTTATCTATTTTTGATTGATTTAATTAAAATACTTGTGTCTCTTTAATCATTTTATCAAGCATAGGATTTTGTCAGTATTAATTTTGATTTTATGTTGTCGAATATTTTTCTTTTGTTATCGTTCATTGTAAAGCCATTATAGGCTATTGTCTTGATTTCATTGTAAGGTTTTAGTAGTTTGTCTCGTTTGTTTGCTTGTTGTGAGAGTTTTATCAACCGTCTTTTTGGCAAAAAGCTTATATTGGGTGTTTGTTTTTGCCTAGCTTTTGTTAGGGTGGACATAGGCTTGGTTTAAGTCAAACTACTTAAAAACCGTTGGTGTATAATTTTAATTATTATTAATTTTTTAATTACATAATTTTCATAAAAAATTAACATGTTTTAAAATAAAATTAAAATTTTTACAAACTTATTTTTAGAGATTTGTTCAAACCTTTTAAATTACTTTTAAACTTAATATTAAAATATTTTTTTGTAAGAAACTAAAATTTTTATTCCTAATAATTCACATCACCTTTTGTTGAATCACACTTTAATAGGTACAAATTGCTAAGATATTATATTTGAGAACTTTGATAAACTTATATTCTATTTCTTCTCGATGAGTGTAAGGTCTTGTAGAATCTAAGTGACTTCCCTTATGCTTAAGTGCAAATCTAGAAATGTAGTTAATAATGATTATAGGTCCATATCTCTATGTAATTTTATTTTTGAAGTGATGACCAAAATTATCATATATCGCCTCTAATCTGATGCCACCATCAATAATTCATAACTAAGTTTGCATTTACCAAAGGGCAACTCATCAATTATAATGCGTGTTTGACAAATGATACTTAAAAATTTAATTCCAACTTTTTCACTAATGCCTTTTGTGCAAAATTGAGCTATCTAAAGCATTCAACCTTATAGAAAATAACATCTTCTATGTTGCCTCAAAGTCAAGGGATTTTAGTTGTAAAACTTCTAATGAATTTAGAACGTTCAGCAATTATGTCTATTTTTTAGTCAACATTAATGAAAGTCATAAGAGATACTTCATACTATCTACTAGGTTCAAGTCATGGGCTCTCTATCCACTCATCATTTTAGTTTTGTCTTGGATAAACTCGATGACAACATATAGATGAAGCATTCTTGGTTAGACCATCTCTCTTATTCACAACAAAAACCTAGCAATTGCTAGCCTCACTTTTGGTATCTTTGATAGAATGAATATACCACAATTGGTGTTGCCTACAAAGCCCTTCATACTCTTCATCTTAATTATGGGATGCAAATAAATTGAACAAAAAAGAAACACATAATATTCTCTATAAAAATTAATAATATCTCATACTTGGTTGAACTTCTTAAAATTTCTATCAAAACCATACTAATCACATACTTAAGCACATTGTTATCTTCATGTAGAATCATTATCATCGATTGCAACTCACTTATTTGAAGCTTCTAAAAATGATTCAAAAATTAGATAAATAGTTTTCTATCTATAGCATCCACACTCCACCTTGTTAGAACCATTATTTTAGAAACACTTTAATTTTGGTTCTAAGATTGCTTTGGTCCTAATTTTGTTCTTAACGTTATCAATCTTTTATATAATTTATTTATTCTTCACAAAATGTTTGACAAAAGATGTTTAGTAACTTAAAAGGATATCATCTTACCCAAATTTTTAGGTGATTTAATATGCCAATTGTAAAATAGCTTTCAAGTAAACGAAGTGAACATGATCTAGTTGAGTTTATACATACTAACATTAGATTGTCTCTGAAATGTACTTGAAGTATCTTCTGAGACATGATTTATAAAAGTACTCTCCCAGTTATGACTTTAAAGCTCAATTAAAGATCATTGTGTATTACAAATTCCAACATTAAGTCAATGACTTCACCAACTTACAAGTTTATTCTAGCTGCTCTTTTGACCTCTCCTCTGATCATAGATAGATTAACTATATCTTTTTTGGATGTAAATTGCAATTATGTATTTCCCTTTAACTAGCTTACTACTGCAAGCACAAGACAAATATGTCATGACCAGAATTAGCCTATTCTCACCTAATCCATGTCATTTCTATTAAAAAATTAATGTATGTTAGGCATCATTTCATTGAGTATCCTATTACATGAAAGCTTCTATGGCAAATCCTATCTTTGCAACATCATTGTTCCCTGCAACTATTTCTATTATGCGAATCTCTTCACTTAATTAGATTAGGTTGACACAATCTATATCTCACATATAGAAGAAGACATACGATCATAAATTTTACAAACCATTCATAACCAATAGTAAGTCCTATACGTTCTCATCACACCTAAACCTCTAAAAAATATGCAATACTTTCATAGTATTTTTAGAAGTGAATTAATCCAATGTGTTACACGCAATCCATTTATGATACCTAATTTGATTGCAACATTTTTGTATCCTAAGGACTTTTCTGTTATGCTCTATTTTGAAAATTGAGTCTTTTGACCCATTGATATCTAAACTAGAATATTTTTTTTCTTTTAAAATAACATACGAGCAATGGTATTAATCACTTATAAAGGTCTGCGTATACCAAAGTTTTGAATTTTTTTGTTTGTTAAAATATAAAACCATTCGTAAATTTTTTAAAATCATCAGTTTACGAATAAAAAAAAAATAAAAAAAAATAATTGTGAACCCTCACTGTGGTCTCCCCACAAACTCCAACAGCTTTCGCATTCACAAAGCTGCAGTTCACAACGTGGCCTACTGTGGCTCAAATGGGCCCATAGTCACAAAACTGATCTGAAATGGTTCGTTCAAATTTTTTGTAGTTTAATTTATTCGTTTATATACAAAATTATATCGCTACTGAACCCATCTTAAAAAAAAAAGTAATTTAATATTTATAAAATAATTTTTTTACTATCTTACACTAGCATAACATATATACATAATACGTCAAACATATATTTGTGTCAGATATTATTCTCACATCGCTTGGTTCACCAAACAAGCTGTTCTCAAAACTGCTGAAACAAACGGATCGGATTTTCACCTAACGAACTCGCCAACTGCTGACCTGACTCCAAGTTCCTAACACAAGAAAAATAAAGTAAACGCTAGCTGTCTTACCTTCTCAGGCCACCTACTCTTTCCCATATATAGTCCTTTATTCTTATCCTTCTCCTTTATATCATCTTCATCATAGTTCTTACCCTGGTAGACGCTCGCCGAACTCTATGGACCATCTATCGTTAGAGAAGACGGTCACGGGCTATGCCGCCCGCGACTCATCCGGTTTCCTTTCTCCATTCACATATGCTCTAAGGTAAACGATGACACAGAGGCCCTTCCCCTTTATGTCTTCTCTATGCTGACAAAATGCATGAATTCAGACAAACCAGGCCGGAGGACGTGTTAATAAGGGTTCTCTATTGCGGCATCTGCCACACCGACATTCACCAAGCGAAGAATCACCTTGGCATGTCCAAGTACCCCATGGTTCCTGGGTAGGATTTCAAGGAATTTTGATTGATATTTTGCCCTTTTAATGCACCGAAACATCAATCGTCGAGCTTCTTGATCTGATTGATGATGTCCCGATTCTTCCGATCAGCCACGAGGTGACAGGAGAGGTTGTGGAAGTGGGCTCGGATGTGACCCGCTTCCGCATCGGCGACACCGTAGGCGCCGGCGTCATCATCGGGTGCTGCCGGGAATGCGGGCCTTGCAAGTCTAACATCGAACAGTACTGCAACAAGAGGATCTGGTCCTACAATGACGTCTACACCGACGGCCGGCCTACCCAAGGCGGCTTTTCTTCCTTAATGATCGTTGACCAAAAGTGAGTGAAGCATAACCACAAACATCTTGCAGGCACTCAACTAATGACATCAACCGAAATTGCTCGATGAATCGATTACAGGTTTGTGGTGAAGATACCGACGGGATTGGCAGCTGAGCAGGCCGCACCGCTACTGTGCGCGGGGCTGACGGTGTACAGTCCGCTGAAGCACTTCGGGCTGATGAAAGAAGGGTTGAGAGGGGGGATCGTGGGATTGGGTGGGGTAGGGCATATGGGGGTGAAGATGGCCAAGGCGATGGGTCACCATGTTACCGTGATAAGCTCGTCTGATAAGAAGAGGGCGGAGGCGATAGACCATCTCGGGGCAGATGTCTACCTAGTAAGCTCCGACGAGGCGTCCATGTCGTCGGCGGCGGAAAGCTTGGATTACATAATCGACACTGTGCCGGTTTTCCACCCGCTCGAGCCCTACCTGCAGCTGCTGAAGGTGGATGGGCAGATCATCATGATGGGCGTCATCAACCAGCCGCTGCAGTTCATCACCCCAATGATCATGCTTGGTGAGCAAGCAACGCATCCTTTATTCTTTCTTTTAGCAAAAGTTTTTTTTTTTTGTTTGTTATTTGCTAAATGCTTTTCTGAGTATTATTTTTTTTCTCGTCTAATTGCAAATAACGTCAAATGAAAAACCTATTTTCATTTGTATAAAACATAGACGTTTTCAAAGAAAATTTTGAAGAGTTTTTGGTTTAGCAACTTTTTAATCTCATCAAACATTTTAGTTATTTAGTTTAATATTTATTTTAAATGATTCTATTACAAAATATAATTTTGTTATTTAAAAAAGGATTTTGTGTAAACATTAGAACAGAAACTTAGACAGACAGGCTTAACCTAGAACAAAACAATGTTTATAATTTTTAGGAGAGATTAAATTTAATAATTTTTATTTAATTGAATATTTATTAGATAATATTAATATCTAAATGTCAATTTTATTTAGGTGTTAAAATTTTTTTGTTATTTGTTATTTTTTATTTAATATTATCTAAATAATTTTTATTTTTATTTTTAATATCAAGATAATCGACATTTTAATGTTGTTTAAATTTATTGGCATTTAGATGTCAATCTTTAGTAACAAATTCATAATTTCTAAAGCTGACATTAACCAAATATTTCATCTTTAAATAAGGTCGCATCATATGTCAATTTTTTCTTAACTAAATAATAATTTAAATGAAAATTTTAAAAACTATTGGTTAACAAACAAATCCTAATTTTATAACCAAAAAACGATTGACCATTTTAAAATGCTTCTAGTCTACTCTAGTAG
The DNA here is from genome assembly GCA_023846275.1 of Vanilla planifolia. Taxonomy (NCBI): domain Eukaryota; kingdom Viridiplantae; phylum Streptophyta; class Magnoliopsida; order Asparagales; family Orchidaceae; genus Vanilla; species Vanilla planifolia. The sequence continues at coordinate 28,477,638 of CM043869.1, read as the reverse complement.
GTGATAATATTTAATAATTATTATAAGTATTTTTCTAAAGATATTTAATTCATATTTCCAAAGCACCTAATTTGCTGTGAAGCAGTTTTTCCTAAGATCATGGAATTGCTTTTCTATAATTAGCTTTAAAGCTCCTTATTCAATGATCTTTTATATGTTTTGACAATTAGAACATAATAACATTCCAATACAGTCAAATAAAATTGGTGGATAAAAAGAAGATTTATTTTTCATTCCATGATAAAAATATAAAAAAAGAAATATAATAATTATTAAAATTTAGAATAATTTAATTTTTTATATATTTTCTCAGAAAGTCTCCATAACGTGTATAACGAAGCATTCAATCATGTTATTGTGTGGACCTCCTGCACCAAAACTTTGAAAGGATTATGGTGTAAGGTGGTTGCATTTTTCACGATTTTTGCCACTAATTGTAAAGGTGTCTTGACGTTTTCAAAGTTGATTGTTTGAACTTTGTTTAGATTTTACTAATTTAGAAAAGAAATTAAATAATTATGATTAAAAAATAAAAATAGATTTTAAAACTTATTTTGCAATGAGCAGGTAGTAAATTTTCTCATATGAAATCAAACTAGAGTTTAAAGATAGACTTTTATCGGATGATTTTGTCAGGGAGGAAATCCATATCAGGGAGCTTTATCGGAAGTATGTCCGAGGTTGAAGAGATGTTAGAGTTCTGCGAGAAAAAGGGATTGAGCTCGACGATTGAGATCGTCAAGCTAGACCAAATCAATGAGGCACTGCAGAGGCTTGAACGTAATGATGTTAGGTATCGGTTTGTTGTCGACGTTGCTGGAAGTGAACTTGACGCATGATTTGCCACCAATCTAACGGAGACACAGTAATTGATCACATCAGGCTTCCTTTCCTTTAGTAAGCTTGTTTCGTTTCGTTACCTTTTTTAGTTGCTTTGTGATTGTTGAACTTCTACGATTTGATCTGTGAGGTGGCCGTTTCATCTGTTGTACTACCCCAATGGTGGCTTTGGATCCAAATTAATGTGTGTTGTTTATTGGAGGTGCATTTAATTAATTGTGTATTAGGATAGATTTGTAAATGACAATAACAAGCTAATACGTGGCATTTTAACGTCACAACGACTTGATAAAGAAGTTGTGATCGTTGAAATGTTAAGCTAGCTATTAAATAATCGACTTGGGATGACAATAAAAGAACTTTAAAATGTTTTGATTTTACAAGACAAAAATTTAGCTTGTAAGTTCAAATTAAATTAAAAAATATAATTATTTCTATAAAAACATATTGTCATTTTACTTTTAATTATAAATTTATTAATGTAGCACAAATGTTATTCATGAAACCTCAAATTATCAAATTGATATGTTTTAGATTTTAAGTGAAAAACATCTTAAATATTTTTTTTAAAAATTTGGCATTTGATGATTTCTTTTAATTTTTAATATTTTATTTTCAATAATTTTTTTATTTAATTTAATAATTATATAATCTAGTTTTATTGGCATTAAAGTTCATAGTTACTTTGTTGTTAACCTAAAATTGATTTAAGTTAATTTTATTCAGTTAATTGATCTAATTAACTTTAAATTTAAAGTTAATTTTTTTTACCTTCAATAATTAAATTTGAAGTTTGCCTCAATTGTTTTAGGTATTATACTCTCTTTTTTAGAGATTTTTTGAACACTCTAATTTAAAAAAACCTAGAAATAATTAATATAATTATTCTTTGATATGTTTTTGTTTCCTATTTAATAAGAATTTCATCCTTGAAATTTAGAATAATGATACTTTGCTTTTCATATCCTTTGCAAAATCATAAGTAACTTTTATTCCTATTGAATTGTCCATTGGATATTGAACATCAAAATCTCTTTATTCTTTAGCTTCTTGATTTCCCTCGCCAATATCTATAATATTTTTTTCTCATTCCTTAAATTTTGCTTTAATTCTATAATAATTGAGTTAAAGTTAATCACATTTAATGAATCTTCCACATGTTTTATTAGACAATAAATATAGAACATATTATTTATTTCAATTAGTGTTATTAGTAATCTCATTTTATAAACAACTTCATCAATCCTTTTGATTATTTGGAAATGACCCCTATTCTTCGTTTTGATTTCTCTCCCTTGCCTAATCTTGTGACCACATTTTATAATGTTGACTTTAACAAAGGCATAATTTCTCTCTTGATATTCTTCATTTTTATGGTTAAAGTTATAGAACTTATTTTGGCAACATTGTGCTTTTTTAATCTTCTCTTTAATTAATTGCACTTCTTTATACTTTTTTATACTATTTCTTGCCCCATTAGTGGCTTTTCTAATTTGTCATACCAATAAGATAGAGATTAGCATTTTCTTCCAATATAATGCCTTAAAATGAGCCATTTCTATACTCTATTAATAACTACTATTGTATGAAAATTCAATCAATGGTAAATATAAGTTCTAATTTTTATCAAAGTATAGTATACATAATCTTAACATACATTCCAAAGTCATGATTATCCTTTTTACTGATCACTTGTCTAAGGATGGGAAGTCATGCTAAAGTTTTGTTGTGTTCTGAGCACCTTTTAAAAATTCCTTAAAAATTATGAAATAACCTTTGAATGATCACTTACTATAGACTTTGATACTTCATGTAATTTTACTATATAAACTATGTATATTTGTGCCAATTTGTTTTCTCTAATAAATGGTTACAATTGGTAAAAATTGCATCATTTTTTAAGTTTGTCTTAAATTACCTAGATGGAATCCCATCCTTGATTAATCATAGTTAAACTCACCACAAAAAAAATCCATAGATATTTTTTTCCTTTTTTTTAACTAGTATATGAAAAGGTTGTAATAATTCATTGAATTTCTAATATACTCTCTTAACATATTAATTATGAGCTTAATTCTAAGTTCATTAAATCTAAAATTATGAAAAATTTTAAAAGAGGTGACAAAATGATGAAAATTGTCAGAATAATCCCAGGTAGTAAGAACCACGCATGTAGATGCTCGGTGTAGGCTCCTGTTATAGCACATAGGTCAAGCACCACATGTGGAGGTATAGGTGTGCACAAGAAAAGGTGCGACACACTAGATGCCCATGTGCATTAGGTACGCGTGACCATACAAATTGACGCATGTGCGATGATCGTGTGTGCATCAGTCAATTGCTTTGCATGCAATAGGTGAATCTATCACGTTGACACATTTATTGCACAGGCAACAAGGCTTGTTAGCATGCGAGAACAATACTCTAATGCACGAATAGTGTCATGGAGTTGTCTTCTATAGTTAACATGATCATTATTGTGCGAAAAAACACATGTTTCTTATTAGAAATTAAAAATATTATATATTATGTAATAAAAAATTATGTCTAACATTTAACATGTAAAAATAATGAATGATTTAATTTAAAACTTTGTGAATTCAAGAACTTTTAAAAGAGAAATTTTGAGAAATTCAATCTTCTTCCAATAAAAGCTCCCTTCTCTTTATTTTCTTCTTTAGTTTTTTATCATTCTCATGCGTCAACTTTCGTTGTTATGACTTTCAAAGGAAAGTCTATTATTGATGACTTGGGGCAAGAATATCTTGTAGATAAACCACTTGTTGATGGTTTGATCACTTATATAGTCCTAGATATCTTACTTCATTATTGGTTATTAATTGTTTTCACATTCTAATATATCTTCATCATTCTAGGATGTAACATATGTCTAGATCCATGTGCTTCCCTTAGCAATATTTTTCTTTTGTGATGATACATATATTTTATTTTGTAGTATGCTATGTGATTATCTTTGTTCAAGTAAAAATCAGATTCCTCAGTTTTTAATAGTTTGGGATTAATCTTTTGTACTTTTTCATCATTATCTTGGAAATTTTTGATATTTTGCAACCAATCTATTGTATCCACAACTTGAGTAATTGTTCTCCTATTTAAAGCGTACATAACATTCATTTGTAAACTATTCAATTTGATGTGTAATTGTGTTTCCCCTAATTTGACATTCAATTTATTCAAGCTTACATTTTTACTCAATGCATTTAATATCAAGTTGGTTTTTTTAAATGATATATTAAGTCTTTATTGTAATTCTTTGTTAACTTCAACTAATATCTTTATCTTTGATTTTTTATTTTTGGCATAAAAATGCACTTAAGACTCTAATTACTTAAATATACTTAAGTCCTTGTTTCAAATATATAGTGCATCCAAATTTTTAAAGCAAATATGATAGTCACTAGTTCAACATCATGCATGAGATATACTTATAATTGTCTTATTTGGCAGCATGTTCTATGACCATACCACTTTGCACTAACATAGCACTTAATCCTTGTAAACATGCATAGGCATATACTTGAAACTCCTCATCTTTTATAGATAAAGCTAATATTAACCCTGAACTTAGTTTCATGTTTAGAGTTTGAGAGCTTTTCTCACATTTGTTAACCAAAATGAGTCGAACTAGCATCTATGTTAGCTTAGTCAAAAGGTATAAAAAACCTTTGAAAAAATTTCTATAATTCTCATCTAACTCTAGAAAACTCTTAATCTTAGTAACCTTAGCCCAATCAGTTACTACTACCACTTTGTGTGCATGTGCATTTATTTTTTCAACATTAATTGTTTGTCCTAAAAAGGAGACACTTGTTCACCAAAAATTATATTTGGAGAATTTTACAAATAAGTAATACTCTTCAATTTTTGCAATATTATATCTAAATCCATAGTATGTTCATGCTCTATATGGGAGTACTAAGATATTATCAATAGATAATATAAGAAAGTTATATAGTCGCTAAAAATATAATGCGTTAAATCCATGAATATAGCCATTGCATTTATTAATTCAAAAACACGTAATAAAACTTATAATGACTGTATTTTGTCTTGGATGTATTTTTTTTGGCTAATCTTCCTGTTATATTTTCAATTTATGAACTTCTAAATCATAAATCAATTTTAAAAAATACCTTAACTCCTTGAAGTTGGTTAAATATTTAATCTGAGGTAAAAAATGCTTACTTTTCATGGTGATTTGATTCAACTCTTTATAGTCTATGTAGATATGTAGACTTTCATCATCTCTTTTGATAAATAATATTAGTGCACCTCATAGGGAGTTGCTTTACCTAATAAAATCATTGTTTAAAAGTTTTTTTATTTGTTTCATCATTTCTTTTAATTCTTTGAGTACCATTTTGAATGGTTCCTTCAATATATTGGTTTGACTTCAAGCATTGATTTGAAAACCAGTTTAATTACTTAATTAGCTAGTGGCACTTAAAAATTCTTTGGAAACACTTTCATGTACCTGTAACATCCTTAAATCTTCAAAATTAGGTATAATTTAAATTATCTTGTAAAATATTTCAAAATATTATAAAATAAAGTATTTAAAAAGATAAAAAATAAATATATAATTAGATAAAGCTTGTCAATATGAGTCTATTGAAGATTATTTTGTCTCGATCAGAGTTCATTTTGAATTATTGTGAATTATCAAAGTTAATAATCATAAATAATATTTTATTATTATTATTTAAATTGTTAAATATACCTGAAGCTATTGATTTAGGATTTACAAAAACCAAAATTCTTTTCTTCTTCCTCTCATACTAGATGCAAAACCTAAGGCTCTTTTTCATGCAAAAGGTGCATCCAAGGGAAAAGAAAGCTTATATTAGGTAAGAATACTCAATTTCCTTGCATCCTCTCAAGTTCATCATTAAATATTTTATTTTCAATTATTATTTTTATTTAATTTAATAATTAAATAACCTAGTTCTACCTTGCATTAAAGTGCATAATTACTTTGTTATTAACCTAAAATTAATTTAAATTAATTATATTCAGTTAATTTATCTAGTTAGTTTTAAATTTAAATTTAATTTTTTTACCATCAATAATTAAATTTAAAATAAATTAATTTATGCCAACTAATGTTTTATTAATTATAATTTAAAGATTGAATTTCTCTTTAAAAACTTCAATTCTAATTTAGTAAATGTAAAAATTTGAATGTAAATTTATTAAATACTAATTTGTTTGATTTTTTAACTTAGTTTGAAATTACTATTTTAAAAAAAGTTCTTAAGGAAGTAGAGCTAATTTAATTTTCTAAATAACTAATCATTGAAGGTTAAGGTATAAAATAATTATAAAAAAACATAAAAGAGAGCAAGAGCACAACACTCACATTTCTAAAAACTCAAAAATTGATCTATCAAATTGACAACACCCACCTCTCATCATTGATGCACCAACTTTGTAAGAAAGCATCTCCCAAAGGTGTCTATAAGCTCTCATTTTTTTTTGGAAATCTCACATACACAAAATGTCCTAAAGATACTAAAAATGTCCTAAATATAGTCCACAAAATAGATTGTTGCTAACAAATATTATTTTTCTATATCCCATTTTCTTTGCATTGAGAGTTTGCTATACATTGCGAAGTAACATTCTAGGCACTAATTTCATATTGGGGCACTGGTCCAATGGGTTGCTAGTGCTTGCCCAGTAAACACAGGTCTGCATCCATCAGGTAGGTTTTGACTAGTCATGAGCCTAGCAAAATAAACACATGAGCCAAAACTCAAACAAATGGTCATATTTACTTTCTAAGCTCCTCAAGTTTTCCTAATTTTGTCAAAATATGACACCAATTACAACTTATTTTGGTTATGTGATTTGTTATTAACCTAATAATGATTATTCCTTTCCATAATAAATAAATACATAACACAAATGGGCATCCACATTTAAAACAAAATAGTTCAATAAAATAAGCAATGCAAAAAATTCTTAAAAAAATGATAGCTACATTAAAAAATATCAAGCCAAACCCTAACACAGTGTATTATAATATGAATGCATGATGTTAATGTTGATGCTTTGGTCATTGCATTACAAGTTTGATTACAATAAAAATATTATATATATATATATATATATTATTAATAAAAAGATAACATTACAAAGGTGCATTATTTAACATTAAAAGCAAATGTTTAATTAGTAAATTGAGTCAGGGCCATGGTGAAATGTTCAACATTATATTCATTAATCAATATGACTATGTGTGACAAGTATGGATGGACATATATGTTTTATTTAGAAGTTAGTTGCCATTATTATAGTTTGACGAGCCATTACATGAATAGTGACTGAGTCTTTGTAGAAGTACAATGAAGCAGTCATTTGTGTTTGAAGAGCCAATGAAACAGATAGTGAATGATCATATATACTTAGCTAAGAGAAGCCAAACTATACGAAGCACATAGCAAAATTCGATGATTGTAATGATTCAAAGTGGACGACAATTGTCATCGTACACATATGATGATGATATAATTTCTTTTTAGGTTGTTATTCAAGTATGGTAATGCACAACAGATGAGTCCAAATTTAGGAGTAGCATAGAGTATATATCATTGAAGAATAATGCAGGGAGCATCTATGTCCAAAAATACACAAAGATGAACAACAAAGGTTTCATGTATCACCCATTCGATGGAATGTGGGTGAAAGCATTATGGAACCATGCCTTCTAGTGTGCATATATGCTGGAATGTGGGGTTGTACATGTCTAATGATTTGTAATAATGAGCAATATCTAATGAGGGTACTGACATTATGTTACAAAATGTGATCGTCCTAAGATGATACTAGTAGCAATAACTAGCAGGGTTTTTTAAGTTCAAAAAATGTACTAAGTGATGCCCATCAACTTATTGGATGAAGACTATTGTGCTAAGCTACATCATTAAATATGAATGCCATCTCTCAGGTCATCTTGTATGCTCAGTTTCAGTACGTTTTATGACATCTGAATGTAGGTTATACTAACTTCCTTTAGTATAATGATTGCTTTATAATTGTACATTTGGTTGATATCTTTTCTTAACATACCACTTTAGCAAGGGTCATTATTTCTTTGTTTTCCTCGTTTTTAATATAGTTTCATGTAATGCAAATACTATAGCCTCTCCACAACTGTCCACTATGAAGATTTTAAGCTTAAAAGCATATTAATTAAGTTAGAACATAAAAGATCTATGATCATTGAGTCAATTTCTAAGCAATGAACCATTGGAGACTCATTAAAATGTAAAGTATAATAGCATATAGTGTTGAATTTGTATAAGCCAATTCAATAAAATAATAGAGCACATTTTAATTTACATCTCAAATGAGTATGACTACTTTAGTTTTGTTTTGTTTGAACTACCTACTAATATTTAATTTTATAGAATTTATTGGAGGTGGAGTATATGAGAAACTTTGATAATAATTAATCTTTTGAATTTAAAAAGAAACAATAATCCCAATTGCTTCAAAGCTTGATCTACTGGTTGTGTTTGAATCATTGATAAGCCTTAAAGATAGTAATATATTAACTATTGATATTCTTAATCATCTCTCCTTCTATTATAATTTCCTCTCCTTCTATTATACTTTCCAAATCTACCAGTAGATTAACATAAGAATGAGTGATACGACTTCCTTATTAGTCGAGCTACCATGTGCCATTATTGATTTAAGAGCAAAATAATTAGTTTTGATATCCTAGCTTTATTTTCTAAAGTCATACCATAAAATAAAAATATTATATTATTTTATTAAATTTTATCTTTATAATTTTAGATCATGTATTTTAAGATCAAACAATTTAATTTATAGAAGAGCTTGATTAATTCTCTTTAGTAATCCACAAGTGAAGACTAATTAAGGCATGTTGATGACTTTGCTTAGGCATGGCTCAATTTTCCAATCTTGGAACCAAAGAATGTAGCTCTTAGTAGAGTGATTACCTTTATAGTGCTTATGTTCAACTCAATAAATTAGCTAGAATTGTTAAATCCCTCACTTGATACTCATGTAACACAGATTTGCATTTATCTCACTCTTAAATTTGTTAGAAGTCATTATCTCATCACATGAGTTAAACAATGAACAACTAACTAGTTAAAAATGAGGGGTTAAGGTTTAATTAGTAAAATCAATCTTAGGATCATCCTATATCAAGTATTCTTTAAAACACAATTGACACAAGCTTTGTTCATAATATGCATAATGATTGCACTGAATAATTTCATTTATCAAATTAGTACAATCTACCACTTGCTCTATCTTAGTATAGGTTTTAGATAATACTAAATGTTGTTTATGTATAATGTTCTCATATTACTATATGATCATCTATTTAACTTAGGATAATATATGGTAAATCCTTTTATTGACTATGTATGAAACCAAGATATGATTTGTTTATTTAGCAAATTCTAGTATCATACATTATGAAGAAATGTTTTGCATGTGTATAATCAAGTTTTCTTATATAACAGCTTAAATAACTTTGGATAAAAAATGTTAAAATGACATCATATAAATATAATCATGTATATCATATGAGTATGATCATCCTATAAAACTAGAACTATTACATTTAATATCATCATACAAATATATTATCGGTATCATACAAGTATGAAGTAAACCATCTATTACACTCAAGTAAATGGTCAAGGTGAAATACTATTATATTGATATGATCCCACATATCATACCTATATGAAGTTTCCCAACACCTACGAATATAGTACTTTGTAAAAAAAAATCATTATATGCTGATGACCTACTTATCAAACACATACAATCATCATTCAACTAAAGTAATAAATGTATCATACTCTAGAGATCACCTAGTACAAATATCTAATAACCTAAGAGAAGTTTTTAGTGTGTGTTGAGAATGCACAATGTATAGAATGATGACTAGTTTCGTACTTGTATGATAAATTTTAAGTAAGTACAATACCCATGTCATATAGATGCATTTCCAAGGTAATCTTTCCTTAATGCTTATCACCTTTGTCAATTTTTGTATTATAATAGTATGATCAAAACCCTGAGGCCTATAATAACTAGTTTGATCTTCTTGAAAATGTGTTTTTAGTCATTGGAAGTTTCATAAATGGTCTTAAGTAATTAAATGGTAAAAATAAGAGGATACTCACATGAGAATAGTCTAATGAACTAACTTGCAAATCATTAAGAAGAGAAAATAAGAGTTGTGGGTTTTTGGTCATACATTATGAAGAAAGTCTTCGACTTACTATATTATTGTGCCATTCTTGCATCATCCTCATGTTGTTTTATCAAAGACTCTTATCTTAACTTACAAATTTTTTTTGTATCATTAGATATAATGTCATATTATTTTCATAAGTGAAAGATATAGATTTTTTTAGATGTATATTTATACAAGTGATGTAATACTTTAATGGCTATTATGTGACTCTTTGTTTAGGTTGATTCTTATCTAGTTATGATAAAAAAATTACTTATTTGTGTAGGTTGACCTTTACATAGTTATAACAAAAAAAGAGTCAATTTAATAGAAAAAAGGGAGTGAATTTAATAGAACCCTAGCCATTTGGTTAGAGATAGATGTAGATTTGGGTGTAGATTGAACCACCTAAAAAACTCTTTATTTATCTTTTTTGTTTGATATTTCTTAGCTTCCTATTCATACAAAGAATTTTCAAAACTAATCCATCATTTGCTAAAAGTAATTAGTAATCATTTTCTAATCACCATAAACTTAAGTTGCAATATATTTTATTATTGCAACTAAAAGAACACAATTTGCCTCCCTCTTGTAAGCATCACATTACATCAGTTCATATAAGAGGAAAGATAAATTATAACTTTTCCAAAATCAACATGCCAAGATCATGAATTATGTTGAAGTCTTTTAATATGATTACTCTTTAGTTCTTTGAAGCTTTACCTTAATTTTTAAATTTAGTTGTGTGAGGAGTATGATAAAGTAAAAACACCAAAAAGTTTAGGTGACTCACTCCCATACAATTTTATGTCTACCCTTAATCCCAAAATATTTGGCTTATATTATCAAAACCTTTTGCAAAAGCAAGTAGATAAAATGCTCACATTAGAATGAAAGACTTTATAATTCATTATCCAAAAAAGTTTATAATATTGGAGTAAACTACAAAGTGTAGACAAAAGACCAAACAAATAAATCTAAAGTATTAGGTACAACAACCTAAAAAGGGTTTAAGAAAATAAGAATAAAGGCTTGCTAAAAGAATATATAAGAATTACCAAATATAATCAAGAGCTTATAAGATGAAGGCATGAAGATAATGTTAAAAATGTAGAAGCACCTTGATAAGGGAATGCAATTCTTGAATACTTTGTAAAATTCCTCTTAAATGCACTTAAATTAACCCAAAATAATTTTGACTTGATTGCTTAACAATAAACTTTATAAATGTAGAATATAAAATAAAAAGGCATGTCCGAAGACTTAGAAATAATTTAATAAGATCAATAACCTATTGTCAATGCTTGGATTCCTTTTTATAAGTACAAAATCTCAGAAGGTCCCATAAAATCATAGGCATGATATGTTTGAAATAAAAATGTGTTTGTGTGCAAGCAATAATTAAGAAAACCTTCAAATCAATCTCTAAAATAAGTCCTTAGGAAGACAGAGTGCACTTCCTATGAGTAGTAGACTCATGCAAACTATTAGAGTTTCTCATTCATCCTTCATGTCCTTGAAGTTTTATGAAGATTAGATAACTTGAATACTTTCTAAGCCACTACATAATATGTGATCACCAAGTCTACCTAGTTTGAGTATAACCTATAGAACATGTTAAGTAAAAATATTAGATCACCACAATAAACGCTAAAATAATTTATTATCATAAAAAATAATTGTTGTCTTTTAGACTAATAGGGTTTAGCATAAGGTTTAATCTCTAATAAGCTAGGATCAATCAATAATCATAGAATCATATAACAGTGGACAACATCTAGGTAAGTTGTGTAGTTAACTACTATCAGGGTGCATCTGTGCCCTACTCCACAAGATCGAACTCATCAATACGGACGTGTGCTCAATGTGCTACATTCTTTCACTTGTGCACCTGCACCTCAGTGAGCAATGCTTAGCCAGGTGTTGTAGCTCACACTCTGATGCACTTGCAACATGTCTTGGTGGGTGATCCTATCGCTTCATGCCATGTAATCAATTTTCATCATTTTTCATTATTTTGTCTCCTTGATTTTTTCTACCATTCTGCACTCAATGACCTTAGAAATGATTTTCCTAATCATAACTCTTCTTTTTGAGATTTCAATCCCATAGAATCTTCTTTATTGAATTAAAGTTTGGTTATCTTCTTTATGAGGTTGAGACATTCATTAGTATAATCAAATGGTTTCTTAGATTTTATTAGTATAACATATCTTTAGTAAGTGTTTGCTAATCTCTTCAATTATTTATCACAAATAACAATCCTTGTCGATGCTTCTTTATCTTGAGTCAGAAGGAAGTGTTGTCCATCTTTCATGAATTGATATTATTGTGCTAGTCAGTAATAGTCAACATCTTAATCCCACAAGTAGGGATTTTCTAATATAATCTAGCAGACTTCTTGAGATACAACTTTACATATAATCTCATTAATAAACTATTAAATGATATTAAATTTTATCTTTCATTATACTTTAACTCTCACTTAGAGTCATTATGAATCACCTCTAAAGAATAAGATCTTAGATGTGATGTAGTCTCTAACTTTAGTTTTTATGCAAGACTTTTTGATATTAGATTCTTCTCACTCCAAGTTTAAATAATTATACTAATAAGTTCTTTGTTCACTTGTATTTGATTAGTAAAGAGTTCTTCTACTTATTTTGTTTTATGTGATATCTTATTTGAACTCATCAAAAGAAATAAGGTTTCATCTACTTAAAGAGAAATTTTAGATACCTTTTTAGTCTCCATTGTAATGAGTACTTTATCATTCTTAAACTCTTCTAAACACTATTCATGGTGTGAATAGGATAGAAAACTAGGGCTTGCTTAAGAGCCAAAGTTGAGGGGCTTTCCTATTATACATTTAGCAATTTCATCAGTTTATTTGCATCTTTGATTTTAACAGTAATGGTGTATTTTATTAATGACATTGATTTTGTACTTTTTTATACATTGGATTGTATTATTATTGAACTTTGATATTAGTATCTTTTACATTTTTTATATGTTGGATTTTTAGACTTGTAGATTATCTCTAAGCATGATTTTTTATTGGCATCATATGTGATTTGTATTATAAGTTTACAAGTTGCTTTGGTATCATGTAGATGAAAATATGATTGGTGGGTGCCTAGGGTGAACCATTTCATTATTAGTTAGGGGACACATTAGTAAATGATATAGTTTATTTTAGATAGCACATCATGAGCTTGTTGGTCAAATTGGGGAATTGTAACTCTCACTTTACATATCTATCCTGAGAGTGAAAGGTGGCTAGCCAGGTATATTGATTGGTGCATGAGTTTCATTTCACCTAAAGACTTGATAAAAAGAAAACCTTTTGTATTATAAAGCTAGGTATGACACAATTTAATCCCTAAGATACATAAGTATGTAATCCTGACAAGTAGGCTACAAAAAGAAAACTACTTTCATGTAAGATAGCTTTAATAATCATATCAACAACAATATGGGATTTATGAACTACATCATTCACATGAATACAAATAGCTCTACTTTGGCTAACATTTGCCCTTCTTTCATATGTAGAGAAATCCAACCAATTGTGGCAAGCTGGTTCCCTTCCTAAATTAAAGAGCTAAAACCATCCCTTACTCTACTAGTCACCCAACATCCTTTTGGCAAACTAACTATGTTTCATAGAAAAACCTTGGTGCATAGTTGGTAGCCCATGAACCCATGTTGGCTCAACTCAAGATTTGATGATAAAAACTTAATCATGTGAAGTAATAATGATTATCTAGTGTGTGTACACAATATGTATTAAATAAGTAATCATTGGAAGAATTACTTGAAGATTTTGTGAGATCAATTGAACATCATATTTACATCATGAGGAAGAGCTTAAGAAAAAAAAGAAATAGAGCAACAAGCTAAGATGTTAATGTTTAAGATTTTTTTAATGATTGATTGGTAGAGTTGGCAATGCATTACATTACAATGCAGGTTTTTAAAAATTAAAAAATAGTCTTTGCATATTTTGAAATTTAAATTGGATCATAAAGATTTAAAGCTTTAGGCACCTCAAGTACTCAAAAAAGTTTCTTAAATGAATGATCATGTTAAGTTAAATTAATAGAAGGATGTCTATTCATTCATCAAACTTTAATGAATTGTTTGTTTAAGTGCTCAGTCAACATCTGATTCTCTAATGGGAAAGATCTATTACTTAATTTTAGGTATCATTGGAATATTTTGTCAAAGGATCATTTGAGCGTCTAGTTGGTAATTTGATGGTTGGAACAATGAAAATCAGATCATCTGATTACTTAGTTTGATAAATAAAGTAGTTGGCTCACCAAATCAAACATCTATAGGGTGACCCTCTAATAAGCTTATGATGATACATCAATTAATGGGTCTAAAGTTGGTTTAATTGTCTAATAAATTTAAGCTAAAAATGAGTTCATCAAACCATCTAATGGATAGTCCAATTTTCACTAGATAAGGCATCTTCTAGTCAGACAAACAATTTGTTGAAATTTTAAGATCAAAATTAAATTGATTGGAGTGTTTGATGGCTCAATTAGAAATTTTAACTACGTTCTTTTTGACTAGTCTAGCTAACAAGATTTTGATTTTTCCAAGACAATCTATTCCTAATAGCCACTATAACATTAAGCAAGACTTAGAAGGTTGGTATTGAACATTTAACATGTTTAGAAAGTTTAAACAGCTACCTTTTCCCTAGAAATAAAAGGTATTTCACAACACATAAAAATACATACGACTTTCACTACAATCAACTTTTTGAACTCCAATTAGCAAGATTTTTCTTTACATAAAAAAAACTACATACAATGCAAAAGCTTTTTGTACTCAATAAGTATCTTTTATTCTATAAGCTTTTCTATGGATTTATTTTTGAACTATCTCCTCTTAATCTAGGATTATTTGTATGCATTACTTTATTTTTTAGAGAATTTGTGTAAGCTATTGTTGTTGTTATTACTATTCAAAGATTTGCTAGGTCCAAGGAATTTTTCAAAGGTTCTTACTCCAATCCTTATGTGGAGACAGAGATTTGCTCAATCTAGGGAAGGATTCAAAGGTGCCTACTTTAAATCCTTTGTAAAGAGAGAGATTTACTAACTCTAAGAAAAGATTTAAAGATGCTTGCTCTGAGTATTGTATGGAGGGAGTAAGGAGCTTATTGTTTTGCCTAGGTGAAAAAGCAATGACAAAGGATTCTCTATCAACAATTGCAAATGAGGGAAGAAGAGTATGCATTCAAGCAAGTTTTTTTAAGGTGGATTGTGGTACTATAGCATCACTATGAGAATTTTCTTATTATTTGTAACCTTTTATTTTAAAAATCCTTTTGGAATAGAATTTTTTTAAAAACTAAAGCTAAGTACATTTTTTTGCAAAATAACTAAAACATAGTCTTTATTGCAAATAGACAAACCAAATTATAGCATCGTTCTTATATTAGAATATGAAATAAACAAAAACAAGTTACCATATTATTAATACTAGATCATGTATTTATAACAACATTTATTACTACCCAAGTATTCCTATCCTAATCCTTCATCATGTAAATAAAAATAACTAAAATTGCTAGTGTGCCAACCACACTCTTTGCACCATTAGAGCCTTGTAAAGTTCATTTATTTTGCTTATAATATAAGCCAAAAAATAGATTAAGCCAATCAGGACAAGCTCAAGAGATAAACATTATATAGTCTCGATACAAAATATCACAAAATTAGAGTTATATCATGTGTTGGATCCATATCTCATTCATGTGAGATAATAAAGGGACATATATTACAAATATTTAAAAATAAATTTGTACTAAGAATAAACTAAAGAAACATTTTAATGGAATCTTTATTCCTTATTTCCCAAATTTATTTTCAATTGATATCTTGGCTTTTCGGATTCATAGAACCTATGTTATTTATTTCAATTCTAATCCTTAACCTTTATAAATCATAAAATCTATGTTCTTTATTTCAAATCAACCATTGACCTATATAAATAATAGAACCCATGTTTCAATCAGTTGATCTTTATAAAACACAAAACCCATGTTCTTTATGATATAGAGTTTCATCTCTAGTATTCAGGCTTAATTAACTAGGCTAACCCTTCCATCTCTTGGTGTAACTTTGTAGAATTTCTCTCTAACTTGGGTTATATCCTTCATTAGTCTCCTTAAACTAGACCCACACTACTAGGATCATTAGTACCCTTGTGCCTTTCCTAATAAGCTTCCACTAATAGGGAGATGTGAGGCACACCAAGAAAGGTGGATGAATTAATGTCGTGAGTTGTTATAAATGCTTTTTGATAAACCAATTAACTTAATAAAACTTCAAGAACATGTAATGAATGAGATAAACCCTCTTGAAATTTTCACAAAACATTAAAATTATCAGAAGACTACACCTTTGTTTTATGTTATATAAAAGCAATAAGTGAAATAAAGAATATCCAAAGGAGACATAAATTTTAGGAGGTTTGACACAACTTCAAGCCTATGTCATTCCCTAAGAAATAGGCTCATGCACCACTAATCCAGGTTCCTTCTTTGCTAAAGTTAGGTGGAGAAACCTAATTACAAACAATGATTTTCTTAGAATAATAACAACCTAAATCTACTCTGCACTCTATAGCTTAGAATAAGACAAAGAAAAACAAAATTACACGAACCAAAAACACTGCACTAACTTGCGAAACGAATTGAATATACTCATAAAATTACACAATCCAATGGATTATAAAATAGAGTTATCACTTGAAATAAGAGCTTGTGATGCAAATGATGAATGATGTTTGTTAGTATGGATTTATATCTTTCACTTAATAAAATGCTATTTTAGTAGAGTCTTTTTAAGTATCTCTCATAATGCACACAAGGATGTGATAATTAGCTGCTATAGTAAGTGCTTAGATTTCCTATGTACTTATTATCAATTGATCTCTCAATTTATCATCTCTCATTACCCATTAGTTTCTTATGTGAAGATGGGGTTTATATAGTATTTACAATGAATAAGACCCTCTTATAAAGATAGCAATGGCTCTTTAATTGTTAATTTTTCTTTTAAGGCATGTCTAGATTAAGTTTTACTTGACAATTTCTCTCAAATGCTGTGAACTAGTATCCTTAACTAATCATACTGTAAGATAAAAATTATAACATTGTATGAAAGTTTCATGATAATGTAGGTTTAATGCTCGATTTGAAGATTATATCTATGTTTTTTTAAGTATTCATAATGTATTTACTTTGAATAAGTGGTACTATACAATAAATAATATCATATCATACAACATTATTAGGATATTTATACTTTATAGATCACTCTATGTTCTTGCTTTGTCAAATTGTTTGATCGCCTATATTTAGTTTAGCTGAACAAATCCTATTGTTTGATTATATGATCATATAATCTAATTTCTATAAATACTATAGATCAACCTAGATCAAACAATATGATATCTTGATTGTATAATTCACAATATGTTAATTGTATTATACAATCAATTCAATTTTAATTATTTTAAGATTTACTTTCACAAGTCAAATTCTATTATTCTTAACTCATCTTACAAAGTCATGCACTTAAATCCACAAGGTAAGTTGATTTCAAATTAAAAACTCTAAGTACATGAAAATAGAGGTTTAGGTATTAGGGCTAGCTCTTGAAGTGATATGCAAGTAGTCTTGTGAGTGAAGTGTAAGCTCTTATGTATAGACAGTAACTTAGTTTTAGTCCTTATATGTATCCTTAGAATTATAAGGCCTTGATTGCTTATAGACATATGCTACTATCTTTTTCTTCAATTGTATAATTAGATGACATCTTCTCCTTTTCCTTTAAGTGTCTTAGCTTGATGATCAAAGGGTTATTATAACAGTCCACATTCTTTTTTAATAAAATTTAAGATATAATAATCCTTTGAATTAAGCTAATATAATTATGATGAAACATGTTTTGATGTTGTAAGATCAAATTCTTAAAATATGATATTTATACATAAAAATATTAAAATATCTATGAATTTTTTAAAATATGTCATAATTGTAACTTGGCCAAAACTATTATTGTAGCATACCATTGAAAGAAAACTCTTTAAGACTGGTCCAATGGTACTAAGTTTGAAATTTTTTGAGACCTAAGTAATTAATTATGAATTTCTAAAGAATTAGGATATAAATATAATTTTTATAATTTAGTGAGGATATATTTATAACCTTTGTTATAAAAAAATGTTTTAGAATGTGGTGGTGATTGCAATAAATTATAAAAAGCTAGATTCTTGTGATAACTACAATTAATTGAGTCAAGTTAAGTAAAAAACTTACTTAGTTACCACCTTATCTCTTACATATGCAACAAAGGATGGTTTTCCCACTACTTGAGGCTTGAGTATAGAGGGCAATTAGTGAAGGAGAGGAAATAATCAAATAAGGAAAGGAAATCGTGTTGCTGAAACATAAGGGAGGAACTTGGAAGTAAGAAGTATGAATTTATGTGATTCTTTTGTTAAATTCTGTTTAGTTTTTTTGAAAATAAAAGTTTATATATGTTGCGTTTTGATTAAAAACCATGCTTAAGATGGTTTGCATGGTATGGAATGAGTTGGACATGGTTTAGAGTAAAATTAAGAGAGCTAGATTGAAGAACCTATTTACATATGCATATTGTACAAGTATGATGGGCTTTATTATATGATATGATCATGAAGTTGAATGAAGAGTGAACCATTATGTAATGAGATATAAAGGGGTTAACTTGCACATATTAGGAAACAAGAAATAATGAAATATAAATATATGAAATTTTAAAAGGAAAACTTATAAAAGATATCCATCTAAGACAATCTTAACCCAAAAAAGATAGTGAGCAACATAAGAGTTGCTCCATAGGCTAAGACTGCAACCTCTTTAGCAACACAAAAATATACATTGGAAAGAGGTTTGATAATATCAATCTTGAATAAAGCAAATAACAATATAAATGTTACATGAGCACAAAATTAAAGTTATAGAATAATTTTATTATATTAATAAAAAAAATTCTAAAGTAATGTGACAATTGCTCACAAAAGAAAGACATTCTAAATACTAAGAAAACTCTATCAATTGAAAGGGAAATAAAGATGTAAACTCAAGATTTTCATATAAGAGAATTTTCTAAAAAAGAAAGTGATGATGAAAGAATCTAGGCACTAATGTTAACCATGGTGAGAGAATGAAGAACTTTGATTTTTATTAATAATGGTATGAGAATGTTCATGGTTGAGTCGATGATAGACTGACATGATGTCTCATCTCTTGGGCCTTACACCCCTCCTCCAAATACCATAGACTTAACAAGTTAACACATCAAATTTTTTATTATAATCAAGTTTAAGATCTTAGCAAAATGCAAAAGAAAATAAAGAAATTTTTTAGTAATTAAATTGATCGTAGTAAGGGCACTCCACCTAATTAATAGAGATCATAGGGAGGTACATGGGTAAAAGCATTGACATATTGAAACTCCAAAGACACATAAGTAATATAAAAGAACATTAAATTAGCTAGAAAATAAAAAATAATCTATTGAATGATTGAATGTCTTAAGCCTTCAAACCTCAAACTAATCTTGGAAGCTTTAAATTAGCTACCATAAGATGTTCCTAAATAGCTTTGCTAAAATTTTCCTTTATTTTGGTAGTTAGGTCCATGAAGGCTTGACTGATGTTGTAGGTCAATAACAAGCACATGGGTTCATGGGTCATGTAGTCATTGGCTAAAGTTTGAAGCAAGTCATGAGTTAAGTGATAGGTCAACACTAACTCGAGTCTAAAGGAGGTAGCAAGTAGCAAGTCAAGAGCTGTATCAAACAAGATTGAGTTTTAGGTCAGTGTAGGTCATGGGTTTCACAACTTGCAAGCAGAGGTGAGAGACCCGTGCATGGAAGTGGGTTTCAATAATTTGTGAGCAGAAATAAGAGGCCTATTCCTAGAAGTAGGTTGCAAGAACTCGTTAGTGGCCATGAGTGAATTGCTCACAGAAGTAGGTTGCATAAACTCACAAGCAGATGTAGGCCAATAAAGATGGGCTTAGCAATAAGTGAGACTTGTTGACAAACAATAGGCTTAATGGGTTGTAGGTGGTTGTCCAATGACAAAATATAGTTTAAGAGAAAAATATGATTTTGAAATTTACTTTTGAGATGAAAATTTACTACATATGAAAAATAAATCCAATAATCATTTGAAACTACTAGAGCACACATGAATGGATCCGTTACATGAAAAATGTTGAATGCAACTTGTGTCCCAACAAGATCAGCTTAAAATTAGTGTGAACAAAGGATTAGGTCTGTATGATGAGCTATCATATAAGGTCTTGCAAATATAATATTAGACAATTACTTAGGTCATACTAGTCTAAAGGGCTATGCGATTACAAGTTTGAGTTGTTTTTATTATATAAGGACAAAATGGAGATCATACTTATTTGATGTGGTATTTGATATGCATAATATATTATAGTAGTTGTCAAATGTAGAATCATACAATAGATTATTATGCATATACCATGGTTAGGATCATATGGTATGACCCTAACAATTGTATTATACCATTTAGAATGGAGAGATATATTGATTTCAAAACTATTATTTATATAACATAACAATTGTTTTATATGAAATAATATAAATGAGATAATAATTGATTTTTTAAGATATTATCTTTATATAATTAGAGTTAGGATACATTTACATGACCTAATATAATAAGGAAAGAATGCCCTCAGAATCAAGATACTTAGATATTATGTCACTAATACTCTGTTCAAGATAGCCAAGTTTAAGATATCATTTTATTTGATTAGATGTTGGTTGAGGTCACATGATATTGATAATTAGATTTAGAGAATAATAGTCTTAAAAAAAATTGGGTCTCATAATATATAATGTATGAAAAATTAGGAATAAGGTACATGCATGGAAAACATTTTTATGGTACTTGTCATTATTTGTTTCTTATGCTTCATTTTCTTATCATTGAATATTATTTTATACTAACATAATTTTTTATTATTTTATATTAATTATTTTATTAGATTTATCTATTAAACTTATTAAACTTTTACTAGTATTTAGATTACATGATATAGACCCATAACCCTTAGATATAGGGATATTGAGATCATCAGGGAAGATAATACCCCTAAGATATGAGAGTGGGTAATGGCTCATTTGAGTTTGGTGTTGGTATATTAGTGGAATAGTGGATATTATTTGCAAAGTTCTCCTACATTTCCTCAAAGGGTTCCCTTTTCAATGGCCTTCTTTCTTTCTTTTGGCTTTGCTCATCATATCATTAACCCATACATCTATCTAGGGACATGTAAGTCTCCCTTATTTGAGTGACTTACTATGCTGTAGTGACCCCTTCGAGGATCTTCTTTTGATTCACTAATAAGGGTTCAATAAAGGTCAACAGATCATTATTTATCTTTTGATTTTCAGTTATGGCCTTGTGGGTGTCGTGTTGACTTAGTCTCTGACCTTATGTTTGTATGAATATATTAACTAAGTCATTATTGACATTTGATTTTGCATTGATCTATGTAATCACATTTTGTTCATTATTTTTCAATGAGACTACCCCATCAGCAGAGCATATGAAGGCTAAACCTACAGTTAGAAGAGATGTAAGCCGACTCTCAAAATTCTTATATCAAATCGGGATGTGTTGCTCTTTCCCTTAATCTCCTACGACGTGATGAGGGAAAACCTTTTAGTCACCTCGAGGCCCCCTTTAGGGAACTAATGAACTGGCTTTTTTTGTTTAATGAGAGGCATAGAACAAGGTAATAAACTAAGTTCTAGAGATACACACCTCCATAAACATCACAACAAAGATCTGAAGTGAGGAAGCATGTTGCTTGAAATACATTGCAACATGATGAGTTTATTGTAAAATACATCACTACTACCTTGAATACGTTACAGAGTAGGCATGAAGTCATTGATTCAATTCATAAGAATTGGATTGCAAGTTAGGGGCCCCCTTTAGGGCGACTTTGAAGGTGGCCCTGAGTTGGATTCACACACAAGTGCGCCTATGCTCTGAGAGTGACCCAACCTTGGTTCTCCTCAAGGCAATGTTTGACCTGGGTTAGCACATCATGGTCAAACCTAGGCTAGTTTATCATCGATCATGATGGTCTCGAATGGATAAGTTATTCTGGTTTGATGGTAATATGTATTTAGTGATTCTATGAAATTTGGTTATGCTACTGCTTTGTTTTATTCTTATGACTTTATTTGGTTAGATTTGGGGAGTATGTTTCATCATCAGATCCTTACCTTGGTTTTATTATCCTCACCTATTTAATAGCTTTGTATTTAAATCTTAATTATTATGTTTAATTATATGGTTAGTTAGGTGGGGCCATAAAAACTACATTTATCCATTTATAATCAATAATTCACTTTGTCTACCTACATTTAGAATATCATATAACACATCAAGTTAGTATGTTATATCATAACAAAGTATTTAAAGGATTTTTTATCATCAAAATAATGTATTTTCATTAAGGATCATGGGGTTCAACACTACTAAAACCTTTACCCTAGATAATTAAGCCACAATTTAGTAAGTAAACTTTTTTAACAAAACTTATTTGCTTTTTTAGTTTTTATTAGCAAACTCTTATTTGTAAAATTTTATTACTAACACAATTTCATTTTTGTACAAAGTAAGCATGCCAAATAAATTCTTTCATGTGCAAAAAAGTGTAATATATAAACACAATTCCACTAAGAAATTATGTGTTATAATAGAATGTATAAATTTCATCAAAAAAATTTGTTTATAACACATGATTGAACAAAATGTTGTAATACATCATTCAACATCAAAATTACTTATCCAAGAGTTCTTTATATTACATAAAAAACCACTATATTACATATAAAAAATAATAAAATAAAAATTCCTAGATATATATAGAATGTTTTTGTTTACTTTAATTATATATTTTATTGATCACACCTTAAAGACTTTTCCTCTCCTTGCTCGAATATCTCCTCACATATATCTCAAAGTTCTATTTTTTTCTCTTTCCTACATGCACCCTTATGCAAATAAGAGAAAGAATTCCTTTGGGAAAGACACACAAAGCCTTTTTATTTCCTTCTCCTTTTCAATGGACATCATAGGAGGAATGCACATCACATGCATTTTTCCTCCTCTATTAGTCATCCTTCACCTCCCCACCACTTTGTTTGCCTCTAGTGAAGATTAGGATCCCCACCATTTCATTTGCTAATGGTAGAAATAAGGATAATTTTAATAAAATTAATATTGATTTAATTAAAACTTTATACAAAGTTATATTGTTTGAATTTTTTTACCAAAATGGCATCCAAAAATTCTCTACTAATTTTAAAATAATATACTCCACAAAACTCTATATGTTATGTAAAGTTTATAATTTTTTAATATAGGTTTATAGTTTTAGTAATTATTTTTCATTAAAATTATAATTAGTAAAAATAATATTAGTTTCTCATAAATTTTAGCTTCTCATTTATGATTAAGCCACATTTAAGTTTCACAAATTGGTATCGATGGATTCTTAGTAGTTTATTTTACAGTTTTTGAAGTTCTTCTCTCTTCTTATAGTCATACTCCCATTTTAAGCAATGAAACATTTCAAAAAAATTAAATAAATCACCAATAATGAGAAAATTAATTATTAAATTTATATATTAATAATTTATCTTATCTTTGATGATGTCATATATTTTCTTCTTTTTTACGGACTTCAAACTATACTAGTCATTATTAATTTGCGTAATTATGTGTTAAATATATTAAATTCCTAAAATAATTATTTATCAACTTTTTGTACCTTTGAGAAGCTACATGAACATAAACTCAAGGGTTACAAATCAAACCACCTAAAAATTAGGTTTCCTTTTACTACTTTTCATTTGCATTTTCTTTATTTTTCTTTTGTGTGAATTGTTTATGTGATATGCATTTTAAAATTTTACATTCTTTTATTAACCCCCTATCTTAGGTTTGCAAAAGGTCAAACAAACCTCTCATTATTTGACTACTAGAAAGCCACCTTCCCTTTGTTACCACATTCACTCAAATCCAATTTATGCATCACTCTCTTAACTATATCAAACCTTTTTAAATGGTTTGGGCCTATTTAATTACTTGGATGGATTGCATGAGTTTGAACTCATTATGGATCCTTATCTCCCACCATGCTTCCTTCAATTTTGGCAAAGATTATTTCTATTCAACCATTTTGCTCCCCACACTTATATTCTATATTATTACTAAGACCTCTCCATCTTTACAATTTAAGTCTAATTAGCCCCATGACTCACCTTAGTGGCTTGTATCATCTAGTCCCTTAAGATGAATCATCTAAATATCATTTCTTTGTTTGGGGTTAACTACGTGTCCTAATTTTCCCAGCTCACCAGCTCTCTATAATTATTTGTTCTAGTCCTTTCCGCTTGCACGCATCTTATCGTAGATCTTCCCCTGGTTCCCGCTCGCAGCACTGTATGGGCCATCCGTCGGTAGAGAAGACAGTCACGGGCTATGCCGCCCGCGACTCGTCCGGCTTCCTCTCAGCTTTCACCTACAGCCTAAGGTAAACGACGACAAATAACTCCCTTGCCCTTTCTAGGTTCTCTGTGATGAAAAAATGCATGCTTCAGGCAAAACAGGCCGGAGGACGTGTTGATAAGGGTTCTGCGGCATCTGCCACACCGACGTTCACCAAGTGAAGAACCACCTCGGCATGTCCAACTATCCTATGGTTCCCGGGTGATTTACCAAATATCCTCCTTTTACTTCGAATTCGAGATTTATGTAATTAAACAGCACTTAATTGAAGGATTTCGGGAGCTGATTAGGATATATTTGATTTTTTTATTTTGATTGGTATTTTCTTTCGTGATACAACCTTCGAGCTTTTAATCTGACCGGTGTTGTCTCTAATCTTACGATCAGACACGAGGTCACCGGAGAGGTTTTGGAAGTAGGCTCGGACGTGACACGCTTCCATATCGGCGATACAGTAGGCGCCGGTCTTATCGTCGGGTGCTGCCGGGAATGTGGGCCATGCAAGTCCAACATCGAGCAGTACTGCAACAAGCGGATCTGGTCCTACAATGACGTCTACACCGACGGCCGGCCTACCCAAGGCGGCTTCGCTTCGTTAATGATTGTTGATCAAAAGTAAGTCAAGCATAACTACAAACATCTTGCAGGCATGCAATTAATAGTGATAAACCAAATTGTTCGATAATTCAATGGCAGGTTTGTTGTGAAGATACCGTCGGGATTGGCGGCTGAGCAGGCGGCACCGCTTCTGTGCGCGGGACTGACGGTGTACAGCCCCCTGAAGCACTTCGGGCTGATGAAAGGAGGATTGAGAGGGGGGATCCTAGGGTTGGGTGGGGTGGGGCACATGGGGGTGAAGATAGCCAAGGCGATGGGTCACCATGTGACAGTGATAAGCTCGTCGGATAAGAAGAGGGCTGAAGCGATGGAGCATCTTGGGGCGGATGTGTACCTTGTGAGCTCAGACGAGGCTTCGATGTCATCAGCGGCGGAGAGCTTGGATTACATCTTTGACACGGTGCCTGTTGTCCATCCACTGGAGGCCTACCTCCCACTGCTGAAGGTGGATGGGAAGATTATCATGTTGGGCGTCATCAACCAGCCGATGCAGTTCATCACTCCCATGATCATGCTCGGTGAGCAAGCAACGCTTCCCCTTTTTTCAACAAAAGTTTTTTTTTTATATTAGGAATTACAGTAAAAACTTACTTAAATCAAGGTAGACAAAAAAAATGTCTGTAATTTTTAAAAAATAATACAATTTAATAACATTAATATTTAGATGTAAATATTATTAAATAAATATTTAAGTACTCTTGAATGTTTTTTTAATTTCATTAATATATAAATATCAATTTTATTTAAATGTTAAATTATTTGTAATTCTTTTTTTTGCCAAACTTATTATTATTATTCAAATAATATTTCCTTTTTATGTTTAATATCATGTTAATTAAATGTAAATGTTGGTTGAATTTAGTGACATTTAGACATCAATCCTTAATAACAAATTTTTATTTTTAAAGATGCCATTGCCTAAATATTCCATATTTAAAAAAGGTAATGTCATATATGTGAATTCTTTATATCAAATGCATTCTTTACCAAATAACAATGTAAATGCAAATTTGAAATAAAATATTATTGCAATTAAAACATAATATGATTCAACACAGTAGAACGATGCCATTAAAAACATGATTGTTAAATGGTATTAAAAACAATATTATTATTTAAAATAAAATGGATGAATAAAAATAATAATATTTTTTGAGGTTTGATAAAAATAAAAAGGACCATAATAATTATTAGAACTTATTATAATGTATTTTTTAATATATATATATTTTTAGATCATCTATATAACGTGTATAACGTTTGAATTCCAGTCAGGCTTTTGTGTGGACCTCTTGCAAGAAACTTCGGTTGTAACGTTGGTTACATTTGTCACGATTGTTGCCACACAACTCTTAAAAGCTTCGAGAAGTTTTGAAAGTTGATAATGTTGACTTCCGGTTAGAATAAATTTAGAAAAGAAATTTTAAAATTAAGATTTAAAAAATGGTTTTTGTAAAGAATTATTTAAAAATTAAAATATTATAAAAGTTTTTTTTTACTAAGAAATAAAAATAAAGATTAAAATAAGACTTTGCTTTTTGAACTGCCCATTCAATCATAGATTGAAATTAGACATCTCAGTATTACTTATTTAGCTATATTAATTAACTTATATAATTGTTTTTATCAGGCAGGAAGTCCATCTCAGGGAGCTTTATTGGGAGCATGGCTGAGGTAGAGGAGATGCTAGAGTTCTATGAGAAGAAGTTGAGCTCCACGATTGAGATCGTCACGTTAGACCGCATTAACGAGGCTATGGAGAGACTCGAGCACAATGATGTCAGATATCGCTTTGTAGTGGACGTTGGTGGAAGCAAACTCGAGCCATGATTTATCACCAATTTAGCAAAGACACATCAACGATTGCAACGTGCTAATTGCTTGATTGTGTTTTGTGATTGTTGGAGTTACATGATTATGTGATTTGGAGTGATGATCTTAATAATTTTGAAGATTTCATGTTATGATTATAATAATTACGAAGAAAATAATGTTGTATTTTGATTAAAATTAATATGTGTTGTCATTAGATGTGTTTTAATTATGTATTAGAACTCATTTGTAAACGATAATTTTATTAAATGTTTTGAAGTTTATTTTAATAAGCCAAGTAACTAACAAAATAAATTAGGAAAAACAATTGTTCTATGACTATTTAATAATTAACTGCTAAGACTACTTGGAAAAAATGATTCAATTTTTATAAAATAAAAAGTTTTATTTTAAATTTAAAATTAACTTATATAATTGTAATTATATACATTAAAAAAATTCATCTTCAATTTATCTTTATTTGTATTTCTAAATATAGATAACTATAATGCAAAAATTAAATGTACTGCTTATTTTGAAAATTTTAAACAAAGATAAATTTAATGTAATGAGAATGGAGAACCTTCTGTAAGTAATTTATTTATTTGTAAGAAAATTTAATATATCATTTAATTTAAAAGAATATAATGTAAAATTTAGATGAAGATAAATTAAATAAATTTATGTTATACCACAAATAACTAAACATAAGTCCTTGGTGAGATTTTCTTGTAACAATTAATGCAATCAGCAGAATTTAACTTGACACTGGGAAGGTTTGCTCTGCTATGGTTTGGGAACCTTCCGGAATCACTTTGTTGTGCTTTGGCGACCAGTGTTCGCTTCTCCTTGATGCGGCTCTTCTTCACTGGGGGATTTCCTTCCGTTGGGTTTATATGTCCGTCTTCTTCGCTGCCCTCTCCTGTTTCCGGCTTAGCGGAGGAGAGTGGCCGTATGATTGGACCTGGGCCGCCGGCTCATTCATCGACAGGAAGCATGGCGAGCAGGACGATCTTCAAATCTTTGAAGGATGTCGGCCTTAGGTATGTGAAGGCCTTTATGATGTGAATACATAAATAGACAAACATGCAAAAGAGGAGTGAATTATTTCATATTAAAGGAGGAATAAATTATTTTATTTTAAACAATTTATGAGTGATAAAACCCTTTTAATCAATTTGGTTATTATAAATGGAGTAAATTCCCTGTGATAAAATAATCATGACTTTAAAACACTTGTGATTGATTGCAAAAGTCTTATATTTACTTGTTGTAATTCAATTTTAGAAAATTATTGTTTGGTTTTGAAAATATTTACTTTGTGAGATTGTAATAAATAAAAAAGTACTTATTTGTTAGCATGTAGATAAAGAAGTCATGAAGAATAATGCTTATATATGATTAACTATTCTATCATTTTTAATTCTCATATGAGTATGTAATAAAATATGATTATGCAGATATGAAGAATTATTGATAAACTTTACTTCTAATAAATCTAATTCTTTTTTAATCAAGAAAACACTATCATATTTTTCTTTTAATTCTATATTTTTTTTTATGAAATCATTTTCTCATCTCAATGAATCAATACATGTAATTTGTTTAGAGAAAATGTGTTTATAGTCATTCAATTTATTATACAATTCATTAATACAAAAAATGCAATTTGGTATCATTTTTAGTGATTCATTTTCCTTTCTAGGTGTATCACTTGTGCATTTCATGCTTAGAGTAAGATCTTCTAAGATTAGCATACTTAGTAATTAGTTTCCAATGTTCTTAAAATAATTTGACATATGAATCAAATAATTCATTATCAAAAGATGCATAATAGCTCATCTCATTGTTTGAGGAGTCACCTTGATGAAAATTAGCTACTAGAGAAGTTCACACAATTGTGCTTGTAGTTGGCTTCTTCTTCTTCTTCAACTTCTTTTCTACATCATCAATTTGAGGTTATTTTTTATCAAATAACTTATCTAGCTCTTGCATTCCCTCAAATTAAGTGTTAAGCATAAAAATTTTTATGATAGCTTTTTCACTTAAATAACAAAATGATATATGTAAGCCTCTTGCATTTCATTTGGCTAGTTTTTACAAGTTTCTCATCAACCAACAAACTATAAGAAGGAACTTTATGATAAATTGTAAATAAAGTCCAAACTTCAAAATCAACTCTTCTAACGAATGCCTTAAAATTAAATTTCATTAAATCTAGTGTTTCTTCAAATTGTAGATGGGATTCCATGATATGATACATGTTCAAACTCACAAATCAAATTCAAGAGTACCTTTAAGGATCTACTCAAATATGTTAAGCTTATAAGTGGGAACTTACTTTGATACCACCTAAAGAAGATGCAATGGACACCAAGAAAGGAGGGAGGTTGAGGGAGCATGAATTGGTATAATATGACTTTTGCAAAACTTTATCAAAATTAGAAACAAATGAAGCTCTCTTGAATTGAAATGTTTAATTAACTCCCTTCTCAATATTCATAAATGTTTAAGAAAGACTTTAATAATTGTGCTTGTGAAGATCTTTTTCCCCAAGGATATAATTCAATTAATAGTAAATATATAAGCAAGTAAAATAAGTAAAGAAGACACATAATTTTAGGTGGTTCAACTTAACCTGAAGCTTACATCTATCCCAAGTAACTTTCTTGAGCACCATTACTAAAATCCTTACTTTATTGTCGCCAGATGGAGAAATCCAAATGCATTTTGTAACTTTTCATGGATCTTCCACAACCTAAAACCACACCATGAGATATAACCATGAGAATCACCAACCTCTCTTCACACTACATAGTTGGAGCAAGGCCAAGAAAACAAAAATTAAAGAACTAAGTACAATGAACAAACTCACTTGAACAAGAACTAAATTTATAAGCAAGATTATGCAATCTATAAAAACAAAGTTACAACATTAGAAAAAAGCTGGTGTAATGTAAATGCTATATGATTTTAATGTTATATAGCTTTCTTCCTTTCTCTTAATGGAACTAATTTTGTGTGATAATGCTTCTAGCTCTCACAAAGTGTACATAATGATATGTGAATGTTTTAATTGTACCAAACAAATATCAATCTTTCATTTAACCATCATCAATCAATCATCAACATCATCCATTTATCATCAAAGTATTTCTTATGTTTGGAGGGATTCATATAATGTTTACAATGCATAAGAACCCCTCATGGAAATACCAATTGCTCTCAAATTTATAAATTTACTTTTAAGACATGTCTAAACTAATCATTATCTAACATTTGTTTTCATATGTATTGTATAGTAAGATGATCATATTATATGATACATGTATTTTATGTTGATTGTATTATCTATTAAAATATCAACATAATATATGAAGTTCTTAGGTTTTCTTTAATAAGCTATAAACTAGTACCCTTGACCAATCATACTATATAATAAAAACTATCATACCATACAAAAGTTATGAAATAGTGTAGATGTAGTGCTTGATTTAATTGTATCATGTTGTTTGATCATAAGATCTTACATTTGATTTTACAAAGTGCTAAAGATAAACCTACATAAGATTGTTTGATCCATTGATTGTATACTCACGATAAGCTAATCTTATTATATGAAATAGGTTTTGTGTAATATGATTACTTAAATTATGACCACTTCAAAACTAATTTTTAAATATTCAAAATTTTATTATTCATAATCTATCATTCCCTATGAACTCATGCACTTATATCTACATTGAACTTAAGAACTTTAATTGAAATAAAATCTAGTGTGTGAAACTTATAAGAAGAGGATGAATTGTGGATTTTAAAAGTACTTTTTGTTATTTTTGTTTCTTAAAAATAATTTTATGTTTGTAGAAAATCTTAATTATATATATATATATATATATATTATTTAATATGATAAAAAAAATAAAAATAAAAATTGAAATGAGACACCAAAATGTTTAGATGATTCTATTCAAATAAGACCCTACGTCTATCTGCAATCGAGGTTAGGAAATGCATCACTAACAAAAGGTTACAACTTGAGATTTTTTTCTTGCGATTCACCTCCAACCTACTAGCTTTTTTGAGTTCAACTTAAACCTAGGCTTTTGTGAGCTCAACCCCAACTCGCTTTTTTATGAAATCAAAAAGAACTCGGGCTATTACAAAGTCGAGCCACATAAACCATGAGAAAAAGAAAAATAGAGCAATATATAAAATTCTGATAAAGTTGTACTTCTTATATTTGTTGATTAGTATAACAAGTTAATAAGCTTAAATTTAAGAAGAGAAATAAGAATTTTAAAGATTAAGCATACAAGGCTTAGTTGGAAAAACTTTGACAATTTGAGAAGAACTCTTAGTTTTTACGAGTAGAATTTATGCTAGTAAAATATGAAGTAATGCTTTATTAAGATTTCAAAGATTAATTCATAGTAATGCTTTACAATGGTTAGGTATGTATAGAAAAAATTTTGATTATAGTCATTAAAAGGTATAGAAAACTATTTGAAAAGCTATTGCCAAATAGCTTAAAAAGTATGTTAAAATAATTTTTCAAATCGACAAACGCAATGACTAATAATTAGTTGTTAGATGGGATGAAACCAAATCATTAGATCCCATCGAAGGCGATACTGACCGTTAGATCTAATGCTGAATAAGTAGATGAATTATGGACGATTCGAATAAGACATTTGATCTTAACCATCGAATCATGTCGTATGAGGTTTGGATCGTTTGATTTAACAATGGTAAATTCAGGATTAGATATAAACTGGAGGCTTCAAATAGGATCTAGGCTATCAGATCAAGGATAGATTATGTCAAAATTATAGAAATAAAGATAGATGTCTGATGAAGTCAGATCAAGACCATCAAATGGATCAATTAGTTACAACAGATGAAGTAGTAACCATCTGATCGACTCATCAAATGGACTATTAGATCTAATAAGATCACAGTTTTAAAGCACAGAGGCAATCTTCATTATGCGATAGCAAAAATGCACAATTGAATGGTGCTGAGCACTGCCAGTTTTGGATGTATATAGGGACATTGTAAAAAAGAAGAGGTATTTGGAGTTTATATGCATTCATGAGGACGTAATATGTAGAGCCAAAATAAGGCAGGCTCCCCCCATGTGTGCTCGAGAATTCATCCCTTGGGCGTGCTCGTAACATATAGATTTATGGGTTGACCCATATGTATAATTTTGAGTCATGCCTGGCATAATCTATTTCCTTACCCCAATGCAATTTAGGATTCACTATTAGCCCGAACGGGTTGACCCATACGTATAATTTTGAGTGTTGCCCAGCTCTATCCATTGCCTTACCCCAATCAGATTCAAGATTTGCTGTCAACCTGAATGGGTCGACCCATACATATAATTTTGAGTACTTCTAAGCTCAATCCATTACCTTATTCCAATCTGATTCAGGATTCATTGTCAGCTCAAATGAGCTCGTCCTGATTTTCTTGATTCGAGGCTTGCAAGTGCTTACCTGGTTGGGCTTGCTTGGCTCGAGAGCTTTGTAATTTGGGATGTGGTCAAAAATTTTTTATTTTAATTATTAAATATTTAACAGAATTAATTTTTTAATTTAATCAAGGTTTGGGAAATAAATTAATATAAAATTTTAATAATAATGAAATTTAACTAAGAAAAGAATTATATATTAAAAAATTGAATCCTATTTGTTTGCTAAATTAAGAAGATGATTAAATATAATTTGAGATTGATAAGAGTCTTTAAAATCAATAAACTAATATTATAAAAAAATTATCAAAGCTTGGTGCACATATCTTCAATCTTTGAAACTTGTTGAACACTCTAAGGTGTTTTGAAGACCACTAATTCACCATTTTTTAAGGTGCATGACTTGTTTGTTACAAGCTATACCTAATTCAAACTAACAAATCTATTATAATATGTTAAATATTTAAGACTTGACTCATCAAACACAAAGATGACTTAACACTTTTAAGTATAAAAAGTAACTTAGTTTCAATCCTTACATCTTTCACCCTTGATAACTTTTAAGACACATGAATCCATTTTCTTACTTAAGTATATTTTTGGATGACATCTTCTTTCTTACATTTAAGAATCATAACTTATTAATCCTAAGGCTTCATTCATCCAAACCATGATTAGTGATCCACTTCATCTACTTATCTTTAAAGTAAATTATAACATATTATGTAGACATATTAGATTACAAATAAAGCATTTAAAGAATTAATTTTTGTCAAAATATTGTATTACTTTTCACGTTTATAATGTTTAATCAAATGTTTCAATGTCCATTGGATGACTTATTAAATTTTCTAATAATTTTTCTAATGATATCCTTGACAATGCTTATGATGTCAAATTCTTTGAAAATATTTAGATTAATTCGAAATTATGAGTTTATGATAATACAAATAAGATTTTTGAATATATAACATGTAGAACTTATGATTCTTTACATTCATATTGTATTATAATTAGGTTCTTAGGTCAAATGATTTCAAGGTAATTGTGCGATGTTTTGAAAGATTTCTCTCTTAAAACTCTTCTAGATGATATACAAATGAGTTAACCCTAGTGCCTTAAAGATTAAATCATAGGTTAGCAAAATAATGCCAAAAAA
Organism: Vanilla planifolia; assembly: GCA_023846275.1. Taxonomy (NCBI): domain Eukaryota; kingdom Viridiplantae; phylum Streptophyta; class Magnoliopsida; order Asparagales; family Orchidaceae; genus Vanilla; species Vanilla planifolia. The sequence continues at coordinate 28,443,831 of CM043869.1, read as the reverse complement.
GAAGGTGTCTCATGAAGTATATCTAACCACATCATCCTTAAATACTAGCTAATCAAGTTTAAATCAAATTGTTCTAATGCTTTCTAAAGTCACAGATCAATGTTGTAAATCTTGATACAACAAATAATCCTAAGAAAATGATCTAAAATCTACTTAAACAAATAAGGTAAGGTTACAAAGAAGATGATTTTGTTAGCATCAAATTGACCTTGTGGTTTGATAGGATGAATAACTCTCTCAACCCACTTGGGTCTTATAGGGTAAGTAAACTCCCTCTTTTGATGATGAAACAATCATGCACATATTTGAAATAAATAAAGATAAGTTATAGTATACTAAAACATATAACAAACAAAAACAATTTAATAAATTGAAATACAATTTATAGCCTAAGTATTTATTTTGCATATGCAATTACAAATTTTCTCTCCCTTAAAATCCATCAAAAGGTTGACCAATTGAACTATGGGTGAGTATCAAAATTCAATCACAAACTAGCTTGATCGACATAAGAATACAATATAAATTGTCAAGATTGGAGGTACCTCACTTAGTTTCCCTTTGAGATAAAATATAATTATGTATTCTTCAAAAGGAATGCCAAAATGTAAGAGAGAAAAATTGCTCTAAATAGATGGTATTAAATAAGCTTGTGATATCTACATCATAACAATAAAATGTTGCAAATAGTTTCCCTACATGAAAGCATAATCCAAAATAAATTAGAACATAAACATCAAAAAAGTCAATCCATAAGTAGTGTACTCATAAACCAAAACAAGTAATCAAGTCACTCTTAACTAGAGATAAAATGTAAACACAAGCAATTTTTTAATAATATTGCATACTCATAAAAGATAGTTCATCACACATTACTTCTATCCAACATCATTTCTAGACCTAAGCTACTAAAAGTTTTATAATTGTTGTAATTCCATAAGGTGGGAAGGACTAATTGTACTTGTTTTAAATTATTTAACTAAACTAAATATGTTTTTTGAGATCTTGAGGCTAATGTTGTTTATGCTAAACATTCTTTTTGAAAATCTCTTGTTTAGCTTTGAAAAGGTTGAATGATAATTGAAATAAGTACTCAAGAATTTTAGATTATTTGATAAATACACAAGCATACATCCACCCCAACCATGAAAGATTAAGATTATTAAACACAACCACCTTTTGTCAAAAGATGGGTAAGTGAAAAAACCTTATAAGAAGATCCATAAGGATTTATAAATAATCCAAACTTGTAATACAAGTAAGTTTCTTACAAGAGCCAAGGAACAAGAAATAATGGCAAAAACAAATTCAACTCTTTAGCATATAAATCCTGCACACCATTCACCTATAAACATTGCATAATAAGTGGCACATTAAATGAATAAATGAAATGATGTTACTAATCACACTAGAAGAAAATAAAAGAAGAATGAAAGTGCAAGTCACATTAAAAAAGGAATATAAAAAATCTAAAATTCTAAAGTTAATAATCTCTATTAGAATTCTAAAAATTGAAATTTTCAATTGAATATTGTTGCATTAGTTCCTCCTCTTTTGATTTATTAACTTATTTATACATGTAGAACATTCATAAGACTGATTAAGATAACTATAATAGCTAAACAATAACCTTTTTTCATTTCTTGAAAAGGTTAAATTAGTCATTACAAGTTTATACTAATATTCATATTGTATAAGATCAACAAAATTATACTCTATAGTGACCATAAAATAATTGCTTGGACTATACATAAAAAATTATGCACCATCCAAAAGTCTTAGGTTTAGATGCATTACTGGTATGCTCATATGTAAAAGGTTTAGATGTATCCAAAAGTTTCAGGTGTAAAAGGTGATCGAAAAGGTGACAAAAAAGACAACAGGATCAGTATCATGAACCAGGGTGGGGATGATTTGTATGCTCAAATGTCATCTTTATTGTAGTTACTCTTTTGGTGTATAGTAGGCTAATAGGGGAATATTCCTCATGGCCTCTAGCCTTTTAGGTACTTCTCTTAACCACTTCTCCATAGAGGTTTTGAAGGAAGAGGTCGAGCCTTCCCCTTCTAAAATCAATCCAGTGATGACTTATAAGGGTGACTTTGACGATGTTATTAACAATGTGGAAATCAAGAAATTAGTAGTTCCTTTCAAATTATCACTAATTAGGAAGTTCTCACATGGAAAATAGAGCATGGTAATTATACGACACAAATTTTTGAAAATTGGACTTAAAGGCTTCTACTCACTTAGATATCTAGGTGCTAAGCACGTACTATTATGATTCTCAATAAAGGAAGACTACATGCAATGTTGGTTAATAAAGGTCTAGAATATAACTAAATTTCTAATAATGGTGTTGAAATGGTTGTTAGATTTTCAACTTAATATTGAACCCTTGGTGGTCCTAATATGGATTTCATTCATACATTTAGCATTATATCTATTTAACAAATGTACTCGTTTTTTCTAGCACTAGCTATTAAGACACCATTGAAATTAAATTCGATGACAGTTGAAATTGGAATTAGCAACATCTCTTTCTAAGCTACACATTGCAAAGGTATGTGTGGAAGTCATTCTATGTAAAAAACCTCCCAGACAAGTTGTGGAGGACCAAATGATACAAGCTAGTTTTTACACATCATTGAGGAAAATTTCTTCTTGTTAGGTGTAAAAAGGGTTGACACAAGAAAAATCAGATGCAGGTGACATCTCCCTAGTTTATAAGACACAAGTTAAAAAGCCACTCATGGTCCCTCTCTATCTAATAAAAACTAAAGCATTGTTGTGGAAAATTTATGGGGTGATAAGTAAGGATGCAACAACTTTTCTCAAATTAGTCACACGTACACAAAAATTTTCATTTCTTGCTTTATTTAAACATCTTATAGGTAGTAAGAAGCTCGACATCATTTGCGAAATGCTTCACTTTGATAGTGGATTTTATAATTACAAAAATAAAATTTGGTTATTTTGGTATGAAAAGCTTTTTTATGATGCAAAAGTCAACAAGGAACAATTTGTGCTTGCTAAGGTCAAGTCAGCTTAAGGAGAAATTGAACTTGCTTGTACATTTTTTACATGCTATACGTGACTACTGAGGGAGTCTTTGGACTGAGCTAAACAATATTGCAACTTCTATCATATCTCATGAATGGTGGGTGATTAGTTTAATATGATTACTTCAATTGATGAGTATAAAAGCATAGCTCAAAAAGAACATCATGCCATGGTGGAGTTATGGGACACTAAACATTATTGTGGTTTTATTCATCTTCCTTCTTCAACTCCAACTTCACATGGTCAAGAAAAAAGTAGGGTCACATGGTATGGAAAAGAATTGATTGAATTCTAGATAATCATCAAAGGCTACAGAGTTAAAAATTAACTTTAGTACAACATCTATGCAAAACTTTATTTGATCATTTACCATTATTATTACATTCCATAACTTCAATTAACCTTCTTTCACACCAATTGAAATTCCACCATATGTAGATCAAACATGCCTCATTTCTTTGCATGGTTAAAGAGAATTTGGATAAACTAGTGGATTGTAGTGGCAAGTATTCTGGCATTTAAATTGAAAAGATTCAAGAAACATCTCAAAGAATGGAATAGAGAACAATGTGGCAACAACTTCAGAACTCTTCATGAGGTTGAAAAGAAAGTGATTGAGCTTGAAATTAACTATGTACAATGTCAAATAGATATTGCATTAAAAAAACTCAGTTTAGCCCAAAATAAACTCAACGTGGCTCTAAGTAATGAAAAAATCTTTTAGAAACAAAGAGTAGGGTTGAACTGACAAAAAGAGAGTGATTGAAATACTAAATGTTTTTCATGCCAATGTCAAAAGCCAATATAGTAGGTTCAAAATTCATCATATGTAAGATTCCAAAGACAAATAGCTCAAGGGAGGAAATTAGGAATGTAATAATAAATTTCTACAAAACATTGCTTTAGAAAAAAGCAATTACTAGATTCTATACATTTTTGAGTTACATTCCCACTCTCCACAATACAGAGGATAATACACATTTAGTAAGGGAGGTCATAATCGAGGAGCTCAAGGGGATTGTATTCAACATGGATAGAAATAGCACCCCTATACCATATGTATTCACTAGTCTATGTTTTTACTATTGTTAGGACATAATTGAATAGGACATCTACATGACTCAAAATATTTTATAATGGGCACACTTATACAAAAAATTTTAACTAATGCCAACATTGTTCTAATTGCTCAAAAAGGAATCCAACTTATTTCTTAGATTTTTGGCTCATTTGTTTGTATACATGTATTGAAAAGAAATTCTCAAAATTGATTTCTCAAAGGCTACTTCTCTAAAACTGCATTTATTTGTATCAACCAATTTATTAACCATATGTTTTGACACTGGGGGAACTATGGAATTACAATAGTGATAAGAGGTGAAACAATTCTTTTGCTTCAAACCTAATTATCTAAGGATTATGGAGGCTAGGAACCTTTTTCTCTTTGATGCAAAACATATATCAATGAAAGATTTTATTGTAACATTTAATTTCTATTATGCAACATTGTAGTATGCTTTTCATTCACCCAAAAATGTAAGAGGAACCTTACTTTTCATCTAGGGGATTACTGAATGGCTTCTCTAAGAGTAGAATAATGCAAATTACGAAATTTTATTGATTAGCTCCTCTTAATTTCTTCAAATTTAATGTTGTTGGTTTTGTAAAAGGAAACTTAGAACAATTAGTGGTGGTTGGGTTCTAAGGGATGAGAAGGACAAGATTCTTTAGGAACTTTGCTTACATTATAAAATAAACAAACTATGGAAGTTGAAGTTATGACACTTCTACATGAGCTATAGCACTGCATTTGTGAAGGTACTTACTAATTACACATGGGGTTTGATTCAAAGAAAATTATCAACATGATTACATAAAACTCCTTTACTCCCTAGTGCTTGCTTTCACTCATACGAAAAATTAAGAGCTAATCCCTAAAAACCAATGAAATCCTTCAATCAATTTTGGGTTAGTGAGGCTTAAATAAGGGAACATTCCATATTTAAGAACCAATCACTTGGTAATGAATCAAGCACTAAGCCTAAGCATGTAGGGAATTTAAGACGAAGACAAGATTGTAACTTCTTCATTACAACTTGTCTTCGGCAGACAATCTCACATGTATTGAGTAGGATAGTTCCAAATCCTACACATATCTTTATACCCCTTTTCCATTTCAAATGCAAGTATGAATTGTTCTTTGTTGAAAAAAATAAAACATAAATGTATTGTATGACAACAATTATCATATTATATAAAATTCTTAGGATGTTTTCTTCTTAGCCTAAGACCTTGATCATATTGTATGATAAAAATTATCATATTATATAAAATTCTCAAGATTTCTTTTCTTCATCTAAAATCTTGATCATATTGTACGATGATTGCTATCATATAGTATGAATAATTATAGACGTCCCATTAAGAACTTAATATATTATTTGATTAATAATGCTTTACTCACCCAAACTAGTCACGTTATACAATATAATAGACCATATTATACAATGAGTTAGAATGCTTATTAAATTACTCAATTAGACAATTTTATTCTTCTTGGTCTACAATGCATTGCCACTAGAAATTAAGATAATGAACTTGAACTTGTCAATCGATTCATAATATTTTAAATAGGCCAAATATATTCAAAGAACTAGATATCATACTATAAAATGTGTGCAATTTTAACATAATTTAAAAAACCAAGTTTTCTTAAAAACCTCCTATATGATCAAATTTTAAGTGAAAAAAATTTATTTTTGAAACTATGCAAGATGACTTGTGTAAATTCATGATTCTAAGTGCCATATTCAAAATCACATAAGTTATAATATTCTAGCATACTAGAATAGAATATGATATGCCAAAGACTATTTCTACACCATCAATAGCAAGTACCATCCATGAGTCAATCACTTGTGGAAGACACATTTCTTAATAGCATCCCATAATGAGATACAATGCCAAAGAATCTTGAATAATCATCATGTTTTTATATTTTTAATAAAATAAATTCAAATAAACATTAATAAAATTTAATATATGATTTTTCTATCACCAAACTCCTATATAGGGCCATGGGATTAACATTCTCTTTCTTTTGATGTTGATAAAACTATTACTTAAAGTATATGCTAAAATATGATAACAAAATAAATATTCATAAAAATAACAAATGATAAAGTACATCATGACTACTCACTTTAAAGCTAAGCTACCCCTAAATGATAGCATTTTCAACTCTTCTTTCATCTATAGTAAATATGAAACTTTTTAACCTTTTTGTCATCATTTGAAAGATAGTTCATTCAATGGGATTGATAACTCTCAATAACATATAATTTTAAAAAATGTATTAGATAATAAGGATTTAGTGAAAATATCTATTAAATATGCACTCAAAGGAGCAAAACTCAATGAAATAATTTTTAAATTTGCTAGTACTTGAATGATGTGAAATATAATGTTTATTTGTTTAGTTGAAGAGTGTTGGATTATGTTTTTAATTATATGAATTGTGCTAACTTTATCACAATAAATTAGTGTTTCTCTTAACTAAATGTCAAAGTTTTTTAGTTTTTATCTAATTCATAAAACCTGGGCTACACAACCACTAGTAGCATATACTTTGATTTGATGGTAGATAGAGCTACAAAGTTTTGTTTATAGCTAGACTAAGAGATAAGAGAATTTTGAAAAGTTTTTAAAGTACTTTTTCTATTTATTCAACTATCTATAAAGTCAGCATTGGAGTACACACTTAGCTAAAATCAAGTTCATAATTGGGGTACCAAAGACCTAGGGTATATATCTAAAAAAAATATCTAATACATGTTTTATAACTTGCAAGTGAGGCTCTTTAGGATTAGATTAAAATCTTGCACATATCCACACACTATACATTATATTAGGTCTACAAGCTAGAAGATATAATAAAGAACCTATGACTCCTCTATGCAACTTTACATCAATAGACTTTCCTTTTATATCTTTATATAAATATAGTTGTTCAAATGAGGGTTTTCATAGCTTTCAAACTCTAAAATTTAAACTTCTTTAGTAATTTTGAAGTCTTAATTTGGGATATAAAAAGTCCATCTTCAATTTACTTATAAACAAAGAAAAAAGTTTGTTCTTTTGTCAAACTCATCTCAATTTACAAAGTTTTTACAAAGTTCATCATTAATTGAACCAAAAACTACATAATTAATATAAATTTATCAAATTAATTGGTCTTATTTTTTTATTTCTAATAATGATTGTAGTGTCAATTTTACCTCTAGTAAAACTATTAGAAATAAGAAAACTACACCATGTTTCATACCATGCTCTAAGGGCTTTTTTTAATCCATACAAGGCTTTCTTCAATTTATGGTCATGATCTAGCTTGTCATCAACTTCAAAATTAGGAGGTTGAAATAACTTAAAGTTGTATAAAAAACATAAGATAAGAGTATCCAAATGAATTTTGATCTAGCTATGAGTGCAAATGTTTCATCAATATTTATTCCTTTTATTTAACTATAAACCTTGACAACTAGCCTTGCCTTAATTTCAACAACTATGCATTCTTATCTAACTTATTCTTAAATATCTATTTAGTTCTAATTAAAGAATGGTTAGGGTGTCTTGATGGGTTAGCTTCCAAACTTCATTCATCTTAAATTAGCTTAGATCCTTGTTTATCAATAGTAACCAACATGTTTATTGCTTGCCTTGTGAGGTTTGATGATAACAAAACCAAGTAAGAGTGGGGAAGATGTAACAATCCACATGCAAGAAGGTAGGTTAATGGGTCATTACTTAAGAAAGGTGGCTCAACTTTCATATCAAGGAGCCTTATGGATTTCACTCTAAGTGGAGTAGCTAGCCATCTAAAGCTCTTCATTTGCTAAAAAAATGGAAGATATCAAAGCTTCACTTAATACTTTATGGCAAATGGGATTACATTCATTCAACCTACTCATGTATGCTTGCATTTTTTTTAATCAAAATTATTCTTTCATTTGTCAAGTTAGTTATAGATTGCCCTTAGGTTGGATCCAAGTAGGATTGTTAGATAATGATACATTTGGTAATGATACATTTGTTAATGATACATTTGGTAATGATAAATTTGGTAATGATACATTAACTTGTTCCTCCTAAAGATATTAGTACAATCATGTTAATAATTGAGTCCGTTTGGTATGAATTTTGAAGTTCTAATGCCCTTGCATATTTTCACAACCAGACAGTGTTATGGTTTGCAATAGTGGTGCTTTTGTAATAGTATTGTAAGTTGATGTGGTTTTCTTTGCTTTATTCTTGTCCATTGCAATAGTTGATAAAATTGTATTGATGTGATTGTGCATGAAATAAAAAGTGTTCACTATCCACTATTATGCTAATTTTAGGTGGCCAATAATATTGTCTAATGAAGTTGTAATGGTATGATTTTTCTCACTCATGAACCATAATTCTTATGTGCAAAAATACCTATCTGATATAGTAGATCACAATTGTCTTTCATGAGGTCTATAAAAATTAATTTGGTATGTTAAGGTGGACCAAATTGTAGTTGATGTTCTGTACATTATTAAACGAAGAAGCACGCAGTATGAAATATGTCAATGATACATATGATTTGATTTTACCCACATTGTGTCAAGAATATATTTTGCAACTCAAACCTTGTATCTTGTATGATGTTAAAATGTATGGAACTCATAAGTTCTCCATGTTGATTTGAGCTTTGCAATGAATTGGAATTAAATATCCATCCCAAATGGCTGTTGAATTCAATTTTGCAATCAATTTAGCAAGGTACCTAGCTACCTTGTTATTTTCTTTGTTTGTTGGACTCCACTGTATGTTAAACAAGCTTGTTTCCTTACTAATTTTTAGGATATAATATGCCAACTTCCATATTCTATTAGCTTCTTTTTTGGATCATATTGAGTAACACTTAACAATCTAATTTAATAGTCAAATTGTTAATCTATAATTGATTGTATAATTATAGACCATTAAGCGTAGTTATTACTATGACTTCTAGTGATGTCTTGTCCCTCTCAACCAAAGAAAAAGACAATTATTTTTTCTAAATGGTTATCGATAATTCAACTTCCTAGATCCATTGTTGTTTCACAGTTTCTTTTAATGATGTTTCACCTAATCTAGTTAATTGGTTGATGGGACCATATGATTGCTTCCACTACATTCTTTTGTACAATTGAGAATTGAGGGATGATTCCCAAAAGAATAGGTTTGATATCTTCCTATGAACTTTAGATGATGAAGAAACAATTAAACATGGAGTAGTAATTTACTTTAATATTATTGATAATATTTCCTACTATTCGATTTATTTTTATCATTATTCTTGGTAATCCTTGTTTCCAAATGTTCTATGCAATAATTAATTATGTAATTTTACTGGTGATAGGTTGCTTAATGAATAAATTGTTGGTGTATTTCATCTATGTTTTCTTAGCTAATTCATAATTCAAAAAAGCATGATCTAAAGAGTCATAATTATCTCAATGTGAAAACTTTGAAGTATGTTGCAAGTTAAGTTTCCTTAGATTCAGTGAGAAGAATAACCAAGTTATTCAATATCCTCCATGTCAAAGTTATCATTTTCAAAGAAAAATCGGTGCTCTATAAGTGTTGTCTTCCGTTAAAGATAAACCTGTTTGATCTCATTTCCTCTTAAGAAAAATGAGTGTTGAAATTCCTATCACTAGTTAGGTTCAAATTCTGTAATCCATTATATTTGACCATATTGTGTGCTTTGTGATCCATTCTTTACTACCTGTGAGCCCATGTATTCAATTTTATTCTAGTTACATGTGATTGTTAATATTTAGTTGGCATGTAATGTTACTACAAAGCACTATCAGTAAATAGTTTCCAATTAAGTTTTTGAGAGAAAGATTCCATCATATCCTCAAGTTTCTTAAGACCAAGGCTATTTTCCTCTCTTGGAAAGCTAATTTTGTTCCAAGAAAGCTATGTTGCTTGTGATTTTGCTTATTATTCCCTCACAAAAATTAGTTCATTCATTTTTCTAATTATTGTATAACTTTATTGGGTGGATTACTTGTCATCAAAGTATACAATGGAATTGAGGCTAGAAAATGCATGATAAGAATATGCCTACCCATTTTTAATAGCATTTGCTTCTTTCATCCTGTCATTCTACTTTATACCTTAACAATCAAGTGTTAGTGATATACTACTTTCTTCTATCTTGTGAATAGTCAACATCTAAAATAAGTCATGGGAAGGTTTGCTTTTTGAAATCTTACTCTCTCACATATTTTCTTTACATGGCTTGTACTTATTTTGTTGCTACAAATTACCTTGTTTTTGTATTGATTAATTGTAATACTTGTATAGTATTGGAAGAGTTACAAGAACTTACATAGATTGCAAATAGTTTTCAAATCACCCCTTCAAAAATAATTGTTCTATCTGCGTATGTTAAGTGAGTGATAGTTGGACAACCACTAGGTTGACCATATAACACCACTCTCTTTTTAGAGATGAATTGTTTAGACTTCTACTAAAATCCTTCACGAATAAGATAAAAGGAGGGAGGAGAGAGAACTACCTTTTTTAAGGCCCTTTGTTGGTTGAAAAAAACCACTTGGTGTTCCATTAATCATTATTGAAATCCTTGTACTATGTATGTAATTAGTAAGGGCCTTAACATGCTTTTTGGCGAAATTAAACTTGAAGAGTATCCTGCAAAGAAAATCCATGAGATGCTATTAAATTCATTCTTAAGAGAATCAAAGAAGATGATTTTTTTAGCATCAAATAACCCCTTAAAGTCGACAAGTTCAATAGACTCCTCTAACCCAAATAAGTCTTATAATCTACACTCTATTCAATTGTTTAAGGCCATTGTAAAAGATGTAATTACCATTACTAATGATGGGCATGTATGATCTCACCCTATTATACTTTCTTAATCATTTTTAAATGCTTTGTTGGTGTTCAATATTGTTCCTACTATTATGAAAACTAGATAGTGTGTATCACCATAATGGCTCCCCCACCATGCTCCATGATAGTGATTTAGGATTTGTGGAGTCTTCTTGTGAAGTCTTTGTTATGTACATGATAGAGTCTATGGATTATGATTTATCAATAATTAAAGATGAGGTTTTGGATAGGTGGCAATTTATTCTTCTCCAAGATGGGTTGGCAGTTAGGTGGGCCTCAACTGAGTGACTTCTAGTAATTATGACTTTGTCAAGGATCTTTCTTATGAGCAACATTTTCACTTCTATGGGTGCAATAATTTTGAACTAAATTTTGGGGATAGTTGGAGGTTGTTATAAGAGGACTATACCTCTAGAGTTCTCACTAACTCTATGATCAATGAAATTAATTGTGCCTCAATAAAGCACTATGTTGGTGGGTGCTCTTCTCATGCAACATCACTAACCACTTGTCTACTCTACATGTATATGTGACCACTTAAAGTGAGATGTAAGGATTGCCTAAGATGGCCCCCAGAGAAGGGAATCCCTTGTTAAAGGTGTTGGATGAGTTCCTCATACTGACATAAAAATACCTAAGCAAGTAGGGCTCTTAATAGATTGCCCCTTAGAGGGGGCCTATTAATATAACTCAAGACATAATGTAAATGGCCTATAATTGGCTTTTTCTTTTAGCTTAAAGCTCATTATAATAGTGAACTCGACTATTGTGGTGATTTTGATGTTGAACATATGGAGTGGTGCTTTGAGAATGCCTTCATGGGTTACTTATTAGTAGGTAAACAAATCTACCTTGGCTAAAATGAACCTAAACCATTGATGTGGACATATGAGTAGCTTTTGAATGATGGAGTTTTTGGTAGACTAGCTCTTGCTCTTTATTCTTAAGAAAGACAAGTGGTCTATATGATTGGGGACCTTAGATGATTGTGAGGAATGTACTCAAAATGGACTAATGGATCCCAAAATTTTGTCTTTTTGAAGTCAACTTTATGTTGATGACAATTTGTCTACACTTCTTAAGTAGTTGGCCCAAATAAAACTTTGTAAGCTCTAGAGTAACCTAAGGTATAATCTTTCTAATAGTTGGCTATTTAAAATTTAAATATTTATTTGGCTATTTAAAATGTAAATGCATTTGAAATTTGAATGTTTGATATATGTTAGAAATATTAAAATTTAAACCATGATTTTAAAATTTTTATGGTTGAGATGTGAGGTTAGATTTAATTTTGCATATCTTTAGTCATGAGATATATGTGATTTCCTTTTAATGTTAAGAGCCAACTCTTGAGGGTTTTGAGAAAACTTAGTCATGAGTTTAAGGAGTGCAAACTAAGAACAAGAAGATGAACCCCAACTAAGAAGAAGAAGAAAGAGGAGAACTAAGAAATTTGAAGAGAAGAAGTCCCTTGGTTAAGTCCTCTACTATATTCATGTTATGATGAACTACAAGCTATGCATTTAAATTAGATATTTCTAAGTTGAAAAACAAGTATTTTGTTGTTGTGAATGATTTAGATTTAACAAAAAATTATATGCACATGAAAGGAAACCAAAAATATTAAGAAATTATATGATTTTGATTGCCATGACTTAATTCATGCTAAGATGCATGCAACCATGCTTAAATTCGTTTCTTACTAAGACATATGTTAGATTTTACCATGTTCAATATTACGACTATATTACCTATAGAAAAATAAAGAGCTAATCATAAATGCTAGAAACTAGTGCCTTACCAAGATTAGATCCATGATGAGAAGAATGCTACCAAATTAAAATCATGCTTGATAAGATAAATTCGTAAGTTTTATTGAAATCAACATTACAGACATATTTTATGTTAAAATCAAGGACTATCATTAAATGTTGAACCTTTTAGGCTTGCTTAGATGAACCTACACTATCTTAGAAAATAAAAAACATACCACACTTGTTTTTACAAAGTCATAGAATGCATGAAAATTTGTATCTTCATTGAAACAAAATAGGTACTTTGAGGCATGCTACAAATTGCAATTTTGTAATTGTGCTAAGAATGGAAGAAGGTTGTCCAAGTTGTGCCAAGCCAAAACATTTAATTTTTTAGGACATTTAGTAATTCCTAAATTTTTACTTGAAGCCTTCACCATTTGTTTCTTTCAGATATTATTCCAAGTTAAGTGTAGTGTAAAGTTTCCATGTTTAGAGCCCAAATGAATTACCCTTTTATCATACACTGTAATGAGTACACATCCATTAAGTCCCAAGATTCTTCAATCCCATGTCATATGAATGATTTATAGCTTTCCCTTTTTATGTTCAAATATTTGCATTGCATCTAGTCTTCCTATAGTGAGTCATTGCTTAAGAATTTTCACCTAATTTTGGATGAAATGGAATCGTAAATTTCTGTTGCCAATGTTTTGCAAATCACCCCATAAGAAACTATTTGTGATCTTTTCCACTTTATTAAGGATAAAAGAGAGAGGGGTGGCTATCATGAATTTGTACATAGGAATAAAAGGCTCAAACATGTTTAACTAATTTACCTCCAATTAAAAGATTTTTTCTTTGTGATCCATCCAATCTTTTCCTATTCTTATCTAAGATGTGCTGGAAATTGGCCGCTTTAGGTTTACTCATTGAAAAAGAGCAACTTGTATATGATTTGGCAATGATTTACTTAAAAATCCAATTTTCTTCTTAATCCTATTTAATTCTTATGAATTGATTCATTTGTTGGGGATGAGTTAGCTTTTGCTAGAGTTGATGGTTAATCTCATAGAGTCTTGAAACACTTGAAGAAATTTCTATAAATTATTGATGGAACTCGTATTCTCTTTACAAAAAATCAATATGTTATCAACATAACTCAAGTCAGTGAGCATTTGGCATCCTATTAATAGCGCTAAGTTTTCCTAAGCCACTTTTGGAGTCCCATGTAGTCTCACATTTTATTGAACATATAATTGAGCTAATGTCTCTATAGAATAAGTGATTTTGGTAGCTAAGATGTGTGCAAACTTAGTTAATCTACCCACCATTCCCCATGTAAGATTTATACCTTGTAGGGGTCATAAATAGCCCATTTTTGACTTTAAATATTTCAAGATATATAAATGAATTTCAAGACAATCAGGGGATTGATGCATTGGTTAATGACTTAACATAGCATAGTTTTCTTTATGCTAATTGGATATTATTTAATAGATATTATAACTCTTAAGATTTTACTTTGTGGAAACTAGTTATGGATATCTTAATACACTTGATGTTATGAGCTTGGGTAAAAAGTTATGTTTCTATTATAATATAATTTGATTATGTAGTAGATTGCTTTTATAATAAAATTTTAAGCTATAGATTAAAATTTAAGTGGTTTATTAAATAAAAGGAGACTTATAAACATTATAGGTTTTTGTTTAAAAAAATAATTTAAAAATTTTACTTACATCTTACTTTATAATTATAATATATGTGTGTGTGTGTGTACGTGTTAGAAAAAATAATGTCTGCCCAATTAGTAATAAAATAATCTCATTTATTTTTTTATTCGTTCTTCATTTCTTTTATCTAAAAGAACCTTATTTCTCCTATGACATTGTTTTTGGCCCCAACGTACCACATGTCTATTAAACTAGTCTAATTAGAAGATTTTTAATGAGAAGGCCTTTCACTCATAGCATAAATGTACATATACATTATATATATATATATATATATATCAAGCATAATTAAAAATAATATTCTATCACATCTAATATAGTTCTTAAAATCTTGCTCATCAAATCTTGCTAAATTGAAGGAAAGCTAACAACAAATCTAGTATGGCTATACCCATATTAAACAATCCCTACAAACCTAAATGTATAAAAATCATAAGTGTTCTTAATGCCCCAAAATCATAACTCATATCATATAACATTTAAATCCATATCATATCATAGCATAATTTATGAGCAATTCACTAAGCCTTATAAACATGAAATAATAGAGACAAATGTAATATGGTTTTGAGAACAATCTTGAACTAAGTGATAATACCATAGGCAAAAATATATCGCATATCATCTTATGATATCATATCAATATATATATATATATATTGTTTGATATGATATCTAATATATATATATATATATATATATATATATATATATATATATATATATATATATATATATATATATATATATATATAATTTCACTCATATAAATCTTGATATCACATAATGCAGTAGTTCTTATCAATCATGATATCATCTTATAACACTTATTTCTTATTTTTTTCATAAATATCATAGCACATCATTTTATGCCAACACTTCATGTTTATGTAATGTTCAAAAGAAACAATATAACTCATGTGTCAAGATAATAATGGAATAATAACAGGCATATGCATATAGCAATTATCTTTTACAATAGCTTTTTTTACAACTTAACTCCATAGTAATCATAAATGTGTTGCATAATTTTATAATATAAATTATATATTTACATCATAGTTAATAGGTTTATCTACCTAAATTATCTTATGCTTTTTTATCTATTGCTTGAACTTTATTTTCTAATCCTACATACTAACAAATCACATATTTTTATCAACCTTACATTTCACATCATTTTTCTTATTTTTCTATATTGCTTATATAAACCATATAATTTAAGCATTTATCTATACCAAATCTCACTTTTTGACTACAACCATAAAGAATTTGTAATTCAAATAAATGCATACTTCATCAAACTACATGCTTAAGCTTTAAAGCTTTCCATACCCAACTTTTATAGAATTAAACCAAAAGAAAACTAAATTTTACTTCAAAAAAATGTATTAAGTGCATTATCTTCTTTCTAAATTTTTGGTAATTCATTTTTAAATTCCAAGATTTTCTTTTTTTAATTTTCTCTTTATTTGTTCAAAATTAGTCAAAAGAGAACACTCCTCTTCCTTAGTTCAATATAATCAAGAGAAGCAAACCTTATAGTTGTTGATTTTATAAATGTAGAAGGCCCTTAGATTTCTCAAATTTGGTTACATAATCCTTATTACCTAGGCTTTCCTTCAACTTTTAAACATCTTTATTTTACCAATAAGAACAAAAACTTTCTCATCATCATTGTAGCCAAGATCACAAATAAAGAGGGTGCTCAAAAGTTCAAACCCATAACATGTTTAGTAAGAGGAATCTTATTTTAGACTAAGGACAAAAGAGATGAAGGTTTCATAGTAATAGATGATTTCTTTTTTATAAAGGTGAATTTGACTAATTGAAGAAATGAGAAACCTCAATTCCAAATGAATGAGCAATTTTCTTAATTTGATTATCTTGATTCTAAGAGCACAAAATTAAGATAAAATCAATGGAAGATGGAGAATGGTTAATTATGGTTTAAGAATTGCTACATAAGAATCACACAACCAAATGAGAGAATTCAAGTGCCTTTTCTTCTTTGACTATAATGCCCCAAGAGCTTTATATGTATTTATAATGTAGCAAAATTGAACATCACTATATTTGAGATTTAAAATGAATTCAAATGTGATAAAGGGCCAAAAAAGAGTATTTTATTAAAGGTCATATTGACCATTGTGTACGAAAACTCCTAAAAGAGGGACATAAATATTAAATATGAGAAAGCTAGTGATAATAATTAGAATGAGATTACAAGTAGTTTGACGATAAAATGAAAGGTATAAGTATATTGAAAAAATATTTTTATTTTATTAGTATGGTAATTTCATAAGAGAAATACAATAAATATAAAAAACCAGTCAAACAATTGGGAACTTGGTTTAGAAATGTACAGCTTGGTAAATAGATGATGTTAAAATTTATCAAATTTTGGAAATCATTTTTGATAGAAAATATGAAGAATACAAATCTTTATAAGGTTTTGATTTGAAAATAATATTTCAAATCCCTTACATATTTTCCAAATTGAATAAGGAGTGAAAAAGTTAAGGAGATTAACTCATAATCCTTATGGCAACAAAGAGAGAGGGAAGTTCTCTAAGGAAGAAATCCTTTGAGATTGAGGTAAAGAGCTAGATCTAGATAGACCACATCTGAAAAATCACATATTAGATAATAAGGTGAGTTTTTTCGAAAATAAATTATTAAATTAGAAAAGCTATCAAAAAGTTTCAAAAAATTATGAAAAATAGTGATAATATCAAATCATTGAGGATGATAGGAGATTTTTTATATATGATTGTTGAGCATTATAACCCATGGACATGGTAACCACCCTACAATTTAGAAGACTAGTCAATACTTATCAATGATAATTGTTGATGGTAGTCTAATAGAAGAAGCTTGATGTTTGAGAGGTGTAGCTATCAAAGAAAAGGGGAGAGAGTGAATACCTAATTAAAAGGTATGTTGATTAGTTTAAGGAGCAACATTGATAACTCTTAAGAAGAAATATTAAGAATATGATCAATTTTGTTTCTAGTGTAGCCGTAGAAAATATATAGATATGTAGAAAATTAATCATTGAGACTAACCAAATTAAGAAGTATGTTAAGGAGCTACTTAAAATATAAGATTTGAAGCAAAGTAATTCATCATGTGGATCTCTAATGTATTGGTTTTAAAGAAGGATAGAGGATAATGCATATGTACTGGCTATCATATTTTTAATAATATTATAACTAAAACAATCATAATACCACCTAGGGTTGATGACTTACTAGATCAGTTGAAGAATGAATAAGTATTTACCAAACTTGATCTAAAGTTTAGACACCACCACATGCAAATAAACAAATACGATACTTGGAAGACAACATTCAAGGCTTGATATAAATAAAAGTAATTCATCATGTGGATATGTAGACAATTAATCATTAAGACAAACCAAATCAAGAAGTAGGTTAAGGAGCTACTTAAAATAAAAGCTTTGAAGAAAAGTAATTCATGTGAATATCTCATGTATTGCTTTCAAAAAAGGATAGAGAATAATGCATATGTATTGATTATCATGCTCTTAATAAGATTATAGATAAAAAAATAATAACACTTCCTTGGACCAATGACTTACTATATCAGTTGAAGAATGAGTAAATATTTACCAAACTTAATGTAAAGTTTAGATATCACCACATGCAAATCAACAAATAAGATACTTGGAAGACAACATTCAAGACTTGATATAGATTACATGAGTGACGTGTATTATGTGCTTAATGAACTATATCTTTTAATCATTTGTTAATGACTTATCATGGCATACTTGGTTGACATCCACATCTAAAATGAAGTTTTGTTGAGCACAAGTAACATGTGCACAAACACTTCAATCTACTCACCAACATCAACTAAAAAGTGTGAATTTTGGTTAATACATCTTGAATACCTTTGTTTCAAGGCTAGACAAGGTGACATCAAGATTGATGAAGAGAAAGAAAAATTTGTTCATGAATGATAGAATCCATAAATACTACTAAAGTATGGAGTTTTATAAGAGCATGTCTATGTCCAAAAAAATTTGTTTGAGATTTTTCTAAAGTTTCAACACCCATAACAACATCAATTAAATCAATAAGATGTTTGAATGAAGGTACAAATGATATTAAGCTTTTCTCTTATTGAAGTTAACAATCTACAATTCACTTAAATTATCTCTTCCAAATCTAGGGTAGCCCTTTGAAGTTAAAGAAAATGCATCATTTCACTTGAACTTCTACTATTATAGAAGGCAAGATCAGTAGCATATTATTCTATGTTTCCATAAGGATTTCAATGAGCCTATGTTACTTAAGTGAGGGGCTTTTGGTGTTACACAAAGCTATGAAGCATTGGAGGCCATACTTCCTTAGGAAGGTGATTGTTTTCTACTCAGATGATTGTCTTCTTTAATTTCTTCAAAAAAAAAGTTGAAGGCCTAGCACTTGAAGCGGATAACTTATCAATAATAATACAACATTTTTGTGAAGTATAAGGCATCCAAAACAAGATGAAAATATAGTCTTTAGATTTCTATTAAGTCTTTTATGTCTATATTTTCTTATTTTGCTACGACTAGTAGTACATAATGAGTATGGAATAAGATATATCAAGGACCTTGCTTATTTAGATATTGTAGAATAGTCAAATATAGGGAAGCCATTAGAATTCAATCTCTTTGATGGATTACTCTTCTAAAAAGCTCAATTGTGTATAACTTGAGAAGGTAATAAGCACAAGTGGCTTATAGAGACACACATGTCAAAAGTGGCATGGCCTTTAGTGTGATGAAAACTTTAATGAACTTGTTGGCATATGTTTATTTGCAAAGAATGAAGAAAGCCATCAAGAAACTCATTTTGAAAGTGCATACTTTAGATGTTACAAAAATGACTATTTGAAAGCTAGAGTTATACCTATGCTTATTAGTACTAAACATATCTTAGGAGAATCCATTCATGATCTTTTTAGGAATATTATGAAACACTAGATGACGACATAACTTCTTATTATAGTTGTTGACAGATTCTCAAAAATCAAAAAACCCATATCATATAAGTAGGAGATTAGAATGAGTCATGGATTATAGGATGAGTAATATCTTAGATTAAGATACTCATTTTCTAAGAGAATTTGGTGTATTCTATGTCTAATGATGAACATAACTACAAAGAAATATAAACTTTTATCTTTAGACAGATGATCAAAGAAAGGTCATGAATTGAGTGATTGTTCTTTTGTTGAGAGGACCACAATTTAAAGTTATGCAAAGTAAGTTTTCTATAAATCCATTTCTCTTATAACCAAGTAATACATAACTCAATAAGAGAAAGTCCATTTGAAGTTTGTCTAAGTTATATATGGAAAAGCCCTTTCCAGTTATAGTGTTAACTAAATATAACTCAAAAGTTTGAAAAAACAATGTATCAGAAGACTTAGTCACTTATTAAAGGCACTTGAAGAATGCATCAACCATCAAAAAACAAATGAAGCTCTGATAGAAATGAATAAAGAAAGAAATAAAAAGTACCATGTTAAGAAGAAAATGTAGAAAGGTTATATAATATGGTTACATCTTTGGATAGATTCATGTAACCCTAATCATAGAAGAAACGTAACTAAGCTTATCTCTTCACTTCAATGTTTTTGGCATTGTTCTATGATTTTACATTTATTACTCCCTTATATCTAACTCTATTTTGTTATCAAGATCAATATAAGATCCTAAAGTATCCATCTCACATGAGGTCAAGAAGAGTAATATGTTCTTGAGATGGAACATTTGTTTTTGATGGAACATATGTAAAATTTAGCTTTAGAAAACTTTCCTTTACAAGAAAAAGCCTATTTTGAAAATAAAAAGGAAATTTTTAATAAAGCTTATGGTATTGATAGTCTAATCACTTCTTCAAGAAAAATGTAAAATGTTATATTGAAATATTAGGTAGGTGAAAATAAAACATAATCATGATACCAAAAATATGATGCAAGATAAATCTACATTCATAATCTTTATTATATTTGAAAACATGAGTATTCGTATCGAGCTTTATTATTTGCCAACTTGAATATCATTTCAACCAATATTCCCCACCAAAAATAAGCTAAAGAAAGCAGAACCATCCATTATAAGATCACTGATAAAATTATAAATTGAAGGTCATTTAGGAGCCACTAGAATTAAGATGAGTAAAATCAAACAAGTAAAAAAAGTGTTTAAAGCAAATGATGGGTTGTTATAAAACCAATAACATAAGATCTTTTTTTTTCAATTTTCTACATTTATTTTCTTTTCCTTAATTCGAAATGGAAGAAGGGAGGTTGAACAACCATAGTCAACATCGTCCAAATTTTCTAGCTACTATGCTTGACCTCTAGGAGGGGCACTTTGGACTCATGCTTTGAATTGAATTTGTAATTATTTTGACATCGTCTAAATCTTTGGTATGTATGTCTTGCTCCTTGTCTTGCTTGCTCCCATTGTTACTACTTGAGTGTTTATCATATCTCTTCTGTAAACTTCTAAGTTTCAAATTCTTTTGATTAATGGTAGATACAAAATACCCATCCTCGAATTGGTTTAGGCTAACATAATTATGTTCAATTAATAGAATCCTTGACACCCTTTTAACAAGCAAAATGGTCATACAAGCCTAAGGAACCAATTGTCTTTGTCAACTCCTTAAAGAAAATTATAAATTTAAGTCATCCAAGGTTGTTTATATCTTGGCAGTCAATACCTCAATTTGGGATGCAAATTCAACTTTTTAACACTTTAGCCTCAACACCTCTACTTTCAAATCATTATTCACTATGAAATTCTCTTGTGAAGTTGGATAAGCTTAATCATCTAGTAGTCCTATTGCTTATACGATTCAGATAGAGCCTTTAAAAACTCTTGAGGATGTTTAGTGACCTTATTCACTATTGTCAGCATAGCTCGATCACATGCTTTAGTAGTTATCTAGCTTCTAGAAGTTTCCTTAAGGGCTTTGTTTAATTCCTTACATACCTTTCTCCACTTCAAAAAACTTGTGCACGAGTCAAGTGTTTGGGCCATTTTGTGATTAATGTTGAACCAACTTATACGTGAACTATTGTTCATTATAGATGTACATCTAATCACATTGCTTTGTGGCTAAAGCTCTACCTGTCCTTTCCTAACTTGTGTCGTCGTCATGATCCCCATTATAATCACTTGAATATTCTCTACGTTTTCCAAGATTTTCAAAGCTAAGAGAAGAACATTCATTTGTTCCTGGTCTTATGGATCATTTAAAGCTTGTACAGACCTCTACTTCTCTAGCATTGCTTTGACCACATGAAAGATCTGTAGATTAGGCTTTTCTAGCTCTCATCAAATTATAATTCTTATATTATAATTTTTTGTATTTGTTGTTATTGGATTTGTTCATCATCTTTCTCGTGACATCTCTTCATTCTCTTTTTGAATGTTATGAAAAAAGAAAATGAAAGTAAAAAATCGAAGGAATGAGGAGAGCTAACCAATAACATGGAATCTTGTGAAAACAATTTGGATAACGTAATGGGGAAAGAAAGTCAAATTTTTGCACACTAAATAGAAATGAACTAAGAACTTCAATGATTAGGAACAATTTCTTACTATGAATTTGTAAATTACGAGCCAAAACCAAACAACAAGAAGAAATAAGGAGATGAGGAGAAGTTTGTTGATGAAGAGGCATCACAATGGTGATACAATTTAGAGGAGAGAATATTTTTGAGACATCTAAAAGCCTAGGCAATGGAACCTCAGCCATTGTTGGAGTCTTGCATCAATCAATAATACATGAAAGATAGTGGCACTTGACAACAATCCAAAAAATTTTTGAAAATAAAAATCTTAAATTGATTCAATCAACCAATATCTCTCTAACTAAAGAATTTGGCAAATTTATATTAAAAACACAGTGCCAAATACGTCAAACATTGTAATTGCTCAAATCCTATAAAAGCATCCAGGTGATTCAATGATCTAGTGGATCAAATAATCTAATGACCAAATAGATGATTACATTAGCCTGATCAAACATGAGTAGCCCAATAAAAATTTTGATTAGCTCAAAAAGAAAAATCTAGGCATTTTTCATCACTTCAAACACACCAAAGCAAGCAACGAATGAATCCCATGCCTATGGAGAAATGAAAAACGCTGCAATTTTGGTCTTAAAAATAAAGCCTGATAAACCTGGGATTCATTGCAATCGTTCTCATCTGATCTTTTTGTACAGAACAAAAGGCTTCGATACTTCATAAAAAATAAAAAAAAAAGCTTCAGCACAAAACCAACGCCACCCTTCAAAAGAAGCCAATACAACAAATTAAATGGCCAAGAGAGCTTCAACGACTGCTCAAACAAATAAAACTAAGCACCACCAAGAGGAGGCAGGGAGCAACATTGACCGCATGCCTTGGAGGCTGACTGCTAGCTTCTCCCTCGTCCGCTGGTGCCTCCTGTGGCGTTGCTGCCACTTTTGCAAGGGGGGGAAGAGGTGGGTCGACAACGTCCGCTGGCTCGAGAGGTGGCGCAGGGGACTGAGCCGGAGGCAGTGACTCAGGTGCAGCCAAAGATGTGATACCTCCAGGCTCTGCAGGTAAGATGGTGTAAGGCAGCTTCGCGTCCAGGTTTGAGCACGGACTCCCTGTTGCACCAAATCAAATACTCGTCAAAACTTAAGGTGAATTCTTGGATTTCGGATGGAAGAATACTTACTCAAATATGCTCTTGCAGTCGCTGGGAATTCGGTGAATAAGCCATCCACGCCAAGTCCACCCACAAAGCTGGCGATTTCCATCACTGGATCCGAAAAGAAGTCATATGCTACTGTTGTGAACTCGTTTCTGAGCACCGAAACATACACGGAGACATTGGCTTGTTGCATTTTGCTTGTAATGTCAGTGAAATGAGAGAGAAAGGCGCCGTTGTATGCCATGAGAGATGACCGAATCACATTGACTGCATTAGCAAACTGCTTGACCTCGTCCACAGTTCGCTTGGGGGCGTCTCCGACTTGCTCTGTGATCAGGAGAACTCGTTCATAATTGGGGTTCTTTTTGAATGCAGATAGAACGGAAGTGTCGTCGGATTGGATAAGAACTCTCTTCGTGGTGTCTTTGTCAAAGGATGCGTTTGCCAAGGCGGAGGAAACTGCATCAACTACAGCAAAACCCTTCTCTGATGCAAGGTAGGCTGCATTCTGTAGGATGGTGAGTTCATGTTAGAAAAGTTCATTCAGATTCCAAGTGGGTTTTTTTCTTTAGGCAGATACCTGAATGTTGATCAAGATGCCAGGAATAGAACTGCCCTTGGCGAAAGCCAGGAATTCAGGCAATGTCAGTATTCTGCCAACGTTCTTGGCTGCAGGATTTCTTACCAAACCAAGCCTTGAGTATGGGCTGAAGAGAAAAGCTGCAGAATCCAGGACAGTGATTGAGATCAATAATTAGTAAGCAATAATTTTCCTTCAACACTATAAATGATCTATGATATACTCTGTATCCATTCTGCCATAATCTATGTGGACAACTACAATTGTTTGATTTGCTTACGCTTCAAAGTTTGAACTTCAGCCCATGTGAGATCAAATGAGAAGATTCCAGTGTTGTTCTGAATCTCCGGGACCGATGAAATCCGGGACATGAATGTTGGCATTGCGGTTGTGCTCCCCACAAGATCAGTTGATTCCAAGCAAAATGCAACTCCATCTTTCGACATCTGAACAGAGCAATCAATGATGTCTGCACCGTCATCCACAGCTTGCTTGTAGGCAAGGTCTGTGCATCCTGGATACACTCCACTTGCACCGTTATGGGTTATCACTAATGGCTGGCCTGCATGTATTTTTCATTGTTAGGTGGGGAAGATCTTCAATCCCCTTGTTTGATAAACTTTGATATAAAATCTTCAAGGCCTTATTAATCTTACCTGTTAAAGCAGTTGCATTCTTCTGGTTATGAGCAAAACAAGCTGCGCACAGAAAGATTGTTATTTCGTGAAGGCATAGTGAGCACAAATACTACAAATCTCACACTTTTTTAAATGAACGCTAAAAGTTATTCATGTTACAGAAACGAGAAGGCAAACATTTACCAATAGCCTCTGAAGCAGTGGAGGGGAAGTCAGTAAGAACACCATCAACTGAGAATTTTGAGTTGTCAATGAACTGCAAGTACTCAGATACTGGATCATAGCTGTAGTTATAACTTCCAGGCATGTCATTGGCAAATCCATAAACATAAACTTCTAACCCTAAGCCATGAGCATTGGCGACAAGAGTGGTTGCAGCCTTCAGATATCCATCTGAACCAACAGGCCATATGTACTCTTTTGGGACAACAATGCCTGATGCAAAAGTTTTGATATTTGTGAGATTCTTGAGGAGATCACCATATTTCTGATTTGTTGTCGGCTCATTGTCATCCACGCCAAGGAAACGAAAAATGAGCTTTGGCTGCATTTGCATGCTACTCAAATCAAGGCCCTTCAGGAAGCTTATTTCTGGAGATGATATGTAGTTGAAGCGTATATCCGATGAGGCTAACGTCACATACTCCAATGGATCGAGTTTGTGCTCCGTGTAAAAGGTGTAGTACTGCAAAGTAAGCAATTAATCAAAAACAGATTGCTAAAATCACATAAGGCCCATTACTCTTTGCATTTTTTTGGAAGATAGCTAGAGTTCAGATGAGATACCTGAACATTTAACCATAATCCAGGGGGTTTAAGCTGTTGGAAGTCATCTATGGTTGACATGGGCATGCTACCATCGAAAACGCTTGGTCTTGAAAAGATGTCTTGAATCACTTCATTCAACAGCATTTGTTTGCAAAATGGAAGTTTAGGTTGGTCATTGATTATATACGATTGAAGTATACATATATTGAGCTATTTTGTTGCTTCATACCTGTTACATTGCCGAACAGCTCGTCAGCGGTGAAGTCCACCGAGAACCATCCGTGAACTGCTTGTGCATTCACCTTGTAGGTGTTCCCCCTCTTTGGAAAGACGCTTGCTATATTTGACGAGTTATCGAGTCTCAAGTCATTCTTGCAGATGCCGATGCTATCTTTGGTTAATTGCAGGTCACAGAAAAGCACAACATCCTTAACAGTAGTTGGTGACATCGCAAATTGGTAAGCATACTGGCTAGATTCTGGGAAAACCCCAGAAAATCCACCTCGAGCAACCACAATAGGAGGAGAACCTGCGATGTAGGAATGAGCTTTTGTGTCATTACTAAACTGTTGGTCAATATGGTGAAAAGCTGCTCCTTACCCCTTGGTGGCTATTGTTGTTATGAAAAACGAAAAGGATTTTAGTCTTATGTTTCAAGGATAAAATTGAGTAAAAAGGTGCTCTTTTAAAGAGCTACATTTTTCTGTAATTGCTAACAGTTGGTGTTAGTTAAGTTCCACTGATAAGTACTCAAATAGTATTTGCTGGAGTTTCATGAAACAAAGCCATGGGTGTGCTTAATTTGATGTTCCTTAAATGCAAGTTCTTCGGGAACTTAGGTTTTCTGTATTGTTTCTAAAGGCTATATTGTATTCTAATAGATTAATAATCATTTAGTTCTTTTGATGGTTATATTATGAAAGACACTACAATATCATTTATATTTGCAAGTTATTTTGCATGAATTTTGGTTCTTTGATAAATTTTCTTCACAAATGAAATCGTAGACTTTCTTTTATGTTGTGGGCAAGAAGAATTTCCTTTTGCATAAAAATATGTAAGCAAGCAACATAAAGTTCAGAAATCCAAATCTAATTTTCTAGAAAGATCAAAAAGCATAGTTTTTAATTTTTTATCTTTATAGAAAAAAACTATTCTTTTTGAGAATGTATTCAATTCAAATAATCACATAGTATTTGTTTCCTTTCTTCTTCCATTGTCTTGATGCCACAAGTAGCAAAATATCATGAAATGGCTAAAAGAGATAAACAACATACCACTTAATGTCTGCCATTTAGGAGGAGGATTCGCAGATGATGCTGCTGCTCTTTGTGCTATAAAGAAAAGAGAGAAAAGAAGAGACAACATTTCCTTCGAACAAATCAAACACACCTACCCTTCACAGATGATAAAGAATAGAAACAAGAAAAGGAGGTTGTCAACCCAAAAGGAAGTGCAGATCCTTTCAATTGGGGTGATGCAGCGGCACCTCCGGCAAGGTCTGTGAAGGTGACGGTTCTTATTTAGAACTCGTGAACAAGGAAAATTTGGGAAGATGAAATTCTGAGGTTGAGAATAGAACTCTAAATATACATTTCTTGTTTATAATTTCTGTTACAGAACTTTTCTTTCCTAAAAAAACGGTCGACGCATATTTGTCTCTCTCTAAATTGAAACCGCTGGCAATAAAAAAGAAGGTTTCATGATAAAAAAGGTTATTGTTTGGAGAAAGCTTGATGCTGCTTTGTCAAGCTTTGGCTATTTTTATAAATTGCAAAGTGAACCATGGTCACCTCTCTGTAATTAAAACATGGAGAGGTGCATATTGTCATTATTGCATACAAAGTTTATTGCCAAATAATTGCTCTTGTAGACCGTTGCAAAACCACTTTTAAGTCATTTGTTTTGAAATTTCAGTTAGTGGTATTATTGGTTGATGTGTGATTTGCATTACATCATCAAAGAAAATTGTTAGGTATAGTTCTTGCACATTGAAAGGATGGTAAGTGATGGATGACTACTATAAAAGTGTACAAGTGTTGGATTCGAATACAACGATTGATAAAATAATAACTTATAAGGATCATGAATAAAATAAAAGAATATAAAAATTTATATACTTTAGTTACTAATCGAACCGATGTTTACAAGAGATGACATTTATTAATGAAGAAACCTCAATGCGGTATTCTCAAATATCAAGTACACTAAAATTCTTACCACAAAAAAATGTTGTCAAATTTCTCTTTGATCAAATAGAATTATTAATAAAAGTTCTAGATAAATGACATATCAAAGATCTCGATCTTCATGTCAACAGTATGATTATAGAAATGCAAAGACAATGATACTAAGAAGAGACTGTGATCAATTAGACAATGACCCCAAGTTTTTGATGATGTCGATGAAATGAAAAGATTTGCCACATTGATCCTTGCAATTACCATAAAAGTGATGAAGCAACTTTTTAACCATTCCTCCCCTCTAATCCCTAACTTAATGTCATAGTTACTTTCAAAGTATATCCTTTTGTGCGTCTCTAACTCGAGTTTTTAAACTCCCAAAGCCCTGACAAGCCAAGCCTAATAAAATCTTGGAAAATTCATATTTTTTTTAGACTTAGCATGAATGAGATGCATCTTATAAACATTGTTTCAATCAAACATGAAATTGTTCATAACTAAGTATACATTTCACAAAACTTTTGTGTATAAGAAGTGGTTGTTTCTTCTCCCTAGATGTTGCTACGATATGATCCATACTAAGATTGGCATGTCATGTCAAAATTTATTTTCAAATCTCTTAAAGACTTTTTCTTAATAAATGTCACATAATATTCATGAACTCCAAATATAACATTAAAATCAACTATTTGCCTACCTAAATAATGATACTTCCAAAATTAACTAATGATGATGAATTTAAAAGGGCTCTCTTTGCAATTGCGTCTTGCAAAGCATAGAGTTCAACAACATAATGCACTTTTGCAAACTTAAAGGACCTCTACAACTCCTACAAAATAGTATTAACCATGACAAAGAGCACTCAAAGATAAAATATTTATTCTCAAATATAAAGCACACCACACAATCGTTAATTTTGTATTCATGCCATTACAAGTCTTTATCCTTACCATGATAAGGCTAACAATCTTATTGTGACATGCTCACTTGACATTCCTGAGTTTGTTATCACATTATTTATTTTTGTCTTTTTTTTAATTTTGGAAAACACACATTTTTTTAAATAGAATATAAAAATATGGTAAGTGAAGTGTTAAAACATTTTTAGAACAATATTACACCTTGTAAACCATTTTAATCATAGTGGAAGTAATTTCAAAAAAAAATATAATGTAAACTAATTTAAAACAACATTTGAACCACATAACCATCACATCCTTTTAAAAAAAAATAAGTTTCATACAGCACGGTGGATTAAGGTTCTAATATATGTCAAACAAATACAATATAAGAAAAGAGCTATTGCTGCACTTTATACAACTAATAATAAATATAATGTAATTTCTAAGCTAAGTATTCATATTATCTTGATGCCCCCAGATAGTTGCATATTATGACAAATATTAATCTGAAATTGTTTACCAAATATAGGCCAAGTCAAACACCACTAGCTTAATGGCCAAATCATGCATATATATGTAAAACAAACAAGTTTTGGTCATGCTACATACTAGACAATATCATATAAATAACGCAACATATATTGAGCAATAGAAATAAAAGGCCTAATTTTTACATAATCTTTTTTAAATTTCTCTTATCTTTTTATCATTTTACCTATCTTTGATTTGGCTTGAGGAAAGTTCTTTTTCATAAAAGATTTGTTTTGTCTTCTCATAACACTTCATCTTAAGTAAAACAGCCCTAATGGATGGCTCCTTTGGATAATATCCAAAATACATTATTTTGAAATTAATCACCATTTTTTACAATAATTCATCTTTTCACATTAGGAACAATATCTTTCCTTCACCAAACTTTATTGTTATGCACTTTTCTTTACTTTATCCTTTTTCAATTCTTTATTTTTCTTCACATTAGCAATTTTCATCACAAGATGCACTTTGCTATAGCATGCTTTAAGTCACACTGAAATAATCTACAATAACAACATTTTTTTGGAAGCATAAGAAAGTGTCGTGCTAATCAAGCACAGAGAACAAGCTTTTTCAAGATGCTTATTTAAATCATTGTTTATAAGTTCACTACACATCATCCATTAAAACTTCAATCACAAACAAATATGTAAGACTACCTATCCTAACTCTTGTTTCTAGTGCACTAGCCTTAGAACAAATATTGGATCTCATACCTTTCCACATAATGTTTTCCTTCTCCATTATATTTTTCAATTGATCTTATCTTCAAAATTTTGCCAACGAATTTTATTTAAATCTTCTTGGCAAACTCTACTCAGGACCAAATTTCATATTTTTCTAGCAAAATTTAGTATTTTTAATAATTTTTTAACTTAATATCCTCAAAATTGTTATTTAATAATTTTTAATTACTCTTTAGTTTTTTTACTTTCATACTCGTTGTGAAGTGTGCTTCAACAAGAAAGGGTGAACTACTAAGAATAAAATCTTGATTGCTTAGAAAATATTTCAAGAAAAATTTCTAACAACCCGTAATAATGGCTAAAAGAGCCATCGCATAGGAGACTCACAACCAAAAGCATTTTGGACTGTTTGATTGTGAAAGCTATGCAATCAAATGAAAATGTTAAAGTGGCACTATTTAGTGATTAGAATGTGATTTGGATTATTATATCTAAATTATGATTTCATAACTAGATTTAGATCTTGTGCGTGGATGAAACATAAATTGTGTGATCACAAAAATATGCGATCGAACCATTGACTGAAATAACATTTAAAAATAGAAGAGATAATGGCAGGCAATTATGAATTTGCACAATTAAACAACTCACATGACTCGTGATATTCAAAAGTTAATACTGTGATGAGTACTTTGTTGTTTAGTCCCAAATATATTATAAGCTTAAGTTATATATGTCTATAAAAGTTTTGTTTGACCTATTTAATCAGTTTATTGGGGTTCGCTACCCCTAGTTCACTTAGGAAAGTCATGCCTTTTGTTGCTAATGGTAATTTATAAACAAATTCAACATTGAAACCCCAATCTGAGACAAAATGATTATCTTAGTGAGTCTTATTCAGAAGTTTACTTTGACTAGAGACTTTGGATTTAAATCTAAGATAGTTTAGCTATCTAGAACTAGGTTTTTCCTATTTCACTTTAATTATTATTAATAATATTATTATCTTTACTAATTAATTATTTAATTATAATATATTTTTATAACAAGTTATTGAATGAAGATTTTCAAAAATATGATTAAGGTAAAATACTTCTTAAGATAGTCATGAAAAATGATTAAGGATATCAAAAACCTAAATTTTTTAAAATAAAATTTAATTTATAAACCTTGTAAAATTGATTTAATCAAACTTAATATTCTAATAAAAAAAAGAAGTAAAATATCTAAAATTAAATTTAAAATGAATCTCTTAGTGATCTATCACTCTAATCAACACATTTTCATAAGATTTTAGTTTTGCTCTTCTTTTTTTTTTAAATTCTCTCATGAACATAATATTAGTTATCTAAAATTTAAAAATTTATTTAAAAAAAATTATTAGAAATACTTAAGATATATTATCATCAAACAAAGTATTATGACTAAAGATTTATAACATAGCACATTGTAAATGTTTCTGTATAAAACAAATTTATTAAACTTAATTATCTAAGTCTTGATAAATTTTTATAATTTTTTAATTCTATTTAATATCTTTGCAAATATTTGGTATTTTTCAAAACTCATAAATAAATTCTTATTAATCTTTGATTCTTTATTTTAATTCTTAAAAAATTCTAATTTTTATTAACATGTTGTCATTGGTTTTTATATAATTTGTATATTAAATTTTTTTAGTTCATCTCCCCTTTTTAATATGCCATCCAGTTTTTTAGTTATGTATGACTCTTTTGGCAAAATTTTAAATTAATCGTAGAATATTAAAAAAAAGTTAAAATTCACAAAATACTAAAAAAAATAAAATGCATATCATTTCCACACTTTAGGATGTTACATTTAGACGCTTCGTTATTGTTATTTTAACATACTTGCCATAACATAGACTCATAAAAAGAATGTTTTTTTCAAATGTAAGTTTCTTGAAAGAATGAACCAAGTACATAATCCAACAAAGTCTACTTTTTTTTTTTTTGAAAGGAACCAACAAAGTCTACTTGTGTTTATTGTAGTCACCAAAAAAAAATAGTATTAAAATTTCAACATAAGAAATATTTTGCAAACCTTACATATGTATGTTTTTTTAATTTATTGATCCTTTTTCTTCAAAAGTATATAATCTTTTACAATATTTATTTCTTACAAATACAAAAAGCTATGTCTTGTCTGAGTGTGTTAAAATATGTGTTGTTGTCCTTTTTAGTTGGTCTTTCCCTCACTAATAAGTCTTCTTTCCACTTACTAATAATAGTACCCTTGATCTCACAAATTAATTCTTTTGACAAAAGTAATTTTTTAACATCTTCTAAGTTTATAATATCTTCATCATATAATGTAGTATCCTTACAATTCTTGTACAAGGTAGGTAAACATCATAAAAGCAATAAAGCAAGATTTTCATTTTCCAATTTGCATCTAAAGTCCTTATATCTAATGAGTTAATTAAACTTGTATAAATGTGACTAAATAGTCATGTTCTCTTATATGAATAAAAAATATGGGTTTTGTTCCACAAAAAAATTGTTAGAGGACCTTAGTTGTGTACAAAGATTATGACTTTGATTATAACTCTTGAGTAACTGTTCCATCTAAAACTTCCTTTAGAATCTCATCTATCAAACAAAAAATAAATAGTCAAAAGTACTTTTCCATCATTCTCAAACACATTTATGATTTTTGTTTGTTTTTGTTCTCAAATGAGTGCCTGGACAATTCATTGTTGGACAAGCAACCCCTTTCATCTTAGACCTCCAAATCACAAAATTCTTTGAGCCAAAAAGTTTCTCAATCTCAAAAAAGGTGCAAATGTGTAGAAGCACCAACATGATCATGAAAAAAAAATGAAAAGCACAAGGATTAATTTGATTGAACCACAAATCAAGGCTCCTCCATGGCAAAAGAGGAGAATATTCCACTAAATGAGAAGCTTCAACGGTGGTGTTCAAAGAAATCACTTTTCTTAAATTTTAAAATATGTATAATAAAAACAATCTAAATTTCTCTCTAATCAAACAAATTCATTAAGAGAAGAAGAAAAAAAAAATAGAAATACCAAAGATATGCACTTCTTTTTGAATAAGAAAGATCGTTAGCTTGCAATCATTATAAATCCCTAATCACCAAGATGATATCTCCAAGTCTTTGTTTTTTGAGAAATGATATCTCCAAGTCTTAGGTGAAATCTATGAGGTGAAAAGTATTGCCAAGCTAGGCCTTACAAATTGCTTTGAAGGACATGGCTTATGTTAGGACTCTTATTATTTCATGATTATTATTTATATATGAGAAAACGAAGAATAATGTAGAGAAATATTTGAAGAAAGATAAATAAAATTAATACATTTATCATGTTTGTTATATTAAATTCATGTCCAACTATCACATATGAAAATTTTGTATTTGTTTTTCTTCAAACAAACAAATCTTAAATTTGAAATTTAGATATATTAATATCAAGGAAACATATCAACACTAAGGTTTTTTTTTTAATTACATGTTTTAAAAATTCATGTTTTGTGAAATAATTACCATTTAGTTGATTGGATTTATGAATCCAATGAGAATTCAAGATCCCTAAGACTATTCAAATGCATGGATTTCATTTTTCTCAAAACAAAAGGAGAACAAAAACTTATTTGTTATAAATCAACACCAATATAGTATTAAAAAAAATAAGGAATGAGGCACCCTTATTCAACTAAATCTAACAAAATTACTCTAAGTCAAATGAATACCTAATTATTCTTATTTTTTCCCTTCAATACCCATTTTTCTCCAAAAGAAAAAACTCTTGCATGTCTCCTCTTTTCCCAACTCCTCTACCTCCATTGCTCTCATGTTATCACTCTCCATCTCTTATTAGATTTTAGTTATCAAGATTGTAGGTCTTCATGGAGGTAATGGCCATTGCTTTGTCTTATATACCTTTGAAGCCTTTTTTTAGCAAATCATTCTAGGCTTGTTATGGTTGTCCATCAATTCTCATTATAGTTGATTGCAAATCTTTATCCTTTTATAATAAGTCCCTTTTTTATACAATTGTGTTCAAGTTTAATAGGAGTTCATCATACTACTATGGTATCCTTAATGCATTGTGCTTTAGGTACTAAGAACACTTCTCAACAAGAAATAAGTCAAAGATGATAGAGAATTGAAGCTATGTAAGAGAGATGAGAAGATAAATAAAAAACAAAGTCAACTTTGTTGAAAGAAACTACTCAAACTATCTAAGTAGATTTAAAAATCCTAATAGAGAATGCTCCTTTATAATCTAGAATAATAGGAGTATATTAATGATGGTTTTATCTAGAAATCTCCTTTTGATACATTAAATTACTCAAGGGATTTACATCAGTCGATCAAAATAAAAATATAAGATAAGTACAAACTTTAAGGTAGTATGGACTTGAAAAACAAAAATAACCAAATCTTGGATTAATAACCCATGATAATAACTTATCAAACATGTTAGAGGAGCTATCAATCATAGTTTAGTCATGTAGGAAGGCTTTATCAAATAATGATCAAGAAAAGTTCAAATTAGCAAAAAAAATAAAAGTCTAAATTGATGTTAGAATTTCATGATTCATAAAATGTTGAAAAGATAAAAAGATCTAAAGCTCTATAATTCAAAGCTCTACAAAAATTCAATTAAATCAAGAAATAAAGTTTTGATGTAGTCTTTGTTACTTGAAAGATGTGATATAAGGAAGGTATTGCATCCCAAAGGTACATAAATGAATTTAACTTATAATTTAATCTTTATTTTTAAAATTTTGGCTAAGTGTTTAGTAAATATTTTATTATCATAGAGTAGAGATGAATTCCAAAAGGTGGGAGATAAATATAAAATACCATATAAAATGCTAAACAAGTTTGAGAAAATATGAAAACTTTGTAATAATAATGAAGTAAAGTAATAAATATATATAGAAAATTTCCTATAGCCCTTAAACCTCAAGTACTAATAATGGGAAAAATACACATTTGGTTAGAGAGAATCATGACATAAAGCTTAAAATGATTGGAGGAGAAAGGATATAAGTTGAATCTTGCAAAAAATCAATGGATAAAAAGGATTTTAAGGAATTTGGGTAGAAACTATGAAGGAAGCAAGGGTATGGTTTTCCTCACAAGTTCAATTTGATTTTGTGAAATTCATTATTCTACTAGTTTTTATAACAAACTTTCAATTGCATGAATGGTTATCATCATCATTATAACCATCTTCTTCTTCTTCTTCCTTATGAATAATGACTTTGAAATGTTAATTCATAACATGCCATAACCTTTATGCTTTGATAAGTTTTTGGAATGGCTTGAAAATTCTCCTAAATACTATTCCATTGAACTACTCAAATAATACCAAGACTCCAAAATGCATTGTTAATGGTATAATGGTATCCCCTTCCCACAAAGAAAAATTTTTCAAACAAATTAGTGAATTAGCACAATTCAACTTCATACGAAAGAGCTCCAATCCTCAATCCTCTTCTAGCATAAATTAAAAAGAGGAAAGGTAAGAAAGGCTAACTACTATAAAAAACTTAGTTGTACAAAATATGATATATACTTATACCTATGGTAGAACAAATAATAAGACAAATTTAAGGTGCAAAATATTATATTGAGTTTGATATTAAATTTGGATTTTGGTAAATCAAACCTGTAGATAAAAATTCAATTGAGCTTACCGCCTTTACTTTCCCATAAGGATATTTTGAATGACTAGTAATATCTTTTAGATTGAAAATGAACCGCAAAATTTTTAGAAATAGATTAACTTAAGTTTTTGGACATATCTCATATGTAAGTGTTTATATAGATGACATCTTTATGTTTTCCAAAATTGAAAAACGACACAAAGAACATCTATTAACTATAATTAAATTAATACTAAAATATGACATTATACAAAGCCCAAAGCAAATTGAACTCTTCAAGATAGAAATTAATTTTCTTTGGAGAAGTACAAAATATGGACAAATACAATTGCGATAACATATTTATACAAATTTCAAAAATTCTTTGAAACATTTAATACTCTTAAACATCTATAAATCTTTTTAGTAATTAAATTATGGTAGAAAATTTATATTATATTTATCCTCTAGATACAAAACCTCCAATAGAGATTAGCTATAAAACAAACTAAATATAAGATAAATGCTAGAGAAAAATCTAAGAAATGTAATATAGAAAAAAATTATTTTCTTAACTCTTAAAGTAGAAAAATAAATAAAACAAATAAAATATTCTTTACAAAAGAAAATGATACTTTACTTTTTACAGAAAGAAGAATTGCTTGTATTATAAACAAATGCCTCAAACAATTAGTGACACATATAAAACAAAAGGAAAGAACATCGAAATAAAAAAGGGTAGCATATACAATTGGAAAGTTTAATATAACTAAAAATAAATATGTTATATTTGACAAAAAACTACTTGCTATAAAAATGTAATCAAAATCTTAAAAATATATTTTTTATATTGACATTTCATTATAGAAACTGATAATAAAATAATAACTTAGTTTTGTAAAAAGAAAAAAAATTAGTAATCCTTAAGAAAATATGAGAAGAATCAAAATAGCCTTGGATATATTAATTTTGTTGTTGATTTAATGAGCAAGCCATGAATGGAGAAGAATTGCAAACTCTAGAAGTTACTACACAAAGTGAAAATGGGTTTGTAAATCCATACAAATTCCCTCCAAAAAGACTAAATGGTAAACATCCTAAGAAGCCTTACAAGAGATAAAGGCCCAACAATGAGTTAAAGAGGGCCAATATGATCCAACAAAAACTATATCATCAAGAAGCATAGCCCATAACACTATAACAAACAAGTTCAGCAAGTCTAGCATACTAAAAAAAAGCCACAACCCAACAGGTCTTAATAAAGATCAATGAACAAAGTAATGAAAAATAACCTTATATTGTAAGCAACTTAAAAGATTTGTATAATAAAGATTTAGAGGAACATGATCTTGAACCTTATGAAAAGATAAATCATTATTTTAAAGCAATACGAGGAGCTACATGGATGCCAACCAATTAATACCTAACTTAAATAAAACTTAAGACAAAGCAAGCCCTCCGGAGAGCAACTAAGACAACAATAGAGGTAATAAAATAGCTAGAAAGAATCATATAAAAATCCTTTACATCGAGATCCCAAGCTTTAATTCAAATAGAGAATCAACTTTCCTCTAAGTAAAAATGTATTAAAGGCAGTCTTTTCTAAAATGCAAACCTTTTATCTAACTAAATTTCAGATAATGGACTTTATAGAGCTAATTAACTTCAATAAAATCAATAATGTAAAAACGAGATTGTTTAACCAAAAGTATGATTTAGCTATATGAAGAAAATATAGTTGATGATGCTAAGTTGTTATTTTCTTCAAATAGCTAGAAGATACAAAAATAAGTCAACTTCTTGAAAAGGAAGACTGCTTCTATAAAGAAGAAAAGAAGCAACAAATAGTAGTGATCTTCCAAGAAATCCTTAATTACAAAATCCATATAAGGGTATCATACACAGGATCTTTATTAACACCAATAGACTTAAAGACTATTAGGGCTAGATCCTTGATATTTGTTCTTAAATGTTACTTCATTATTCCAACAAATTCTCTACAATTTTTATGTTCAAAATATGGAGAATTTGGGAAAGCAAAGGACATACATCAAGCTGGAACCATCTATCAAACTTTGGACATTACAAAAGGTAAAAGAGGACTCAAAACTTGAAGAACTAAAAAGGAAAAAAAAAATTGAAGAAAAAAGGTGTTAGATGTAGCCTTGGATTTTTTTTTGAAAAGCAAAATTCAAGATAAAATAAACAACACATATAGTACAAGCTAAAAAATATTTTTTATTAATAAATTAACAAAAGAAAGATAATCGACAGAAGCAAGACAATACAAGCTCAAAAGATTCTTCCATTCTCTCTAGCTTAGAAGAATTGAAAAAATTACACAAGTAGAATTTTTTGATGAAATAGAAATGATGATATGGCAAAAGCAAATGCCACACCAAAGAATGATCTAGATTCAAAACTCTTGTC
Source organism: Vanilla planifolia (assembly GCA_023846275.1). Classification (NCBI taxonomy): domain Eukaryota; kingdom Viridiplantae; phylum Streptophyta; class Magnoliopsida; order Asparagales; family Orchidaceae; genus Vanilla; species Vanilla planifolia. The sequence continues at coordinate 28,406,261 of CM043869.1, read as the reverse complement.
AAGTTTGGTGTTATGAGAATAGCATAGCAATAGAAAAGTTATGGACCTTAGCCATTAAAGAAAAAGAATCTTTGTACAACACTGCTTTGCCAAATGGACCTCTCAAAGACTAGATGTACAAGTAGAATGAAGGCCATCAACTTAAGGTAGCCAATCTTAGAAGCCACCTAAAAATGATGACCAATAATGGAGCTCACTTAGTACCTTCAGGCAAACACAACCCCCAAATCAGGTCAATATTAAAGAAAGATCTTCGAAGTCAATGAAATAGTACTTCAATTCTATCTTATGTTGCTATGAGTAATATGTGTCTTTTTCTATAAGAGTGTACTTCATCTTTTATAAGTGTGTACTTGTGATTTCAATTATGATCATGCTTATACTTGTGTGCTTGCTTTTGTTATGTAACTATAGCCAAAGTCAAAGCCATGTTGATGCTCATGCAATAAAGATTACAATTAGTTTCTTAAAAATTCTAGCTTATGCTAATTTTTTTAGCATAATCTCGATCTCTCTACTTGATTTCTTCTTCTTTTATCATGTAGAAGCTAACATATTTCTAAGCTATTTATCATAAAGATATGTAGTTTCTTTTTATTAACTTACATCATAGAGTTGGAAACATACTAAGGTTGTGCTCTCCTTCTATAAAGCTACAACTAAGCATTGTGGTTAGAATTAATGTCCGTAAATCCCCCCAAAAATCCATGGTGACCAAGAAGGTTCAAGACATGGTAGTTCCAAGCCATAGAAGAAATGGTCAAAAAGATAATAAACAGAAATAACAAGCTAAATGATAAATAATAAATGAAATATGTTAGTATAAGCCTACCAAAATTAAAAGAATATAAAGAGGACATAAGATATGTTTATAAAACTAAACGCAAGGGAAAATTCATAGTAACTAATAATGACTATAAATATTTAATTTGTCTTGATATAAACCAGCAAGATCTTATCATCCAAATTCCTAAGGAAATTGATCCTATCATTATATAAGACTTAATTATATTATTAATCTCTTATAAGAGGTTAATAATAAACTAAAAGAAATTAATGAAAATCTTGATAAAAATACTCGAGCTAAATACAATGAAACAAAATTAATAATAAGTTTGTATGGTAAACATAAAATATACTACTAAAATGACAAATATAAATAATATAAATTTAAAGAATTATAAACAATTCCTTTCCTTATAAGAAAAGGAATTTAAAGGAGTGATTGATTGTTTAGAAATATATATTTATTATTAAAAAAGTGCTTCACTTTAGTTAATTTTTATAAATATAAAATAGAATCAGATCTAAGACTAAGTTTGAAGCTCCTATAAGACTAACACAATATGAATAGTCACCTCCTCTTGGCTATCTACCTTCTCCACTTGGCTATCAGGCTCCTCCAACTAACGAAGTAGAAATGAGAGAATACCAAAAGGATAGTTTTAGGAAACAAGATACTTGCTTAATAATGATGTAATCTAGAAGTAATGTAGACTAGGTAAAATATCAAAAAACTAAAATTACTTTTTTACCATAAAAAAACCTTTATGACATAACATGTTATTAACTCTTAATTTGATAAATTACTTATAAAACAATAAAAAAAAGCATCTAGTAAGTTGGATACAACATATAAAAGGAACCATCTTTATGTTGCAACCACTAATGAATGTAGTAGAATATATTTAGTTTGCTATAAGCTATTAGGAAGGTGATGCATTAGCATGAATAACCAATTTTGCAAAAAATAAAAAAATAATTATCATTGAAATTTTAAAAAGTCTAGATATACAAGAAGCTTTAAAAAAATAGTAAAAGGTTTAGTGGTTACTAGACATAATATAAGCAAAGAAAAAATTATGAAGAAAAACTTCATGAAATTAAATTATATGATTTATGTATGCTTGATGAATTTGTGTTAGCATACATTGGACATATATATCTCATAAGAGATTATAAATAATAGGGATACTGATACAAGGATTCTTTTAAAAAATTTTGTTCCCATCAAGCAATATAATATATAATAAATATCAAGACTTATTGGGTAATATAGGTATATCAGATAGTACCCAGAATATAGGCATGCTTAGAAGGCTTTGCACATAATCTATGAAAAAGGTCTATGAAAATCCTAGGGCCCATAAGGAAATGAATAAAAATATAAGAAAAATCAATATTAGGATATAGCTATTGCTTAAACTTCTTTGAGGATGTAAATTACATATATGGATGTCCCTTAATCTATAAATGGAGCAACCATATAAGAAAAAATTGATAGCTAAAATTAAGAATTACATGAAGAAAGTGGAACCCTAAATATAAAAGAAAATTCTAAACTAAAAAGAAATATTCATGAAGGACATTTATTAAAAATAAGAAAAGAATAAGAGACTTTGTAATTAATTTAAACACAATAAAGAGAGACATTATCTTAATGAATGTCCAACAAAATATTAAGAGCATAATATTAGAAAATTTAAAAGAATATGGTGTTCACATAGGAAGCATTGAAGGCGTTTCAAGTGATGAAACTTCTTTAATATATGAAAATCTATTTACTCAAAAAACTCAAACACATCTAAAGAACTAATAGAAAACTTTGATAAATTTAAGATAAATATGTTATCAATAAATAAATCAATCACTCAGATAAAAATAATCACATTAAAGGTAGATGTCATTTTTCCAAAAAAGGAAAACATAAATGCCCCATGTTATATAATATATTCAAGACCAAATATAAAACTAAGAAGGTATAGAATTATGAAAGTACGTCCTGATCTTATAATACAAATACCATTTGGATATTATGATATAATCCAAATTCTCCAAAAAAAACTATACAAAAGAAAATATCTCTAAACATATAATACCATTAAATTTATGACAAAAACTAATATATCTATATTCATGAAAAAATGAGCTTAGAAGATTGGTTTATTTTATAAGTATAAATTAACCTATAGGACTTCAAATAATACATAAATATAAAGATGTATCTAGCTATCATCAAACAAGAGTTAGAATCTCCTACTAGCAATAAAACAATAGAAAAAATAAAGAATATTATGAATATAGAATTAGTATGAATTCAATTAATTCAAATGAAGTAACTACATCTAAATTACATGATAGTATAGGAGAGAAATTCATCATTACTAATAAAGTTATTAAAAAGTTAAAGAAATAATCCCTCCTGGGGATAAAAGGGAGATTTATAAATCTCCATCCTTTAAAACTAGATTTTTAAAAAAGCATACATATGCTTTTGAAAGAATGTGAGGAAATGTAAAACTAAAAGGAGGTTAGGACCTAATGCCCATAAGTTCATTAAACAAGGAATAAAATAAAAAAAATAAAAATTAAATATATGACAATGAAATACCTATATATAGGCATAATATAATTTAAAATAACTACTTTATTTTGATAAAAAATTGACACTACAATTATGATCATTTGTATGGATGAAAGAATTATAAACAATACACTTAATAATATAATTGGTGGGGCTAAATCTAATATAGACAACCATTTAATTGGAATAAATATTCATACTAACTTCTGTATAAGTTTTGATGATCAAAACATTAAAAATACTTGTATACTTTTAGTAAGTCTAACATATATTGAATTATTACAATGATCAAAACTCCTAAGTATGTAATACAAGTATTATATAGCTCTAAATAATACATCTATATTTAGATCCATTAGATCAAAAACTTTTGTAAACTTATTTGAAGTATGCATTGGTAAAAGTATTCAGCCACAAATAATTGATAAACAACATTTATAATTTGACAATGAGATTCAACTCTTTGTCAAAACACTTAAACCTAAAATAACAATGCTTATAAAATAATATATTTCATCAAGAAATACAATTTCAATAATTATAAAAAATAATATTGAGAGGTCTATGCTTTTCATTTTCACGGATTGAGGTAAAATCCTCTTCCTCAAATCAGCTAGATAAATGCTTATGTTTTCACATTGAAGACCCTGTTGAAGGAAGGATTATATGAACACTTGCTTCCAAAGATAAAGATAAAAAATTAATAAAAGTCCCTTTGTCCATTAAATGATTAATTTAGAAAAAAAAAGCATAATTACATATATACATCTCCTTAACATTAAAAATTTGTGAACAACATGAAATTACAATTCATGCTCTATTAGCCTTTGGCGTAGAAGCTAGTTTATTCCAACAAATCTTTATTCCCCAAAAAATTTGGGTTTCCTTAGATAAAAAAGTATTTTACATGACATTATGAGAAGATTGGTTCCTAGTGCCTTTCAAAAAATAACAAATTCCAATAATAATTCCAAATATTCACGGGAACTCTACCATTTTGACATTAGTCATGCTCACAATTTGAGACAAACTGCCTTTTAGAGATGTACAATCTCAATCACCTCTCTTTTTTTTATAAATATTAATTTGAATTAGATGGGCACCGCATCCTAGGGACCTTTTTACCTACTCATCTTGCTCCACATTTCCCACTTACAACATCAACATAATATAATGAGATAATAATCCAATTGAGCAAGTCAAAATACCAAGCAAAAATTGGTCCTACAACATCTAAACGAATAATGACTTTGAAATCCTAATCCATAACTGCTAGAGCCTTTATACTCTGATAATCATTTAAAATTTTACACAAATTCTCACAAGTATTATTTTACTGAACTATTAAAACAATACTAAGATTCTAAAATTTGTGTTAACAATATAATGGTATACTTTTGTGACAAAGAGGAATTTTCCAAAAAACCTAGTGAATTATTGCCACTTAAGTTGATATAAAAGAACTTTATCCCTTATCCCTATCCTACCTTCTTAGTAAGAAAGCATATAGAGAATCTTCTTCTTATTTTCTTCTCCTTCTTCTTTTCCTTCTTCATCTTCTCTTTTTTTCTTCTTCTTTTTCTTCTCCTTCATTTTCTTGTCCTTCTTTATCTTCTTTATCTTCTTCTTCTTCTCCTCCACCTTTTTTCTTCTACTTCTTATTTTTCTTCTTATTCTTCTTCTTCTTCATCTTCTTTTTCTTGTGCTTGTTCTTCTTCATTTTCTTACACTTCTTCTTCTTCTTCTTGCTCTTCTTCTCCTTCTTTTTCTTCTTCTTTTTCTTCTTCTTCTTCTTCTTCTTCTTCTTCTCCATCTTCTTCTTCATCATTTTCTTCTACTCCATCTTCTTCTTCTTCTTCATCTTTTTCTTCTCATTCTTTTTCTTCTTCTTCTTCTCCTCCTCCTTTTTCATATTTTCTATCTACTTCATCCACTTCTTCTTCTTCTCCTTCTTCTTCAACTTCTCCTTCCCTTTCTTCCACTTCTTCTTCTTCTACTTCTACTACTTCTCCTCCTCCTCTCCCTCCTACTCCTCCTCCCCTCCTCCTTCTGCTCCTCATTCTCCTACTCCTCTTCCTTCTCCTCTCCCTCCTACTCCTACTTCTTCTGCTCCCTTCCTCCTCCTCTTCCTCCTCCTCCTCTTCCTTCTTCCTCTTTTATTTCTTCTTTTTCTTCTTTTTCTTCTTCTTATAATACTTCTTTCTCCTTGCCTTCTTTTTCTTCTTTTTCCTCTTCCTCTTCTACTTATTTTTCTTCTTTTTCCTTGTCTTCTTCTACTTCTTCTTTTTCTTCTCCTTCTTCTTCTCTTCCTTCTTCTCCACCTCGTCCTCGTCGTCTTCCTCCTCCTCCTCCTTCTGAGTTCATCTTTTTCTTCTTCTTCTTCTTCAAGTTTGTCTTCTTGTATGTCATATTCTTCTTCTTATTATTATTGTTCTTCGTGTTTTTTTCTTCTTTTTCTTCTTCTTCTTCTTCTTAGTCTTCTTCTTCTTCTCCTTCTTCTTCTCAATCTTTTACTTTAACTTTTATGCTAGAGAAATTCACTTTAATTGTTTGATAAATCTCCTTAATATGTCACTATTGAGTTTTTAGTTTGCTAGAAAGATTACTTCTTATGCTTAAGATCTTATCTACTATAGCGGATGTGGAACTTATTTGCTAATATGGTCCCTATACTTTAGATGTTCTCTAGGTCATTCTATCCTTCTCAAGTAGCTAGTAAGGTGTTACATGCCAACTAGCTTTTGTTTAGTTCATCTTCAAACCATATATTAGAGAAGGTCAGCTCTAATACTATATTATAATAACTTAGCCTTTCGTGGTGATATATGTCTCAAATTAATTGAGTTTTTTTCTTATCTAGAGGGTCCCTTCTTGCTTGCTCACTTATTCTAAAATTTTTGTAGCCCTGACATGCTTAATAATAGAGTTCTCATGGCCCAGGTTACCCCCAAAAGGTGTCTCACTATTTCAGGACTTATGACTTACATCACTTAGAATCTTCCCTTGTATAGTAGATATAGTTTACTCTTCTAGTCTCTATACTTTAGATATTCTCTTGATCTATCCATCATTCTTGAGTTGTCTTAATTCTTATACTTTTGATATTTTTCTAGTTCTTCCATCCTTCTTAGGTAACCAATTACGTGTTACAAAACCATAATAATTGACATTTTTAAAGATTATGGGATTCATTTCAAAACTTTTCAATTCCTAACATTACTAATTCTTTCTTATATGAAATAGTATTTTTATTGCAACGCATGTAATGACTTAGACATATCTAAAGGATTAAAAGATGAATTTGAATAATTAAAAATAAATAGATCAATATTAATAAAAAAATCTCTTAAATAAAAAATTGTTAATAGAGGAAATAATATTACCAAAAAAAGAAAAAATTACTTCTCCATAATATACCTTGTATTTAAGAAAAACCATAAGACTCAAGAGATATCGACTTACTAACCTAATTAAATATTTTGGAGTAATCTACAATATCCAAAATAATCTAAAAAAAATATTTTCATAATGTATTGAATTATTAAACTTATGCCAAAGACAAATGTAATTTTATAAATGAAAAATACAAGTATAAAAGATTGGAACTATGTAATAAAATCAAGAGATACTTTAGGAATGTTAGTAATAAATAAGTATTAGGACTTACTCTTAATTTAGCACGAAAAAAATCCATCTTTAACCTTATAATATGCAAAAATGAAGAATATCATCATTACCAAATATATATGAACACAATAAATTTAGAAGAAACAACTACATGAACTTCACGAGAGAATTAGAGAACAATTTGTTATTTTTAATGATGACTAAAAATGCTAAATGAGGCAAGATTTTTAAACCATATACTTTTATTTTGAGCAAATGAAAGGAAATAAAAATTTAAAAGGAGATGAACATTTTACAATTATAGGTCTCTTAGATAAATTAAAAATTAAAAAAATTACAAAATAAATATCCAAAGATGAAATACCTACATAGGTAATGATTTGGATAAAAATAACTGATTTGTTTAGATGTGGGATAGACACACTTAGTATATTGTTTGTATGGATAAAAAAATTATTAATAATCCCTTAAACAATATTATCAATGGAACTAATTCAAATTTAGCCAACAAGTTATTTGGAATAAATATTCACCATAACTATTGGGTTAGTATAGAAGAGCAAAGTAAAGACAAAACATGCACACTATCTAGCAAACTAAAAGGGGTAAAATTATTATTGAAATCAAACATTTTGTGAATACAATGGGAACACAATCTTGCATTAAATGATACTTCTACAGTCAGATCAATTAGACTAGAACATTTTGTAAAATTATTTGATGTAGGATTAAGAAAGACCAATCAACCTCACATAGTTGATCTATGACATCTTAAATTTGATAATGAAATTCAACTATTTGTTAAGACATTAAAACCTAATATAAATATACCTCAAGAATATTTTATTGCTTCAAGTAATATAATTTTTATAGTAATAAAAAATAATAATGTCGTTAATGGAGCTTCTTCCTCCACCAATCTTCTTATAACAGAAGAAGAAACCTTCTCTTTCAAACTTTCCCAGGCATTCATGAAGAAAATCCTATCAAAGGGAGCACCATAAAATACCTCAAAGAACATAAACAACATGATCAAATAATAAAGACCCCTCTTTCCACTCTTCATTAATGATTGTTCTACACAGAAAAGCAAAATTACATATATTTATTCCCATCACATTAACTCTTCTTTACAATCAAGAAATTACCCTACATGCATTACTAGACTTTGGAGTATAGGCTAGTTTATTACAACAAAGTTTTACACCTCAAACATATTGGGTTCCATTAGACAAAAAAGACATGCTTCATGATTTTATGGGTAGACAGGTCTCTATTACTCATAAAATTTCACAACTCTCACTTAAAATCCCTAACATTCATGGTACTTTCAATTCATACCATTTTGATTTCACATTATTACCACTATTTTTGACACCAACTATGTTTTTGGCATGGATAACCTTCATCATCTGCCACCTTTTAATAAATATTTTTTCAACCTTAATGGACATCTTGTTCTTTGTGTTCCTTTTCTAGTCCCCTTTATTACTCTTCCATAGCATAGCATGGTGAAAAAGCTATCACGTTAATTGATCATGTACAAATCCAACCTAAAGTTTATACTTATAACTGTTACACCCCATATTTTCCTAGGCTGATTTTTGGCATATATTTTTTTTTTTGCATATAGACAGCTTAGATCGTCCCATACCAACCTGAGTAGCCTACAAAAAACATAGGATATAACACATCATCACACACCTACTTCCCTTAACAATGTGGATCCCATCTCCCGGGTACACCGTCAACTCAGAATTCATGACTCCTGAATTAACAGATGGACTCGCGCAATGTTACTCCTACTAGACCCAATACTCCTATCTCATACCAATAGGAGAACCGATCTAATAGAAGTCTGAACCCCCAAGGTAAGTTCCATAGTCACGTAATGACCTCACCATCAAAAGAAAATACATAACATCCACAGATAAAATATGGCACTCCACACACTATACCACCAAGACAATAAAGTAAACAATGAAAGGAAATACATCACAAGAATAAGATCCAAGTCCAACAAGTACAATGTTGTCCAACCAGATACATAAGTCAGAATCACCCTCACATAATAACTGACATATGAGAATAACAGTCTCACTGACAACATCCAACAGCTACAATTAACTAACCAGAATTTCTCAGATAATCACCGATCAGATATCCTCCACAAGCCTGCTGACCACGATCCCACCTAATCTGGTAGCGTCAAGTCTGCCGAGCCACTGAAAATATATAATACGAAAATGAGCTACGCCCAGTAGGAAAGACAGTTAGTAAAACTCACATGCAAGAGAAGGATAATAGCAAGAGTATAAGAATACAGCATAACAATATATGGTGGATAGGCACTCTCAGTCCCAGACTCCGACCAACCACAGTCACCCCCAGTCACACCAGAGTAGCTCTCCTCTGGGCTTCCAGGTAGCGTGCCAGTGGGAACGCCCATCTCGAAACACGCATGGCGCCTAAGCACCCGACACCGCAGCGTCTCTCGTCAATCAATCTCCTGGAGACTATAGACAGATCCAGTCACAAAATCTCTAGCCAATGTGAGACACCCCTGCCGCCCTAAGGCGCGCAGGCCTACACACTTGGCTAGCCACTGCGAGACACCCCTGCCACCCTCAGGCGCGCAGGCCTACACACATGGACCAAGAGAGATCGACTCAGCCACCGTCCCAAGGAGTCCTCTCCCAACAACGTCCATAGAAGCTCACGCCCTTACAGTCATTGTCAATTCTCTAACTCCAAGATTCGGCAACATATGTCCAGGTACGACAAGGCGCATACCAGTCCACATGTATACTGTGGAAGCTAAGTCTGAACCGCACAGTTACCTACCACAACTACCCTAAAACATCATATAGGGTCTATAGTAGTCCGGTCCTGTATGCCAATCCATAAAATATGCCCACACTGAGTAAACTGACTCAATCCATGCCGTTTCCACCAAAGCAACACAACTGTCAATTACTGACTGTTCTGGTAGCATCCATGTACCATACCTCTGTCTGACTGTTTCAACTGTACTGTCATCACTGATAATATTTTTTTTTCCTACTTCAGGAAATTTTTAAATCCCAATTTCAATTTCCGCCCTTTATCCATTTTCCGAAATTCGGAATAAATTTCCGAATAAAATTTAAATTCCACATATATCCTTTTTCCGAAAATTCGGATTAATTTCCGAATTAAATTTTTCGCTTATCCTTTTTATTTCCGAAAATTCGGATTAATAATAAATTTCCGAATTTTCCTTCCTCTTCTCTCTCCTCCGCGCCGCGCCGTTCGTCCGCGCCGACTCCCGCTGAACCGGTTTTCGCTGCCGGTTCGGCTTTCGCGCCGTTCGTCCGCGCCGAATCCCGCTGAACCGGTTTTCGCTGCCGGTTCGGCTTTCGCGCCGTTCGTCTGCGCCGAATCCCGCTGAACCGGTTTTCGCTGCCGGTTCGGCTTTCGCGCCGTTCGTCTGCGCCGAATCCCGCTGAACCGGTTTTCGCTGCCGGTTCGGAACTCTTGCGCTGAACCGCGACACCGTCGAACCAATTTCTTATTAATCCGTTAATTGGATTTATTTTAATTACTAATAAAATAGCGTAAATACCATTAATTACTTAATTAAATTTGTAATTATCTAAACCCTTCTCCTTCCTCGGTCTAACGCCCGCGAAACCCTAGCCGACGATTCCTCCGGGAAATTCCGTTTTTCCCCGTCGATTTTCAGCGACCGAGATCAAGGAGAAGCAAAATCCGATATTCATACTATCCTAATTTGTCAATAATGCCACTAATTTCTAAGATTCAATCAAATTTCCCGCCGAAGTTTTCATCCGATCCTCATTTAACAATTTATGAAATTAAACAAACAATCTATGAAATTAAACAATTTTCAGCATTTGATACAATCTTAACATGATTAAAGCCCATAATAGAATCATCAATTGCTCGGTAAAATTTCCAATTTGACGGGTATAATTTTTCCGAAAACCCTAAAATGCTAAAATCAATAATTCGCATTAATCACTTTCAAAAAAACACAATTCACATGTTCTGGTAGTTAATTGTAAAGTAATCCATATTTTCAATTCGCTAATTAACGAAATTTAAACTGAATTTCCTACCTTTCTCCTCCGGCGACGGTGAAGCTCGCACGCGACCAACCGCTGCTCCTCGCCGAACGAAACCGGTACCAATCGATTCTCCTCGGTCTCGCGAACCTCCAGGTACAAAAAGCCCCTTGCCAGGCCGCCTGAATCACGCGCCGTACACCGGAAAACTCCTCTCTATCGGTCGGTCGAATAAAACCCTAATCGGCGAGGGTTTTATATTTCTGGCCGACACGGTGAAAACCCGTTACGCACCGTTGACACGCTTTCGACACGGTAAACACCCGATCAGCCGGTTCAATCCCAACCGTCGATCACGACCGTCCGATCCGCTTATCAGAACGCACGCGCAAACTCACTCGGCGACCGCCTCCGCCTTCGCTGAACCGCTCCGGTCCGGTTCACGCGCGGTAAAAACCAAATTCAGGTTTAAAAATAGATTTTCGAATTTCCAAAAATCCAATAAATCCAATTAAACAGGAAAAATTACTTAAAAATTTCCTCGGTGCCCCGAAAAATCCCCAGAAATTTTCAGAATTTCCAATAACCTCCAATTGAGCTCCTGGCTCATCCTACTGTCGATCTGAAATCATCCAAGCCAAAAATTAATTTATTAAAGATTAGCATAAAAGTTTTTTACTGGGTATAACAATAATATTCTCACCCATAATGATTTTTAAGTAGTTATCCACCATATTCTTGAACCCTTATACTTGGACAATCCACTTTCATGGTTTAATAAATATTACAGATATTATATTATAGATCACTACAAATATTTTAAAATATGAGTTAATAGTATAATGGTATCCTAGTAAATGAAGAAGAATTTTTAAACAAATAATAAACCTTCTTTTGCTTAATCGAATACAAAAACTTTCTATCCTAATTCATAAAAATGTCAAAAGTACTATTGGGTTAAAAGGAGGCATACCAGGAAAAAGGAGCCAAGGGGGCATGTGAATTGGTGTTGCACAAATAAAATAAGATAATTTTACATTCTAAAGCATAAGAAAATTTTTTGAAACCTTTCTTTGATAATTGTAGTTTCTTTTTAGATTTTGTAAGAATTTCAAGTTACTTCCAAGGCAATGATAGAGTAATCAAATAAGCTTGAATAAAAGGCAAAATAATCAAATAAAAAGGAGGCACAACATTTTTGGGTGGTTTAGATTAACCTCATGCTTACGACCACCCCCAAGCAATCATCTTGTGCACCACTATCCAAATCACTCCTTTGTCACAACTAAGTGGAGAAACTTAATTATTAATTGAGGTTTTTCATGGATCAACCACAAACCAAATTGTCCAAGGTTTGTTTTTGATCAAACAAAACCTAAAAAAACTACACACAATGCCTAAGGATAAGGTCAATCACTTGACACATCCCTATCTAGGCCAAGAGAAACAAGCCATAAGAACTAGTACAAAGTACACAACCACTTTTTTATGAACTAAATATACAAATACAAGAATAATACTATAGTATGAATAATAGAGTTAATAAAGAATCTAAGAGCTTTGTGATGTAAGGAGTGTAGATATGATGTTGAAATACTTTTCTTCAAAACTTTTGTAAATGATAAGCTAGACAACTTTTCCAAGATTTTCAAAGCAAATCCTTTTCAACACTCACTCCTGTAAGTATATATCTAGCAAGGTGGCTCATAACATAATAGAAGGCACTCAATTATGTCTCTAATCTTTTTTCACACCATCACTCTATTCCTTTTGTTTTTATCAAAATTTATAGTGTTTCAATCTGAGGATTATTTTTGGAAGGTTGCAAAGTATCTTTTAACTATTAGATTAAGAAATTCTTATGACTAAACTAGCAGTTAGACATCATTTCTTTCATACAAATATTGTACTTTATGCATATTTTTGAACAATTCATACAATCTATTAATAAAATAACATACCATACCATTTTCTCAATCTTTTCAAAACTATGTTGTGCAATTCAACCTAAACTAATATGATTGTGTGATGGAAATTCCCATACCAGGGGGTTTTCTTGGTTTTGTTCTAATGTAAGTTCTAGTTGAATATAATTTAATGTTAAATTACCATATTTTATTACAAGTGTAATGTATTGTATGGAATATGCATTTACTTATTATTTATATTACCATTGTTATGTATAGAGATCATCGATGTACACTCTATTATGAACTAATATTCTATGCATTGACTTATCTATTTCAATTTTGAGCTTGATCATTTGAACCAAGGTGTGTTGTCTAGTTTAGGATAAAAACACTAAACATTTATGGGAACCCATTTTGACACTAATTCAAACACTTATTTTCCCTTTTTGGGCTCTTAAAAATGTACTATATGTGTCGTACTTTGTAACTTATGTACTATACCTCTTAGAAATGCATTGAAGTATTGTCGATGGTATCGAACAGACAACATAGTTGGTGAAACATCTCTCAATAATTTGGACCAATATCTTAAAGGGGGAAAACAAAACTATGAGAGCCCTTGCAAAATTAGTAAGGCAAGTAAGCAAATCACAAGTAGATGAAGAAAAACTCATGGCCATTAGATGCATGGTTATTATAATAATAAAAAAGCTAGAATACCTTACATTAGATTATTGTACAAGATGTAAAGCCTAATCATATGGAACAAACAAAATTATGACTTTCAAAATCAATGACCTATTTATGAATATCTTAGAATCATATAATAAATTTGTTATCATTACAACATATGACTTTTTATTTCTAGACACTCCACTCCATAACACTATTACCCTCATATCGTTATGCTAATGGTTCATTTAAATACATGATTTTCCCCTTGGGTGCTATTCACTTTTGTGGCTAATTATATGAGTAGATTTCTTCCTTCTATTTTGTACATCATCTCCAAGTTATTATTACTCAAATCTCTCATCTCAACGGTACAACATCATCACACATATTTTGAGCAAACTTAGAAGGTTCAGGAAATACCTTTTAAGCACAATGTAGATGCCTTCTAGTATTAGAGTATATGTTTTTAGCAATATTCATCTGGGAACTTACGCATAACAAGTTGACTTCACTTTCATACTTCCATGACATACGAATATTACTGTTCATAACTATACTCCCTTAGTCTATTGTAATGCAAAACTAATCTTCACATCGAACATGTACATCGGAGAACACCTAGTTACTCTTCCTTGTATATCTTTGATGTTAATATGTTGGTTGATTTAATCTAGTATGTTATGGGTCTTAAATCTTGGTGTAATATGTGTTGTATGCATGCCACTTGAGATCAATTCTTTCATGAGTTTCAAAATGCAATTTTGTACTTCTTCTAATTAATAAAATAGTTTTATTTAAAAAAATCAATTTTGTGCTAGCTTTTCTCAACATGATTATGAACATTTTTAGTGAATTATTATATAAATTATATCCCCTTTTGTTCACAAAATTAATTAGAAATGACTAAAACACTTACTCTCATGTTGTTAGTGATTTTCATTTAACTCTTCTAAATGATATGCATGAGTAGTTCTATTCTAGCTCTTGGATTAGTTAATAATCTGACATTTAAATCCTTACATATTTCTTAACACATCAACTTCTTTGAGAAGCATCTTGAACATATGGATCTTCAAGGTGGATGATCATCTTCTTCTTGCATTCTCTTTAATTGACTTGTGGTACTTGAGGCATCATCCATCCATACCACTTCTTTATCTATTATCTCTATAACTTACAAGCCTAGAGACATTAGATGAAAATTTAAGCACTTAAATGGTTTCTATCATGAAAAACAACATATTGCCTTTGAGGCTCATGGGATACACCATTCTCCTCCATTTTGATGATGACAAACGTTTTATGTATAGGGATAAAATATAAGGCACATGGGAACTCTTCAAAAACCTATGTTATATAGTGAATCTAGTAGTAACAATGCAAGCTAACAACCTTAATTGGGGAATTTAATAATTATGCTATTCAATTAATAAAATCAAGTCAATCAATCTTAACATGAGTTGAACATATAACATCACCCCACAAAACATCAAAATTACAATACCTTTAAGTGTTAATCCCATAATTGTTGAATTTAAAAATTGTGATATTTAATCAATCAAATCAATTCAATAAATCTTAGCATGAGTTGAATATATAGAATCTCCTATAAAACATCACAAACACAATTCCTTTAAGTGTTAATCTCACACAACATAGTCTCTCCCTTCAACATCATCAAAGTGGGAGTGCATTTTAGAACTATCAGGTGGGCTCATGGGGTACAAGATGAGCATGAAGATTACTCCCCCATACTGGTATATATATATATATACATACATTTTAACATTCTACTTCTAATAGCATGTTGAAATTTTAACAAATTTTCTTTCAATCCATATGATTGCTTGCTTTATAAGGAAATACTTCCTCATTTGAAATCCAAGTTGAAAAATATTTATAGAATTAGTTACATAACCTCAATTAGACTTGTGCTGCTTTCTTATAAGAGCAAAGTAAGACATTGATGTCAAAAATATAGGTAAGCTATTCATCATTCCATGCATTTTGAAGAGGCACATAAGATGATTAAAACACATTCCTTTGAGAAAACTTCTTTTAAAATGATGTTCAAAATACATTCAACAAAATATTTTCAAGTAACACTCTAAAAGCATAGAACTAGACTTCCCTATTCAAATTTTCTAATAAAATAGAGCTCTAATATAGCTATAAAGATAAAGATAAATGATATTGGGTCTTTAGTTGGTGTTCTTCAATGTTTGCATGAGACCTTGTGATTTGTTCTTGGAGTTGTTGGATCTATAATTCATTCCTCTTAATTCCAACCTCTAGAGCATCAAACCTTCTTCTCTAGTTGGAACCAAAACTAGCTTCCTACTCTCTCTTATACTAATGCTTGTTATAGTGTGAGCTCCTTATCATCCTCCTCATTTATTGAATATTCCCTAGTAAGGGCATGAGGTTTCATTTTTTCTGAATTCTCTAGAAATCAAGTACTTTGGCTTAGATATTATATTTCTAACTCAAGATGGGTGCAAGTAGGTTCCCACAATATAGATTTAACCTTTTCTTGGATGTAAGATTCCTCAAGTTGGAAATTTTCTTCATGAGCTTAAACACTACATCACACACGTCAAATTTCTCTTTATGCATGCAGTGATAAGTTTCTATGGAAATTTAGGAGTCATATGCTACATATCACCATTATTGTTAAAATCATATTCCTCAAAAAATGTTGGATCAAATAAGCACTAACATCCAATTGCTTTATTTCTCTTATATGCTCCTTGACTATGCTATTTGCAATAATCCAATTTATAATTTCTCAATTATATAGATTATTCTCATAATGTGGCCACAATGATGGCCTTGAGATGATATGTTTAAAACTTTATTAAGATCATTCTTAGTTATCTCAATCTTTAGACCACATGTAAATGATGTAGCAATTGAAAAATCCTTATTAATGGATCAATTTCTATAATAGTGTTTAAGGAGTTTTAATTTAAACACATGATATGCCTTCAATACATCCTAGAGTACTATCTCATCAAAATCTTGAGTAAAGATTCCCATAGAAAAAAGTTGAGGTCATTATCCATGAATTTTGTAATATTTATTTGTCATATTTTGATAGTGTCATATGCATCTACATCTTCTTAGTTTCTAAGTATAGACTAGTCACACACCAAATTTGTAACAAATAGAATCATGTTAACGCTTGCTTCTTCATCTTTTGCTCATTTTTTTAACCAAGGTGAGCTATTTCGCTTTCGTAATAAGACAAGTATACATGTAGACCTAAGAAGCAAAGCATATCCTAGTTAATCATTTACTCAAAATTCCTATAAATTCAGCATGACCTAATTTAGACACCCTTTAAGTCCCAAATAATTGATAAGTTTTACCTTAAGAACTTCCTTGAGCTTTGCATAAAATTCAATGAGGATATTTTGATAGTAGGTGCAAAATGAGGTCTATTTGCAAGATCGTAGAAATTGAACAAGAAAATTGCATTAGATTCTAAAGAGCAACAATCCCTAGCAATTTCACATCAATTAGACTAGAATTAAATCAATATTTGTATTATAGATATTTTAGTTATCAAAAAGGAAAGTTTGTCAATTGATGATGAAAAACCCTAAATCACTGGTTCTTATATAGTCTAACACATATCTGTCATACATAATCTATGAAGTATTACCATTTTGTCAATTAATTATGAATGTAGTATACATTATCTTCTACTCCTTAGATCTATTGCAATTTAAAGGTTGGGTGAAACATATAATATATTGTCTGCTTATATATTGTACATTATGTAGAATGATTAACTTTCCAATTAAAATTTTATTCTTCTTTATTATTATTAATATATTATTTTACAAATGTGCCTAAGCAATTCAAACATTCAGTCAATTTCTCAAGATAGTTTAACTCGTTTGATTTAACCTCTTTAGGAAGCAAAGCTTGGGTTTCTAGGAATACTTCCTTTTTCATTTTAAGAATCATAAGTATGATAAAACTAATTATCTTAATTTTCAAAATAAATAATAAATCTAATTATCAAACAAGGTTTGTCTTCATGGGTTCTTGTTATAGGATATACCTACACAATTGTCTTAATTTCAAATTTGAGAACCTAAACCATGTTAGGTTCACAAGATGAAGTGCATGAAAGTTTAGATTTCATAGTTCTTGCATAAACATTACTAGCTTTAGTAATCCAAACAAAAGTTTTAGTTTTAACATGCATTGATTTCCTATATAGTGGTAATTTATGGAAATAAGTCCAAGGTGGGAGCAATAATTGTATACAACATTTTATGGGTCATGATAATGAGATTTGTGCAAGGAATTAGATATGAGTTCATGCACATTATCAAATTTTCTTTTATTTTAATTTCCAAAAAGAGTTAATAATATGATAGTAGTATGAACATGTGAGAGAAGAAGAACAAAGTTATGTCTTTAAATGATCAAATACATTTTGTTTTAAGGCACAAGTATTCAATTTTTGTTTTAATTCAAAATTTTTTATTTTGAACAACTCATTTTATTGTTTTAAAGATTTGATAGTGAAAATATGCTCAAAAGAAGAAATTTCAAGATTATCAACCATAGTTAATAATTCACTTTGGGAAGAAAATGCAATTTAACATTACAGGAAAGAGATTCATTTCCTTTCTTAAGTGTCTCAAATTGATTTTCCACATCTAAAATTTATCATGCTTGGAGCAAGTTCTCTTAAGAGAAACATACTTTTTAGTAAGCTTGCCATGCTTCATAATCATATCATCATATGAATTAAAAGACTCTTCATTAATAGATAAAGAAGAACTTGTGAGGGTACCTTCATAAATAGTGGCCACTAGTGTAGTGGAGATCATTGAGCTTGTAGAAGATTTTTTTCATCCTCCTTTGCTCATTTTTTGAACTTTCTCTACTCCTTTAAATTAGATGTTTGAGGTTGCTTTTCATCATATAACCTATCTTGCTCTTGCATTGCCTTAAAAAATGTTAAACATAAAGATTATCATGTTAATTTCTTAATCCAATGCACAAAATAATGTATAAATCTCCCTCATTTTGTTTTGATGATTTTATAAGTTTCACATCAACGAAAGTAAGACACTTCATGATAAGTTTTACATAATGACCATACTTCAAAGTTAACTTTTCCAACAAAACCTTTAAATTCATTTTCCAATGAGCATAAAGAGTTCCTTCAAATAATGTAGGGGATTCCATGATTAAAGAAATTGATCTCACAAAAAAAATATAATAAATCAAAATTAAAAAATAATCAAGCGTGTTAATTTAAGTTCTACTCAAGGAGATAAAGCCTTTTAGTTGGAACTTAGCACTTTGATACCACTTGTTGGGTCCCAAGGAGACACCAAAAAGGGGGGGTGCTAAATTAGTGTTGCACAAATCAAATAAGATTTTTTTGTAAACTGAAGAATAAGTAAAGCTTCTAAAACTTTGGTTTTGATAATGCCACAACCCTATTTGATTTCTTTCTAGATTTTATAAGAACTACTTCCAAGGTTATAATATAATAGTCAAATAATTTATAATAAAAGACAAAAAATCAAATGTGAAGGAGAAATGATATTTTTAAGTAGTTTAGCTTAAACTCAAGCCTACAGATACCCATAAGTAACCTTCTTAAGACCACTATCCAAATTACTCCTTTGCCACAACTAGGTGGAGAAAACTAATTACAAATAAAGGATTTTTATAAATCAACCACAAACCAAATATTGCAAAGTTTTTTATAGATCAACTACAATGCAAACAATCCATAAACAATGCATTAAGATAGGGTCAATCACTCTACAGATGCATAGCTTGAAGCTTGGTTAACATAAACAAATCACAAGAATCAATAGAAAGCATAAGATCATTTATTTGTGAACTAAATATATAAATTTAATCACAGTACTATAGATTAAATTATAGAGTTATCAAAGAATCTAAGAGCTTTGTGATGTAAGGAATGTAGATATGATGTTGAAATGTTGTCCTTCAAAAATCTTATGAATGATATGGTATTGTCTTTTTCAATACATTTAAATCAAATCCCTTTCAACTCTTACTCTTGCAAGTATTGACTTGAAAAGGTTGCTTTTAACACATTAAAAGGAACTCAAGTATATCTCTAATCATTTTTCAAGCCTTTATCAATCTATTCCTTTTTTTCTATCAATATTTGTATTGCTTCAATACTTAAGATTATTTTTGGATGGCTATAATAGCTCTTTTAATGACTAGATTAAGAAATTACTATGATTGGACTAGCTATTAGATAGTTTTGGTTCCATATCCAAAACTATGCTATGTAGTTCAACCCAAATGCAAATTTACTATATGACGAAAATTCTCAAATCATAGGATTTTCTTTATCTTTCCAAAACTATTCCTTGTAGTTCAACCCAAACAAAAAAGTACCATACAATAAAAATTCTTTTACCATACAATTTTCATAGTTTTGTGCTAATGAAACACCTAGTTGCATATAAATCAATATTAAGTTAACATATCACACATATAAGTGTAATATACTATAGGCAACAATGATATGAATTTACTCATTATTTATATTTCCATTATTATGTATAGAGTACATAAACGTTTGGTTCATTATGAACTAATGTACAATCCAATGACACATATATGCTTCACTTCTTAGCCAGACTATCTAAACCAAAGTGCATTGCCCATTTTAGGATAAATGCACCATACATGGATAACACTATATCATACATTCTTATAAATGCTCCTCCTTTCCCATGTTAAAACTCAACCTAAATGGGTCCTTTCCTTGACTCAAACTATAGCATCTCAAAGTTATATGAATTTACTCAAGAAATTATTTTGAAAATTTAAAACATTTTTTTTATAATTCACAAAATAATATGACCATAGGGTACTCTAAAGCCATAAGAAAAGAAAAAATTGAAATGCTTTTTGAGGCAAGAAAATTTATTAATTTATAATTATTATAGTTAATTTTAGTAATTTTGTTAAGTTAAAACATTGAATTATAAATTATTAGGAATCCAAAAATACTAATTCTACAAAATTTGGATGTAATTAATCATAACATAAAAGGGTCACAATTATAGAAAAAATAATACTATATTAATTAGTTATACATTTAAGGAAATAATTAATAAAAATACCAAACAATGTCAAAATAATTGTAAAATTTATATAAGCTATGTAGCTTATGGATTATTTTACTTTAACATTGCTAACAAAGGGGAAAGTGGTATGTTATAAGCCATTGAAAGAGAGGAAGGGAGAGGCATGTGAAGGAAGCCTTGAAAAATTATAAAAAAAAAGGATTAGTTATGGTTGCTAGAAAATTTTAGAGAAATTCTTAAGATATCATGAGGACAAGTTAGGGAAGAGCAAGTGTAACTAACTATGCTAGAAAGAGAGGTATTTGTTTGAAAACTATTCTTAATTTTGTCTAAATCATGATCATTAATTGTTAGATCACTCTTATGTTTGATGATTCAAATCATAAAAATTTAATATTTTATTTTAATAGAATTCTTTAGTATAATTAGGTTTAGTTATGAAGAGCAATTCATATACTTTTAAAGATGTAAATTAGTGGTCACCAAAACACCTAGAAGTGTTTAAAAAGCTTTAAGGATTAAAAGTATACACATCAACTTTAAGAAAATTTATGAAATAAAATGTTAGCTTATTGATTATTAATCATAAGACATTTATCACCATTCATATTACTTTTAAATCCTACTTAAGCATCCAAATTATTTAATCCTTTCTTCTATTTAGGAAAAAAATCTAAGATTGTATTTTTAACTTAATCCTTTCCTTGATTAAATCTTACTTATACATCTTTTGCCAAAATTTATCTTAGGTCAATTGTTAAACTTTAGTTAAATAAAAAATTATCATGTTAAATTTTCATCATTGAAAAAGAAAAAAATATCCTAAACCACACCCTAAGCATGGCCAAAGTACAAAACAATCATGCTGACTAAACACAAGTGGGCCTGAGAACCCTCGAGTAAAGAGACCAACTAGAACCAAGTCGAATTGAGCTCGATCTTGGTCAGGGTGAATTCCTGAACCCAATTAGGGGAAGGTAGAGGAAGGATAGAGCTGGGTAGAACTTGAATTAAGTGTGTAGTGGATCAGGTCAAATCCATAATTCCATTGAACCTGTATGCATACGAGTGACCCAAGTAATAAAAACCCAAATGCACATGGAGGGAGCCAGATCTATGTTTTGGCTCATATTATATGCGTTTAAAATTCTTTATAAACTACAAAATTGTAAACATTTGCATAATGTGGTACTAAACCTTGTATCCATTTCATCAGTTAATTTTCAAATTGTAGGAGTTGCGTGAGTTGGATCATGCAATTTTGTGATCAAATGATCCTAATCTGATCTACATTTTATCCTCAGTTGGAAGCATTGATTCAAAGTTCTAATCAGATGATTAGAATCTCGTCTAATTTTATTAGACAAATAGCATTCTTTTCTCCTTATCAATTAGCCTATCCTTTAGAGCTCTCCATTTTGAATCCTATGAGATCATTCCCACTTTATCATTGATGAATTGAATATTTAGATCTCATTCAACATGATCAAATGGCCTAGATCTAATTCTCCCTTATCTAATTATCCAAAATTCTTTCATTTTTACATTCGTTGATCTAATTAACTAGATTCTCTCTAATTGAATCCAATGGCTCTAGTTGATCCTACCTAATAGCTATTTTCCTAACCATTATTTATGCCTTTTTGTAGCCATGTTGCAAGAATTTTCTTATGCTGTTTGAAAAATATTTTTTAAGTTATTTGATAATAACTTATAAAAGTATTTTTTATAGCTATGATCAAAATTTTACTATAAAAATCCAACCATTATGAATGAAATGGATGAATATGAACCAACCTTTAAGATCTCAATAAAGTGCTACATAATATTTCATTGGAGTAAAATTTCTTGATAGTATTCTATAACTCAATACTATTTAAAATTCTAATTACTTCTAACTAAGACTAACATTTTGAAGCTTTTATTTTCTCATTTCTTTTTATAATTTTGAGCTTTATGTGGCTTTCTCTATTCTTCAACAAACATAAGAAGTTGCATGTTTTTTGAAAACTTTTTTCTTTTCATTTTTATTCTATTATGGGTTGGATAGCCTAGTATTTATGAAATCCTGAGTTTTGTTTAATCTTGCCAAAAAACTAAGTTAGTTTTGAGTTTATAAAAGCCTAGGTTATAGTTGAATTAATAAGAACTAGTTAGTTGGAGGTGAACCATAAGAACAATTCTCAAATAAGTTGAAGGTGAATCATAATAAAACAATCTCAAGTCATAATTTTCTTAATAATAGTGTTTTTTTTACCTTAATTGGGGTAAATATTGGTCTAATTTAAACTAAATCATTTAAATATTTTAGTAATTTTTTTTAATTTTTACTTTCTTTTTTCTTAATTATAAGAATTTTAAACTATATATATATTTGAATATCAAGGTTTTCTATAAAACTAAATTATTTCTATAAAGACTCTTTGAAAAATAAATATGGTTTGAGAATAGTAAAATTAGTAAAAATATTTTAAAACCTATAATTCAGCCCTATATTGTGGGATTTACATACACACGTATTTCATCAATTGATATCAAAGTGAGTTTCTTACACAATGTGAGTCAAATCACTTGGGTGATCTATCATTTACCTATTTTGTTAAAGTTTACTTAATTTTTAATTTGGTTGTACATTAATTTTAATTTTTATCTTATCATTTTACATGCTTACCCAAATACTTGTGTTTATAATTTGCTTATTCCATTAAGTTTTTTTTATAAAATTTCACCCATGGTTGATATTTTTGCAAGTGAATTTTATTTATATTGTAAAAATATATTTAAAGTTTTTATCCAATCAATTGACTTAAAACTATACAAAGTGATCACCAATCTTATGACTTGCCTAAAGATTTATGCAATAATGAGATCAAATTGGTTAGTTAACTTAGTAGTGACCAAAAAAGAATGACATAATTAAATGTTAGAGCGCTCAACTATCTTCTTGTGGCCTATCTTCTAATGAATTTATTAAGTTATAAATTTATATACTACATGTAAAGTTTGAAAGAAGTTAAAAGTAACTTATAAAGGCACTTAATAAGTTAAATAAACAAAAACAAATATTCTTTCACATGATTATAAACTATTTAAAATGAATTTATGAGAAACTATAAAGAACATGTTTATGGGATTTACAAATATTACTAATAGATTAAAAATCTTGAAAAAATGTTTTCTAATAAAGATCTTATAAGAAAAGCACTAAGGATTCTACCTAAAGAGTATGATCCTCTTTCCATGACAATAAAGGTGACTAAAGACATAAACAAGTTTTTATTAGATACTTAGAGAATTGTTGATAGTCGAGATTGAGTTGAACAGAAGAGTTGAAGGGGAGGCTTCCATAAGAAAGGCAAAGCATGAAGCAAGAGAAGAAGAACCATTGGCACTCAAAGAAGCAAAGATGATTCAGACATAGCATCCATCTTTTCCATGGATTTGGAAGAATATAAATTTTCATATTAAAGGTTTAGCTAAAAATTTGGCAAAATATTTTGTAAATAAGAATTAACAGAAGAAGAAAAGAAGGGAGAAGAAGAAGACTTCAAGATTCTACGAAAAAGAAAAAAGGAGGGTAAAAAGAAGAGAATGAAGAAGAAAAACTTCTTTCAAGCTTCTTGGTGTGCATTAGAAAATTTGAACTCTATAACTTCAAGAGTGAGGAGGGAGGAACGATATGCTTAATGACAAACAATGATGAATCAAGTACATCAAGTGCAGAAGAAGAGAATAAGGTAAGTTTTTAGTCTCATGAAGGTTTTGAAAATAATTATTTAGAAGTTATTAGTACTTTAATTCCTACACAAAAAATTGAAAAAGCTTTACAAAAAAAAATTAAACTTTTATATTTTGTCATGAAAGAAGCTAAGGAAAAAAAAATAGAAATACTTCAAATTTATGATGAAAAGGCTTCCATGATTATTGAGAATGCCTTTTTGAAAATGAAAATTACCAATTTAAAAACAAAAATTTATTGTCTTCAACAAGCCAAAATGCATAATGTTTCACATGTTATTTATTTTTCTAAGCATAAATATATGTCTTATTTTAAGCATATGCAATATTTCAAATATTACATGCTTTTATCGTTGTAAAAACTTTCATACCATTAAGGATTGTCAAATTAAGAAAAATAATTTTAGTTCAAAACCTTGATTAAAATGGGTGATTAAGAATGACATTATAAATGCTCTTATAGTGAATGTTAGTGGTCAACCCAAGTTTGTTTGGATTCCTAAATTAAGGAACAGAGAACTTAATATAAGAAATCTACACAAATATAGTGTGGAGGTCCAATTTGTAGGAGACATTTTTAGGAAAAAAAAATTCTAAACTTAGTATTAGTTAATTTTAATTGTTTAAAATAAGGTAAACATTGTATACAATTGTAGCATTATAAATTCAATGATTACAAGGAAGTTAATACCATAATTCTTTCATGAGATTCTTTAAGGGAAAATGATTAAATTCTTTAAGGAGAACTAACATTCTCTCAAACATTGCAGTCGTCTCCTTCTCCTTGCTTTTGCTGCAGAAAGCAAATTAAACTCTTCCACAGGAGATTTGGAAGAATAACAAAAGAAAGATAGGGAGCTTTAGCTTCAAGCAATCTCTTCCTCAACACTAACACTAAAACATTTTGCTAAATTGCTCCACATTTCCATCCATGTCTTTGGGCCCAATGAAATCTCATCGGAAGCCTCTGAGAACTCCTCTCCCCGGTCAAACAAATTCCCCTAAATCCCCTCCTACTTTGTCGGGCATCCGCATTCACCAAATTAGGACTTGGGTTAATAAAAAAACCAAGTAAATTTAAAATAATAATTTATTTAATTCTTAATTTTCAAAAATATGTAATAACTCTAATTGGCCTTAAAAAAATATAATATTCATATCGAGGTTTCACGTGGCAAGCTTATTTAAAAATATATTTATTATCGAATTCAAAATTGCTTAATCAGGCTCGACTTTTGATGTATAAAAATAGTATTAGTTTATTTTGATTTAAAATAAAATATTAATATTAAATACTCATTTTTAAACATAAACCTTAAGAGAGAAAAATATAGGTTGCCAAAACTTGCTTTCTTAATGTTGTACTACATGTCTAACAAAAAAGTAGGTAGACAAAGTTGATCTTTATTCTTGGTTGATTGAAATGAGTCATGGACAATTTTGTGAAGATACTTAAAAGCAAAGAAAAAAGATACCATCTAATAATTCAAGTGAAGAAGAAAAAAAAACAAGTCGTTAAAGTTGTTAATGTGCAATATCTTTTAGAAAATATGTAAATATTACAATCAAGTTATCAATTATATATGAGAAATTGTATCTCTCTCACTAAACACTTGCATTAGATTTAGATAAATATGTCTTAACAACTCTAGTTATATATCACTAAGAAAAAATAAGATTAATATAACTCAACATATAAATATTAATACATAATTTTATAAAGGTTGATAAGTTAAGTAGAAATTGAGTTGAAGATTAAATCTATGCTGATCATATCTACGAAATGCACTTTGTAAAGTACACAATCTAAAAAATAAATTATTCATTCTATGCTAATTAGCGACACTTTCTAAAACCAAATGATAAAATCTTATGATACAAGTATACAATGTATTCATATGAGTTAAACACTAGTCAAACAATCAGAGATTTAAAGAATACTATATAATATGTATGATAATGAATCTTAAGAATTTCATATGGTATGATATTATTTAACATAAAATATTATTGATTCAAAGAAATAATAACAAAAACATATTAGAATTGATAAATATCAAAATAATAACAAATTGTAAGTTATGACATATATAGTATGGTTAAAGGAAAGCATATAGTGTTCAAGTCACATAATGCACCTGCACAATCTTAAAACATTTGTATACTTTGATAATTTTATTATAAAGTATAATTAGTTAAAGATTACATAGAATACAATTACAAACCAAAAGTTTCATATAATATATTAATATTTTAATAGAAAATACAAACAAATCAATTTGTAGGCATCATATAACATGATCCACTTCTCATACAACATTAATAGAATGAAAGTCACTTAATAGCTTGTCAAACATGCCTTAAATAAAAAATTAGATATTATCAGAGTCATAAAAGCTTTCTTTAGATGTTTATATGGATTGTAAACTATAAATAAATTTTTCTAAATGTGAAAAATAGGATAATGAAGGTGAGATGCCAATATTATGAGTTGTGAGAGCAATCTACTATAATAACTCTTGTAATTTCTAAGATAGTAAGTTGCAAATAAAGAAAATACTTCATTATAAGATAAGTTTAGTTGAGAGAAATAATAAAAATATCTTAAGCCAAATCTCATTCAACATCTTGCAACATAATCTTTCAAATTATTTAATATCTCTATTTTAATAATCTATTAGTTTGCTTGTACTTTCACTTATATATTAGGTTCATTACTAAATGAGCTTGTGTTTCACTTTGATCTTGAGTGTGTGATTTTTGGCCATGCTCTAAGCTATTCACTATGAAGCGATTTAACTAAGCTCCAACTATTTCAGTGTGCAGTAGATTTAGATTGTGGTTTACCCTAGAAAAATTATAAGTTGCAATTAAGTTTTTCCTCCTGATTATGACAAAAGGGTGTTTTGATTAATAGAACATGAGTAGGTTTCTAGGACACATATGATTAAGTTGAAGCTAAGCCATCTACAAATCTCGTGTCCTTTGTCTCACTTACTCTCACTCTATATACTTATTTGCTTACATTCTTAAAGATGTGAAATAACTTGAAACATTTTCAAAATATCGATTGTTTCTTTCATTTTATAATTTACAAAATCTTTACTTGAATATTATTTTGAAAAAACTTACATCACCATTTTAACCTTTCCTCACTAATTGTGCCTCACATTCCCAAAACAACCATCTAAAAACACCAAGTAATACCAAACAAAATGGACTAGTAAGTTCCAACCACCTTATTTGGTTCATTGAACTGTATGGTGCATTTAGTTGGAATAGCTTAAAGTAATTCACCTAATCTATTTCATAAAATTGGCATGCATTAGACCATGAATGTGTTTTGTATCTCAGTCACTCTCATGGTGGTTTAAAAACATACATGAACAAGCCCAAAAAAATGTTCAAGCCTTAATGAATCTTAAATAACCATTGAAATATACACAAAAAATTGATAGTTTTCTAACTTATTTATTAACCCAAAAAAACAAGGACACTTCTCAAAACTCATCCACAAACTAAACAAATTATAATATAACATGAAATATTAAGAACCACCACAAAAATATGAAAAACATAATATGATCACCATAATAGATTATTATCTAATGAAAACCTACTAAAAATGATAACTCAAACTAAAATATTTGAGTATCAATTCTAGAGGTTAGATTGCTCAAACTATATCTAGCAAGTAAACTATGCAATCATGCATAATCTCTAGCCTCCAAAATCTTAGCAATACTAAAGCTACTATGAATAATCATGATGCTCCTAATATATCTAAAAAATGATAAATGCATATATATATATATATATATATATATATATATATGCATGTTAATAGTACATACATATAGTCCAACCTATGAAAAAAATAAAAAATATGAAAAACATTAGCAAAATATAATCACTCAATAATAATCATGATGTCATATGTGATTACTTTAACTTGCAAGAGTGAAGTGCTAAATGCACTCATATATAAGTCATTATGTTTGCATAATTTTCTTGTACCACAAACTTTATAATAAAGGTCTTCTAATTTACTAAAATGTTTAGAACCAATTGCATTTGTAGAAAATAGACATAACAAAATAGAGCAAGTATTGGTCAAATATAAGAAACATGACTATAACAATTATATTATTGTAATATTAGCAATTTATTAAGAGGTTGCTTTATAGTTATTTATTAGGTGACACCTAAGGACAATAACATTTAGGTGAACGAGAACGTCTTTGGCATTATCATAAGAGTAGATCATCTAGTTAAGGCTAAGAATAAGACTTTTATAGTCTCTATTAGTAAATATTTTCTACAAGTAACTAAATGTTTGAACAAATATGATTTATAATTATTAATAAAAAAACTCTTACAAGGATAGGTTTTCTACTTTACTATCAAAGATGATTAAGTTGTAGGTCTTGAGGAGAAAGTAAGGTATTTAGCACACTAGGTTATGTGCAGTTAAATCTGTAACAATTTAAAGGATTAATATGTTTGACATGATTTGAGTCTATATAAGTTTGTTGATGCCTTTGATATATGTCACTATAGTAATATCCATTTTTAAATTCAAGTTAATGCAAATGATAATGTGAAGATGAAAAGGTGGAGGAGGATGACAAGGATTTTTTTTTGTTTATTTCATACATTTTATATTATAAATATTGATGTGGATGAATTTTTATACTTACCAATGCCTTTTGGAAAACTTCTTTATGGGTAACTAATTTGTAGATGAGTTTTAGACCATGCTTATTTCATTATATTTTATGGTTATTTTGACTTTTATTTGTGCGCTTTTTTATTATTTAGATTATAGTTATTAATGATATTTGGTGATATTGATATGTTATGTTGTTGGAATGAAATTTTGTAAGTTTTGCAATGAATTATGTGGTATGAATCAACATATGAGCTTTTTATAAATAGTGAATAGCAAAAAAAATTTCTATACTAGCAACATGCCAACAACCATGGTTTAAATCATGGTTATAATGTACATTGAAGCTTTATCAATGATTTAAATCATAGAAAAAACACCAACCTTGTCATTTATTGGAACAACCACAACAAATACATAAAAGTTTTCAAATTTTGTAATAAAGATATATTGAATGAGCTTTTTATACCTACATCTATCACACAAATTACAACCATAGGTGTATATCTACAACTTTAAAAACTAGTGTGAATAGGTTTTGTCCAACATATCAGCCATCAAAGTTTTGTAACCCTGGGAGTATATCTTTTGTCATGGTTTAAACACAACTATAAAGTTTGACACTCTTGTTATAAAAATAAAATATTTTCATATGCACCATATAATCATTAAATTAATCTTACTAAAAGATAATTTCAATTTTATATTTATATTAGTAAACTTAGGAATAAATTAAAATAAAATATTTTTTAAATAAAAAATAACTGAAATCAATTTTGATGCCTATTTTATAAAAATTAAAGTGCTTTAACACTAAGAAGTCCAAATTTGGATTAATTTTATTAAGAAATTATTTTTAAAATTTTCAAAAATATATTAAAAGTAAACAAAAAGAACAAAAAATGTTGTTTATTGGTTTTACGTGCAACAAATTAGCAATCAAAATGAATGCAGTGATTATGAAATGTAAATAATTAAAAAAGCCATTAACATGACCAAAAAAAAAAAAAAAAAAACGAAACTGGACTAAAAATGGGCGCCAATTCGGCCGAGGTCCTCGTGAAACTAGCTTGTCCAACCAAGTTTCTACCTTCTTGATCAAGAAAGTTAGATTTTGGCCCAATTTTTTAATTAGTTTTGATGAATTAATCAAAACTTCAGTTTTGGACAGAAACCATGACTTATGATCTTTATTGGATAAAATTTCTGATATTTTATTTTTTTATTCCTCATGATTTTCTTGCAAATGCTCTATTACTTGCATGCACAGGTTCTAAAATTAAAAAAAATTTCATAAAAAATTCACAATTAATTTAGCTCTTGTGGGTTCATAGAGTTTAAAGTTAGTATTGCACCACAACTATCATAAAGAAAATAACTTCTGTACTAAATATGCTTTATAATGTTGCATTCTATTGTGAATGACTTTACTACATTGAGAGAATGCACTATTTATGTCCTCATTTAAAAGGTTACTATTGTTTAGGTTAGATGTATCATATAAGAATTTATATAACAATAAATTTAGAATTGTGAGAGATTATGAAAATCACTATATATTTTTATGAATAAACTAAGAAATAATTGCGTTAAAAATTGGTAGGAGAATCAATCCTTAAGCAAAAGCACTATTCAGATATGCACATTAAAGTTTTTAGGCTAAATAATGTATGATCGAATGTAATCAAGTTATGACACTTAGAAATTTGAACTAAGTTTGATGTTACACACAAATGTTGAGTCAAGTCAAGTAAGTAAGATAAATTTGTTGATGCATGCCAATGAGTTATTTAGGTTTAATATTATAAAGCATTAAATCTTTGCTTACTTGCTTTGTGAATATCACTATTGGTCTCTCAAAACTATAAAGGAATTTCTCTAATGCAAATCTAATATGAAAGATATTTCATGCTCTTCTAAAAGAGTATAATCCATTAATAGGTTAAAGTAATGAAGGATATCAAATCCCTTGGAGAGACCACCTTATTACTTAAATGATGATAAAAAAGAGGGTTGAAGAGGAGCAAAGAATAGAAACACAAAGCACTAAGAAGAAGCAAGAAGAGCTCCTTATCTTCAAGGATGGACAATCATTCAATAAAGATAATTCATCCTATTATGTAAAGTAGTTTTGAATATTAGCAATCAAAATAAAAAGTTAAAGTATTTTGTTGCAAGAATAATAGAAGGAGGAGATGTGAATGACATG
This sequence comes from Vanilla planifolia, assembly GCA_023846275.1. Taxonomy (NCBI): domain Eukaryota; kingdom Viridiplantae; phylum Streptophyta; class Magnoliopsida; order Asparagales; family Orchidaceae; genus Vanilla; species Vanilla planifolia. The sequence continues at coordinate 28,374,887 of CM043869.1, read as the reverse complement.
ACAAAATTGAAGAAGGAAGATGACATGACAAGTCATGAGTGTAAGAAGCCAAGGAACATTCACCTTGAATGCTCTTAGCTTCTAGACAATGAGAGGCCAAAGAATAAAATAAAATAGTGTAGTAGTCAACATGGAGTAACATATATGCATCTTCATTCTATAGAAATGAGAGATCACTAGAAAAATGGTTAGTTTGTTTGATTACATAGGTGAAAGTCTCAAAGTAGGAGATAGATAAGGTCACATTTCTTGCTTTAAATTGGAGGAATTATTTTATGCTACTTACACTTGATTTTAGAAGATAATTAGAAATATAATAGCTCAAAAAAAGTACGCTAGTTATCATAGATTGTGTGAATTCTTTCCAAAAAAAAATTGAATAACACTTAAGAAATTAAAAGTTTTAAATAATGAATACATAAAAAAATAGCTAGATTATAAAATGATTTTGATAATAATGAAATTTACTTATCACTTGCATTATTTCAACTAAAGTTTTGATTTTGGCAAAAGAAACATTCATTCTTAGCATGGTTCACTTGTTTATCTTAGATTTCAAAAAAAAAAAAAAATCCAAAATCACTTGAATTCATACAATTTGTGCATTCTAGATTTAAATGTCTTTACTGTAATAGATTTATGTTATGTATCAAGAGATTGATTGAATATTTATTCACTCACTCTAATTTTTTTTGGGTTAAAACATCCTTATTGCTTTCATTCACTAATATAATCAAGAGTAATGCTTTAATACCAAAGTATATTTCAATCATTTTAGATATTGATTGATTTATTATTTACATGCATGCTTCCTTAACTAAATTAAGGGAAGCATGTGTTATCCTAATCTATATTTTGGATCAATAGAGTAGATTTAGTGGAAAGAAAAAATTGAGATAACATATTTTTCCCTTATAGCACTTTCAAATTTTAATTTTTAAATATTAATATTTTTAATTCATTATTTATGTAAAACTAATTCAAAATCATATAACTCATACTTTCTTTTGTTTAATATTATTATTAAAGTGAATATTAAATAAATAAATATTTAAATATTTTGATAAAAACTGATTGAATGTTAACAAAATAATTTTATTTAAGTTTTTAGTTATATTTTTAAGTTTTTTTATTTGATAATATTTTAATTAATATAAAAATTATATAATAATATATATTTTTAATATTTACCTCTGTGTGTGTGTGTGTGCATACAAATATTTGAAGATCATGACATAAAAGAAAGTAGACATCTAACATATGCACATATACTAGAGTATGACAAAATGTTATATGAAGGTGTCGTTTAGATAAGTATTATTGACATTGCTAAACTTCAAAACACTTGATAAATTGATTGGGGACAAAAAGAATGTGTTAAGAGCTTCTAAATGCAAAAAAATGTTGACAACAACGAACCCTAATTAAAGTTCAAATTATGTGGTAACATCTAGTTAGAAGTTATCTAAGTAATCAAGTAACTAAACTTGATCAAATATGGCTAAATTGTTTAAATAATGCCAACATTGGTGGATAATCATTTTAAGAAATCTAGTATAAGGATAATATAAATAAGTATGCTTCATCAAATAATGGGCCTCATGCTTTAAATGAGTAGATTTGTTAGTGAGAGAAAACATATAGTTGATCTAATCCAAACTACAACAAAATTGATCAATGACTGAGTGATGGAGAAAGTTTAAGCATTTATCTCTTCCAGTGTGATAGAATGAGGCAATAGCTATAATTTAATTTGTTAATATCATTTTGGTTAAAGACCCAAGTAAATCAATGACTAGTTTTCAATGGGTTAATGAGCTTAATAAGTAGGTCAAGGAATAGAATATTTGAAATTATTTGCAATTGCAATGGGTATCTATAAAAAAGATAAAATGTGACTCATTAATCATAAGATCAAATCTATACGATGTACATAAAGAAAAATTAATATTAATCAAATTATCATCAATTTTTAGTGCTAATGATGAGCTAACTACTTAAAGATCCAAAATTATGTCATATGCCTCTTATACTAGATAAAGCTAACCTTATCCATAGTTTTCTAGGAACCCATAATTTTGTAACATTCTCAAATTTCTAAGTAATAGAGTTACACTAATAATTTAGGAATAATTTAAAAATAAATTACATGTCTCAACATATGTGACAAGATTAACTAAGAAATAAAGAATTCAAAGTATGAAAATAAAATTATTGATGGATAAAGCACATCAAGATAAGTTCAATGATATTTATTTTATCTCAATTAGATTTTATTTAGAGTTATTATGAATTATTAAAGTTTAATATTGAACTCTTGATATATGTGTAATTTGTTTGATGAAAATTAAATTATTCTCTTATTATACTAATATTTTTTTGTAAGTACTTTCAGATTATGTCTCAAGAATAAATAAGTGAATCATTTAGAGCATGATTTTGACTCAAAGTCTTAATTGGTAGTACTTATTAAGGATGTAATTAGTATCAAATATGAAACTTGAATGCACATGGAAAAAATTTTAATGATTATTTATTTGCTTCTAGAATTGTAAAATCTATGATAAATAAACTTAGGATATTAGGATAAGGGTGAGGATTTGAGTATGTGATAAAAGTTTTTCAAACATATTCTCACACAACCCATCACACTTAGGTTAGTTAAAACATGCATTTAAATAAAAAATTTTATCTATATAATTGTCTTATTAAATATTAAAAATAATCATTTATATTTGCAAAACATGTCCAAAACACTTAGAATACAAAACCTTAAAAAATACAAAATAATTGTATAATGTAAGATAAGTTGTTCTTAATATACAATGCATTTAAGTGAATATAGTAAGTACATATGTTGAGAGAATAATATACTAATTGAAAAACTATTTTAGAGCCTTGTATATGACAAATTACACCTGATTATTGCTATGCGAAAAGAATGAATGGTGTGTTGAGTGCTTAGCCTAAACTCAATGATTACATATGATAATATATTAATATATAAACTACAATATGTTTAGTTCATATGGTTATAGGAAATATAAAGTGAGACAAATCCAAGGATTAAGTACAATATTCTTTTACTTAACATATAACATAGCACAAATTGGAACCTAACATATATACAATCCTCAGAATATATGTTATGTTTATCTTATGTTTTGTAAGTAATGATTAGTTTAAATAGTTTCTAGAATATTCTAAAATAGTTATTAAAGAGTTATTTAGAGTGTTTAGCACCATTGAAAGAATTCTACAAACTATGTAAAAAGGGTCTAAACATAATAAAATGCTAATAATCAATTATAAATCATATAAGAGGTTTTATACTTGAAGATCCTCACTAAAGAGTGAGCGAAAAGTAACGTACAATAATTAAGCACATTTACCATTCTTTCTAAGCCTACCTTTAAGTAGTTTCCTTAAGCTATGTTCAATGCATTATAAGGATTACTTTATGCACATTTTCTATTAATAATTATTTTTAGGAGAGTTTATAATCTTATAAATGATATTAGAGCCAAAAATCACAAATTTGAGTCTTAATGGTATTTTTAGGAGGGAGATTGTTGGTAAATTAGACATTAACCATAGCCATCAACTCATGTGTGCTCACATTTCACAAAAAAAATGTCTCTCTGAATGTACTATAAGACTAAGATATACACACTTCCTATCAAAATTACTTCTAAAAGTGTTGGTAGAACATAAGGTCCTTCATCACATTATTGGAACTTTATTATTTGTTCTTTCATTAGTCTTTTGGCTAACCTTGTAGAGTCCTTTAGCTTAATGATTGTGTGTCCTTTGGCTCAATACTATAGGGATCTTTTGGTCCAATGTTTTAATATCTTTTGGCTCAGTGTGGAAGATCCTTTTGCTCGATACTTTATAATGTCCTTTAGTTTGATATGTGTAAGCTCCTTTAATCTAATATGAGGTTTTACCTACCTACTTTTATGAAAACTATTTTTATTATTCACCTAATCATTTGATAAAGGTGTGTGTAGATCTAGTTTTAGATCAAACTACTTAAAAAAACTCTTGTGTGCTTTCCTTATTGCATTCATCACACAAAGATTTTAAAATTAAACAATAGTTTTAAAATAAGATTTTTAAGAGTAATTAAGAATCTCAAAAGGCTTCCATTATTTTCTTATTTATTTTGAAATTATAATTTTCATAGTTTACTCTTCTTCTTATGTGGACATCTTACACCATTTTTCAAACCTAATCTTAATAGACTACCTAGTCTTTTTTGGATTTTCTTAATTTTCTTATGTTTAATCAATCAATAGAAGGGTACTTTGAGTGATTTCAAAGCCATAAATTTCCTCTTCATCATTTTTTGTCATCGTATTTCCATTGAGTTTGCTAAAATCAACATGTTTGGTGCTCGAGTTTAGTTGAGTGACCTACATGTGATAATTTTTATACCTTAGTTCCTTCTCTTTATTCCAATAATTCTAACATTCTTCAAGACCAAAACTAAGGAAGGGAACTACCAATAAGATAGATCTAAGTAAGAGAAGTTGGTCATGTATTTTAACAAGTTGCATGGTAACAATGTCATGAGCAGATAGAAAAAGAAGAAAAAAAAAAGAAATAGAGAAAGAGAAGAAAAGAAACAAAGAAAGAGATTAAGAAAAATTAATTTTTTTCACTCACTTGATGATTTAGTGAGAAACCTTATAATTTATTTTGCATTATTGAATCTACTTTTTGGCTATGAGATCGCAAGTTTTCTAATATAATAAAGCTTTTTGCTTCTTATTAAGTCAGATTTAAGGATGACAAGGTTACTAACAATTTTCATGAACTAAGGCATAGAACCAAGGAGAGAGCAAAGGGAAATACATCTTAAAGTAGGTGAATTTTATTTGGTATGATATTATATGAACACTATAATGTTTAATACCATGCATGTTATAGGAAAGCTCAATTAGATATATTGTTAATGCTTGATGTGATGATGATTCTATTATATCCAATAGATAGACTTGTGTAATTGCTACTATAAATATGATGTGATGATGTGATGTAGGTTAAATTTATTCTATTCTTAATGTATATTATCAATAAAATCAAGTGATGCATGATAATTGATGTATTGAATAGCATGAATACATGAACCATATGTAATGTAATTTAATAATTATATGATGAGTTATCGATTACTATATCTAGAGCATAAGAAAGATATATTATATGTCATATGCAAGTAATATATTATGATAATGTAAAAACAATATAGTTTTTACACTTTATTGTTAATGTCATGAAATGATAAGTAGTATCTATTGATCATATAAGCATTGTGTTATTATAAGCATCAAATATTAGATATGCTAGTATTGTGTTATGATATGCATCATATATTAGATCAACAAAAGTTGTGTTTTGATATGTATCACATGTTGGATGAGCAAACATGATGTTAAGATGCATATTACATGTTGGTTATATAGCAATTGTGATGGGATAAGCATTACGTGTTGGTTATGCAAGCACATTATTTTGATAAGCATCATATGTAAGTTAAGAGGATGCTAAGTGTTACATATTCAATATTCAAAAGGGAACTTTAGCATTCATGTATAATATTCCAAAGAAAAGTAATAAAATGTGAGATTTTCCAAAAATCAAGAACTATTATAAAGTCGGGCACTTCATTGACCACCAAAGAAAAGGGGTAATGAGACCAAGTCAAAGATAACAGTACAACTTGGTTAAGAGGTAATAACTAATAAGAAATATTATATGAAAAAAAAAAAAGAAATTTTTACATAATTTTACATGCATTTCATAATTATATGATATACAAATCTTAAGAAGTGGGGTTCTTCTAAAACTAGGAAGTGCTACATAATAAGGCATGTTGCTGACTATCAAAGAAAATGGATGATATGAATGAGTTGACTATTAAGGCACAACATGGTTAAGAGGAGTGGACAATAAGAAATATCATGTGAAAAAAATAGAAATTAATGCATAAATTTGTATTTTATGTGCACTCCATATTTATGTTATATGGGTAATATAAAGTGTCATAGTATCGTTTTCATATGTATGATGTAAATATTGAATTCAACATGATTTGAATATACATTGGAATGTATAACATGATGTAGATGTAAATTTTAGTGTGTAACATGATTAAAATATGTTTTACTTTCACTTTTATTTGAATTAGATAAAAAATTCTATAACATTCTCTTTTATCTTTTTAGAGTAATGATGTTTATTTCAATATTTTATTGGTTGATTTGTGCACATAAGCTTATGATAGTCGCTCAACCCACATTAGGCAAACACATTTCAGGTTCAACCGGTCCATAGTACAAAAAAGAGCAAGTGCAAAGAACACAAAGTAATAATAACTTCTTTATAATGTAAACTATTTGATTAGTTTTGAGGAATCCTAATGTTTTAATATATATTTTAAGAATGTTTATCAATTCCTAGTTTTAGCTTGATGATATTTTGATTTGTTTTCACTATAATTTATGTTTGTCAATTTATAGTTTTCAAATTCTAAGAATATTAATTTTATCATTAGCTGACAAATTATCATGGATTATAAATTTTAAATTAAAAGCATGGATTTCAAATATTAATTAGAATGTAACTATTATTTGCATGAGATTATGTAGATATATATATGTGGTAAATAATTGTGTGGATTGGTTTATAAATTTGAGAGAATATCATAAATTCAAATGTATAAGAAAACGAATGGATTACAAGGAGGCTTTATCCTTTTGAAAATTATAATTAATTAATTGAATATAAGGGAAATTAGGATCACATGTTCTGAGTCATGATGGATAAGATAAATCACAAATGTGTTGCTTTGTTGTATTTGAAGAATCGAGGAAATGATTAAGTCTTCTAGAAAACATTAGTTTTCTTGTTGGACAGAATGTTGGGCAAACAATTCTAAAAATTGTTTTGTTTAAGTTGCTTGGAGTAAATTTAGTCAAGCCACACACAATCATATATAAGGATATTTCAACTTACATCGATTGTATTAACATTGTTAATAAGAGAGCATATGGCCTACCTAATTAGCTTAATATTCTAATAAAGAGATGCTAACCTACATGATTGGGACTACTTCAAATTTAGAGCACTGTAAATAATGAATCATTTGTAGAGAATTAAAAAATTTTGAGATTGCTTTGGGAATGAAGAAGGATAGGCACCATAAGTGGAGAATCTTAGATAATTAATTGAAGAGCTAAAGTTTTGATGGTATTGAGAGAAAGCAAGTTATCTAATTGTAAAGTCTTTTTTTAATACTTTGATAAGATGGTTGTAATTAGTGAAGGTGATCCTTTAATGACAATGAAATGTCCATGTAAGTGAGTGAAGGTAAGAATTTTCAATGAGCTTGCTAAACTAAAAATATTAGTAACTTTCTTGGAGAAGAAAAAGTGAGTTTTTGGTCTATTGATTTACATACCAAACTTTAATTGAAGTCTTCAAAGAGCATCTTAGGATTATGGATGATGCCAAAGTCAATCTTGCCAAAGATGAAGAGGCCATCACATTAGCATAATTGGAGATGGTAGTTGTAGCTGTGAATAACACTAAAGCTATGATCACCCATACATGGATCCACAACCTTAATGAAAGCATCCATAATGAAATTGTAGAGGAAAAGAGAGTACAACCTTGGCAAAGCCCAAATATAGAGTTTAAGAATCTATTAAGGTTCTCATTGATATTTATTAAAAAGTGAACATTGGTAATGCACATTGGGATCCAATTTAGGTGTGCAAGAAGAAACCCCTTATCTAAATGACTAAACAAAAAAGGATCTCTATTTAGTGAGTCGAATGCTTTAGATATATAAATGTTAGCACGAAATGTTTAACAAATGAAATTGGATTCCAGTTTATAAAGCAATTCATTGGCTCATAGTACATTATCACTTAGGATTCTACTTTTGATTAATGCAAATTAGTAATTATGGATGACCATAAGGTGATGCATTATAAGTAATTGGCCAAAAATTGTGACCACCACTTCATAAAATGAAATTGCATACAAATATATACTTCTAGGAAGCATTTCTAAATTTGGGAATAATAAAGACATCAGACGATCTTTTGCGATTGTGTAATCGAGATTTTGGACTACGAAAGTAAGGGGAAAGTTCTTTACCCCTAATTAAAGTTTTTTATAATAATAGTTTCCAATAAAGTATTAGTATTACCTTATGAAACTTTATATAAAAGAAATGTTGTTGAAGGAAAAGAGAGATAATTGCTTGGGCTTGACTTTGTAGATGAAACCCATGAAAATATCAAATTAATCAAGACAAGAATTTTGGACCAATTATTTTGTAATTATATAATTATAAGATTGAGCATATAACTAGTTCTTAATTATCTAAGAAGACTTATGTTTCAACACCATATTAAAATTATCTTATTTTATGGTTGACTCAAAAAATACAAAATTTTGCTAAAATGTTCATAATATTGAAGTAATCATACTAATGAGTAGAGCTTATGAAATGAAATTTATTGGTTCTTGGATTGAAATTTTTAAAGCTCAAAATAATTTAGTATGAATTAAGGAGGGAAACTTGAATTATAACATATTAAAGCTTATCCCAAAATCTTTTTGTAGTTGATTTGACTATAACTTGTTTTGGGAAGTAGTAAGAAGTTATGAGAGGAAGAGAGAGCTAGGATTCGAGTAGTAGCAAGAAGTGAAGCAAGGTGAGAAGTAGAGGAACAAAGTATTGTACTAGATTGGGTTCAACAAAGCTACAATAAGAGGAGTGCAAGTGAGAAGAACAATAATGCTAAAAGAGCTATCAGAAGATTAGGCTATTGTAGAAATGGATAGAATGGATAAGTTAAGGGTAACGTGTTAAAGTGTACTAACTTGTTCATATTCTTTATGGTTGCATTTTGCATAAGCGTGTAATGAGGTTTAACAAGATTTGGTTAAGTTCTTTCATATATACGATATTTCAAAACTAACATATAGGATGATATTGCTCAAGTACACTATATTGACTTTAAGAAGAGTAAGAACTAGCTTTCCTAAGCAGAATGTGTGATATATTAATATTTTACATATTACCTGTTTAGTTCAAGAGGTGTAAAAACCAATTTTATCTAGAGAAATGTGTAGTATATTAATATTTAATATGTAGTACATTTAACTCATGAACAAAGTACTAAAAGAAAAGTGTTAGATACACTAATGAGAATATTTGATGTTGAACTATGATGTATCATACGTAAGTGAAAGTAGATGGTACGTTTAGTTCAATTGCATGTTGCAACAAAACAAAAAGATCAATACATTTAATAAAAGAGTGATTTCTTGAGAATAATGCACAATGTTTTATAAATAGCATACATTATGTCTAGTGTTCCTAAGAGGTTTATGAGAGGTAACAAACTATATGTAGGAGGGAGTTTGAAAGATGATCATACATCATGTTTGTGGGAATGTACAATATGTTAGTATTATAACAAAAGGAGAAATAAAAGAAAATCATAGTAGAATGACATAAGAATAAAAGAAGTTATGAAATAATGTATCCAACTTGCTATTGATTAAAGTGTATCCAATTTGTGATATAGAAAATAAAAAAAAAGAAAGATTAAATGCAGCTCATCTATAATATTAATGGTTGATAAACCTTATATTGAAAATGCAACTATAAGAGAATGGTTCTTTATAAGAATAGATTGATTTATGCATAAGCATGGTATTATGATTTATGCATATTACATGGCATTAGAGATATTATGATATTAAAATAAATGATATATATATATATATATAATAATTGGTATACAAATTCTCTATGATTTGGATGGAAATTACATATATATTGAATATAATACATCAAAAAGTAATGTTATAATAAATAAGCTAGATAAGCTACCTATTTTGATAAGTTAATAAATATTATAGAAAGAATAAATAAGCATATTAAATTTCATTATTTTTTAAAAACATATATAAGATAATAGAAAAATAAGAAGCAAAATACAATATTTCATAGCTATGATACAAAGAAATAAAACATTGGCACAAGAAGCAAGACATGACAAGACATTGGTTATATACTTGGGCCAAGATTTGGCATTTGAAATCTCTTTCTCCTACATTAGTAACACAATTTGTAAAGCCTTAATATATGAAGATGATGATGAGATTATGGTATTTAAGTATTACTCATGCTATATGCAAGATAGATATACTAAGAGATGATAAAATTATAATATCTAAACATCACTCATGATATTTAAGATGAGTATATTAAGAGATGAGAAGATTATAATTTAGGTGTCACTAATGTTATATGTAGAGTGAATGTATTATGAATGTCATCACTAGTATTTTGTATAGGGCATTAATGTGTGAATATGATATGATATGCCTATAGATAGAGGATGATATGCCTACAAGTGGTGGATGAAATAAAATGTCAATAAGTAGAGATGTAGATGATGATAAGATGCCAAAAGAAAAAAAAAATATAATATAATAGTATTTAGGGGGGAATAGGGCTCTAATAAATAAAAAGATGAACATATGAAAAGATAAGAAAAAGAAAAAAGAGAAAAAGGAAAAACAAGTATGTAATTATATGAATAAAGAAGAGAAGATTATATGCTTTGATGGTTATACATAGTGATAATTATATGAAAATATTAGACACTATGCTCTATTAATCTTAGTATAGTAGTATCTTAGCCTTTTTTCTAAGAGTTACTTTTAGCAAAGTTAAAAAATATTTTTAAAACATATTATATTGATTTAGTATGCCCTTGATCTTATTGTTGTGTGGTCTTGTATACTTGAGCTTTACTTTATTTCTTATATTCCTTTATGGGACTTTACTTGAGAAATAGCTATGATATAATTATTTTATAATATTGTAATTATAAGATGTGCAACTAATTCATCCTTAATTATCAAGTAAAGCTTCTATTTTGAGAATGGAAATTTACAATAATATTTTGATATTGCCTTGAAAAATATGAGATTTTGTAAAGAAAGCTCAAAATGTCAAACCATATCATAAAAAGAGCTTATTAAAAGTGATATACTAGATATTGGTTTAAAATATTTGAAATTCTAATGAAATTATTGTGAACTAAGAAAAGAATTATGTATGTGTATGTGTGTATATGTGTGTATGTATTTATATATGTATATATACTTACCAAGTTATATAAAAAATGAAAACTAAAAGTAATACCATCATTGCTCGTGTGAAGGAAAAAATTGAATATTCTCATATTTTTTAAATAATTACTATAAGCATATGGAATTTGTATTTAATAAGGGTGCAATGTGAAAAGTTATTATTAATACAACTAATGTCCTTAGAAGATTTTGGGAGAATCATAAGAATTATTGAGTGAAGATATTGAAACCACATGTACAACATGTGTATCATACATATATAAAATAATTATATGTTCATGTTTTAGATACCCTTATATTAATATAAATTATAATTCAAAAAAGGATGATAAGAAAACTATTTTAAAAGTTTGAGTCTCATACCTATAGAACAAGCAAGGAAGTAGAACAATAAGTAAAAATTCAAACTAATCCTATGCAACTTGTCTTTTCATCTATAGTATCCACTATGCACAAAGAGAAAGTTATGATATGAATAAAATTCTTGAATTGTTTTATTGTTTGTGGCCCCCACACTTAAAGGTCGAACTAATCCCTTAGTTATAGAAGGATAGATTAATAAAATGAATAAGATTTTTAATATCATGCTTTGTCCAAAAACATAGAAAGGTTTTTTCTACTACATTAGTTCTAGAACATGATGTTGACTTTTGATGGGAATCTTATTATCATATCAAGTTAATAAACAAGCTTATATAGAATATCAAATTGAATAAATTTGTAGAAAGCTTTTAAAAGTAATACATCCCTACTTCAATTAGAGAATAGATGAAGGAAAATTAAAAAAAGGATTAATAATCACTGAATATGAACAAGATTTTATTATTCCATTCAAGTATGCTCCTGATGAATTTAGCTTTGAAGCCTAATAGAATTTCTCATTTAAAAAAAGGTTAAAGCTTGGAATAAAACATACTCTTATTTCTTTGAGAAACATTAATTTTGTAGAGTTAATGAAAAATTCCAAATTACTAGAACAAGATTTATTAGCCACAAAACTTTGAAATTTTAAGAGAAAATGAAAAAAGAATTTTTGGAAATAAGACATAATCCACCTTTCAAAAGAAATTTAATAAAAGGAGGAGTAGAAAATTTGGTAAAAGATGATTGAAGTTTAATGCCTATGGTCCCACAATTAAAATTATCATCAATGAAAAGATCTCCCATTACCCAAATTATAAGAAATTTTATAAAAAAGAATGCTGGTATAAGCATGAAAAATGTGTTGAGATGTTTTTATTATGAAAATCTAAGCCTTATGACTAGAGTTTGTCCTTAAATTGGATTTGAATTTGAGGTAACATCAGAACCTCAAAATGTTGTTTTAGGCAATAGTAGAGGAGTTAGCAAAGGAAGTGGCAAGAACCCTACCACCATATCAAAAGGCTCATGAAGGGATAAAGCTCAAGTAGGGGTAGTCAACCTTGAGCCCATGCTATATTTTAGCATGATGCATATAATACTACATTATTGGTTATATAACTTCATATCTTGCCATTTGCAAGATAAATTATCGATATCATCTAGTCAAATGAATACTACATTATTGGTTATATTACTTAATGTTAGTGAAAAAAAATTATATGCATATAAAAAAAAAGCTATTGAAATTCTTAGAAATTTCTTATAAAAATAATAGTACTCCCTCTAGTTAAGTTTGATATAATTTTAGTCATGGATTGGCTATAAGAATATCAAGTTAAACTTGATTTGTTGAAAAGATGGCAACAACAAGAACTAAAGAAGGGGGAGAAATTATGTATTATGAAAAAGGAAGAAATTTTTCTTTTATTTTTGTTGTGAAAGCACATAAGATGTTATCAAAAGAAAGAGAGGGATTTTTATTATACATTAAAGTGCTAAATAAAAAATTTTAAAAAACCACAAGATGTACTTGTGATTTGTGAATATGTTAATAGATTTCTTGAGTTGCAAAAACTTCCTCCAAACAAAGAAATATAATTAAAATTCAACTTATTCTTGTTGTATAATCATATAAAAATTCCCATTTAAAATGGCTCCAATAGAATTATAAGAAATGAAAATAAACATTCAAGAACTGTTGGATAAAGATTTTATTTGTCTTAACATCTCCATTGAGACACCAATTTTATTTGTGAAAAAAATCATTCTTTGAAGATATGTATCAATTACAAATAGTTGAACAAAATTATAATAAAAAAAAATATTCTGTCTCAAATTTATGATCTTTTTGATCAATGGCAAAGTACATCTAAGTTCTTTAAAAGTAATTTGAGATTGAGGTATCACTAGCTAAAAAATCAAAGAATCTGACATTATAATGATTGTTTTTTGCAAGGTATAGACATCATGATTTTCTAGTATTACATTTTGGATTAACTATGGTACCTATTATCTTTTAGATCTCATGAATAGATATTAAATAAATATTTAAATTAGTTTTTTATTAGTTTTATTGATGATATCTTGATATATTCAAAGTCAAAAAAAGAGCTTACAAATCATTTACATATTGTATTAAAAACATTATGGGAACATTAATTATATTCCAAATTTTTAAAATATAAATTCTAGTTATCTCAAGTTTCATTATTGAGGTATGTTGTGAACAAAGAAGAGGTCTATATATATATATATATATATATATATATATATATATATATAATTACAACTATTGTGAGTTAGCGAAAACTTACTAATGTATTAGAGATAAGAAGCTTTTAGGGGTTAGCTGGACATTATAAATAATTTGTAAAAAAATGTTTCTCAAATAGCCAATCCTTTGATAGAACTAAATAACAAGTACTTAAAATTCAATGAGATCTAACTTGTGAAGAAAGTTTTCAAACTCTAAAGAAACAATTTATTACATCCTTAATTCTCAATCTATTTGAAGGAAATGAAAATTATCAAATATTTAGTAATGCATCATATTTGGAGTTAGGATGTGCATTAATGTAGGAGTGCAAAGTGATTATTCATGAATCACGCCAATTAAAAACCTCATGAAAGAAACTATTTAGTTCATTGTTTAAAATTAGTAGTTATCATTTTTGCACTTAAAAGTTGGAGAGATGAACTATAAAGTATGAAATGTGGAGTTTATACTAATCATAAAAGCTTGAAGTACTTTCTTACATAGAAAAATTAAACATAAGACAAAGATGATTACTAGAGTAAATTAGAAACTTTTATTTATATATTTAATATCACCTCGATAGTGCTAATGCATTATTATAAAACCAATATTAATCTACTTTTATCCCAAATTGATGAATAATATATTTCCATTGAAATTAATAAATATCAATTAGAAAGAAAATTCATTAGAATATTTTTCACAGTCCCAATTATCAATAAGACCTAATTGATTAAGTTCTGTTGAAAAGGATCAACAAGTGGAGGAATTATGCAAACTAATTGAAAAGGCTGAAAAAGTTTGGTCTTCTTAATTTTACTTTAGAAGCTAATGGAGTTTTTCAATTTTAACTAATTATGTATCCAAAATCAAAATCTAAAGCAAATATTATTACATGAAGCTTATAATTCTAAATCTTTCATTCACCTAGGAGCAACAAAGATGTATTATGAATTGAAATAGAATTATTAATGGATAGGAATGAAGCAAGATGTCATTGAATTGACCATTAAAGGCTTAAATTACCATCAAACAAAAGGAGAGCAAAAGAAGCCAAATAGACTTTTGTAGCCTTTGTTAATTCTTAAATGAAAATGAAAAAGCAACACATGGATTTCATAATACGGTTATCCATATCACCTACTGAACATGACTGCATTTTGGTTACAATTAATAAAATTGACCAAATCAACACATTTCTTATCTATCAAAATGACTTATTCTATAAAAAAAACTTGACAACATTATCTATGAATCAAACTGTACATCTTTTAAGTGGTCTTAAAGTGATTATCTTAGATAGAAATCCAGTTTATATCTCATTTCTAAAAAAAGGAATACCAAGCATTCGACATACAATTAAACTTTAACACTACATTTTATCCTTAAATAGATTACCAAATAAGAATAACAATAAAAACTCTGATAGATTTGTTATGATTATGCATTTTGGATTCTAAGGATGATTAAAAAAATCACTTATCTTTAATAAAATTTTCTTATAATAATAGTTTTCAGGTAAGTATTAGTATGGCACCTTATAAAGTTTTACATAGAAGAAAATACTAATCCCCTTAATGTTGGATCGAAATAAAAGAAAGGCAATTACTTAGGCCTAATTTTGTTAATGAAGTCATAAAAAAGTAAAACTAATTAAATCAAGACTTCAAATTACACAAGATAGATAAGAGAAATACTTCAATATCAAACATAAAAAAGTGTAATTTGTAGAGAATTTTCATGTTTTTGTGAAAATAATCCTCTCAATAGAATATTTAGATTTGAAAAAAAAAATAAGTTGAGACCAAAAATGAAGTATTGGCATATGAATTTAGCATAGTATTTTTACATGACAAAACAAATAATAAGATTTTGTATATTTTAACATGTGTGAAATTGATATATTTATAAGTATCATTAAATTTCTTGCTATCCAAAATGGAAGTATGAAAATAGAAATAAGAAAAAAGCATAAAAATAGAATAAACATGAAAACATGCTAAATAAGTCATGAAAAAAAAATAAGAAGTGATTTCCCAAACTATATCATGGTAGAAAAAAAGGAAATAAAACATTACAAAAAATTAGATCATTATAAAAAAAATATGAAACAAATAGTAAATCATGAAAGAAAACAAAAATATAATACTAATGATAAACTAAGTCATAAAAAAAAGGAAAAAAAAATATAACATAAAATGTATCATTAAAAATATATATATAAAATAAGACCTGAAATGACACTAATAAACCAAATTGATAAAAATTATAAGATAATAATAATTTAAAAAATAAAATTCTGATAAACGAAGATAAATATATGAAAAAAAGAAAACATAAAGGTTAAATTTATTTTTGTTGCTGGCCAAAAAGATGCAACCCGTCATGATATCTAAAATTGTTCGTTATAGCTTCCGTAAGGAATTATTTAAATTGAAAAGGGATAATTTGGAGAAAGGTTCTCGATAGCAGTCTTCCCCAAAGCCAAGAGGTCAAAGTTATGCCGTCACAAAGAATTCTGCATTCTGTAATTTTGGCTTATTTGTAACACATTCCAAAATATGACAATTTGAGGTTTAATCATTACAAAAGTTGAATGAAGCCAGCCATCTGAGCTGGATCAGGGATTCCAAAATAAGGGAATCGTAGGTTTAATCATTAAAAAAAATGAAGATTAGCCGAGCCAGACGTGAATGGGCCTGGCTAGAACCAACAAAAAATGAAATTTATCACAAACAAAATCCAAGTTTTTCTCCTTTTAGAGTGTACAACGTACAGGAACTAGTACAGATTAAATCAATAACAGGTTACACAAGAATTTAACCACAATAACAAAATATATGTACTATAATTGTATGAAGGAATATCCTGAATGAAATTGGCCCACTCGACCTGGTGAAAATTGATCTTTTCTTGGTATAAATATTGTATGCAGGTTCTGAAACCAAAAATTGTAAATAAAGATGGTCCAAAATCTCTCCCAATCTATCTCTTTTAAGCATCTTCTTCCTCAAGGTCCTTCAGATAACGCAGGAAAACCAGAAAGGAGAAAAAATAAAACCCACCAGAGAAGTTCTGCCCTCCACCACCACCTCCACCGCCACCGTCGTCACGAGGGGGGAATCCACTGCCTCCATCTGCAAGCTTAGGTGGCTTCTCCTTCCCTACATCAAGTTTCATTATCCTATAAAACTTCCATAAACAAACAGATTCTCTAAGTCTAAAATGTGAAACTAAAACAGTACCCAGTGATGGAGTAATTGTGATTGTAGAACGTTGTCTTGTTACAGTCTGGGTTTGCTCAGCTGCACATCTTGAGCTCTTGTAACAGAAAGAACTATACAATCAGATGATTTTGATGCCAAAGAACTATATGCTGAAGGACCTAATGTTGTTCACTAGTCAAAAGGAAAAATGAAGCAATTGGCTAAAAAGGTGGATGTACTTCTAAAATACTTGTAAAAACGCTAAATTATGGTAACGAACTATTTAGATCAACTATAAAGAATATGATGTGACAAAACTGTGACAAGAGGATGGTTTTTAGTACAAATATAATTAGTTGTGCGGCTGACAAAGAATACATTTTGTTACTTCATCCTATATGCTGACAAGACATACCAGAGCTGTCGCATAGATCTTTGCTCTGCTACAACGAGTATGTGAAATAGATAATCCAATTTCAGGAAACCGAGTCTTTATACTAGGAACCTTACATGTGATTTGCAAGCTTCCAAACCTGGTTTTGCCTGTAATGGACAACATTTCGGCAGATTCTCTTCATTAAGGAGTCACCGGCATTTCAAAATGGAAAAAAACAAAGATCAAGTGCTATGTAGAGAAAAAACTTTTAAGGCGAGCTTCCATCATTCTGCTGCTTAGGTTCATAAACTTGTTCCAAATTATGATACAAAAATTAACTTTGATATCTTCTAATTTGACTGTTCTCCTTACCATATCACTACCGCTCTTCACACAACAAAATCCATGAAACTAAACTAACGGCAAGGCTTCTTGCATTACTCTTTTGCTGCTTAGTTCAGTTACATCACAGCCATACCAAAGCAAATCTTGTCTAGAAGTGCTTTTGAAAATATAGATGTCAATTTATAGCATACACATTAGAACATCTTTTGCTCACCTCTCAGCCATCATTTTCCACATCTTTTATCTTTAACCATCTTCATATTGCAATCATTATCCTTTTTTACTTGGACATTATGTTTTAGTAAAAATTATCACCTAGAAGTCCCCGTGGTGAGGCCCCAAATGGAGGAAGAAAAGGAACAGGATCATGCAAAATACTGCTCAATAATTTCATTGAGGAAGAACCTGAAAATTTGGAAAAACATTATGAACAGTATTAGCCAGTTGTTAATTTAAAAATATATACAAATTAAATATAAAAAATAAAAGTGAAAACAAAATAATATAGTGAATACTACAAGAAAAATATATACTTGTAACAATGAAATATGTCATGCATCAAACAAGAAAAGTCTAATGTTTCATCAAATATATTTTTTAAAATAACGAGTTGTTACTTCAAAAATATACTTGAATTAATATGAAAAAAAAATGATTAAAATAATACTATAGTGAAAAGTTATTGAGACAAAATTCTTCACCATGAAATATACCAATGTATCAAATAATAAAAATTTAATGTGTCATCTTAAATTGGCCCAAAAAACTATATCTTGATTTCATTTGAAAAAGAACTATCAAACTATTCTACAAAAATATATGCTTCTTTTACACCAAATTTAAGCAAAAAAAATAACAAAAGGTTATCATCGACAGTGAAAAATATTGTCTATAAGCCTACACATTTGATTCTAAACAATCATAACACTTAAAGAAGACTTTAGTTAAAGGTATCATGATGTTATGTTCTTCATTTCTTAGAGTTAGCACTAAATAGAAAGCTTTGATGGTAGGACTAGAAGTTCATCCAAGAATATTTTTACCAAACAAAAATAATTACATCTTTACATATTTGAAAATACAACCAATGTTAAGGAGGTGCACTCACAAACAGATCCCTTAATATATGACTAACATAGCAATTCACTGTTAGGCAGGAACAAAGACCAACTGTTTAAATAGGTGGACCAAATCTACACAATATCCATGCACACAAAACTCGGATAACATGGAATTTTGGTACAATTTAAACTATACTCATTTGCATGAGCCAATATGGAACTAACCCCATATGAAGAAAAGACCAATATATTATTACCAAAGGCAGCTATCGTCCACAAGGCTGAGCAGCACATGACATGAAAGACATGGATGGGGCTCCTAAAGATGAGAAGGCCAATGTGTTACCAAAGGCAGCTACCATCCATAGGGCTGAGCAGCACATGACATGAAAGACATGGATGGGGCTCCCAAAACTTAACAAAACTCCTATGCTTCCATTAAAGTCGAGAGTTCAATCATAGATCTTTTATTGAATCTTGTAATTTTCAAACCGTTTCTTCCTCTTCCCATAATAGGAACCAAATCTAACCCATCTGACGTTTAGTCTTTCCCCCTTGTATACCTTCCCCTTAAAACCAGTAAAAAAGAACTTCACCCATCTCTCTCCCTTCAAACCCTACAAACATATAATTGGTCACCCAATCACACATCCACACCACCTATTTCTTATACCATAACTACAATTATTTCAAACCAATATCAAGCTCATAGAATTACGATCTCATCCCAAATCTTTCAGAATATCCTACAATAATTTTCCAATCAACAGTTATATCCAAACACCAAGCACCTCACACAACATGCAAAAGCTAATATTCATAATTCCATAACAGATAAGTGTTGTTCTATTATTGTGGGTGTGTGTTAGAAGGGGAAAACAAAAGAGAGAGAGAGGGGGGTTGAGTGGGCGAAACAAATAGAGCTGCCTGATGTTAACATGGTTAAAATCTAGGAAGCAATACATCCTTATCCTTAACTATTTTACATCCTTTCTTTGTCTTAACTTTTTTCAGCTTTATGCTCTTCATCCATCATAAACATTTTAATCATCCATATGAACCATTAGTCATTATTAGTTAAAATTTGCATCCTCAAGGACATGTGATGCAAACAATGTTGACTCAACAATCATACATGAAGTCCATTTTCTATCATGTTCTAATTCTTTAATATGCACATTTATCCTCCACTCAGATCTAGTTTTATGTAGTAAGCCTAGTTTTGCGTCATGGAAAAAAGCTATTTTCAACTTTTAAGAACAATGAACTTATGGATTATGGGCATGCATAGTTGAAGTCGGTTCAAGTTAGAACTGAGCTAAGATAGAGCATGCATTGGTGCAATTACACAATTGAAATTGAAAAAACTTCAAATTTTTGTTTGGTTCATTTACTAAAAAAAATAACCATATAGAATTACATGCAATCTTTTTAATTAATAAATCTAGTGCAAATTCCTATAATATGATTTTTGTTGATGGAAACAAAATCAAAGCAAAAGCTAGACTTGTGGTAAACAAACCGCAGGCCAAAATTTTAGGTTCAATTAATTCCTATTCCAATGGAATTTGAATGAAGTCATGTTAAAGCTTTACATCAACGAGACTGAATGTTTCAACAAAGAAAATTCCATTTAGCAAACATGTGATTCATATTATCAAAAGATGTGGTGCCACTCTATTTCTGGTTTAAATCAAGTGCATAGCTATATTATGATTTATATACATTTGGGATGGAACCAAACTCCAAGCAACGCATATGTATTGAAAACAAACTACCAACCAAAGCTACATGTTCTGCCCAATTCCATTCAAATTGGATTAGATCAAGTCAATCTAAAGCAATTGTAGATTGAATAATTTGAATGGAGTCAAATTTAGTTCGCTCTCTAGTTCGGATTTAAAGGACCACAAAAGTTTTTTGAAGAAAACTAATCAATATGGTTTCAATACAAATAGATTTACATGTGGGTTGTGTATTGACCTTTAGTCCATCCATTTTACTTGTTCGTAGATTTATTTATAATAGACCAAAACTAACATTTGCTTTTGCTTCTTGACAAAACCTACCATCATAATTCACTAACCTTAAAACCAATATTTGGAAATAGTTCAACAAAAATAAAAATAGGTATCACTAATGCAACTTTGTTCTCTTTGACTTGTTATTAACATACAATTTTTATCATAGACACAACAAAATGTGATGCCAACAACAAAATGCTATGTTATTATGTTTCACCCAAGTCTTGCTCCACAATTATCACAATACCCTAACTATTCTCAAGGAAAAGCAGTGTTAATTTTTCATCATTGTATGTTAGTTTCATTTCCAACTTTTTAAAGCCTTATCAAAACCATGCCTTTTGAAAAATATAAATTTACTCCAACAAAGAGCTAAGAGAACTTCCAGGGAGATTAAATAATACAATACAAAGAGTTCTCTACTTGCCAAGTCTATTTAAACTAGCCATTTTTGCTTGAAATATGAGCATTCTAGCAATCATGCAAAATACAAAATGCAAAGGGAAAAAAATTAATTAACTTGTAAGCTCAAAATCTGCCATACTCCGTTAAATTACAATAAAAATTATTGCCAATAACACATCAAAAGAAAAAAGAAAGGAGGAAACCACTTTAGTTGAACACAAGCAACTTCAAAAAGAATTCCCAAGTATAAACAATAGTCAAATGAACTTTAGAAACATGTTTAATGGTTTTAGAGAATAAAACATTAGAGATATAACATGCATTTAAAACAAGACTGATTTTTATTTGTTTTTATTGTAAAAAAAAATAAGTAAAACTATTATACTATTATTATTTCCTTATCTATTCAGTTTGAATAGAAACATAATGGACCTCAATAATCTGAATTATTAACTTCAAAATTTTAATGACAAAATATTTGACTTAAAACTAAATGTTGGGGTCTAAGGTATACCAAGAAAAGGGGATTGAATTAATGTTGCACAAATTAAAATAGTTCTTTTCTCAAACAAAAGAGCATGTAAAAAACTTTTACAACTTGTTTTGATAGCATCACGCCTTTTTTCAAATCTCTCTAGATATAACAAGATTGTCATTAACTTTCAAATGCTATAATAATATAATCAAATAAACAAGAGAAAAAGACAAGTATTCGAATGAGACAATATTTTTAGAAGGTTCGACCTAACTTTAAGCTTACATTCACTACCAAGCAACCCGCTTGAGCACCACTATCCAAATCACTATTTTGCTACAATTGGGTGAAGAAATTCTCGACAATTGCGGTTTTTCATAGAATTAATCACAACTCAAATCCACTCAACACTATATAATTGTGGGCTCAACCAAACCTCTTCACATTCAATAGCCAAGAGTTCGTTCAACAGTTCCACATTAACAACCCGAAGCTAGGACCAAAAGAACAAAACCATGATAACAAGCATATGTTCACACAATGGTTAACAAAATATATAAATATAAATATTTTACTATAGATTGAATAATAGAGTTACCAAAAAGAGTTTTGTGGTGTGAGGAGTGTAA
This sequence comes from Vanilla planifolia, assembly GCA_023846275.1. NCBI lineage: Eukaryota > Viridiplantae > Streptophyta > Magnoliopsida > Asparagales > Orchidaceae > Vanilla > Vanilla planifolia. The sequence continues at coordinate 28,352,553 of CM043869.1, read as the reverse complement.
AGATGATGTTGAATCACGATCCTCCAAAACACTTATGACTAAAGTGCTAGATGAATTTTCCAAGATATCGAAAAATATTCTCAACTTTCATTATTGCAAGTGTAGATTTAGCAAAGATTACTCTCAGCACACTAGAAAACACTCAAGTATGTTTCTAATTGATTCTCAAAACTTCATCAATAATATTCCTTTTCGCATTGCATGATTTAAACACTTCAATAGAACATTGGTGTGAGTGTAGAAATGATGTTTTATTACTTGTCTGTTTTGAAGTTTTAAACATCAACATTCAATATTAGCATTGAGTAAATATATGAGCATGAAAATGTTTATGTTGAACACTTGTTTTTGAGTTAATACAAGAGCCAGACAGATTATATGATGAAAAGTAATCCCAAACTTCTGATAACGAGAAGGAAAAATGGAAGTTAAAAAAGGAGCAAAAGAGAAGGAGTCTTCTACAAGCTCAATATCGTGCACTACTCTAATGGGAACTATTCATAAAGGTCACTCCTTAAGCCACTTTTAAAATCACATCCATACATTATTACTTATAAACCCAAGATGTTTTTGGTTCTCAAATTTAAAACTTAAGTAATTGGATAAGTGTATCTTTATGACAATAACACATGGAGACAAACTTTGTCTTATGAGCTATGATTGATCATTAAATTTCTTGCTCACTTTCGCAAAATTTAGATAATTAGTTTTATCTTGTTTTTTGTTCTTAAAATGAAAGAGAAAGATCTAAATCATTTTATAGAACTTAATGCAATATTCTCTAGAAATGAGTCTAGCGTGACTTTGTTAAATCTAATGGACATTCCTATACCTTGGTCACATCTCTCATAGTTAAGGAAGAATAAGCTTGTGAGCTCTAGGAAATCAACCATCAAATGAAATTCTCAAACATTACTACTAAGAATCTTAGTTAAATTTCCCAAAAGAGGGTAAATCAAAAGGCTAAACTATCTTGAGAATTTAATTGAAAAGTTGAATTCATAAGGAACATTTAAATCCACATCAATATTTGTCTACTAATAATGAAAAAGGAAATAAAATAAAAATTTAATTGAAAAGTAATTATTCGATATAACGTATGTTACATAAGTTGTCAACATACTGTACGTTCCTCCTGGTTTATATGTCGAGATACCAAAAGATAACATACAATATATACATAATAAATAGATGGTATATTTACGTTAATTTTGAAAAACTGACAGCAAAGGAAACTACATTGCAAATCAATGCATGGTATGGTTGTTTTAGGTTATTTAAGCACTAGCAATTTAAGGTTTGTCAAATTTAATCAATCGACTCTGAAGAATCTGTGAAGCAAGTCGTGTGCGATTTCTTTTCTATTTGAAGTGCAATTTCTTGAGATTGTTACTCTCTAAAGTCTAATCCAATTTCCACAATCAATCTCACACAATCTTGCAGTTTGGCTTGGATTCACCCCTCCGTTGGGATGTTCTCACAAAGTTTTTGGCAATGCTCAAGGGAATCCTTAAGGTAAATCTTTGCAACATTGAAGATATTATGAATATCTAAACCTTGATACATCTATTTCACAAGGATTTACACATATGGATAACAAGGAAATCACTAGTCTTTTAGGTCCATGATTACACGTAGTTTTCCAAGAAACAACTTTGCTTCCATCAAACATGAGTAAACGACATACGAGCAAGCATGCATGGGCTTCTACTAGATACAAATTTGATTAAACCCACTTTAGGACCAAAGAGGATTTAGAAGCATACGAGGTTATCAAAGTTTGTAACAACGAACATGCCTAAGCCACACACAACTAAATTTGAATACCATGCAAATGAACCAATTATTGGCCTATTTACGAAACTAGTATTTAGAGATCCTTACAGATGGATCATTCATTCAATTTGGAGTAGATAAAAAGGCTTTAACAATAACCTTAGTTAAATGAAGATTTCCATAAGGCTACCTCTTACACTTCTAATATAGAAGTTATGATTACAAAAGATAATCTAAGTAAATTCTTTGTAAAACCAATCCCTAGGCCATCTTTATGGCCAAGTTGTAAAGATAAATCATTTGATTGGGCTAAGGAAAACCAAGTCTTAATTAGGAATCCATCAAGTTTTCATGTTAGAGAAATAAAGGAATTGAAGCTATATCTCATCCAACATTTCTTAAGGAATACTTAATGCCCAAGGAGGATATAAGTAGCACATCACCCCATGGATTACCCTTGCTACATATTTTTGCATGAAGAATAAACAATTTGACTTAGGAAAAGCTATCTTCATATTACTAAAGAAAATCACTACATTAAGAATTCCATCTTACAAAGAAGAATGAATTTAAGCTATGGGAACTTGATTGCACCCATTCTAAGCTATAAATACAACATTATGGCAAATTTTGTAGATTGCATCCCTAGGGCTTTTACTAAGGGGGATATAAGAAGAATCAAACCCTTTGCCCTAAAGAGAAAATAATCAAAGAATGAAGAGAGACTTGAGGAGACCACACAACAACAAACGTTAGTTACATATAAGGGATATTCTCAAACTGAAAGGGAATAGCAAGCAAACCTTAATTCCAACTAAAAAGCAAAGTTTGATACTCTAGAGGTTGGGATTAGGAAGAATGAATTGCTAATCCAATAGCTCCAAGAACGATTCACACAGTCTCATGCACAACTTGAAGAACATCAACTACATAATCTTAGCTTAGCTCTATCTTTGGAGCTATCTCAGAGTTCTCTAAATTAGGAAATTTGAACAAGGATGTTTAGTATGTTTTTAGAGTGCTTCTTGTACCATTATTTGATGAATGAATTTTTTGAACATCATTGTAAAAGAATTTTACTAAATGAAATGTATTTTTTTAACCTCTTATATGCCTCTCAAAATGTTTGGGATGATGAATAACTTACTTATTTATAACATCAATGTACCATATTACTAATCTGCCTCTACAAGAAAGTAAATGTGATTTATGTAACTATCTCTTCAAGCGTTTTTCAACTTTTATTTAAAATGAAAGAGTATCTTCTTATAACAAGTTATATTATGGTTTTGAGAGAAACTTGTGCTAAAATTACAACATTGATCCAACACATAATTCAAGCATGTCACTAGAAGTAGATTCTTCTTTAAAAAAATAAAATATATACAATTATGGGGGATATATATCCAAACTAACATAATAACCACATGAGTCTCACCTAATAGTTTTAAATTTTTAACCTTAATTAGGATTGATGGAGTTCAAGACAATAGGATAGATTTTGAAACAAAATATACTAATTACAACAAATATAATAGTGGAACTCATTAAAGCCACATATCATTTTTCTATAACTCCAACTTTGCCTTAACCCCTTTGCTAGTTTAAAAAGTACAATATTATAAGTAAAAAAAACATAAACATAAAACTACTAACTTGAATTTGCCTAGGAGGAAATTGCATAACCAAAGTAAACATATAAATAACATAGAGCCTTTATAAAGGCTTATGATAATAGAAAAATCTTCAATCAATTCTCTTTGAGTGTAAACACACGTCATTGTTGTTGGCCTACAAGACATACCAAAGAGAAGTGTGATTGGATGCTTTGAAAACTTTGAAAATAAATTAAAAATGCATGAAGTCTAATAATAAAGTAAACCATTAAATTAGAATGCAAGCTGACAAGTTAACTGATTTAGTCCAATTCATTGTAATTCTACGAATCATATGATAACTTTAGATATGCCCTCTAATTCTAATATGCTAAACCAAAAATTTTAATAGATTCTAAGATGATTGAAGATGAACTTCCTTTTGAAATTTTAAACTTTATGAAGCTAAGTATGTTTTATGTTTCTAGAGTGCACAATCAAATGAAAATACAAATTAAGCACAAATTCTAACATATTAAACCAAATTTTTTAACAGATTCTAAGATGATTGAAGATGAACTTCCTTTTGAAATGTTAATTTTATGAAACTAAGTATGTTTTATGTTGCTTGAGTGCACAACCAAATGAAAATACAACTTAAGACCAAAAACGATAGCAGTACAAGGACATCTAAATGTTTGGCCCTAAACCAACCTATGTTTGATCCCTCTATAGGCTATTCACTATCCCAATCTTCTTTAAAATTGGCCATGCTTAAAACCCTCACAAGGAGCATCTCTAACCCAAATTTTTAGCTGAAGGCTTTCACAATTCTTACAAGCTTCACCCCAGGCCCTTTTTAAAGCTCAAATCTAGAATAAACCTTCACTCAAATAAGAATTTTTCCAATAGAAGCAAAAACAATTATATTGGCCATGTAGCTGAGGCTACCACACTTATGTATGAAAATTACAGAAGCCAAGCTCTAAGAAAAGAAGAATTATAAACACTAGACATGAGGTGAAAAGTTAGATGAATAGCTGCTTTTCAAAATGCACGTGAAAGCATACGTGAAGCATAAATACATAAAAACTTTTTCCATAGCCTCTATGTAAGAACTTCATAAACCAAGCAAAGAAAGAAACTTTCTTTCACTAAGATTCCCAAGGGTAAATTTTTGAAATAATAGTTTGTTGGAACAAGAAAACTTGAATAAAACTTTTCAGCTTCTCCAAGAAAAATTTTTTGTTAAAAAGAACAAAACTCAAATCCATAGTCTTTCATACAAAATCTATATCCATTAAAACCCCCTCAAGTCATTGGAAATCCATCAATAAAAATGTAAGTTTAAATCCATCTACACTAAAGCTATATTATATCTCTTCGAACTCTTTATATTCTATCAACTATAACAAACTTCGAAACAAAAACGAGTTAAACCGAAATCGTACAGCTTAATAAAACCAGATACCTAGTAACCAAACAAAAAAAAAAAAATCAAATTTCAACAAAATTACGGTCAATTTTTATCCTTATTTCTCGACCCTTTCATTTTCTGCATTCTTTCCTATTTTATCTCATCCCAAAAAGAAATTTCAAGTGAACCCTAGTCCAAGAATGAATCTTACATGTAAAGACATTAAAAAAGAAACATTCAGCAAAGTTTTGCGAAACAGAATTGACAAATAAACTAAAAAGCGTTACCCGAATAATGCAACAGATTTTTATATCCTTCAACGATACCCTCAGATAAGAGAGGCAATTGCAGCTCTGTTCACAAAAACGTAAGCTTTTTTTAGACGAAGCTATCAGCTCTCTGTAATAGGTTTATAAAAATGAACATTGAGCGCAGAGGGCGGTGGAACGAGCACGTGATTTGCACGCGTGTGGAAAAGGACACACTTGTTGGGTTAAGTTTTTTTTAAAGAAAAAAAGCGATCGTTATTCTAGAGTACTCAAGAGTAACCATAAGGTTCTAGAAACTTTGGTAGCCATAATTTTACTAATTATATTTAATCATAGCTAATTACCTCGCTTAAAGCTATCAACAAATATTCCTTCAGGGAACCGGGGGAGAAATCTTTTTATGGAAGCTCTTTGACATGTCTGGTCACTTTTCTCCTTAATTATTTCATGCTCTCTCTCTCTCATTGTCTCTCTCTCTCTGTCTTTGTGGGCTCATTTTTCTAAACACACATGCGCCGCCCGTTGCTTGATTATTCAAAAACTACTTAACTCAAATCACAAAGGGAAAAAAAAATACACCTTGAGTTAACAAAATGCCTTTTCATACTTTAAAGTCCATACTAGATTGTACTTGTCATGAATTTCCTTGGCAAAATTTTTTCAACTTGTTATTTAGGAAATGAACATCTAATGCTAACCATTTTATTATTCAACCACTAAACAACATGTGTTACCTTTAGAGAAGGCATCTTAATTATTTTTATTTACTTAGTATTCATCATGCTATCTTTTTTGACATGAGAAAATCAAAGAGCTTTATAGAGGTAGCCCAAAAGGTGCATTAGGAAAGATCAAAGGTTATAGTACGATGCCAAAATGTCTTGAGTGTCTCTTAAAAATCCAAATGATGGTTGAAAAGAATTTTGCTTTCTACGAAGATGCTATTCATATACTCATCAACATTGTGCCTATTTCGAATAATAAAAACTTCATCATCATTCAATAATACATGCTTCCATTATTGTAAAGGTCAAACAACATGACATTTTAGTAGAAGGTTTCAAAATTAGTGAAGATGACCATTTTTGTCCTTATTGTGCTTGGCCAACAAAATTTAGTGGTATCTTAAAAATGAGTTAAGAAAATTTAGGCACCTGTGACTAGTAATTGAATCCACAAGAGCAACAATGGGAAAAATATTAACCCCATGACCTTATATAGGATTTTGATGATAGAAAAATCATATGATAAAGTTTATTAGTATATTATTTAAATATTGAAAGATGATGATTGTTTATAGTATTTTTGCATTATATCTCACTATAGGACATGATCAAGAATGTACATTTGAGAAGTGATTAAACCATGAATGAACTTACTTCTTATAGCATGACAATCATTTTAAGCATTTCTTATTCTATTTTAATATAATAGAATGTTAAAACATATATAGTATTTACATGTGATACTTAAGATCATGAATTTGCTCAAGTAATTTTAGATTTTCATCTCAAGTCATCTTACATGCACATTTGTATTTTCATCTTAATCAAGTATTTTTTTGATTTCTTACTAGTTTTATGAAATAGATTTTTATAATTTAAAATTTAATCATATAAGAGAGTAAAAAAATCAATATTTCAAATTATGCTAAAATTATACTTATTGTATAATATAATATGCTTGTCGTACAGTTTGATTTGTATTAATGTAAATGTATGAACAAGAAATAAATGTCCTAATCGAGTAATTAAAAAAGTATTTTAACTCATTATGTAATACAAACCTTTATAACAAATAATAAAATTTGATTTATATAAACAATGTATTTTAAAAGACTATTCATTAAGAGTTTGAGAAATAGTCTAGAGTTAATTATACAATACAACAAGTATTATTATACAATGTGATTAGTCATTAGACTAAGAATTGTAAGAGAAAGAAACACCAAACATACAATACAATATAATGTCATTGTATAGTATGCTCAATTACCAGATTATGAATAAATAATGAAATAAAAATCCCAAGAATTGTGTACGGTACGATAAATTTTATCATGTTATATGATTAAATTTTAAATGTAAACACATCATTGTTACATTTAAACCTAAGGATTTCATAATATATGTTAAGTTTCATTATAGTATTTGAATAATTTGTTTTAATGACATCTTATGTTATGATCTTGTTGATTGTACAATACAAATGGAGCTAGAATCTGGCACAACTAGTTTAATCTTTTTAAGAAATGAATTATATTCATTGTTTAGCTATTAAAACTATCTTAATTGACCTTATGAAAGTTCTATATAGGTTAATAAACTCATAGAGAAGAAGCTAATACGAAAATATGTAAGCAAAAAGTCATTTTTAGAATTTAAGAAGTGTGTAACACATTTAATACTTTCAAAGTTCTTAGAATCCATTCTTATAGCTCTTCTCAATCTTCTCACATTTAACATGATTCCATTCTTGAGAAAGTTCTATATAGGTTAATAAACTCATAGAGAAGAAGCTAATACGAAAATATGTAAGCAAAAAGTCATTTTTAGAATTTAAGAAGTGTGTAACACATTTAATACTTTCAAAGTTCTTAGAATCCATTCTTATAGCTCTTCTCAATCTTCTCACATTTAACATGATTCCATTCTTTTGTCTCATTAATGTTTTGCATTGGTTATTGGTGACTATTATATACAAACTTTATTTTGTGAGGATTGTATTGAATTTTACCTTTGTTTAATGTACTTTCAATTGTATCTTGTTTATTATAAGTTACTTATTTGATTAGCGCTTCTTGGTTAGTGTTTAATCCTTACATATCTTCTTATAAGAGTGTTTCACTTACCCGTCATTTAACAAAAGGTGATCAAGTTTAGTAAACCTGATTATTCATGGTCAAGAGTGGATGTAGGCCTATGTGTTTATTGAACTATCTAACAATACTTGAGTTCTTTACATATTGGGATTATGACACAATTTCTTTAAAAAATAAATAAGAGTTTCTCAAAAGGAATCTTTAATGTAGACAAACATTAATCTCAAGGTCACAAAATTTGTTTTAAGTTTTCTTTGCTAATTTAAAAACAAAATACAATTCCTTCCTCTTTTGAGAAGGCTACACTTATAAGTAGTATCAAAGTAAGTTAGATTAATGAGAAAAAATTCTAAAGATAAGACTAACTCATGTCACATAACATCATTGAAGCTTCAATTTTATTGAGTGAAAATATCTCTTCTTATTATCCTCTATTATTAGAGAATATTACTTTTATTTAAAGAATATGATGAGGAACTAATTCTGTATTGAATAATTATATGTTATCTATTGAATCCTCCATTATTTGTTTTCTAATTAAAATTGTAAAAATGTTACAATTCAAAAAAATTTAAAGTAAATGTAAAAGAAAAACATAATGTTCAATTACATGAGTATTCTATAAATATCCTATATTGTGATCCTAATGCTATAAAATTTAATCATATTATGAATCTCAAAACAATAAAAGAAATATGCACCAAACATGTAACTTATAGTGGTACCTCTCAAGTTAAAAAAAAAGAGAATAAATGTGCTCACATATGATTATGAGTTATATAAGATGTTATTTGGTGAAACTATTAAATTTATATTTATTAATTTCACAAATATTACTTTTGGTCTTACTAGCTTGAAACTAGTTTTTTCTAATGGTGAATAGGTGAGGAAGATCCTTATAAGAGCACTGATGACAAATGAAATTGAGATGGTATAATGCAAAGAAGCCATCACTATAAGGTTAGAGCTAATTTATAATAGTCTCACTTTTACAATGTTGAAAATGTGATAAACCTTAAAATTTAGTCAATTAAATTATGATAAAATATATTTGAAATTATTGGAAGCTTATTTATTGAAATATGATATTTAAATATAAAAATATTAAAATATTTATAAAATCTTGAAAAGCTTGTCATTATTTCAAACTTAAGTAAAAACATCATTTGAGCATATAAATAAGAGAAGCTCTATGAGGTGAATCTAACACCATTAAGTGTATAATTTTTAGAGACTTAAATAATTAATTATAAATTTTTAAAAAAATATTAGATATAAACATGATTTTCAAAATTTAATGATAATAGAGTAGAAAATTTGTAAATTCTAGTGTCATCCACTTAGGTATAATTAACATGTTAATATATAGGTATGCAAATAAGCAAAAGTTTTGATAAAAAAACATAAATATTACAACAATTATATATATATATATATATATTAATGATCCCATATTAACCCTTAATCAACATTTTAGATAATAAAAAAATTCTAATTGCAATGATGGTTATTAAATTTCTTAATCGACTCTATTGTATCACTGTTTTAAGTGCAATTAAGTTTTTCCTTTGACTAATTCAGTGAAAAGGTTTGAATTCTTCTCTTTATCTTCTTGATGGGTTTTGTTTTTACGTGAGGCTTAAGTTTTCTCTAATGTGCATACAACCAGTTAAGAAGTTGAGTGAGGTGCTTAGCGAGATGTTGTCATGCTATCTGTAAAGAGCTTTGATTGAGGATGGTTTAACTCACGAATCTATCCTCATTGGTAAGGTATCCTTTTCGTTTATTGTATTTTGTTTTTTACTACATTATATTATCATGCCTTGAGCTTTGCTTGGAGAGAAGAAAGAAAGAGATTGGTTTGTCAATGGGTGAGAAGGGTGGTTTCAACATCATGTAAGGAAGGAGGACATAAGAGTTAATCTCATGGGAAGAGTCTTATTAAAGGAAAAGAAGTCTAGGTTTTGTAAGAGGAAGGAAAAAAAGAGAGGGATGAGCATCAACTAAGTTAGAGTAAAGCACAAAGAGGAGAGAGATAAAAGAGCAGGTGAGCATATTTCATCAAAAGGTTTGGTTTTAACCCAACCAGTGAGCTAGACGGTGTTGAATGCTTAAACCTACAAGGTTAACCTACCATGCATGTGCACGTAAGGCTTATAAGAGTTGCACACAAGATTAGGGCATGAGGGTTTGGTTTAAATCCCAATTGAATGAGTTTAGGATTAGGATCACCTAATTCAAGCAACTAATATAAAGAAAAGAGTAGGAGAGAAAGAGAAAGAGTGAGTGGCATAGAAGAAAAAATTAAGAGAGAAGAAATAAATAAAATAAATAAATAATAATATAATAAAATAATAATATGATAATAAAATGTAAAATTATCATCAAATTTTGAAATTAAGAAATAATTAAGCTAAAAAATGGAAAGAATTTGAGAAAGTTTATGGAATCAATTATTAAAGATTTCATAATGCAATAATTGATATGAGATAAAGGTGCTTAAAGAGGGAAATATTAGGTATTTTACTCAAAAGCAATTATGTAATAATTTATGTTCATGCATAATATTATAGGAAATAACATAGCATCAGAAATTGAAAATGAAATTCTCAAATTAGACTCAAGTAAATAAGTTTAATAATTGTGATGTACCATATTAGCATATTTGTTATACATATATAACTTGTTCTTTTTAATTGCATTCCATCTTATTATGTATATAATGCTTATGGATTTTCTTTCTATGGTCATTATTTATATTGTCATTCTTCTTAATATCTTCTTAATAGTTGTAGCAAATTTGCATAAAATAAATACATAACAAAGGGATGAAAATTGGTACATTGTGACATGACAATTAGTCGTTAAAAAATAACTCAAAATGATAATAATTAGTTTCTTAAGACATTATCATTCTAATATAAGGGTAATAATTACCTCATATAATAGGGCAAGGTTGCCCTTAAGATGAGAATACCCTTATACATACGGTATTATTAGTATTTTATGTAAGGTGACCCAAGATAGAATATCTTTATTTTGGTTAATATTTGATGAAGTCATATGATATTGGTTATTTGACTATAGAAGATAATAGTTTAAATGAAAATTGAGTTCTATGAAAAATAATACATAAAAAATTAGAAATTTGGTAACATTTATAGAAAATATTTTATTATATTCAATATTATTGGATTACTCATTATTCAATTTACTCATGATTTATTCTTTACTTTTAATTATTATTTTATTATATATTGTTTAATACTGGCATTATTTTATAGCATTTCTTGTTAGTTATCTTATTAGATTTATCTATTGGATTTTTTAAAATCTCATTAATATGTATATCACAAGATGTGCATCCACAACATCTGGAGATGAGGATTTTGAGGTTATGGGGAGGACCACACTTTGTGATGTAAGAGTGGGTAGCACTTTGTTAGAGTTATGTTTTTGGTGTCTTAATGACATGCTAGTTTTAGTTTTGTACTTATTTTTTATTGGAAGATTTTGTATAGTTTTGTATCAAGATCTTTTAGTTATGCTAATATTTTATTTTATTTCAATAACTATTTTGGTTAGATTATATATTTTGTTTCATCATCATGTTCTTATTTAGGTTTTTATATCCTCACCTATTTAATAACTTTGTTATTTAATCTTAATTATTATATGTTATATTAGGATTAGTAAGTGGGAACCTAACACAATCTCTAAATTTTACATTTCCAGAGAATATCAGTTAGCACTCATTACCAAAGGCTAACTTGTTTAGTAAGGTATCATGGTGAAGGGAAAGTAGGCACAAAAGAATGTTGGTTAAATCTAAAGTAGAGATTATATGCATTGAGTGTAAACAATTATGACATGTCTATCATGAATTCCTAATGTTCTTTCATAGACTTAAGAAATACAAGTGCATCAAGAAAAAAAGGAAATGAAGGTAGTTTAGAGTAATTCAAAAGAATCATCTTCAAGTGATGTTGAAAAGATTAAAGGGTTGATTTATCTCATGACCCAAGGAGATGTTGAGAGTTTTTCTAGTGATGAGATAAGTCTACCCACTTTAGAAGTATTAGAAGAACAACTTTAAATTGTATGTCAAAAGTATAAAGAAATTGTTAGAAAAATACAAAAAATTAAAAAATACATGTTATTTATCTTGGTTTATGTGAACACGTTAATAAAATTATTGAAAATATATTTAGATGATTTGAACAAGACTAAAGATGATTTTGCTTACTCTATTAGTCAACATTCATTAGCTGTAGCTAAATTCTTGGTTCATTCACATTACTCTATCCATTAGCATAAACATATATATTATAAGAGAACTTTATTTGCAAATACTTGAGCTTCACATCATGATAGATTTTGTTATAATTATTGCATGAAATATAGACATATATTTCAATTTTGTATTATTGAAGCAAATGTCTATTCTAGAATTCTTAAATATGTGTGAGTGACAAATGACAAATTATCACCATCTACTAAGTCTATCCTTAATTCTTCTAAACTAAAAATATTTTGGGTCCCCAAAATTAACACAGAGTTTTATGTGTAGCCATGTCTCCTAAATAAGACCAAGAAGTAAATGTGGTATTTGGATAGAGGGTGTTCAAAACACATGATAAAAAATTCAATCTTATTCACCCATGTTAAAGCATTGCATGGTGTAGAAGGCATTATAAAGGAGGACACCAAGAAGTGGGTTCATCATAGAAATATATGTTACCAAAGTCTTAATTATAGTTTAACTTACTAAGCATAAGTTAATTATGTGACTCTTATTTTAAAGTTACTCTTGTTGCTAAATTTTGTATAATTAGTAAAAATAATAAACCATAGGTTATAAGTTCTAGGAGAAGTAATATATACATATGTTAGACTAAAAGAAGTAGAAGCTAGTGGTATCAAATGTTTTACCTCTTAAGCTAATGATGAAACTTTGGCATATGAGGTTATATGATGCTAGTAACTCAACTACGAAGAAATTAGTTAGATATTACTTAGATGTTTACCCAATTTGTAATTGAATGATAATATTTGTGGTTCATAACACATGTGTGAGGAAACGAAGGTCACACTTAAAACCAAGGACATTTTTATTAAAAGACATTTAGAGGAACTTAGTTTATATCTTTTTTGAACTTATTCAACCACATAGCTTAGGAAAGAAGAAGTATGAATTTGTAGAGATGGATGATTACTCTAGATACACGTCACCTTTATTCCTTAAGAAGAAGAAGAGTGATGCCTTTGAGAATTTGTTAATTTGATAAAAAAAATTTCAAAATGAACTTGAGATGACAATAGTCTCAATTGGGAGTAATCATTATGAAAAATCAAAAAATGAACCTTTCATAGAGTATTATAGTAAGTATGAGATCACTCATACTTTTTCATCACTTAAAATACAAGAACAAAATGGAGTTATTAAAAGAAAGAAAGAAACATTAATGGATATAGTTAAGTACATGATTAATAAGTATAAGATGCTTAAGTAATTTTGGGTTAAAGTAATTAGTGTAATTTGCTATGTTATGAACTATATATTTTCCCATCCAATCTTGAAAGTTTTGCTTATGGAATATTATATTCTAAGAAACTTATGATATCTCATTTGCATATTTTTAGTTGAAAGTGTTGTATTCTTAATAATAAAAAGAGTAAATTAGGTAAGTTTGATGCAAAATCTAATAAGTGTCTTCCTATTAAATATGATATAAGGATAATAAAATAAGATATTGAGGAGTTTAAAAAATTAAGTATTGAATAAAATAATTCACATAAATAAAACAATAAGGAAGATCAAGAATCAATAGAAAAAACAAATCACTTAAGGGTGAAAGTTTAAAAAGGACCATCCTAAAGATCAAATATTAGGAGACGAGAAAAAAAGAGTTAGAACTAGAGCCAACCTAAACTACTTTGCTTTTGTAGAATTCTATGATCCAACATTATGTGAAGAAACTTTGCATGATGAGTTTTGGTTAATAGCCATGAATGACAAGTTAGCCAATTTGAGAGTAATGAAGTTTTGAGTTAAATCCAAAGCCCCGCATCATTCTATTATTAGAACTAAATGGATATTTAAGAATAAGGTAGATAAGAATAACCTAGTTATTAAAAATAAGACTTAGTAGCCAAAAATTATAGTCAAATAGAAGGAATAGATATTGAAGAAATATTTGAACTAGTGGCTAGATTGGAAGCCATTAGAATACTCTTATCTTATGCATGTTATAAAGTCTTTATGTTATATCAATTGGATGTGAAAAGTACCCTTCTAAATAGATATATAAATGAAATTTATGTGAAACAACCTCCTCCTATTTTGAAGTCCATGATAAGTGAGATCATGCTTATAAATTAAGAAAATCAATGTATAGATTGATACACCTCTAGGACAGATATAAGAGATTGCATAATTTCCTTATTTCAAATAGTTTTATTAGAGCTAGAGTTGACACTACACTCTTTATTAGAAATATAAAGGAAGACTAATTAATTTGTCAAATTTATACTAATGACATATTTTTTGGTTTGGCTATGTCGAGCTTTATGAAGAATTTTTAATTCTAATAAAAATGAGTTTAATTGTAGAATTAACTTTCTTTCTTTAATTATAAGTAAAGCAAGTTAAAGGTGAAATTTTTGTATCCAAAACTAAGTATACTTAAGAATTATTAAAAAAAGGTTTTGGGTTTGATAGCTTGAAAGCTAAGGTAACCCTCATGTCAACAACTATATCATTGGATAAAGATAAAAATAGAATGCCTATGGATGTAAAAATGTACAGAGAAATCATAGTTATTTGTTATAAATTATATCTAGTAAATCAAACATAATATATAATATATGTATTTGTGTAAAATTTAAATTTGCTCTCAAGGAATCATACTTGCAATCAATAAAACATATATTTAGTCATCTTATTTAGTAAGTGACCTTACACAAGAGTGAGCTAAGATTTGATTTAAGTGCATGTTCTAATGGTGATATTATTAACAATAGAATGGACGAAAAAAGTACATTTAGGAGAAAAATTAATTTATTATGACAATATTAGTATCATTTGTTTATTTAAAAACCTAATTCAACACAATTAAACTAATAGCATAAATATTATATATTATTTTATTCTAGAACAAGTGAATCTTAAGATTGTTTCTTTTATTTTTGTCTCTTCAAGTGTGTAGTTGGTTGATATTTTCACAAACCATTATCATAAAAAAAATATTTGTTAAAATTAGAATGTTATTAGAAGTTATCAACCTCTTCGAATAATTTTTTTAATTGTAACAAAAGGTAGAGAAGTTTAGTAGTCTTGTATATTTCATGAATTAAGGGGGAGTTAAAATGCTATCAATTTAGGGGAGCTTAGATATAAGGACAGTAAAAGTAGTTATTATTCATTTTTTATTATTTTCATATATTTTTATGATCATTTACTTGCTCTATTTTACTTTAAGAATATACTTGTTGTAATGATTTTGTTATTATAAAATATGAGAGATTATCAATCTCATGCCTTTATATGGAAGTTTGATGATAATAAAATCATATGATAAAATTTTTCAATATGTTATTTGAGTTTGTTGCATTAAGAAGATTAAAGGATGATGTGTTGGAACACTTAAGCCACAAGTGGGGAGTAAATTGTGCCTTTTAAAACCATAATACAAATAAGTTAAGAATATGATTTTAATTATTAAATTTATATTTAGTTATTTAAAGAACCTTTTTAAAGAAAGTTCTTGGTTAATTTTAAAATACTTTATATGAGAGTGTAAACGTTAAATGGCTTGAGGATGTTTATATGGTTCAACAAACATAAAGACCTACATCTTCAGTCTATTGACTAAGCCTATATGCAAAAAACAATAACCTTTTATCGCACGATGAGTAAGTGGAATAACCTCACAAAAAAAATGTCCCCATGAATTAAAATAGCACAAAAGAGCTACAACATAGTAATAATCACAAGACTTAATACCAATAATGGCTAAAAGAAACATGTATAGTACTTAATAGATTCTTATAATAAACTCGTAACCTTCAATTGTATTTTTTATGTGACACAACTAAAGAACAAAATTTGAGAAGATGTTACCAAGTGAGAATGTAACTGAATGAAAGATAAAGTAGAATGAAATAGCTTTGATGTATCTCACAATCCTTATTGAAGGTTTCAAGTAGATATAACATTATATTAAGCTTAGTTGAAGCTTAGTCTTCCCCTTTGTATGATATGACAATTTTGTAATAACTTATTCGTAATTGTATTTCACTTTATATTTATATGTGATAAATGTCAACATTTTATTTAAAGTAATCACAAAACCTATGTTTCTAATGTTATTAACTAGTTTTTACAAGTTTTAGGTTTTGTTCATACTTGTACTATCAAGATATCATCCTATATGATATACTCAAAGTACTGATCACTTAGACTATCATATATGCAAATATGCACAAGTGCTTATAAAAAGGATCATATATGTATGATGATGCACATCTTATTGTACAATAAAATTCATAATAGAGATTTAGTTATAGTTTTAGAGTTGAAATACTTCGTGCAATTATAATAGAAAATATCATATTATATGAAGATTTCTAACTTCATTGATTTTCAATATTCATAAAAGTCTTGTAAGTATGATAAATGATCGTAATTATGCAATGACTTCTAGCTTTAGTTCTGTATGAGTCATACAACTATGATAAGCTAAATTATATTATACAGTGATTTTTATCTCAATATTTTCCTAAGGTATGTTATGTTTGTTTGTGTGAAAATGTATTGTACATGTATAGTAAAAAATACTTTATTGTAAGATGTAATTATTCAAATGTTAAAACTTAAGTAGTTTTCAATTAAATAGAATTATATTGGTATGATGGAATTATTATACAATATGAAATATCTTAAAAACCATATTAACCTTGGATTTCCATGTCTGATCTTATCTCCATTAGTGTATGTGAGCTAGTCGTACAGTATGATGATTACATCATATTATATGATTATATTGCAATTTGCATATATTATCATGCATTGATTTCATTCCATCATTTCCTATAACATTTTAACTATAAAATACTTTGTTTCTAACTTTATTTATATTATTACACTCAATTTATACTCATGATTAATGAATATACCACTTTTTCATGCACAAGTATGGAGGATATCAAGGAAACAAGAAAGTCTTAAGTATCACAAGAAACTTAATATAGCTTTGGCATTCTAACTTGTAATGTATTTAATGATTAGGTTTAGAAGTACAATCACTCCACCCAAAGTTATGTTGATTTGGCTCCATCATTTGAAAATTTACCTACCATTTTTTAAGAAATGCTACTAATGTCCATGATCGTGAAAGCATGAGTATCACAATATTATATTACAACTTATACATATGTATCAAATATTATAATATAGATTAGTCCACAACTGCTTGGTTTTATTATCATTAAACTAGTTAAGGCTCTAGGTCTGTGAATATTTAGGAATTTTCTATCATTATATCTCACCATGGGACATAGTCAAGGATGCGAATCTCATAAGTGATGAGCCAATGGATAAACCTTGCTATTGATGGTGTAGCAGTCATCTTAAGTATTTATTATTCTATTTTGGTATATTAGAATGTAAAAACCTATGCAAATTTTATATTTTGCACTTAGTTTCATGAATTTACTCAAGTCATTTTCGATTTTCATCACATGTCATCTTGCATACACACTTGTATTTTCATCTCAATTAAGTATTTCCTAATATCATATTAGTTTTGAAAAATATATTTTGATCATTTAAGACTTCAACATGTAGTAGGGTGTAAAGAAAACTTGATATTTTAAATTATGCTAAAATTACTACTAAAAGTGCAAGGTCAACATGATGATTATTTAGGATGTTTTGTCATTACACCTCATTATGGGATAGAGTTGAGGTTGTGTATCTCATACATGATGAGCTAATGGATAAAATTTGCTTTTGATGGTGTAGTAGCCATCTTGAGTATTTTTCTTATTCTATTTTTGTACATTAAAATGTAAAAGCCTATGCAAATTTATATTTTACACTTAGGATCAAGGGTTTACTCAAGTCAATTTGGATTTTCATCACAAGTCATCTTTCGTACACACTTGTATTTTAGTGACAGAAGAGTGGTAAGGTAAAAATCCTACAAGATTATCTTTAATTATGTGTAACAATTTCATGTAGTCTTACACGAGAATCCTTATCCTGTGAGGTTATAATATGATCTAATAACAAATGATAATGATGTCTTTAAAGGTATAAAAATAATTTCTTTTATTTTTTTATTTGATAATTTGACATGTCAAATATTTATATTCCAAATTATCTCTATTCATTATCTTAAATAATTTCTCATTATATTTTATGTTAATAACATTATTTTCATATAAAATATTTAAACAAACAATGTCATAAATGTGTAAATAAAATGTTAGATAAAAATATGACAATCTAATAAAAAAATTAGAACTAGATTTGCTTAAAAAGATGATGTGAAAAATATGATAGTATTCTTGATACTTTTACCAAAGATAATATAAAAAAAGTCATTTTATAAATAATACTAAATAATTTACAAGCATATTTACATCACAATTATTAGGTATATATAACTAAATCCGAGAGTTGACTAGCTTTTTCAGTCACAATCTTTATTTGGTTTTCTACAATGGCATGTATATCTAATAATCAATGTATATCATATATATAACATGCTTAATAAGCATTTAAAACCATATTAATTCCTTCTAGACACTTAAATTTCTATCATAGATCATACTTTATGGTTCCTCATTATACCATACAATTTGTAGTGAACATAAGAATCTTGAGATATACCATACTTGTATGATCACATGATTGTATCATATAATCCTTCAAACTAGTGTTTTGTTATTCTTATCACTTTTGCACTTACCTTACATTCAATAGGTATATAAAATGTGATCTTGTTTTGCTTTAGCATAGTACTTATTACTTATTGATCATCTAATATGTTCTATGACATCATATTGTATGATTCATATTATCTCTTCGTCCTTCTACATTATCAAGTAGCCATACTATTATAATGTTCCCAATATATCATACAATCTATTCACAGTTTTGTACTTCACACCTTACAATCTCCTTTGATCATACCATATATTTTTATTATTAATCTAAATTAGGACATCCTACCATATGATGTTACATAATGTATTAGTCAAATCATACTTTCTGCTCTCTCTATACTTAGCCATTTTACCATTTGCTTTAATTGCTCATTTAGTACGATTAACTACATCGTATCATATAGTATTCCATATAAGACCCTCTGTACAATCCTTCTAAATGGATCATCTGATGCTTTTATGTCAACATCTTCTTCAATCATATGATACAATTACATTCATCATACCTATATGATTTAACTTCTAGATTGATTAAACATTGTTATTCCTTAATAATTATACCATAAGATCTTGTACATTGGACCAATCTGACATCAAACTTAGCTAAATTTTCTCACTTAAAACCTATCATAAAAATTATTACAATACCCATATCATTCTTGTCCAATTAATGTGACTATTTAATAATAATTTAGTGCACCTTATACAAGTAAGTCAATTGGGATTGTCTTAGTACAATGCATTGTTATGGTTTAACGATTCTCATTCTTATCGAGTTTCTAATTGATCATCTTCTATGATGTAGTTGTGTGATGCAAATTAAACAACTAATTTTTTTCGACCAAAGCCTCTCGGTTTCACTTCAAAACTCATCTCGTCTTGTATCCAAACTATTTTAAATATATTTCTTACTTAAAATCCAACGACTAGTATACTGTTATATACTTAGAATTAAAAAGACTTTAAAAGAGTTACTTTAGTGCTTACATTTTTTAGGTGATTGCTCTTCATTCTTTTGTTATTTTCTTGTAGCATTTCTTTTCCTCCTCCTCAAGCTACAATAAGCCTTTTCCCAAAGGTTTTGCAAATATCCCCTTTCTCTTTCTTATGGTTTTCTCTTTCAACTTTAGCAGCTTCATCTCCTCCACTAACTAAATCATAGTACAATAATCAACAATCTCATGTAAAGACCCAAACCTAAATTATTGATGTCAACTTTTATAAGTGCCTTAACAAATAATTGGTAAATTAAATGTGCAATTAGATCAGGCATGTGCATATTCGAGAAGTAATTATTTTAAATTAATTATTTGCAACACATTTATTTTAGAAAAAAAATTATTGTTGAAATACACTTATATTATTGCACCAAACATTCAAAAGAGATTGACATAAATCATAATCAAGTAAAATTAATATTTTATCCCTCCAATATTTTATTATTTATAATTTACCTTCCACCAACCAAACTATAAATATGTCAACATTCTCAAAATTATAGATCTATAATATATTAATATTCTCTTATTTATTGATTTACCTATTGCCATTGGTTTAGATATAAGCTAAAATTCTTAAAATTATAAATATAATTTGAGTGACATTTAAAATTATAATTATATATGAATCTTTAAAAATTTGTAATAAATTATTTAAGTATTTAAAAATTACAAACTCAATATCTTTGACTCATCTCTTAGAATTCTTTCTATTAATATACTTAAATAGTACTTAAATAATATTATTAATCAAATTTGAGTTTATAACACACTTTCTAATATTTTATTATTATTTTAATATTTTTATATATAAATAATATTTTTTAAAAAATGAATTTGATGTATTTCAATCATATATTTTCATAATTTTCTTGGTTTAATTATAATATTTCTTTTATTTTGATCGAAATAAAAATAAGGGTTGTTGCAGGCTTAGAGAGAAAAAAGGGTGAGATATTGAATTATTTGTTTTAGTTTTAGTTACATAAAATTGTTATCTAAATTACAATATTATCTACATGTTAGTATTGATTACAATCGATTAATATTTTTTGTTATTTAGTTTTTTATTATCTAAATAATATTTTTATTTTTATTTTCAATATCAAGACAATTGATATTTAGATACCATTCAAATTTGAATGATATTTTGATATTAGTTTTGAATATCAAAATTATAAATTTTAATAATTATTTAAATATATCATCAAGTTAAATATTTTTTTGATTGAATAGCAGTATATTAAATGGTAATGTCTTTAAATCAAATGTCCTCAAGGTTCAATATCCTATTATTATCAAAGACTAATTACTTTTTGATTTATTGTTTTTGTAAATAATATTATTAAAAATTATAATTTTAACATAAGCTAATATCTAAATGATACATAGATTTGAACGATATTTAAATATTGATCATACTTTTAATAAAAATAAAAAAATATTTAAATAAAGTAAATCAAGCAATAAATAAATATTGACAAATATATGTAATACTAATATTTGTATACTGTTATAATATATATAAATATCATGTAAATAATAACGAATCAAATAATATTTTAATTATATTTATAGATAAACGAGAAAATATAAATTTTTAAAAATTTTTTAACGATAAATCTTGTGCGTTATGCCATGTTGAATTTACGTTTTGAATTATATTTCGTGATCTTCTTAAGAAAAAAAAAATTATAAGGGTCCAGGTTCATTGCATTCGTCTAGCTTTTTCCCCCTCGCGCACTTTTTACATCCTCGCCAATCATCCATTCTGCTCCAGTGCTCTGTTCTTCAGGCTGGAAACTGAGGGCCATGGCAGTGGTGGAGGGAGGGTTCAGGGCTCTAGACGAGAAGTCTCTTATAGAATACATTAGGACAACGCCTGTGCTCTCTTCCCTACTAGGGAACGATCCTGAAGATCTCACTATAAAGGAGGTCGGCGATGGCAATCTCAACTTCGTCTACATCGTCACTAGCCCTTCCGGCGGCTCCTTTGTTATAAAGCAGGTAAATTCATCGTTCATGTCTTATAAAATTTTCCAAGGGAGAAAGCATAAGTAAATTTTAGGAATCCAGGGAAGATATTGTTCTTGATTTGTTCTATGGCCATTTGGAATTAAAAACCGATGACTGTTAGAATAGTTTGGTTATTTGATATGATTAATTAAAAACTATTCTTATAGAACATGGAAATTCAAATACACCATATTATAACGAAATTAAAGAAGATAGCATGTATCCGTTCAAACTATTAAGTACAATATAATATGTTCAGATAGGTGAAGCATTTGAAGCTTAGATACAGTTCGAGATCCAGTAGCATAAAAGTTGGAAAAGCAATGCCTCTTCTTAATGCATTTCAGATAAGCGGTCATGTGCTTGGAGAAAGCTTATTATATGAACAGCCATATTGTCGTTAAAAAGCAGAGCAGATATCATCAATTTCAATTTTTTATGTGTTTTATATTTTTAAAATTGGTTATTCCATTTTATGCTTGCTAGATTGATTATTTTTTTTCCAAACTTTTATTGGTTTAGATAAAAAAATATTATTTAAATGATAAAATAGGCTGTTCCATATATTCGCTGCATTGGGGAGTCTTGGCCAATGACAAAGGAGCGTGCGTATTATGAGGCATTAACCTTAAAGGAGCATGGTCGTCTATGCCCAGCTCATGTTCCAGAGGTTTATCATTTTGACCGGCCTTTGTCTTTGATTGCTATGTGCTACTTGAAGCCTCCACATATTATCTTGCGAAAAGGATTGATTGTTGGGATCGAATATCCTTTGCTAGCTGAACATTTGTCTGAATATATGGCTAGAACCCTTTTCTTTACGTCTCTTCTTTACCATTCAACGACTGACCATAAACGTGAAGGTACGTATTATATGATATTATTAGTAATTCACGAACCTAACATATTTTTTTTAATTCTACATCTATGTTCCAACTTGTTGTGGCTTTAAGATTGAAGAGTTTGATGGGTAGAATTTCCTTGAGTTTGACTGTAGACTAGTGGTATTTTTTTAAATGTTTTCATTGGATCCTTTGGATAAAAAATTGTTTTCTTAATGTTATGAGTTATATTTGTCTATGGAGAAATTATGTCGATAGGTTTTCAATACTTGCTGGTGCTTATATTACATTAGTTTATGAAAATTTTGTTCCATTTTATTTTGAAATAATGTAGAACATAAATAACATAGATTTATTCCAAATTTTAAAACAGAATAGTCTATGGAAGCTTACTTCACTGAAGGTGTAGAACATGAATAATTTATATTTGTTCCAAATTTTAAAATATAATAGCCCATTGGAGCCTACTTCACTCAAGTGCAATTTTTTTATGCTCTTATTTTAGCAACATTTTCATTTAATGTAGTGTTTTTCTTAAATATGTCAAGTGTTTGGTTCAATGACACCTTTAAAAGTAATTTTTAAAATATACAATTTTAATTGTTTTCTTGATGTTATGAGTTATATTTTGCTATGGAGAAATTATGCGATAATTTTCAATACTTTTTGGTGATTATATTACATTAGTTTATGAAAATTTTGATCCTTTTTATTTTAAAATAACATAGAACATAAATAATTTAGATTTATTCAAAAGTTTAAAACATAATAATCTATGAAAGCCTTCTTTACTCAAGGTGTAGAAAATGAATAATTTTATTTGTTCCAAATTTTAAAACACAATAACCCATTGGAGCGTACTTCACTCAAGTGCAATTTTTTAGTACTTAATGCTTTTCTTAAATATGTCAAGTTTTTGGTCCAATGACACCTTTAAAAGTAATTTTTAAAATATACAATTTTGTCCCTTAAACATAACATTGAGATATCCCTCAAATTTGAGTGATATCTAGATGCTTACTATGATTTTAAAAATTAAAATAAAAGACTATTTAGATAGCATTGAACCAAATAATTTAAAAAATATTGATGAGTTTTAGATAACACTAACATCTATAATATTGCGATTTATATGTTAGTGTTATCCAAATAAGACTCGATTAAATGTCCACTTAGAAATTTTTTGCTAGCTATGGCTATTGTGGTCTCAAAGCCTATGTTATTTTTATTTTTAGGTTTTTTATCATAAGACAAGAATTTTTTTGGTGGCTTGTGCATGTCACTATGTTATTAAGACAGTTGTACCCATAAACTAGTTCCTAACAATTATCCATACAACTTCATAGGTTAAACTCTAGTCCACATTTTCTTTGATGAGTGCACCACCAATAGTCATTGATCTTCACAATAAAGAAACATTAATACATATCTGAAAATTTACTTTGCATTTAAAATGATTGCTATTTATCTATTTATAAACGATTGAACTAATGACATATGGAATGATTGCTATTTAAGTATGATTTATTTACCATTGAACTAATAAGTTATTGACAGAAGTTGTGCAACCTTAATAGACATATCTATTTTACTATAGAGACATAAGTTGTAGGTGCACTAAATGAGTGATGTGGATGTGTGTTGAAGTCTATGATTCATTTTGTAAGTGTTGGGTTGGATTTTATTTAAGGTGAATACAAGAAATGAATGTTATGTTAAATTAATCATAACAAGAATTCTTGGATTGCACATAGGCTTCAATAAAAAACCAAAACTTTTTTCACACCTGAATCTAACTCCACTTTCTTAAATGTGGTTGCTTATTATTTGGAAGAAGAATGTAGATTTAATAGTTTTTATATGTAAAATTGTTGTTCAACCTTTCTTCTTGATATCCAATACTTTTCTGTTTGTCTTGCACCTCTTATTTGATTTCTTCTTCAAATTCTTGAGAAATGTTGGTGTGTGTATGCTTTTTTGTCCAACAATTCCATTGCTATTCATATATGAGTTTGGGGATTATTGTAGATCAAATTGATTGTATTTATGTAGAACATAGTGAAAGTCCTCTAGTTGTTGAGTCAATGGTTCCCCCATAAGGTTTTTTTCCATCATGAAATTGGTGTGCCCTTTGTATATGATGTTATTAACTTCTTATTTCATTTAAGACCCAATGATTTTGCTTTGACCACATTGCTCTATAGGTCTCCACTATTATTGATCATGTTACTCCATTGGTTTCCATGATTGTTGGCCTTAACAGCCTTGTTTACTCCTTTAGTTGCATATGAGCGCTTCCTCTTTGATCTTTTCTATATTTCATTTTTCAATTTTTTTTCTTCTTTCTTTCATAGCATACACAACCAAGCCATCTATTTGATTCATGCAATTTTCATTTTTCTTTTGTTTTCTCTTCTATTATTTTGCTTTCTTTATTTATTTCTTTATTGTATCTCTTATATTGTTCATCTTAGGTGAGATCTTTCCATTTTGTGATGCTTTTCTAGGTTATACTTGCATTATTTGAGTTTTCAAGGATTTTGAGTGGCTTGACAAACGAAAAAAAATCGGGTTTGTGAACTACTACGTCAAATTTGCTTTAGGTCTTTCCAAACCTTTTTGTAGGTGATATTTTGTTTTTTTTACTTTTGTTAACTTGTAATTTTGATGATTTCCCAAAAGATGGGTACCAAAATTAAAGATAAATTCTAATCCCACACCAACTATAAGACATAAGCATGATAAATGACTCAAATAACTTGATCAGAAGAATCTAGAAGTGTGCTATTATGCAAGCGACATGGGAAGAGGAATTCTAACCCTCAATAGTTTCTTGTTTTGAAATTACAAGGTTTTCAAAACTAGGAAAATCAATCGCTCAACTACTTCTCTCAACTATAATATGTACTTTCTTTCTTTAATATGAATATCTCCTTACAAGATGATATATTGGATATGTGAATGTTTTGCTTATGATGTTTAAGGCTAATATTAAATGAAAATCAAGCTCATATGATGCTATGCAACTAGGATGATAGATTGACACCAACTTGTTGGTATGAATCACCTTAAACTGTTAGGAAATGAGCAGTATATTATGTAATGTAGAATAGGAAACAAAATAACAAGAATTGGTTATTTCATAATGATTTGCTTGGAGAGCATGCCTTCTTTATGATTCTCTCACTAAGAATTTTGCAAAAAATGGGTATGATCACTACATATTGCATGTTGTGGTGTGTATTGTGTTGGAAAATTGATTGAAGTGGGATTTAACAATTGTTCTTTGGCATTATATTCACTTGATTTGACAAACTTAATCATGAGTTTTGTTATGGATGCCTGTGGGGTGAATTCTTTTGACAACAATCCTAAGAAATCATGACGATTTTGTCTTCTTCTTGGTTATTAATAAATTATAGTGGGACATCATAGAATAATAATTAATCAAATTCACATAATAGTACTCATTGATCCAAGTGATTGGAAATATTCGATCATTTTTAGTCTTTGCAAAGAGACTAGATGAGTAATGACATCAAAATAGTAGTGAATTGACGACAAAAAAAATAGTGTAGTTGAATGTTCACCAATTTATCAAGTGGTCTATTAAGAGAAAACTAATAGGTATGACACTATAATTGGTCTAAACATAATACGACTTATAAGAATAATAATGAATTTAAAAACAAACAAGTTGATGATCTACTTGTAGTAATAATAATACTATACCATGTTTACCAACATATAAATGTAAGCAGTGCAAGAGAATCATCATCAATTGATTAGGTGGTCTTTAGAACATGACTCTAGTAGTAGCAAGAAATCGTGAGGTTTATGATGTGGTGAATTCAAAAGTTGTAAATCATTTGGAGGCTTATGGAGATATGGCTTTAGTAACAATAGTGGTGCATATCTACAATTCTCATAACCTATGGTTTGATAAGCATTGATGTTCCCCATAAAACATAGATAATCTCCACATAAAGAGTTGGATCAAATCTTCAATCTTATAATGCATTTGAATTGTGGATCATAAGATCCATATGATAAAAGATTTGTGGAGTACCATATAATATATGAAGCAAAGGAATATGACAAAGGATGGCTAAAAATTTTCATAGAAAGCACAAGCTCAATAGTTTGATGATTTAAGGCTTGAATAGTGAGGTTGAAATTTGTCACATTGTTAGATATGATAAGCTTGCATTTCTCAAATTTTTGGAAAATAATTTCTAGAATTTCATAATGAGTTTTTTGTTTAGGTGGTTTACCACTTCAATTACTCACAAAGTATATATTACTAATTATCCTCTTAAAATTTTTGAAGAACATTGAATTAAAGCCAGATTCAATTCAAGGTGTGAGAGCAATGGTGAAAATAGATCTGTTTAGGATCCCATGATTCTATCATCTTAGAATCATTTAGGTTAGATTAATAGTCTTTAATTGTTTGGGGCCTTTGGCTTTGACATAAAGATATATTGTATAGGTTCTATCGGATTTTCTAATTCAATGAATCTTTCCAAATAGCCAATTTAGGTTAACTAATATAGGTTGTTGATGCTTTGACTTGAGATCTAATGTAGGATTTATGAAATTAACCTATGAATATATTGAACATGACCATTGTTCACCATGGCAAGCTATTATATCCATAAGATGGGTTCTTTTGTTAGCAAATTGACAATGTTAATGATAGTTGGCATTATCAAACATGCTTCAAACTTTTAGAGAATTATTCAACTTTTTTGAACTTTTGATTTTAATAAATCACATGCTTTCTTATAATTTTGATTGGTAAATGTATAATATGTCTTTTTGAGTTGATAGATTTTTTGTTAAAGGGAAACCATAGATATGATTGCCAAGATCAATTACACCTAAAAATTGATTTGGGAGATTTGAAAAAGAATCATCAAAACCAAGCATACATAAAGATCACTTTGTGAAAGCCTTCAAATAAGATTGCTAGGGTTTATGTACACCTAAAGATTGTTTGGGTGCTTTAGGATAGGGTCATTATTGTTAAGCTTATAGGAATTATAGGATTAAGGGAAGTAAGCCATCTTATAGGTTAATATTGTTATGATATATGATCTAAATTGATTTGGTAGTTTTAGGGGTTTTCTCTAGCTTGAATTTGGATGGTTTGGTTATATGGCTTTTTTGAGGTTGTTTTATTAGATTTCATGTTATTTGATAATTTGTTTGGTTTGGTATATGTACATTAGTTGATTAATAGTTTTATGGGATTTTGTTTGCTTGTTTTGTGTACATATTTTTCATAAGTATTGGGTTTATAGGATTTTTATTTCTTAGTTGTTTTTGGGTATATGTTTTCTCATGAATTGATAATTTTGTGTCTATTAATTTTGAATTTGGATAGTTTAAATCTAATTGGAAATATGGTCCAAATTAGAGTTGTTTTGAAGGCATAATTCACTTGGATAATTAAAGTGGATCCTATTCTTCAATCATTTGAGTGCAAACAAAAGCCTTTGGGAATTTGTAGGAAGCCAATTGTGGTAACTAAGAACTTAAGCAAGTTGGTGTTATTGATAACATATAGGAGCTATAAATGAGCCAACCAAGACAATTCAAATTTTGAAGGAACTATTTGAGGTTCTTTGGATTTATAAGGTTATTTGAATATTTTGTATTTTGAAGACCTAATTAAGGCATATGAAGATATAATTGAGCCAATTAAGGGCATTTGAGAGTTTAGTACCATTCATTGTTCTTTGAGTGACTTTGGATGGTAATGAAGCTCAAGACATGCATTCATCAAGTTCATTTAGGCCTTAGGATGTCTAGGAGATTCATGCATATTCTTCCTTCAAATCTACTCTTGAGGGGTTTTGCTCATGTTTACCTCCATGGTTAGCTTAGTGAATTTTAGGGGTCTAAAGTTAAATAAATGAGTATCCATATTACACTTGTTATAGTTTTGGAAGTTCTAAGAGATGTGTGATTTTTTTAGGTATTTTTTGATATTTTCTTGAACTTATAGTAATTAAGTTGTCTTTGAGGAGTTCAAAGACTTGGGAAATTTGCCTAACAACTTCAAGTAACATTTAAAGTTATGTTATGTATCCATGGGGATTTTATTAGTTTTTACATTGAAAGATTATTTTTTTAATTTTGGTGACGTTTGGAATTTCAGAAAGGTGGTCTATAGCTTTATGTTCTTATAAACTCTTTTAGAGTTTTAAGGATAATTTATACATTTTTGGTACGAAGGTTTTTGTGATTTTTGACTATGGAGGTTATTTTAGTATTTTAAGGGTTGCAAAGCCCGAAAAGTGTTTGTAGGAGGATTTCATTATTCTTAGAATAATTCTAGAAAGTTTAAAGCAATTTGAGATTGATTCTAAAATGATTTGACTTTATTTTGTATTTTAGTCATTTAATCATCATTATGACAGTTCAAAAATTTTAAAAACATTTTAAAAATGTGAATTACTTCACAAGTCTTTGAAGATTATTTTTGGATATTTTATGCAAAGTTTTCCTTTGAAGGGGCATTTTATCAATTTAGTTGCCAAGGACATTTTAGTAATCTTAAGGTCCTAAAATGCTCCTTTGCTTTCTTAGGATTCTTAAAATGATTTTAGATTTATTTAAATTTTTATTAAAATTTTGCTACAAATGTTTTTGTATTCCAATAGCTTCTGGGCTAGTGCTAGCGTTCACAGGCATTAAAGGTCAAGACTTTGGAGATGTTCAAAAAGTATTGTTAAATTCTTAAGTCATGGTCATATAATGGAATTTTTTATAGGTTGATGACTTAATTTATATGGGCCTTAGCACCCACTTTGTGCTCAACTCTTTAATAGGGACCTTTAGCATTTCATTGTAGATGATCTATTCTTTTTCTCATTAAAGTTAAATTATTTGTCGGTAAAGTTATTACTTGAGACCTATTGAATCCCAAGGCCAATGAGCTAGTTTTTTAATTGAAAGGTAGGAATATTGCTCTTCACCACTTCTCATATGTGTTATAGTATTTTCTTATTACTCAATTTGTTGTTGCAAAGAATTGGGTGTTGCTTGTGTAGATTCAAACTAGATGGCTTAATTGGAATGGATTGGGCTTGGTTTTACTCATTCTCGATTTGGATTAGGTTTTATTTGGTGTTTTAGCTCACTTTGGTAATAAATAATTCAGCTTGGGCTTATGCATGGGTTGAGATAGGCTTGGGCATACTTGAATAAGATACTTTTAGTGGGCTAAGCGCTCAATCTATGTGCTAAGTATTGGTTCGATCAATTTCCTTGATGGTTGACCCATTTCTAGTAAGTTTACTCAATTCTGAAATTGGTCGATAGTTTAAGCTTCTTTTTTGTTGTTTAGAGGGATCTTCTTGTCTTGAGGTTAGGTTTTCTTAGACCTTATTTCATGATGATAGAGGAAAACGTGGTGGCTTGTGGAAAGGAAGCTAAAGGGAGGAGGCTATTTGTTGACAAGGGTAAATGCTAGAGGTAAGGGAGAGAAGGTGATGGAGGGGGTAAAGGAGAGAGAATGATTTTAGGAAGAAAAGAGATGGGTTCTTAGTGATGCAGGGAAAGACAATGAGTATAAGAGATATTTGAGAGGTTAGAAGAGATGAGAATGAGAAAGTGGAGACAACTATGTGAGCTGGTTGGAGAGTGTGGGAACATTGTGGGCAAGAGAGAGAGGGATGGATGATAGAAGAACAAGGGTAAGAGTGGGATGAGAGAAAGATGGATGGAGGTTGTTTCTTTATAAGAGGGAGATATGATAGATGGGTAGAGTTTAAGATTAAGAGAGAGAGATAGAGATGTGTTTTTTGAGGGGTTGATGGAGATTATGAAGTTGATGGAGAGTGGAGAGAGAGATGTGTGTTGAATGAGCCAAAGAGTGCATGGAGGGGAAAGGAATTGATGAGGTAGAAGATAGATAGGGTGAGAAGATTTGATTTGTATGGAGGTTTCCTTGGTGCTATTTTTCTATTCTATGGCCTGAGAAGATTTGATTTGTAGGATAAGATTGTCATTCCATTGCCATATTAGAAATGTACAAGAATCATTCTTGGATCATACCTTTGTATATTCTCATCAAACATTGTCTAATTATATCAAAAGGATGTTTGCAAAATATATAAATAGTCATGTGAGTTAAAAAAAATAAGCATATTAATTATCTTTTGTTAACAAGGTGGTTCTTCTGTCCATTTGAGAATTAAGGACAAGGATATTTTATTGTGGTAAGATCAATTTTAACAACCAAGTTACTTGTAACAATAATAAAACAATTGAATAAATAGTTGCCTTGTAGGACTTTTGTTCCTTGAAGTAGGTAAACAATAAGGGTTGTTCTTCTGAAATAGGCGATGTAGAAATTTATGAACCATATCCCATGTAATCAAGAGATTGTATTGCAACATCATGACTAATAAGGAACCAAAATGATTTTTTTATGAAACTCATATTTATTAAATTTATGATAAGAATTAACATTATTTCATGGTTAATGACATAAGAATAATAATTACATTTTGGAATGATAGAGAATAAAATATTTAATTCAAACTCAACATAGATTAGTAAAGATCAACACACCAAATTAAGATATACCTTTCAAAGATGTCATTGCATGCTAGGGGCTTTGAGAATTTTGAAGCGACGAACAACAACATAGGCAATTTCTCTCTCTCTCTCTCTCTCTCTCTCTCTCTCTCTTTCTCTCTTTCTCTCCCTTTTTCTTTCTCTCAAAAAAATTAAAAATTTTGAAGTTTATATTGTAAATGTTTTTTTGTGTATTCTATGTTTATCTTTTCTCAATATAATTTTGCCTATATCTTTTCTTCATCTTTCTTTAGTTAATTTTGTTAGCATTTCTAGGATGATGGAGGAACAATTGGGGATAGATTGATATTGGAGTAGGTTATGATGAATAGGATGCCTACAAAGGTGGAATTGATGAAGTGAATGTCATCATTAGTGGCATTGATGATGAGTGTGGATTTACATATAGGTAGTAGTGGATTAAATACATGCATTATTATTTGTGATTAGATGATGTAGTGCTCTTCAAACATATTTCAATTTGTTTGAAATAAAAGGTCATCAACTTGCAAAACATGCCTCAGAAAAATTAACCAAAATTTCTGTATATTATGGTTTGTTATATCTTTGTTCATTATGGTTTGTTATATTGGACCATTTACATCTTTTGTATATTATTTGCAATGGGTTGATACTGTAAGACTGAAGCTGAGTGTTAAATTATTGGAGAGACACCTCCGAGACATTTTACAAGCAATGGAACATTCTCCTGGTGAAACTCCTGGTCAAACCTGCACATATCTTATGTGTGGCATTTCAACCTCTAGGATATTTATCATTCCTATAAGAAGGTATAAAAAGAAAACATTTTATAAATAAGGGTTTTTCTTAACCATAGGTATAATGTTCTTTCTTATATCCATGTTTTTGCTAATTAATGAAAGCTTAACGTATCTTCAATTAATCTAAAATTACATGTCTTTTTGCTTATTCTGTTCAATTATTGCATCTTATGCATGAACTACTTATAATGCCAGAAATGATCATTTTATTATAATATTCTAACACTTATTTTCTTTGCTCTACCTTTCTTTTTGAACTTCCGTAGTTGCTGAATATTGTGGGAACGTGGACTTGTGTAGACTTACTGAACAGGTAGTGTTTTCGGATCCTTACAAAGTTTCTCAATATAATCACTGGACGTCTCCTTACCTTGATGATGATGCTGAGGCAATCCGCGAGGACGATGAATTAAAGGTTGAGGTTGCTGGCTTGAAATCTATGTATGGTAATCTTTTTTTGTTGCATTTCTAAATTCTATACTATCAGTTATTGTCCAGCTTTTTAAGCTTTGTTAAACTGATAACTTGTAGCTGTGATTTTCTTCTTATTTTTAGGTTTTGTGAGAGAGCCCAAGCTCTCATACACGGTGATCTCCATACTGGTTCAATCATGGTGACAACTGAGTCTACTCAAGTAATAGATCCAGAATTTGCTTTTTATGGGCCAATGGGTTTTGATATTGGAGCCCTTCTTGGTAACTTGATTTTGGCTTTTTTCTCACAAGATGGACATGCCGGGAATGAAATTGATCGTGATGTATGTAGAATGCTTTCTCTTAAAAGCAATACCTTCTTATTTTGTTCTATATCAATTGTTATTTTACTGTTTAATCTGACACATGGCTATTTTAATTGCTGTCCTTATCTGATGAGTTAAATTCAACATCCTTAAATTGTTTTTTTGCTCCTTAACTGTTACAACATGCTCTTTACTTGTATGTATGTATGTATAGAATCCATTTGATTTCATTCTCATGTAGTCAAATGATCTGTATATTGCACTGGTTGAATGATCAAAAGAAAGATGAAAGGATATTCTTACAATAAACTTTGAACATGAATATCTCGGCCAAAATTTGTTGTGTTTTCATTATTCTCTTGTCACAATGGTGATAAAACAAGTATATCTAATGTTACAAAAATATAAAAAGAACACATGTTGGAAAATAAGGGAAAAAAAGCTTTAGTAATCATATTAGAGAAAAATCCTAACCAAGATACGTGTAGGAAATCTCTCCTTAAGGACTCCTTGAGACGACCTTTCTTTTTCATGACAAACACCCTTGTCCCCTCAAATTCCTTATTGCTTAATGTCGACCCAAAATTTCAATATCTCTTAAGGCTTTCTTTGGATCTCTCTCTCTTAGATAATTTTCTTTTCTCTCTTAGAGGTGATCTTAAATTTAAGACATCTTCATGAATCTCATCTAATTGTAGTGAATTAGATGCAAATTGATCCCCCAAATTGATCTTCAAAATTTAGATTTGAGTTTCCAACAAATTCTAGTCAATAGAATTTAAAATCTAAATCCATTAAACTTGCACTTTTTTGTTTGCCACCTCTACATCGTTGATCCATTAGGTCTTAGTGCAATCAGCCTTTAATCATAGCTGCATTGTTATATTGCTCATGCTCATGATATTGGAAGGTCTGATGACTAATTGAATGGTTCAATTTTGAATTCAAGCTATCCAATTACAGATTAGACAGCTCAATAGCTGATTGGACGGCTTGATAGGCAATTGGAAGTTGCAAAGATTGAATGATTCGATTATTTCATTTGAATTGGATTGCTTGTTTTGATTGCCTTTTACTATTGTTAATTTAATTTTTTGATGAGTTCCTGTTTAACTTTTCTTTGTTATGGTCTTCTTAAGGTTCTATTTGCATCTATTCAGTCCTAGGTCTGCTCCCTTGATCAACAAAGCCCTTGGAATCTTCTCAAGTGACACCTCTAGAGTCCTATATCTTAAAAGCCACATAGGTCTCTCAAACTCCTAATGATTCATAATCATCAACTAATTTTTATTATGATAGAAAGTCTCTTGTTTTTAACTCCATACAATTACTTGAGAGTGAAACAAATTTTGTGAAACTCTAAATTCCGACCTAACACCTTTTGATTGAGATTTTGGTCATACTAACATTTGGTTGCCTGACATTGTCGACCGAATAGCTCCAGTTTTAGAATTGATTGGCTGAGCAAAGGATGAAATCTTTGTTTGATCGACTTGTCCTTTAGTTGAATGGTTGAATCAACCAAATAGTTCAACTGTTGGACTCTAGGTAATGGCTATAGATGGGTTTTTGGCCACTTGCAATCTCGTAAGCCTTTATATCACTATTATACACTCAAGTATCAACTTCAATAGAATTCTCACCTAGTAAAACAATTTCTTTCTATAGGTTAACTTAAATGTGCTAATGCTCACAGTAATTCAAGCAACATAATAAGTGCATGACTTAAATACTACTAAAATTTTAGTAAATGGGATCTTTATTAAGCTTATTTTGGAGCTTTACAATGGTTGTCCTTCATTAACCTTCACTGCCTCCCCCCTTTCAAGAGCTTGTCCTCGTCTCCACAGCAACTTCTAAAGTTGTTAGGTTGTTTCATACATCTTAGTGACCATGAAGATCTTATCTTCGATATTTGTAACTTAATTGAATGACAATGAATTTATGAATTTTAGGAGAGACCAAGGGGTAGGATTATCAAGTTGGAATGATTAGTAACATATATCCTTATTAATAGTAGTATTCCATGCATTTATGTCTTATTATTCACCAAAACATATGCTAGCACAAATATACCTTAGAAAGAAATTACAACTTTCACTAAGAAAGGAGATTAACCTTTAAATTCTATCATAAACCAAAAGTAAAAGAAATAGTTATAGGATACATTTGGTAATAAAAAATCATGAATTCAATATATTCTATGTTGATGATAGAATTATGTATAGTAGTTTCACCAATCAATAAAAATAGTATCATTTTTTTTACTGGTAGAGAGTATTTGGCATCATGTATGATCTATCTAAGTCAAACAATGGACAAGTGTAAATAGTAAATCTAGAATTGGACATTTTTTTGGGAGGTAAGCATGCTTCTTCAGTATGATTAAGTATTAAGCCAAAAATGCCATTTAATCATACCAATTTTTATTGAAATAGCTGGAATATTATTTATTCATTTATTGTAGTTTGAGTTCATTGCTTCGATAGGATGTAACATGGAAAGCACCTAAGTGTTAAGCATACTAAAGAAGAAGAATGAGGATACCATCATTTTTTAGCATAACATGAAGCTAACTGGGTAACTAAAAATGACTAGAGTGCCCCTAAAACTTAAATTATGGAAAAGGTCCAGATACATGAACAATTTGTTGTGGCTTACAACTATAATAAGGCAATCCCAAGGTCATGTTATAAAATGAAGATTATGATACATTGTATTTTTTTAAAGGCCATGTTACCAATTTTAGGTTCTAATGACAATGTGAGTAATTGTTATAGGTGAATAATAGTTGATGGTGCACAACTGTCAAGACAGTATTATCTTAACATATCGTGGATAAGGAATATTTTGTGGGTATTGAATTTAAACAAATTCATAAAAAAATGTAAACGTATGCCTAACTTTTTATATAGGATTGATATGGTGTTAATGCATTTAGTTGGGTGACTGTGGATGTTTCTCGTTGACATAGGCACTAAGTTTCCCTCAATTTATTTGACGATTTCACTAGTTAGGAGAAGTCATTTTTGTTTTCATTAGGCTATGTAATTGTATTGGCTACTTGTATGCAATTTTTGTTTTATTTGGCTATTTGTATATGTATAGGGAGAGGCTCAGCTCATTTAGGTGATCTTGAAATCCAAAACTCTGGAAAGCCTATTTGTTTTGTTTTATCCTACTTCGTTAACTATGAAACTCTTCATTTTTTTGTACTTATAACAAGAATCATAGAATAATATATCATATTCCATACATCGCTAATATGGGCTTCTCCTATTTAGTGAGTTTCACATGTTAAAATGCCGTAGTCCATAATAGTTTTTTTTACATACTCTTTTCTCCTTGGTGGTTCTAGTGATTTTGGTTAGTAAGGTTGCTTGCATTTGTTGTATCCACATTTTTTTGGTGATTTCAATGAGATTTTGTCATGTTCTTCTTTGAAAGATGATAAAAAATAGAGATAACCATGATAGTTGTCGAGATTTATATGTAACCTGTTCGAGTAAGACCATTTTGTTTTTAGTAATTCTTAATAAGATGAAATGAATAACCAAAGCTATCCATGGTCCTTAAGCAGACTATAGTCTATTACTTCTTCGACATTGTCTGACTCCAAAAATAAATCTATTACAAACATCATGTGTCATAGTGTATATCATATCATACCCAATTTCCATCAGCTATTGGTTTTTCTATTTCTCAATTTCTCATGAACACCAGTAGCAAGGTTGATGTCACCTTTGATGATAACACCAACATGGTTATACTTAGTAATGACAACGACACCTTCATATTTTTTTGTTTAATCATAGAAGACGTGATGTTGCGGATTATTGGGGTTTTTTTTGTCACCTAACTCAAGGAGGTTTCCAACATTGTTATACTCAGTAATGACAATGACACCTTTATATTTTTTTTGTTTGATCGTAGAAGACATAATTTTGCAGATTATTGGGGTTTTTTTTGTCACCTAACTCGAGGAGGTTTCCAACAGCATGGTGAGCTTTGTGATGACATGTAGGCATTGTTAGAAAATGGTCATGCTCAAAGAATGATTGTGGAGTTGATCATTTTTCTGCATTTTTTCATGAAGTTCTGGTTAACAACATTGTTTCTGCTCAATTAGTCATAAATTCTTCACATATATAGAGGAGCAATAGACCCTTATGGATCTTGTTGTTATTTTTGGGCACACTATAAGTGGTTATCACTTGAGTAGGTTAAATGCTGATAGTTTTTTTTTCAACTTTTGAAGAAATTAGTGCAAGCTTGTTTCCTAACTCTTACCTAAGTTTCCATCATTTGATTTCTTCTAGGAGCTCATTTCAAACTTTGCCATCCCCAAATGACCTTGATGGGTGGACCATATGTCTCTCAAAGATCTAGCAAACACAATTTGAATCCTTGGTTATTTATGTTGACTAGTTTTGTGTTACATTTTTACTGATATAAGATTGCAACCATGCATTAAGAGAGATTTTGATTGGGAGAACTTGCAACCTTACTCAAGTTTCTTGATGTATTTCAAAAGTATATTTAAAGTGAGATAATAGATTTTTTATACATTATGAGAGAAAACAACTGTAAGAATGAGTGAGAAGTGTATGTGTGACAAAAAGACGTAAGAAAGGATTTAGTGAAATTCTCTACTTATGTTTGATGGTTTGAGGTTGTCTTTGTTGCTTGTGTTGAAGCCTTAATTCATTGAAGAAAAGGTGGAATTGTGCAAAAATGATGATCAAGTTTATGCCCACAGGGATGTTTACTTATTTTTAATTCTCTTGAGGAAGTTTTGGTGGTTATAAAGGATTAGGGAGAATGCTCACATTTACCACGAATAAGTGATCTTGTATTTACAAAAGGCACACAAATTTTCTTGATTTCATGGTAATTGCGATCTATTGACTAATGAGTGTCATGTCTTAAAGGTGTCTTGTTAAACATCCCTTAGGTCAATGAAGCTTGCAAGAGTTTGTTTGTAGAGCATAGCTATGCCAATTATAGAATTGATTGTAGAGATCAAATTCTCCTTATGTATGGAATGAAGAACATTGTAATATACCCTTTCAATAATCACTAACCAGCACACCCCTTAAAAGCATCAAAAGATAGTTGTTCACATTGTAGCTTTGCTCCATTATTCTTACCATATATGAAGGAGGTTTGCTAGTCTTGCATATGAAGAAATGAAAGCCAGCTAGTTGATTGGTTTTAATGGCCTTTGGTGTTGACAATCTTGGCATCCCATATTATGTGTCATGTTTGCCAACTTTGAATTACGAGTGTTTATTGATATGCGAAGTTTGGTGGACATCAGTTTTGATGTGACATTCATTCAAATAGGTGGTGTAAACCATGGCTATATCATGGTAGGACATCTTTTTGGGGTTTTTTGATCAATGAATGGATACTAATTGCATTGATGCACTATTGCTCATGCTTTGGAAGGGAGTTGAACAAATCACTTAAGTTATGAACTTTACCGAGTTATACGAGTGCCATTGGCATGCAGTTTTATTTTGGGAATATTATTGTTCCATCATTTAAGGGTTACCACAATTATTGTCTTAATATGTTAAGTTTCTAACCCTTGTCGTCATGAAAGAGAAGAGAAATATATTATATCTTAAGGAACCCATTATCAATATAGCTCTTGTCTGTGAGTTGACATGCTATAGTTTTAAGTTCTAATTTAAATAAAAAAAGAGAGGATTATTATAAGGACCTTTTAAAGGGGAATGCTGATGTTTTTTTTTTGTCTCTTACCCAAATTCATGGGAGAGAGGATCACCTTAACGTTCTATTCGATAGCCATGATATCAAGCATTAAAGCATATTTTTAAGGCAAGAAGTGAAATTTTCTAAAATTGTTAAATTACTTGAAGATGATTCATCTATTAGGTGCAAGTTTTATGCTGGTTGGCTAACATATTGTTGATAAATAAATTATTGAAAAATGATGATGCATTATGGATGAATTATGTAGAAATAAAACAGGCATGCCCTAAAGATTGTTGTCCTTTACCTCATATATATGCTTCTGTGGATTCTACATTAGGCTATTCCATTATGAACTTCTTGGATGTTGTCTCCCAATATCATAAAATTCATATGACAAAGCACGATAAGGAGAAATGAATTTCAATAAGGATGGACATATGGCTACAAGTTTTAGTTTAAACAAATGTCGTTGTAATATTAGAGAATAATCAATGTCATATTTAAGTTCTAGTGTGGTCATAATGTGGTGCATATGTGGACTTTATTTGGGTCTCAAGCTATAGATTGACGAACATTTTAAGGAATTTAGGAAATTTTTATCTAAAGATCAAGGAAATTTTTAAAGCATGCCAAAAGTACTATACACGTCTAATCCGTTAAAGTGTGCTTTTAGAGCATCTTCATGCAAATTCCTAGTGTGCTTAGT
Source organism: Vanilla planifolia (assembly GCA_023846275.1). NCBI lineage: Eukaryota > Viridiplantae > Streptophyta > Magnoliopsida > Asparagales > Orchidaceae > Vanilla > Vanilla planifolia. The sequence continues at coordinate 28,313,323 of CM043869.1, read as the reverse complement.
GTTTAGCTAAAGAGATAAGATACTAGCTATACTTGAGATGCCCTCTCACAATTTAATTAAAGATATTTAAAAGCTAATAGTTCGTGTTGTCGAGCTAAGCTTTTTTGTTTTTTGAAGGGATAAGAACTTGGAATGCGTGAAAGAATATGGGAGAGATTTTCAATAACTCAAAAGATTATTTTGTATCCCTTTTTTTAATAGTTCAAACCTGGACGAAATCATCTGCTAACTTGGTGCAACTAACAAAATAGTTAGGGTCATAATAATTGGAGTGAAACTAGTATGTAGAACCTTGTACATTATGCAAGTCATGTTTTTGAGGTCTTGAGGCCAAATATCTCATATTAGAAAACATATTCTTAGCAATTATCATGGTAGTAAGAAGATTACATCTATATTTCCAAGTTTATGTTTTTTAGCTCATGATCGATCAGCCATTGAGGAAGTCCTTGGGATGCTAAAATTTTGAAGGATTATAGAATATATAATCTTGAATTCATCTTAAGAACATTAATTATAGCCCAAAGTTGGTAAATAGAGCTCACCACTTCAAAGCTTTTTAAAATGTGTCACAAGAAATGGTTATGTAAGCTTTACATAGGATTCTAACAAAGTTTCAATATAATGTTGGTCTGAAGGCACACTCAAGAGAGTGGAGAGAGTAAACTGAGTAAGGAATGTTTTTCAAAAATATATAAGTTTTAAATCTCAAACAATTTCTAATTGCAACAGGTGTAATGACATTCTAGGTAGGTAAATAAGAAAAAGAAAAGTACAAGAATGAAAAGTATTTTAGGTGGTTAAGTTCTTATCCAAGTGAACTTAAATTAAACCCCAAGCTAACTTGGATATGGGTCTAGTTCTTGCTTTTTCACTCCTTTGTCACAGTTGGTGGAGAAACCATTACATGTGTTTTTTCCTAAGTTTTAAATGCAACCTCATCTTGAGTTTTTTTCTCTTGGGCTAAAACTTAATTCCTTGTCTTTTGTTGGCTTAGACACAACCTATGTAGATCTTTTTTTAGGCTTAAATCCAACATTTTTTTGAGTCTTTATGGCTTATTAGCTCAACCCTCAATTTGGATTTTTTTGATGGCTCAAACACTACCCTTTTACAAAATTCACTCAAAATGAGAAGCATTCATTCTTCTTTAGTAGAGCATAATATACCAATAATTAATTAGATATGGCTTAGTGCAAATTGTATAAAAAAATATACCATTCTTACAAAACTTTTGAAGCATAAGATGAATGAAGGGTTAAGTGTAGCAAGGCTTCTTTGATTTTTCCACAAGGCTCTTAGTGGTAGGTAGCAACTATTGTGGAGATGTGGAAGACTTGAAAGTAGTCAAATGTGATGTCAAATGAAATACAGGAAGTATGTGGTGAGTGCTTGCATTGAAAAACTTTCTTTTTCTACTTTTGTTCTGAAATTCTCAATTTAATTGAAATGCATCCATATGTCATAGTTGTTAATCATGCTTAGAGAGGCTTAAAATGGTTTTAAGTATGCTCACAGATGATTAAATTAATTTTTTTCCCAAAATTCAAATGATTTAATAAACTAGCCATTACAGTGTACATTGTCTTGGTGTATTGTATATTAATTTTAATATAGTATCCACTTTCCTTGGGGCCATGCATGCTTGACTAGCCTCTTTTTCATATATTGTATGCAAATTGTTACATACGGTCTATTTTGCCTTGATGTATTGCATGTTAATGATAATGTACTGCATGCTCAACAAACTTAAGTTGAATGCACCTTGATTTCGCATGTGCTTAACAAACTCAAGTTAAATGTACCTAGGATCTGCATTCATTTAGCATAATTAAGTTGGACATACTGCAGATCTGTGTACTTAGCAAACTCCAACCACACATTTCGTCGGGTTTGTGTACACGCCACACATGTTTTTAATATGTTTTTTGAGTGAACTTAAGCATAATGTCTAGGTGCATGCAAATTATGATTTTGATTCATTTTTGAAAACACGATGCATGCAAATTGAGCTATGTATAAAATCAATTTTGGCAAATATCTATTGACAGTTTTCTTTCAAAATTGATCTTTTAGTCTTAGACTTTGGTGAAAGATACTTTTTTCTTGCAATCTTCATGTCTCTTAATTTCATCTTTAAGTTCTCTTGTAAGTGGAAAGTTCTAAGGTTTTGAGTTTATCTTGAATAATCACTTCAAGCTTCCCTTATGCTTTTTTATTGAGCTTCATTTTGAGCTAGCTAAATTGATCTTTAAGTTAATTCTAAGCTCTCTTTAAGTCACCTAACTTTCATATAATATGAATACACCAAACAATAGGTCAATTAATTGGTATTATTATCATCAAAACTTAATCTTAAACTATTAGATTTATAGGGCTAACATATAAGGAAATGCTGGATTTGGAATTATGCTTGAAAACCTTGCTCAAATTACTCAACAACGAGCCAAAATATGCATCCTTACTTGCAAAAATATGGTATGCTTGGGGACTTAGAGTTAACAAAATTCAAGTATTTAGTGATTCACAATTGGTGATTATTTTAGCCATTGGAGAATTTTACACCAAAGATGAGACCTTGAAGGAATATCTTTTTTGGGCTCAAAAAGTTGCTGAATTTTGAGTATATTGAATTTCTTCAAATGTTCATAGTGCAAAATCATTTGTTTGATGAATTAGCTAAGAGCAGTGAGTGGTCAATTTGTTCGAATATATCACTTGTTATTGCTAAAACAAATTTGTTTTCTTTTATAGGCATTGTGTATAAAACTTGATACTCAAAATATAACCATTTTGATTGACAACCTACTTGACAAATTTTGATGGTATTTTATCTTAGTGACTTTAACATAGCATTATTTGGACACCTCATACTTGTATAATCTATTGAGATTAGTACAATATTTGTTGGAGATCATGGTAATCAAATATTGTACAAGTTAGCAAACACTAGTTGAACTTAGTAACACTATTAAATATACTACAATTAGTTTGAGATACTATACATTGTTGAGCTTGTAGTATTACTTAGTTGGAATGTTAAGCAAGCATAGTTTATGGTTGGCATTATGCTTGGACATAGACTAGAGAAAAATGTAGTGACATTATGGCGTAACAGTTAAGGCATACATAATGTAGTATGCTTGACTTAGTTTTCACATTGGTTGATATTCTCATAAACATTCCTCTTGTATTAAGTTGCATAGCATTTGGTGAGTGCCCCTTTTTCTTGATGTACATACTCTTTGTTGTGGCTCTTAACTCATGTTATGCTCAACTTGTTGCAGAATGGGAGTTGTCTAGTTTGGAATTATCATGACTTTTTTCTTTGTCAAAATTTTTTGTTTCTTTGGCTTCCTTTTATCCAACAATGATCATCATCAACAAACTCCATTGCTAAAGAGTCAATCAGCCTTGAAATTTATGACAATTTGATTTCTTTTTGTTTAATAAGATTTTTCATCTAGATGATCCCTTGTTCATGTTCTTCTATTTGAGATTGAGATTGATGCATTGTTCTTGTGCTCCATATTGTTGGGATGTACTTGCTTCTTATCCTTCTTCATAGCTTCTTATGTTGTTTGACAAGGATTATATGCTCTCCTTTGCTCTCACCATGAATAAGATCAAGCAGATGAAGAAGGCTAGGCTTTTCGCCTTAGCTCCAAAGGAATGGAATGGAGGAGGAAGATAAAGAATCAACTATGGAAAAGTAAAAAGATAAATCTATCCTCTATTTATAGATGGAAAAGTGAATGCTAGATTAAGAATTAACCATGAAAAAGTAAAAAGATAAATCTCTCTTCGATTTATAAATGGAAAAGTGACTTGTGAGAAATAGTTTAAAACATCAATTAGGACACATGTTGATATTATAAAACTTGGTCCTCCATCAGTATAATTTGTTAAGTATTGATTGCAAGAAAGTGAATGTGCACCAGATAATAGCATTAAATGCAGGCAAATAGGCAATAATTGCTTTTCTCCCTGTTGTCTCTTTTTGCTCGTATGGTTAGGATGCATAATTTTTGAACACATCCTATTTGTGACTGTCTACTCCATTCTAACTATTTCTAAACTTTCTCATTGAGAAAAGGAAATTTTTTCTATTCTAAAAACATTATATTTATGCTACCAATGCAAGAGAGTATCAAGGATGATGCTTCTCTTATTGATAATTTATTACCTATTGCTTTTGGGAGTAAGATTTTTCTTCTTCAAATTGAGAATTGTAATATAAATTTATAGTATAGAGTGTCAACCTTCAATACTACCTATGTTGAAGTGAAGTTGAAATTCAAGAATTTTTGTTTATCCAAAATTAATTATTTCTTTTACAATGAGCTACCTCATTAATGATTTTACCTGGTTTTGGGTTGCTTTTGTATCTAAAAGTTTCAATTCTCAGCTTTTTTAATAGTGGAATCCATTGTTTCTTTTGTTTATGCAATGATGCCTTGGTGGCTTTGATCCCAAGAAACTTTCAATTAGACAATGTAGCTGTTAGTGATATCCAATTGAGCCATAAAAGTAATGAATTTGATTGCTCAATGAATGATTCCCTTGGTTCAATGTTTGATCGAATTAAGTAATGAATATTTTTTTACAATAAAACACTTTAAGGTGAATAGCAGTTGTTGAAATATTTTTTTCAGAGTGACAACAAAATTCACTTCATTTCAAATCAACCAAAATTTAGACGATGGTTTAGGCAGGTAGGAGTTGGTTGGAGACAAAAATGTTAGAGTGTGCGAATGACATAAAGGGTTTTTCATGATCTTAACGATGGAAACAACTAGGATAAGTATGGTTGAAATTGTGATAATGACAACGTAAGTAGTCTTTTTCTGTTGCGACAAGTGAAGCAATTTGTGGCAAGGGTTTAATTGGAGTAGCCGATGTGAAGTAAGTGTAAACAACTATGATTGTTGATTAACAAGTGTTATTGTTGGCAAGGAGGGATGTGTGAAGAAGGGAGTGGCACACATGGCAAGATTAGAATTTCTTAGCCTTAATGTGAGTCAACTAGGTAGTATTCTCACAATAATAGAGGTAACTTTGGCATCAATGATTGTTAACAATAACTAGGTTGACATGTTTGAGTATCTACAATAGCAGAATCGTAAAATTAGGATATTCAATAGTTAAAGTAGAAGATAAGGAAGGAGATGATGTTTTGAAATCTCTTTTATATTTGTTTGTTTTTTTTGAAAATTTTGCAATTTTGGGTAAAGGACAAAGGATATGATGAAGTATGATGTAGGGATAGTTGATGCAGTAAAAAGTTATGTATGGTTGAGAAGTGGGTGGGGGTTTATTAAAATCTATTTTAAGATGATGGTAAATGATTTAGTAAGGAAGATAGTAGGAGTTTGATGTGGATTGCTATGTTTTGTTGTTGAGGAAGATAGCGAGAAAGTTAATTGGGTTAGGAAAGAGAAATGTAGGAGTGAAGTTGAGGGTCATTATATAAAGGTTTCTTTATCTCCTTCTCTTTTGCATTTTTTTTTCTATTTCTTTTAACCCTCAAATTTCTTTATAGGAGGAGTTAAGAAGGTTGTTTTGTAATTGGAAAGGCATGAAGAGATCATCATGGGGAGAAGTTTGATCAAATAGTAGTAGATTTGGGTGTAAGAAATTGAAACTTATTGTTTGTTGTTAAAGAACAAAGAAAAAATCTTGCTCAGATATCAATATGATGCAAAGAGTAAACAATATCAAAATGCAAATGCAATGCAATGCAAAGCCACATTCAAACATGGGAGCAATAGAACTTGATGATTAGTTCAATTTGGAGTGAAAGTGAGCAAATTAAACTAGTTACACATGGCTTTAAACCCATTCATATCATCTAACTTCAACCATTATAGCAACATTTTTATTTATTCAATGACCTTATTACTTTACTAACCAAAATCTTAGTTCCTTTTTAGAGTTGGTCAAATTATCCTTTAGGAATTGCTCAAATTGTAGAATTTACAACCTAGGGATTTGGTTTTTGTTTGCTCAAAATGTTTTGTTTGGATGACTAGATCAACTAGATAGTGTTAAATCTTTGGTCTATTTACCACTAATTTGATAATAACAAAATCATTTTTTTGTGTTATTAATACTTCTTAAATGTTTTAGTTCATACATCTCAAGTTTCAATAAGTGAATCAATTGGACAGTTTAGTTATATTGACACAAAGGATTTATTCGTGGTGTTTGATGTAAATCATAGTTATTAATTGACAAACACTAAGCTTGAGCATGCTTGGTGAATAATTTTGTGAATTTCTTTTATCTTGGTAGTTTTATATAAAATGTAATAATATATATTTGAGACATTAAGACTATGGTGCGATTTTGAGTGTGTTAAAGATTTTCAAATCACTTTTCCATTGATCTAGGCAAACTTAAGGCATATATTTTATCTAGGTTTTTTAATATATAAATATGTTTTAATAAATATTAAAAGTATAGGTTTGTATTAACAAGATATGATCAATATTCTTCGAATGCAACTCCCATCATATTGCATAGCCCCATCAATATTCAACTAAGTATATTAATAGGAGTTTCAACTCGTCATATTGTATAACCCCGCTTATCATACAAAACGATTAAGTTGCATTGCTAAACACTCCTAAATAGATAAGTAAATGCTTAAGTAATGCATTTGTACAATACTATTGTATTTATCTTGCAGTACAATCAATAAATAATTAATCAATACTCAACTACTAAAAGTGTTGCAAAACTTCTAGAGTTTTGTATAATATAATATATAGGTATCGTACAATATAATCATTTTGATAAACTTGGAAGCAATGACTAGAAGTTTATACAATACGACTTATCATACAATATGAGTAGATATTGATAAATCAACAGGAAGGGAGAATTAAAATAGAAAATTTGTACATTGCAATATTCACTTATCGTATAATATGATCATTTTTGCGAATAAAAGAAGGCATTATTAGATAGTATGAGGTATTGAATGATTATTTCATTTATGGGTATAGTATAGTATGATCATTGGATTTGATAGTATAACCAGTACAAGTCATATGAGTAAACGTTAGTTTGATTGGATTTCAGGAATTTATGGTATAGTTGTTAGGGAATGTTTGGAACTATTGAAAAATTCTCTAATGCTTATAAAAAGGGGTACAAACATAATTAATAGGCAAACAAATATTTTCATATCATTTAGAAGGAATTACATGTGAAGATCTTTGCGAATCTTGAGGATTTAATCAAGAGAGTTGGGTTGAAGTGAAAGAGCATTGTTCTGATGATACTTTTCTCTTTGACCTTTGTTTACTCTTTGGCTACTTTGTAAGGTTCTTTAACCTGAGGATTTGTAGATTCTTTTTTGATAGGTGATTTGTAAGGTCTTTTGGTTTAATGTGAGGTTTTACTTATCTGTTTTTGCAAAAGATGTTTTAAAGCCTAGATTTTTTGTGTATTTTTTTTATTGTACTTCCTCTACAAAATGTTAAAAAGCAAACAAGAGTTTCTAAACAAGTCTTATAAGAGCAATTACGATTTCTAAAAGACTTTCACTATTTTGTTGATATTATTGCAATTTTTACAATTCACTCTCTTCTTGTATGGACATTGTGCTCATTTATTATTAGCAAATAATTGCATTGTTAAATTCTATTGAGTGACAAAAAATTTGTTTGTTTGGTCATGTGTAGTCTCATGAGCCATTTATGCAACTCATATACTTGAGGCGAAACAAGAATAAAACTCCTACTCAATATGATTGTGGCCTCACTAAACATTCACTCAAAGTGTACTAATACTCACCTCTATTGAATTTAATTGGGACTATGAACTTCAAGAGGGTGAATTCTGTAATGTCAAGCAAACTTAAAATCAAAACTTTGAAATTCTTGAAACATTTTAAAACCTTTTTATTAGTTAAAACACCTTTATTGTATTGATAATTAAATGTGAAATAGAGAAAAAATTACAAAGCAAATAAATAACTAAATATAAATGGAGTTTTTAGGCGGTTTGGCTTAAACCTGTGCCTATATTCACCTTCAATTAACTTGGACCAAGCTTTCTCTAATCCACTCCGTTTTGCTACAACTAGTAAGGGTAAACGAATACAAATAAGGTGCTTAAAGGAGACACCAACAAACAACTTTAAAAAGTTACATAGACTAAGCAAAACTGAGTACAATATTTACAAGTAAGAACATGTACAACACCTATACCTTGATCCTTTCCAACAAAAGTGGCATAATGCTAAATAAGTTGATGAGGTTTCAAACAAGAATACCAAAGTGAATCAAAGTAAGATGAGTTGGACCAAGATTGAGAAGTGTTTCCATTTGAATGCAAAGCTCTAGTTGTACATGAGGTATTGTTGAGTGCTTCTTATCTTATGATTTTGCAAATTTTAATCATTAGTTTTTTAATCAAAATTGTACTCCTATTTATACTAGTGAGTCTTAAAGCCAAATATGGAGCTTGCAATGACTAATTGAGCTTTCCGAAATAGTTTGAAATAGTCGTAATGACATGAGGCTTACATTCGTACTTTTGCGATGCAGGAGTCGTATAAGGATAATAAGCATAAGACTAGGATTTCTTCGACAATGCATCAGTACAACTAGCTTAATTTAGTTACTAATAGAATATCGTACAAGTACGATAATTGTCATTGTACTATACAGTAAAAGTTATAACTTATTATTTCAGTTGTTAGATCAATTGTATTGAACGATGGTTACGATCGTATATGTTTAGTTCAGTTCTTATATTCAGATTGATTTGATTGTACGAGTCTTGTATGTGGATCATCGTCATACAATAATTTATTTTACTTAGAGCTAAGCTCTTGAAATTTTTTTATGTGATGTGATCGTATATGTACAAAGGACAATACAATTATGATATAGTTAACTTGTTAGGAAGATCGTACACATTTACAATAACATTATAATGGTTTTCTATCCTACATCTTTTGAATCGTCTGTGAAGAAGAATGAGTTGTATCGATTCAACATTATTTCATATTATACGATGTGAATGTTAAATACGGATGTAGAATAGATCATGAGCTTATACATGTATTGTTCAAGTAATAATTGATCAAACTTAATTAAACATAGGGTTGTATCAGTATGATGAAAGACATCATACATGTTAAACTCAATTATAGTTTAAGTATTATTGAGAAGAAATAACAATAGTTTACCTACAAATTTAGATTGGCGTATGTACGATAACCTATAATAACTCAACTCCTAACATACAAATGTAAGTTGCATATGGTCGGTACCCTATATGAACGAGTTCACAGTTCATATGTTTTAGCCAAAGGACTATCACATTTGTACGATGAGGCCATCATACATATACAATGTCATGACAACTTGAAATTTAATATGATAATATAAACAAAAACATAGACTATATAAGTATGATATTAGTCATCATAATGCATTATCATATGACAATGAAACCAGAGCTTATTTCAAACTTAATTTTTTTAACTTCAACACTTAATTTGCATTTAGATCGATCTTAATCAATATTCCTCAAGTTCTAATGCCATTCTAGATGGATTAATAACTCAAATATAAAGATTTGACAAAAATACATGTGTGAGAGATGAAATACAAACCTAGGTGCCACTTAAGAAAAAAATGAAAGATTTAACAATTCTAGCCGTAGAAAATGTGGTAAATGAGAGCCTCCAACTGGTTTAGTCACGTTATGAGTAGGCCCAGATGACTCCAAGGTCTGCAAGTACAACCAACATCCTTGAACAAAGGTCTTCGTGTTTTAATTCACTCCAAAGTGTATGCACGTTGCTTCTTATCATCATTCATTGTTTCTACTAACTTTTTCTACAAATTCACATCTCAATAAACTATTAGTTAACATAAGCTTGATTTTGTAGTCATTAACCATAGATGCTCAACAACATCAACTAAAGCAATACAAGTACATAAGTCAAACGTTACTAAAAACATATTGTAGATTGACTCTTTTTTTTTTGCCTATTTGGAACTTTAGATTTGCAAAAATAAGACACAAGGGCTTGTGGATTTTGTGTTATGTAACATTCTTGTGCTTAATCAACATAGATACGCCATTTTTGTGGATTATCTTTCATATCAACTTTTAGGTGTGTACATATATGCACACAACATTGGAGCCTTTGTAATATTTACATTTTAGGTTTGTTTTCTCCTTTCTTTGTTGTGTGCATTTCTCTGCATGAATGTTAATGCATATCGTATGTGTATGCTTGCCTTTTATTGCATGCCTACGTGGAGTGTGCTACCAGTTTTGAGTGAATTATAAGGCTTCGCTAATTGGTTGGTAGTGTTGAGATGTTGAGTTTTTTTTTTAAACTTGAAGTTTGCATTATTAAGTATAACTTTGTTCTATGAAATTTATGATTTTCACATCGGGTGTGGAATAATATAGTATGATGGAGTTGTCGAAGAGCATCTTTTTTATTTGTTTTCATTTTTTGTAATGTGCTAATTAGTAACATTTTGTGCATAAATAATATTGTTTTAATATATTTACGAAGCAATCTCAATATAATTTTGAATTCTTTGAAAAAATAGGATCATTGTTTGTTGAGATTATATTTGTTTTCCATTGAGTAAATGTGTTTGCAAACATAATAATGAAGGTTATAATTCCTAGACATAAAATGATGCAAATCCCAATTTGATGGAGCATTTGACTAGGGTTAATGAAAAAAACTAAAAGATTGCGCTTGCAACATGTATTAGTTGTGAGAATATTTCTTAAAACCCTTATGAATTTAACTTATTCATCAATGATTAGCCCCATTCTTCTTTAACATTTTGACTATCATTCTTAAAGCATTTCCTCGGAGTGAATTGTTATCTGTTTTCTCTAATTTTGGAAAGCTTACTTGCATGTCTTCCCCTTGGTTAGCATTTAATTTAATCATCAACAACTGCACCCTTTGCATCACCAATTATTGTTTTTAACTTCCATCCTGTTCTTTTATATGTAGTAGTTCTAAATATTCTTGTGTTATGCCTATTTCTATAGCAATCAATAAATTTACCTTGCACTTGTTTATACAACCAAGAATTTTTACAACTTGGAGCATAGCATTTTGGTTCTCCACGCACATCCATTGCTATATTATGGACATGACCAGGCGCTTTCATTTAGAGAAGATTAGCAAGAAAATAAGTGGATCAACTTTATGAATCCTTTGAGACCACTAAAGTTATCTAACGTAAAATAAGCTTCATGCAACATTCTACCTAATGGTCTGATGTTAGCAACTTTGTTCTAGTCTTCTTTTTTCCTTATAGCATATTCCTGCCCTTGATTGGAAAATCGTTTTTCGCTTGATTCTTGGTTTCTTGATAGTTGGTCTTTTGCGGTACTCATTTGTAATTGTATTTTGTATGTAACTACTCATTTACCTTGCATCCTCATCTGAGGAATTCGTTGATTGCATTTTTACTTTTTGTTATAAAATTCTCCCTAGAAAATGAACCTAGTACCCAAAGCATGACATTGGGAGGGCTGTTTTCATTGTTAAGAGTAATTTAGTTATCTGTATAAAGTACATTTATTATTGATGTAAAATGTTCATGCATCAACAAGTCTGTATATTCTTTACCATATAAAATATAATGATGATATTGTTGACTAGGTATTTTTACCCTTAAATTTAACCTTTTTATTCATCCCATAGAAGTTTGGTCTTTTTTTATTGGGTAATTTTCAGGAATACTAAATTGTTCTTAGCATTTCTAGTTTAAAAGCTCTCCTCTATGAATGTTCCATTCAATACTGAATTTGAACTTTCTTCTGATCCAACCGTTCCTTCTACTTCCACAGGCATACAAACAGTGGATTTTAAAGACAATTGAAGATATATGGAATTTCTTCTATAGGAAATTCATTTCCTTTTGGAATGAACACAAGAATGGAAAAGGCGAGGCTTATCTTTTTGATATATACAAGAAGCCAGAACTTTGGTTACTTGTACAGAAAAAGTACATGAAAGATCTATTTCATGATTCTTTAGGATTTGGTGCTGCTAAAATGATCAGGTGATTCTTTCTCAATGTATTTTCTCCTGAGCTTTTCTTTCATCAAGATAAAATTGTCTAATACCAAAGCACTGTCTCAGCTTTGATGAGCAGTTTCACATATTAAATATGCTATAATGAATTTTTCTGTCTGAATGCAACCAAAGTCTTTTTCTCAGTTTTGGATTACATAAGTTTTAGTCTTTCTAGTTTTAATAGTTTCGGTGTTTAATTTTGATTTTGGTTTCTTATTAATTTTTTGATTCAATCTAATGATAAAAATAATCTGAGGATTTTAAAAAATGCATATATGCATGCCTAAGTAGCATTTTTATTAAAGGTTTCTTTCCCTTTTTTTTGGGTAGTTTCTTATGCACGAGCTGGACCATGCTCTAAAGTTGCTGATCGGTTGATTTTGAAATCAATGTGCCAAATTTAAGCTTTTGATTGTACGATTTTTCATTCAACTAACCTACAATTTAGTCAAAATATATTGCAATCCAATTTTTCAGCCAGTTATGTCTGGAGCTATACCAAAATCAATCCCCTATTGAAATTGATTCATTTTGGTTGAAACATAAAGCATTGATATCAACAGGGTCAATCATATTTCTTTGATGCCCTAGCTTTGTGTAACTTTTGTCCAAGATTACTAGATTTGTATGAAAATTATTTTTTATATGTTGTTCTTTTGCTAAATAAATTATGGAATTAAAAATATCTAGAGATTAGCTGCTTAGCATGTAAATGAAAGCCCTTTTATTTCTCAAAATATCTTAATTTTCCTCTAATTTTGACCTTTTTCTAAAGCACTTCATTTAAGATACTGTGTTATATGGGAAATGTAATAGATATTTTAATGCACAGAAGTGGTTTTTCTCTCTTAGCAAATGTATGTTTTGTAGGTAAATTGGTTTTTCTCCTCTCCTTGTTTTCAACATCCAAGAGCCCTATTTACACTTCAAACTTATTTTAGCATTTTATAAACTTTACGAAGGTTTTGACAAATAGTGTCAAATGGGTGGGACCCATTAGTATTTTACCCTTTTTGAGTTTGTGCTTGAATGTAGTAGTTATAAACAGCTCTATTTATAACAAAATTTCTAAAATGTGCTGCTTAAATTTGTTGGAATTACACTTGCGTGTCACATCCACATTGCTGTATGTATGTTTATATATACATGCATTCAACCGATAGTTAAAGAATTTTTTATTCTGCCAAGTCATAGTAATTTATCATATAGAACTAAAGAATGATGGCATACATAACGGGTTTATAAGATGTTAAAAATTGTTTTGCCATGCAAAATAGTTGTGCATTTGAACTAGATCTTATATATGATTGTATTCATGTGCAAAGCTCTGTTGGACAACAATTTTTTTAAAATTCTGTTGTGTTTTGTAATGCACAAAGGCGTGTGGATTAGTGCATGGTATCGATATGAGGTTATAAAATTATAATCAGTGATATCCGGCAGGAACATTAGGTAAAGAGTAATGACATGAAAATAGTAGGAAGGTAAAAATTATAGACATTTGTTTCACATTCGTTCAAACATTTAATACTTTGGATTCAAACATGGCTTAAGATTAATGCAAAAAAATCACTAAAATTTAGATGTAACTTCTATAATTAGCATATTTTCTTGTACTTTTGTTTGTCAGGAATAAACATGTTTTGTTTCTATTGTTTAATTATTTTTTTCGGTGTCAACTAGCTTAGTAAAGACCTTGAAGAGTAATTATAACGTCTTGGGTTTAGCATCTTGTTCTTATGGATCAAATATGTGTTACGCATGTTGGTCTAATCATCTATAGCTCTTATATATTGGCTTCACTTGAAATTTCTAGGGTAGGTTATTCGTGTGTTCCTTTGTTCCAATTATCAATGAATTTGATTGGATAAATCTCCTTTTTGATCGTTAACTTTTCTCTGTGGCATATAAAGCTAATCATCTTGGTTCAACTCACATAAAGCAGCGGAGAAATTACTTTTAATATGTAATGTCTTCTGGATATGGTTGCTTGTGACGTTTGACTGGATTATTAACTATTGTGCTGAAGTACATTATTTCTTTTCTCATTTGTTTACGTTCCAATAGTGGTTTTGTTTCACTCATTCAAGCTTTCCTGTTTGCAGGAGGATAGTTGGGGTGGCTCATGTGGAGGATTTCGAGTCAATAACGGATGCTAAACGAAGAGCCTATTGTGAACATCGTGCTTTAGAATTCGCTAAATTACTCCTGAAGGAAAGGCGACGTTTTAACACCATTGAGGAGATTATAGTTGCAATCAAGGAGAGTCCATGATACTAGAGATTATGACGTGTGAATGTCTCCTGTCGTCGCCAGTTATACAATAGCTTGTATCAATCATGCAGTTGTACTGGGTTGATATTTATGAATGGAAATCGGGACTATGGATAATTTATAATGTATCTATTGACTGTTTTATAGTTGTTTTTATGTTGAGAAGGTAAGTATTAATATACTTTATGAATGGATTTTCTAAACTTTAGATTGGATTTGAATATATTTATCGTTCCAAGTAGTAGGTAATATGTGTTGATATTATTCATTAATGTTTGATCCAAAGATTCAGATCCTACGAATTTTAAAACTAAATATTGTTTCAAATAAAGAGTATAGTTTTATTACTTTCTTTTAATTATATTTCTTCTTTTTTTTAAATATATTTGAATTAAGATTTTTTGACCCTTTTTTATGTTTTTCCTAACTCAAGATTTTTTTAGATTTCTCATATGATATGAGAATCTTTTTCCCTACTTTTACATTACTTTCTTACTTTTTATTTATATGAGAATTCAAAAATAACATGTATGAAATTTGATAATATATGTAACTAAAGATTAGAATTTGATTTGTTAACAAGATGTCTTTTTTTGAGTCTTTGGTAACAAATTATATTTTAGAGTTGTAATAATAATTTTGAAATATAATAATAATAAAAGAATTAAAGAAGAAAGAAAAAATATTTATTTAAAAAAATTAAAAAGATTTTACTTTGTTTTATTAATTTTTTTTATAGAGATTTAGATATGATATTTTTTTATAAATTATATATATATTTTTTAAAGTTTCATGTGGATTTTATTAAAAAAATTATTGATGTCAAATTTCTATACTGTAAGGACTCGTTTGTGCACGAGCATGCTATTAACTATGTGTGCGAATTATGCCTCAGTCATGCATGCATATTTCACATAGCATAGTGGTATAGATACCGCATTTATGAACCGTGTACTATGGTAGGTGCACGTGCTGCACAGCATGTGTTGCATACATGCAGAGATCTCATGCATACCACGTGCATTGTGGTCTCACATGTGCGCCTATGTCTTCAATGTCTCATTGCTTCCCCGCACAACCAAGTGATCGTGCGTCCAATTGGCTTCTGTGTGCAAATGCATGTGGGTGGCATTGCATAGTCACTTGCCAAATTTTGTTATTTTTTTTGTCTCGTCTCTTGATGCTTTCTTAATTATGGATTGCATGATGATTAAATGAATATATAATTAATTCCAAATCATAGATTATTTTTGTTTGAGATTTGATTCTAATCAAATCTTCTTTTCCAAAGATAGATTAATTCTTTATAGGATCAAATTCTATGATCGTTTAAAGTGATATTAAGAGATTGAGAATTTTATAAGTCTATCAAATAAGTTTTTATGACTTAGTTACAAATAACACAGTTTGGACAAGTGTTCACAAATCTATTTACTTAGTGAGCACTAACAATGCCTTTTATTGATACTCCTTTGTTTCTTATTAAAGAAAGTTGCTCATTTTTCATAAAAATGATATTGTTGTACTCGTCAATAATAGACAATATCTCAATCCTATAAGTATAGATTCTATGATATAATTTGACAATAATTTAAAAGTGCTAATTTGCAATAACTTAATCAATATAATCTTTAGTGATGATAAATCAATCATGTATTATTTTTTGATTGTTATCTCAGAGTCTGTATGAATCGACCCCAATGAATAGGATCATAGATATGTAGTCTTTAGGTTTAATCTCTTCACATTACTCTCTCATATTAGATTCTTCTTATTTCTAGTGACAATAATAACATTGATAAGCTCTTCACCCAAATGTGAATAGTGAATAGTTATTTTTTTTTCTTCATGAGATATATCCTTTGAACTCACTATAAGAGATATGCTTTTATCAAGCATGAAGTGGGTTTCAACTATAGTTTTAGTCTTAATGTAATAAGTTTTTTGTCTTTTAAGAATTTTTCTAGAAATAGTTTAGGATATAATTTCTAATATTTTTGTCATGTGAGCCTTGTCTTCTCATAATGATCATAATACTTTTGAGTTCTACTAGCATGAGTGTTGGTAGTCATTATTATAAAATTATTTCTAAAAAATATTCTTTTATTTATCACCAATTTTCAAACTTGTACTCATACTTTTTAATATTTGGTTATTCTATTTCTCTTTGCATTAATTCTTCTTTTTGACAGTCATCGTGAATGCTGGCTTATTTTAAGATTGAATAGGGAAAAAAGCTAATGTGTTGGTAATAGAATAGTATAAACTTATATGTACTTTGATAATGTGTATATCTTGTTGATGAGTATTCGCAAACACATTACTTGTCTCAAAATTTAGTGGTATATTTTTTTTGCACCTTTTTGTCCTTGTTAATGACATAAGTTATGTCACTTAACCTTTTCTCAATATAATGCATGGGATAAAATATTTTTAATTAATTTTTTAAACTAAAACCTATTATTTTTACGACTATATTAGTTCTTAAACGAGCATTCCACTAAGCTAATGCAAGACTCATTATTTTTAATCTAGTATATATGCCATCTTATCAGTTGGTGAATAATTGTATGAAAAAAAATGTTTCTAGTTGCTCCAAGGTGGTATATAATTTCTCTACAACTACTATACCATCATAAATAAGCATATCAAGTATAACATTTATCTCAAAAGGATGCTATCAATTCTTGCACATTAAAGGGGTGAGATTAATGATATTATTCTCATCTTTATCTCTAATTATCATTAGATTAATACTTAATACAGAGTTCCTTTAGTTAATAGTAGTTTCTTTTGACAGATTGTCCTTTGGATTCATTGTAAGAAGGGATTAAAAATTTAACATAATCTCTATTAACATTTGTATTTATTAGGTTAATAGTGTTACCTTTGTCTCTAAATTCGATGATGGCTTAATTTGCATAGTTTCTATAACCAAGACCTTCTTAATCTCTTGATTCCTTTTCATGACATGCTTTTCAACTCTCTTCTCTACTCATGTCATCAATTTTGAATCGAACTATTTTGATACCAAAATATATGATCTGTTTATGATGCATCTCACTTTAATCTCTTGACAACAAATTGTACTTTAGAGTTGCAATGAAATGAAGTATGAGAATGATACAAGAACTAAAGAAGAACGAAAGAGGAAGAGAGTTTTTGTCTCAAAGATAAACTTTTTCCAAAAGATCTCAATTTTCTTAATTCGTCATTTTTTTCTTTTCATAAAGGTTTGAATATAATATTTTATAAAAAATTATATATTATTGTATTTATCACAAGTTTCATGACCATTTGACTAAAAAAATTACTAATGCAAAATATCTGAACTTAAGGACCCACCCAACAACATGTATGCATGCTGTTGCTGTTATATGTGCATGTAAACTGCACCCCAACTACTCACATGCATTATACATGGTGTTATTAGTTTACCTTCTACACACATTAGCCACATTTAGTAGTAGTACACCCATGCACATGCTTATTGCACATGTAAACATCTCGTTTATGTTGTGCACTCCTATGTCCTGTGCGTGATATTTCTTCTTCATGAAGCTATGTAATTTGCACATTGTCACTTGCACTATGACGTGCATACTATGGGCTTTAGCAGGTAGATGCACACACATGTGGCACATCATACTATCGCTTAATGAATTTTGTCATCTTATATCTTTTCATTCTTTCTAATTATGAATTATTTAATGATTGAATAAACTTACAATTGATCCCCTGATAAGAACTACTTGTAGAAAATTTTTGATGTAGATGTTTATGATCGTAATGACATTTCTTGATGTTGTAACTTCCATTATAAGAGGTTTAGTGAGAGTTTTTAGGGTTGAATACCATTAGTATTTGATACATCATAAAAATAAAATAAAGTTTGAAGTTGTAAGCTAGAGAGGTAGATTATTTTCTTTTCTTATTTGTGAGTCAATCATTGGAAATGGTTAAGAGGGAGAAAGGTGGAATTTTCTCTTCCCTCAATAAAAGGTCATTAGAAATGGAGGGGATTTGACAAGAAGATGGAAAAGTTCGTGATTTCCAAACTAATTTTGATGGAAATTGTTGAATGTAGCTAAGGTAGAGTGGAGGGATTATTGAGAAAAGAGATAATGTCATATGTGGAGTAGTCATGATGGAGAAGAAGATTGTGAAGTAATGTTTTAAATGAAGAATATGCAAAAGTAGGAAGGAAAAAACATCATTATTGAGGGAGGAGAGGATGGAGACCATCAAGGAAGGAGGTGAGGTCATTGTTGAGTAGGTAATGATAATGATGAAGTGGTGTGTGGAGGTTGGAATGAAATGGAACATTGTTTAGATATCATAATTAAGGAGGCAATGATGACTAATGCATGTTATGTGAAGGTAGCAACAAAGTGGAGAAAGAATGATTAAGAGAGACTTTGCTTGGACTTCTTGAGTGGAAAAGGAAGTAAAAAAGTCATTCTAACATATGTTCTTCAGAGGGGATGTGATCTCATTCTAGCACATTCCATCTTGACTTCAATAAAGAGGTTTTTGAAGTGAAATTGATATCAAAACTTCTTAGCTTCAAGGAAAGCTAAACAAGCCTATTGTATTTGACTTTGTATATTGTTAGATGACAAAGGGGTCTCTTTGAAACTAAATTTTCAATACAAGCTAACATTCTTGGTGGGAGAAGAGGATGTGTCAATAGAGAACAACACCATGATAGGCCTTAAAAAAAGCATCTAGTAGATCTCAAGGTGACTAGAGAGGAATCCATAACACTTGCTAACATGATGAGATAATGACTCAAGAGAAGCTAGAGGTTCAATTTTAAGATGACTTCAAAAAGCAAGAACAAAATAATAATTAATTTGTGATTCACCATTATACGTATAATGATTAAGAATAAAAGTTGTCAATGATCCAATATTATGTTTCATTGAGACTTTAGTGAATAATTACCATAATAAGTACACCTTAATGAATTCTTTCATTAGTATTGTCATGCATGACACTAGATGATGTTTGTTGGATGCAAATTTTGAGGTGCAACCATATGAATATTCATGTAAATACTAAGTAATCAAATGTGTTACTAAAGACATTTTCAAATAGAAAAGAAAATGCAACAACCCTATTAATTAACTTTAATTAGTCTTTTAAACAAGGATTATTTTTTGGACATAGGTATTGAAAATTTGGAGCTAATAAGGGAAAAGGAAATGCTATTGAAGAAACTTCTTTGAGATATTAAATAGATAAACTAAATAACTATAATATAAATAGGTTGCTAAATTTTCTTGGTTATTATTGTGGCATGCATTAGAATATGAGCAATTGTATGAAATTAAATATATATGTTTTAATTTTATTATAACACTATGCTATCTTTAATGTCTTCATTTATATATATATATATATATATATATATATATATATATATATATATATATATATATATATATATATTAAGGTATGACATATATGTGTAAATATTATAAATCAAAATATATCGTAAAAAAATAAATAAATAGAAAAGAAAGAATGAATGAAAGATAGTGGCTAGCCAAATGTTTCGATAGATTATAACAAAAAAGTTTGAGTTTATGACTTTATCTTAAAATGACCTAATAGATGAGATATGTGATGATATGATAATATCTTCACCCCCTAGTGTCACGGCATGACCATGACATGTCAGAAGTCTCAATTAAGTGATGATGGGATACTTTACTCTTTATGTAATGGGTGCTTAGAGATGAGACTTTGACAAGTTAGAGGCATCATTCCTTATCAGTACACCATGTTAGTAAGTGTGATGGTTACGTGATGCTTTGTTCACCCTTGGTGTCATGGGTACTTAGAGATGGGACACTGATATATCAAAGGCCTTATTTCTTATTAACAATAGATGTTGTTTATGGAGATGGCTATATGATGAAGTATTTTTTAGTGTCATGTTCCTACCATGACATGTCTGAGGTCAAGACTTAGTGGTGATGAGATATAATATGAGATCCTTAAAAACATGAATAGAGGTCGTGGAATGGATTTTAGGCCTAGAGGAGATTAAAAATAGAGAGTAAAAGAAATAATAAAATACTAAATAAAATCAAATATAAAATAAAAGAAAATATGTAATATAATTATTATATAATAGTATAACTGGATTCATATGGCAAAGATACATTGATAATGAATTAATATTCATAGAGTTTTGATGCATATTTTAATTCATTGCTCCATTTTTCATTATTAATCATATTACTACCTTTTTATACTATTTTATTATATCTAGCTAGTTGTTTTCCTACTAAGTTGTGCCCATTCATTGCTTTCATTATAGGACTAAATATTGATACTTACAGGGTTAGGGGTTCTTAGATGATAGTTTATGACCATAAATTAAAAGCTTGTAGTACTTATGGGTGTGAGAGTGATGGACATAAATATAAGGATAATTGAACTTTAATTTTTTTCAAAAAGTTGTAGTAATACATTATTTTAGCTTTTCATATTTTGTGGTAGCTATATTTTGTATGATGCTACTTCTTTTAGATGTATTGATGTTAAGTATTGGAATGTTATAGTTTCAACTCTCTCATTCATTTGATTTTGATATCCTTAATTTTTATGCCTCTAACTCTAGTTTTTGTTAGGTATATTTGTATTATGGTCATATTTTATCAGGTTTTTGGATTGTCATATAAAGCATGATAGATTAGTATCAAAGCCAAAGATTAGAAAAAACAATAATAAGTTTTTGAGTAAGTACACTAGAATAATACACACATAAGTATAAGTAGTTAATATTACCTTAATATTGAAAAGTTGAACCATAGAATTGAATGAATAAAAATAAAGAATCTAAAATGAGATAATAAGAGATGAAATCTAAATCACAATTGTGAAAAGATCAAATAAAATGTAGGAAGATAAGAGTAGAGTCCTCTTTAAGAAGCATAATTGGGTTAAAGATAAGAGAAGACTTATTAGGTTTGAGTTCCTTAGAATAAAACCAAGAGTGAGTAGTAATACTTTTGTAAGGGAAATTAGAAGGGACCCAATGGTTCAATTATGGTAATTAGCATTAAGATAGGTGTTTTTATCTATCATTATTTTAGAAAATACTACTAAAGATTAACTTGTATCCACCAATATGAGTTCTACATCTTTCTTAATGATATCTAGTATTGTAGATGTGATACTAGGTATGAGACATTTAGATATAAAGATACTTTCCATTGTATAGACTAAATGTTTTCTTTATGACATTTGTACTACTAGTTGGATTCAAAACTTTGAAAACTATTTGTGTATAATTGTTAAAGAGATCAAAAACAAGAGAAGTGATTAATTCTTTTTTATGGTGAGAAAGAAATTGTTTGAACATGATGCAAATAACACAATATAGTAAAAAGGATCTCTTTGTTAGCTACAATGGTTCTAGAAAGAAAAATTTTTAATTATGGAATATGCATGTGATATGTGATTTTGTGAATATATTTAGAGGATTGAGCTAGCATATTTATAAGAAAAAAAATTGATAGTGAAATACTAGAAGTGGAATTAATGTTTAAGAATTTTGTATAAAATATCATCTATAAAGATTGACTTGAGATTTTAGAGATATGAAGGACTGTAAATCACTTCGACAATATCATTAGTTAAGCAAAATTTGTTTAGTAATTGGAAGTGTTGACCATAATGATTATTGTATTCATTGTGAACAAGATCTTTTCTATGAATTGTAATGAAAATATAAAAAAGGTTGATGGATCAAGAATTATAGGTATTCAATTTCAGAGAAAGTAAGAAAAAGAAATGAATTAAAACTTATAATAAGTAGGTGATGACAATGATTGATAGATAACATACTATTGAGCTATATTATTTTCCCTAGAGGAAAATAGGTTGGCAAGTAGCGTAATAATTGCTTTATCTCATAAGGTTTCCAAAAATCCTATTCCTGAGGATGATGTGAGAAGTATGATAATGAAAATATGTTAGGAGGACTTCATAAAAGATTTATGAAACTAAGTAGTAGAATTATCAATGGAAACAAGAGTGTAGATAATCAAAGTCTTAAATATCACTTATACTTCGGGGAGGAAACTCCTAAGTTAAAAGATCATTTAGTAAGGGAAATTGTCTAGCCAAATAGTGTATTCACATACTGGAAGAGTAAGACAAGTTTTTAAGGAGTATGATGGGAAAGGTGAAATTTAATCTATGAAATTTGAAGAATTATTTAGAATGAAAATGCTTTCAATACTTAAAGAAATCCTTCTTGCGTCTCTTGATACTTTCTCCCTATTGAGATTGTGTGAACCATAAGTTAGAGATAGTTGAAACTTTATTCTTATGTTGGTGACAACTTAGCCTTATAACATTTTTTTAGAGGAATTAATCAAGTGAGGAAATATGATCGTTGAAGTTGGTAATTCAAATGTATTTAGAAAATGATGGGAAAATATGGGTTCTAGTTGTCTCAAATTATGTACTTAGGGCATGTTTATGGACCATAAAAAAGTCTCTACTATCATGGACTAGTTTGGAACCACTTCAGTTTCAGAGATTTGAAGTATTCTTAGTCTAGTTGGTTATTATAAAAAATTTGTGTATAATTTCAATTATTTGTCTGATTATTATATTAACTCAAAAAGTAATATAGTTCAAATGAGATGTAGATTGTGAGAATAACTTCATGTCATTGAAAGAAAAATTAACCACAACTCTAGTTTTGTGCTACAAAAGGGATTTGGTGGATATTAAGTTTTTAGTGATGCTTCACTCCAAGAATTGGGGTGTGCTTTAATACAGAATGGTATGATAGTTTCATATGCCTCTAGGTAATTTAAAACCCATGAAAATAACCATCCTGTGCATGTCATAAAATTGGTTACTATAATTTTCTTCTTTAAAAGTTTGGAGGCACTAAATGTGAGGTACTCATTGACCATTAAAGTTTGAGATATCTTTTCACCCAAAAAGAATTAAATCTGAGGCAAAAAAGATGTTTTGAATTCATCAAAGACTATGACTTGATGATAAACAACTATACAATAAAAGTGAATATGGTGACAAATGCCTTGAGTAGAAAGATAATATTGAATTCTTTAGTTCAATGGTTAGATCAAAAATTGATTTCATTTGGCATGGACAAGTTGCAACTTGAAAGAGTTGTGCTTCAGAATATTGGATTATTATATCAATTATTGGTCAAGATTAATTGGCTTGATTCTATTAAAAGATATTAATTGTAAGATAAGAAGCATAAAAAGCTAATTCAAAAGATTAAGGTTGGATGGGAGCCACTTTTACTCTTAATGAATATTAGGTGTTGAGGTTTTAATGTAGGTTGTAATCCTTAGTCAGTAGTGGTTAAGATAATTGTTATTATTTGAGGCTCAACTCCTAGTACTCCATCCATCTAGACTATAATAAAATGCATCACAAGTTGAAATATCATAAATCATAATTTTAGTCATTACATCATTTTTTCTTTATCAATCATATTACTATCTTTTTACATTGTTTTATTGTGTATAATTAATAATTTTCTTATTGAGCATGTCATGCTCATTTCTTACTTATATTATAGGCTAGGATGTTGACACTCATAAGGTTGGGAGTCCTTAAATGATAGTTCAAGACCATAAGATAAAAGCTAGATATATTTATGGTGTGAGAATGATGGACTTTGTGTGTGATGATAGTTGTAGTTTATTTGTTTCAAAATATTATAACCATACCTTATTTTAGCTTTACATACTTTGTGGAAGCTATATTTTGTGGAATGTCATGCTTAGCTTTTGGATCCCTAATTTTTATACTGCTAACTCTAGTTTTTACCTAGTATGTTGGTATTATTGCCTTATTTTAATAGTTTTATAGATTATGTTAGGTTGGGCATAACAAAAATATTTCATCTTTTTTTAATGTAAATATTATTATAGGTGCAGTATATAACTGCAAAAGCAAATATTCTATCGACAATCCAAGTTAAGGCCTTAGATAAATGTACAACATTATATCCATCATACCAATATGACAGGTGTGAGGAACATAGATGGATGTGCATGTTTGTGCAGAAGCTGGTTTCCATCATTATAGTATGATGAGCTAATACAATGAATAGTGATAGGAAGTCTTCATAAAAGTATGATGAAGTAGTCATCTATGTTTGACGTGCATATGAAGTAAACAATGAATAAGCTAAGTACTTAGCTGAGTGAAGCTAGAATGTATGAAACATGTAGTAGAAGTTGAGGTGATCATATTGATTTGAAGTGGATAACAATTGTCATCATGCATGTATGATGATCGCCTTGTTGTTCAAGTATGGTATTGCATAATGTATGAGTTTGAATGTAGCAGCAGCACATAATTCTCATTGAAGATTGATGTAAGGATCATCCAAGTCTAATAATGTGTAAAAATGAGCAACAAAGGTTTTCATAGTTTTGTCCTTCTAATGGAAAGTGCTCGAGAGCATTGCATGTTACGTTGAATGCATGGAGAAATAGTGTCTTCCAGCAGCATATAGGTTTGAAGTAAGGTCATAAACATCTGATGATTTGTAATAATAAATAACATTCAATGGATGCCAACATTGTGCTATAATACATGATCATCCCAAGATGATACTAGTAGTAATAACTGGTGGGGTTTTTCTTAGTTGAAATAATGTAAAAAGCAATGCTCACTGGCATACTAGATGAAGGAAACTATTTTGAGCTAAAACTTTGATTTTGAATGTCATCTTTTAGGTCTTCTTGTACCCCTAGTTTGAGTATCTTGTATGATATTCAAATGTATGGTATATTGGCTTTCTTCATTGTAGTGATAGCTTTATACTTGTCCATTCTATTGATACCTTCAAAAGCTTCTTAACATACTACTGTAGCAAGGGCCTTTGTAATGTTGCTTTTCTCCTTTTTAATATAGTTCTAGTCTATAAAAATTCCTCTTTCTAGTAGATTGATTTGTTTTAGCCTCTCCATAATTATCAATGTAGGGATTTTAGGCCAAGAATCATTTCAATTAAGTTAGAACATTCAAGATCAATGATTATCTGAGTCAATTGCTAAGTAGTACACTATTGGAGACTCATTAAAATCTTAAGAATAAAGCATCCAATTTTGAATTTGTATGCTAGTATTACAAAGGAATAGAGCACCTTTGAATTTACATCTTGAATGAGTATGACCACTTTTGGTTTGTTTTGTTTGAACTACCTATGCACATTTACTTTTATATGATGTAACAGAGGTGGAATCCATGAGATACGTCGATAGTAATTAATCTTCTAGAATAAAAAAGGAGGTAGTAATCTCAACTACATAAGGTCTTGATTTGTTGGTTGTGTTTGAATCATTGAATAAGCCTTAAAAATACTAATATATTTCCAATTGTTATTCTTAATCATCTATCCTTTAGTTATAGTTTTCTCTCCATACAATTTCAAATTCTTAGCTTTCCAAATATTTTAATAGATTAACTTAGAAATGAGTAATATGACTTCCCTATTAGTTGCGCTATACTGTATCCCTTGTCACCATATATTTAAGAGCAAAGTAATTAGTTGGGATATCATGCTTTTATTTTCTAAGGCTATATCATAGAATTCCAAAAGGCATTGAGCAATGCCACAATTAGTGAAAGCATGATTCAGAGTATCATCATTACCACATTGTAGGCATTTGGTAGTATGCTAAACATGTAATCTTCTCAGTTGATTTATGGAAGGAAGAGTGTGGTTGAGTATATGCTAAAGTAGGATGGAGATTTTCATAGGGAGCTAATCATTCCAAATTCTTTTCTCAGAGGCCTTCCAAAAGCTTTACTTTTAATAGCATTCAAAGATGATTTCAAGGTGAATAAATCATCCTCAATTATGGTCCAAATCATGTTGATTCTAATAAGAGTTTTAAATACCACTTACGCAACTAGATTCTTTAATGTTTTCATGCTTCTCCAAATTTTAAAAGCATATTGTGTGTGTTTAGCATTCTTATATTTGGCTTTGATAAAATTTGTTTAAAATGAGTTGGCTATTAGTAGTCTCCAGTTTAGCATAGTAAAATATGTTGAAGCCATGTCATTAAACTTCTCTCAGCTACTCCAACAATGTTTATGAATATTGTTAATATCACCTTATAAGAAAGCATTTACAATTTTCTTGATCCTAGGTATAATTTGTATTAGAGAAAACAAGGTCATTAATATATGAATAGGGATTGAATTAAGTACATCTAACAAGAATTAATCTACCACTTATTGATAGTAGCATTTTCTTCCAACCTGTAACCTTAGTGTATACTTTTTCAATTAGGTGCTTATAGTATATAAGTTTCTTTCAACTAGAGTATATTGGGCAACCTAGGTATATAATGGGCATAGATTCTTGCTTGAATTCTGAACCTTTGCAATTCTCCTACTAACGACTTCTTTCATCTTAGGAGAAATATAGATTTATAGAATATAGATTTACATTTATCCTTATTTAATAGCAATCCTAATGTATATTGAAAGGTTTTAACTTCAATGATCTTAAATCCTCTCAACCAAAAATTATGATATTATCAGCATAGGTAAGATATGTAATTGGTGGCATGTCTTGAAGAAAAATGCAATGTTGTTTTATTATGAAAGATCAATTTTAGGATTTTAGAGGAATATTCCATAACAATGATCATGAGCAGTAGAAAGATTAATCTACCCTATAAAATCCATTTTTGTGTTTGAAAGAATCTACATAGACAATCATTTACTATAATGGATAACCATTAGCTGTTAAGATGATTCTTGACCAAGGAGTTGAACTTGGCTAAGAAATTAAAGCTATGAAGCACTTTAAATAAAAATTCTCATGAAATATATCAAATGTCTTTTAATGTCTAGCTTAATTATACAGTTCATCCTAAATTTTCTTATTCAATAAGGGGATTAACTCTTGTGCAATCAAACTATTTTTAGCCATTTCACTACCTTTAGCAAATCCAACTTGCATTGGTGAAATAATTTTGCTAAGTAGATGTTGTAGCTTATTAGCTAAAAGCTTGCTCAAAACCTTACCTGCAATGTTGGAAACACAAATTGGCCTGAAGTCATGAATGGTAGATGGGTTGCTGGACTTTGGCATTAATACAATATGTGAGCTAGCAATTCCTTAGGGTATAAGACTTCCCTCAAAGTAATCTTGTACAATGGTTTTAACATCTAAAGCAACGACATCCTAATGTGTAGTGAAAAATACACCATTGAAGTCATTTGGGCTTGCTATACTATACTTGTCTAACTGAAAAACAACTTGTTGAACTTCTTTGAGGTCCACATCTTTTGCAAGAGCTATGTTGTATTCTACAATAATAGTTGAGGAAGACAATGTAGCTATTTCTCATGGGTAATAATGTCCATTTTCCCAAGATGTTTTTAAATATTCTTAGCAATACATTGTAATTAATCTTAGCCTGAGAATTTGGTGTCATCTTTTCCCTTAATCTAAAAAATGTTGAGTTTTGAACACTTATCTTTAATTAAAGTGTGAAAAAAATTATATTTTTTTCACCATTAATTAACCATTTAGCCATTATTTTTTAATGCCAAAAGGCTTTATTCCTTAGCTTTTCTATAAGATGTTTATTAGCTATGTTTAATTTTGTATTGTTTTCTTCTAAACCACTTTTCATGAATTATTTTTCACAATCCATAACTAACTCTTTAGCATTTTTGATATTATGAAATATATTCCCAAAGGTTGTTTTATTCCATTGGTTTAGACAATCTTTTAGTTTTTTAAGCTTAGAAGTCAGTGCTTGCATTATAGTTTTGTGTGTACGACTTGTACAATTATTCTTAATCAATTTATATAAGGTAGGATGTGAGATCCACATATTTAGAAATTTAAATTTCCTTGGACAATGGAATTTCTCACTAGAGGCTATACAAATAAAGGGGAATGATCAGATCCCATTCTACTTAAATGTTCAACAGCCATTGTTGGATTGTTATCCATCTATAACTTGTTTATCAATATCCTATCTAAGTGTGTCCAAATCCATTGCCCTTTCTTTTTCCAACCTATGTATATCTTAAACCCTTAACGGGAATCTTAAATAAGCCACATTGATTAATGCTGTCCTTAAACTCATTTCTAGCTACTATGTTAGGAGTAGACATTCCCTTATATTCATCAATTGAAGCAATGCCATTGAAGTCACCCCCATTAACCATGAAGTGCTCTGATTAGCAAAAAGTTTAGTGATCTTTCTCCACAACTAATGCCTTAATGTTTATAACATTTAGCATACACCATTATCTAATTTGAAATCATTTCATTCCTCATAACTTCTAAATGTATTAAACCTAGTGTTGCCTTCCCTTCTAGAGAGGAAAATCAATAACTTAAAAGCATATTGATACTTAGTAAGTAGCATTGTCTTCTTTTTTTAACACTATGATCACTCCAATTTGTATTCCACCAAAAAAACAACCCAAACACCTTCAATCCCTTCTCCTTTTATGTTGACTAGCATAATGTAGATAAATAATTGATGAGAAAACCCAAAATATTTTGGGTATTAAAGTGATGTAAAATATCTTCTTGTTGTTGTCAATGTTTAATATTTGTGTTTTTGTTGTGATTGCATTTCCTATTATGTTCATTATTTTCTGTGTTGTGTAGATGAATTTTCATGCCTATGAATATTTAAGATATTTCTAGATAAAATATAAGTCTATCACTTTATGTTATTTTTGGGTTTCCATTGGATTTTAGGTTTTCAATTTCTTTAGTTAATTTTTAGATTTCTTTGGATGATCAGATGAAGATGATCAAATTTGCTAGTCTATGGTAGGTTGCATTTTTGGCTTCCTATCTTAACAACTTTGGGCAATTGTTAAATTACTTGAAAGAGTTTACTTAGATTGCTTAGGATAATAGTTAGATTGCCTCGATGTGGTTTGTTCAGGATATAATGGGTGATCCTCTAACTTCTTAAAGTGTTTTGTTGCAAGCTATTGATACATGTTTTTTTGTATCTTATGGATTTCTTAACATTTATCATAAACTTTTATATTATCTCGTACCCATTAGATATTTCCTTCCTTCTATCAATCTATTGTATGACTAATGGAGAGAGAGAGAGAGAGAGAGAGAGAGAGAGAGTTTTTTCAAAGAATCTTACTCCTTGAATGTGTGGATAGAGTTGGTTAGGGGTGAAAGATAGGAAATTAAAAAAGAAATGTATGAATGAATAGAGTATGCCAATCCTTTTCATCCTCGGTTAGGGTTTTAGAGCTTAGACAAAAATTAAACATCTTAGATTAATCATCTAGTATCTATCTTTATAAGATGCATTAATAGGTTTTATAGCATATAAAACTATTAGATAAATTTGGAAAGATATAACTAACTAAAAGGTTATCCTAGTTGAACACTTAAAATTTTGAAAATCTTGTAATTATTAGGATCTACAAATTTCAAATGTAGGAAATAATCTACTCTACTCTAAACATTCTTCTTAAGTACATCTTTGAAGAACATTCTTTAATTGCTCTTGAATCTTCTTTTATTTGTGTAAAACTTTTGAATTTTTAGAGAGCCCATAAGAACTATGCTTCAGGCTTCGTTCAAGCTTCTATGGTTCAAATAGGTGCAACTATATTGGCATTAATTCATGCTCCTTGAATTGTTTCAAGACCATATCATCAAGTGTTAAGAAATGGTCTTCTAGTGTTGGAAGGGGATTCTTGAATTCCCTCCTAATTTATTGAACCATTCATGGTCCCTTAATGTAGATTGTGAGTGAGATGATATAGAAGTATTTCGAAAACCTTATTCTCGAGGGAGTACTAGGGTGAAGAGGATAAACAACATATTGAAATACTATAAATGTAGGCAATAATTGAATAAGAACATGATGCTCCTTTGCTTTTATTACTAGGATTTCAACTATTAGATGTCAATTCTATTATATTATAATTTTTCTAATTAATATATCTTCCTCTTCTGATTGAATACATTTAACTAGTTCTATTTTACAATCCTTTCATAGAATAATACCAAAATAGATTTATTCTACATGTTTACTTGAAATCATATAACATCTAATTAGGAGCTCAATCCTAGGTTTATTAAACCTATAAATATAAAAAAAATCATAGGAGGCAACAAAATAATGAAAAACTTTATAATAGAACCATCCAATAAGAATCGTGGGAACAACCATGCTTGAAGGCCATTATAGGTGTGTAGGATCATGCACTACAGCACTCAAGTCACATGTCATTCATGGAGTAAGAGTAATGTAGGAAGGCTCAGCATGTAGGACACCCATGCACGTGTAGTAGCTCGTGGGCATATTGGTTCTTTATGGAAAAACAAATTTGTAAAAGTTTCTATTTTGGTCAAATTCACTTATTTCTTGTTAGAAATTAAAAAATAACATATATTTTATAAAAATATATTTTATCTTGCTCCTATATAAAGAGGTGAAAATGATGAATGAATTAGTTAAAATTCCAACTTCATGGAGAATTTTATTCCCTTATGGCACTACCACTCATCTCATATATTTCTTCTTTAGTTTCTTACCATTCTCAGTCTTCAACTTCCATCATTATAACTCTAAAAAAAGGTCTACTATTGAGGGCTTAAGATGAGAATATTATAGATGGATCATATTATTTTTAGTATCAGAATACTTTTATTTGATGTCAATTCTAATAGCTAAGAAGAAGGTAATTAAAGACCAAATTGCAAAAGAGAATTAAGAGATTGAGGTGGCTTTTGTAGAAGTGACAGTGCTGATTATTTCATCATCAATGTTTGAAACATGAGTTGCTCTATTAACTAAATAAATTAAACTATTAATAGAGATGGTGTCAAAATCTCAATCTCTTCTTATTATAGATCTAAAAGATAATCCAACAAAAGAAAATACTCTTAATATGAGGAACTCTAGCTTAAGTAGTCATCTAGAAATAATTAGAGATAAAGAAAATGATGACATCAATCTCACTCTTTTAATACATGAGAATTAATAATATCCTTTTAAGATAAATGCTACATTTGACTTAATAATTTATGATGGTATAATAAATATAGAGAAATTAGATGCCTAATTAGAATAAATAGAGACATAATTCTCTTTGCATGATTATTCATTAACTAATAATATGGTACATGCTCGATTAAAAATGATCAATCGTACATTAGTTTTGTAGAATGCTCACTTGAGAATTAATACATTTTTAGAAGTAATATGCAACAAATTTAAAAAATTAATTATAGATAAATTTTATCCCATGGATTAAACAGGAAAAAATGAAGAAAGTGATATAGCTTATGACACTGATAAGGACAAACAGTACAAGAATATACTACAAAATTTTAATGACAAGCCTTGAGTTTAATAATACTTATGAGATATATACATTGTTGAAGTATATTGCATGTCTGTGCTATCCTATTACCATTGAATTATATCTCTTTTCTATTCAATATTTAAAACAAAATAGTACATTCATAATGGCTATAGAAAAGAAGAATGAATACAAAAGAATAAATCTAGAAGGATAACATACAAAGAAGCTGTGTGTATGTCCAAAAATTGATAATAAAAAAGGAATATTCTCAAACAATGTATACTATAACAATGACTATTAAAAGAACCCATAAGTATTATGATCACTATAAGAAAATATGACACATAAAACAAAAATATTAGAAATTAGAACTTGAATTATTTCAAAAAATGTGAGAAATACAAAGTACTTATTAAAGAAGAGATTAAAGAAGTACTTGAAACCCCTTTTCAAGTTGATGATAACTTAGCTCTTATGGTGATTCCAAAGGAGATATCTCATATAAAAAAATAAAAAGAAGAACTCTTCATCATTAGAATTTAAGAAAAAAGAGCTTATCAAAGATAATATTAACAATGAAAGTGAGAATAATAATATAAATTCAAGGTAGATTTATAATTACTTTGAGGTAAGAGTTAAAAACTAATATAAATTCAAAACCGTAATCACCAAAGATTACATTGATGAAGTTATCTATGAAGTGGTATTTTTAGATATTTTCTAAATTATATTGGGGAATCTACACATATGGGATCGAGATGCTATTTACAATCAATGAGCACAACAATATCGATTTACAAAGAATTGGCAAAAGGCATTGTTTATGCTAACCACCTAAAGAGGTTAGTAAATATCTACTAAAATTGTGTGTTATTAGTAATAAAGTCAAAGAAACTATTTGATAGAGATGATGGAAGTCTCAACCTCCTTAAAAAGATAACAATACAAGATCTTGCAAAGAATCATTTAAAAAATGATTCTATGAGACTCAAATCACAAAAAAGAGACATAATCAAGAGCTTAATTCTAGGCTCATCAAAACCCAAAAAATGCAAAAACAAAATCAAGGGATGTGACAAAACAATAAAAAATTGTCGTAACAACACCGTACATATGCAAGGCTACTCAAGGAGGCCACTACAAGAATGCCAAAACACGTGCATAAGGCATAGGTCATATCCCACGTGTGGAGGCACAAGAGTGCATGCAGGAAAGTTCAACATGTGGAACGTACATGTGTGCTATAGTGAAAATTGACGCAAGGGTGCTATGAGTGCATGCATTGATCACCTATCACGTATGTAGTCTATGATTGTGATAAGTGAACCTAGCACATCAAAATGGTCAATGTGTGAATGAAGGATCTATCTACAAATGGGAACAGTACTTACATTCATGAACAGTAACCCCACGCATGGTCATCGTGCAATTGCAGTAACTCGCGTGCATAGATAGGCTTGTTATGGTGCAAAATTTTTTATTTTAGTCAAAATCACATGTTTATTACTAGAAATTAAAAATATTATTTATTTTTTAATAAAAATATCGTATTAAATCCTCATATAAATGGGTAAGAATGATGAATGACACAATTAAGAACTTTATGAATTGAAAACTTCTTGAATTCCAACTTCTTAAGAAATTTTGTTCTCTTATGGCAAAACATTCTTCTCCTTTCTTTATTCCTTAATTTCTCACCATTCTCATTCTTCAATTTCTACTATTACAACTCTAAAAAGAAGGTAAAGCATATACATAGAAGAACCCAATAACTTAACTCTAGTGAAAAAGAAATGAAGTCCTTCCATTAAAGAGGTTAAGAGTTCTCGAATAAGCTAAACTAGAGAGACCACCTAATGATGCTAAAGTGTTAAACAAGGTGCTATAAGTGGGTTGTATTGTGCAATGTTAGGATTAAATGTTTCAATTAGTATAGATGATCCAAGATTATTTAGGTTGCTATAAGAAATCAAGAAAGAATTTTTAGGATTTTTGCTAAAATTAAAAACTTTCAAAAGAGGAAAAGTTAAAGAAAAAACTACTACGAAATGAGATTTATAGAGAGATAACGAGTAAGAGCTATCTCTTTTTAGGCCTTAGCACCACCTTTCTAAAGGCATCATCAAAATCAATACCAATAAAATTTTCACTAAAAGAAAAAAGGTGAAGCTCACTCAAAGTGAAAGTTTGCTAATGAAAATCTAAAATAGAATGAGAAGCTAAGTCTCCCTGAGCCCTTTATATGTAAAGAATTTATAAGAGAACAAATGATTCATACATGATATCAAACTGAAAGGAAGTGAAGTAGAAATCCCAAATGAGTACCTCTAAATAAAGTTCATCCACAAGTTGGGTTCTACTCCACAACATGTGAAACTAAAAGTGATAAAATAAAGAAAATAGGAGAAAGAAGAAAAACTTTTAATATATATGTTCAATAACACCTTTTGTGATCAGATAATCGGACCATGAAGGCTAGTAATGACTTGTCAAGTGTAGACAAAGAAACAATAAAGGATTATCATATCAAAAATGGCACTTACAATCTAGTACTTTCACTATCACCAATAAGAGTCTATACAAGGATATGTTTTTGTTAAATCAAGAAATATGGTTCACCAAAAATGCTAAAGTTGATCTACATATAAAAGAATGATGGTCTTTGGTAACAAAGAATAATGTTGTAGATAAGTTTATATATAGATAGGTGGATTCATTACATTAAGAATGACCATCAATAGATAGGATGCATACATTATTTTTAGATATGTGTCAAATTGTTTAAGAGACAATGATAACTTTGGTCTAAGTGGACTTACGAAAAATTTTCAACATGAGGACAATAAACCAAGAATCTATTTTTACCAAAAATTGTTGATCTATTAATTCAAATGGACAAGTTTAGATATGATCATATAAAGAAAATGAAAAAGAGAAAAATTGATTGGTTCTATGTATGTAGAACTTCTAGTATAAATCTAAAATTTTTAGTTTTCCCAAAGATTCCACTTTAGAAGCCAAAAAGATAGCATCAAGCAATGTGCATAAAATGTTTGATTCCATCAAAACTTCATTTTCCTCAAAATGGGTGTTATCAAATTACTCTAGAGAGAGATCCATAGTAAGTGTATACCTTAGGAAAATGGAGTAATCCATCTTAGGAGGAATCAGATAACTAGCATTCCCAATAAATTTTTGCAACATCTTTAGGTTGATCATACACATTTGAAATGTAGCTTAATGAAATACCATTTTATTTGTAAATATAAAATAAATGAAAATGTAAGAAACCTAATATTTTAAAAATGTCATGAAAACCATTTTGTATAAACAATCTTAAAAGAGGAGGTAAATAATAAGTAAAATAGAGAAAAAAATATAAGGAATCCAATGATGGTAATTTCACTAAGATTGAAAGTGGTTTGATGATAAAACAAAAGATTGATCTGTATTGAGAAAATACTAGTATTTTGTGTTATAATTTTAAAAAAGAAAATATAATAAATGCCAAACTCTATAAAAAAAATTAAAAACTTGATATACAAATATAGAGTTTGATGATTAGCTTTATTAAAATTTATTCGATGAATTTTAGAGGTTATCTGGTTTGGAAAATGTCAAGAACACAAAACTGTATAAATTTTTTATTAGAAAATTTTATAATTCTTTATAATATCCAATTTGGCTAAAGGGAACAAAGAGAAAAAATTCTAAAGATAAGCAATAATTTCTTTAAGGTACCTAAAGAGACAAGAAAAGTTCAGAAGGCAAATAGATTTAAGAGAAGCTTAAGAAGAGGCTTGACTTGGAGAATGGTATTGGAAGAAATTTCAAAGGGGAAGAAATCCTAAATCAATAATTATTAGACAATAATAGGCATTCTATAAAGTTTTCTTTTATGTATATATGTAGTGCTATTAAGTTAATATAGACTTAATCATACATGATCAACATAAAGTTGTAATGATTCACATGTGGTACATAGACTATAATGATAGCCATGCACTGAGTAAATGAATGCTGAATTGATTGCACATGTATACTATGATGGAGAAGAACTTAGAATGTCATGTTAAATGCAATTAAAATTTTATGCAATATAGATGTTCTCAAGATACACCATATAAATGAAAGAAAGACTAAAAATGGTTGCTGGGTTGTGTTGTTAAGAAAGAGGTCTATGAAGAAAAATTGCTAGTAACCATGTGAAAGAAAAGAGCTTGAAACACCTATGCAACACAACTAATCGAGTTTGCAAAACAATATAAAAGAAATTTTTGCATGTCAATTTGACAAAACAAAGGATAGAATTTGTTTTCAAATAATTAAGGGTTTGCTTAAAAGGAGGTGACCTTTGCTTGGCTACTAAGAAAAAAAGGGGGCAAGAGAATGATGACCACCTTAAGGTAAACATCTAATTAAGGGGAAAGGACTCATAAGCAAGAGCTATTATATAAGAAAGAAAGTTCAAACATAATGAATCTATAGATGTTTAATTATATTTATAAATAATAAAATATGTTGTAGATGAGTATGAAATCATGGCCATATTTCATAGAATTGTTGTAATAATTCTCTTGTGATGATTATGTTATTATGCCTATTGAGATGTGATGGTGGCTCAGTTCCTTTTTGGTAGTATAATTAATGATGTGCTAGATAAACACTAGAAACACAACGAAATTTTGAAGTTGAGTAAACTAGCCATAGATTAGATTGGCTTACAATGTGGGAACATAAATATGTATTCAATTCCCTAAATAATATAATATGTTGTAATAATTCTATTATACCAATTATATGAACCACTGCATGACTTTTCATTTCTATTACAAAAGAATATGTAACTTTGAATTTTGTTAAATTGGTGTAAAATTATTGTTACATCTTTCCAAATTACTTTAAAACTACACGGTATTAGAAGGAAGTACGCATATAGAAAGATATTAAGGTTAGTACATATGTATGATGGTATAAAGAAAAATAATATCAACAAATATAATATTTGGGTATGGTCCAAAGTAGATGTCACAATTGCTCACCATAGAATGTGGATGGTACATCAAATAAAGGTGCTTCTCTTAAAGCTTACTACTTATCTTGATCTCCTTAAAAATCCATTATCTCCTCCTCTATTTTTAGGTTACCCTATTTTTCTCCTTCCTTTTCTAATTAAACATTTGAGGCCCAATTATAATAGTAGGATACTAAATTCTCTTGTTGATAGCACCTTAAACATTTGGCCACAAAACTAGAACAACAATGGACTAAGTTGAATCTATTTAAAATGGAGGTGGTGGTAAGATAGGTGAGGTAGTGTTGGTGGAAGTAGTAGCTATAGGTAGGGTGGTAATCTTATTGAATGGTCATGTAGTTGTTGGATAATCCATCTTATGAAAAGTTGCTTCACTTCTCACATAAGAAGTTTTTGTTAGTGTAGAATCATTCATAAAGTACAAATTAGCTTGGATGTCTTCTCTTAATTTCTAGAATTCATATTTTGTACAATGTCATGTATATGATGTGTTTATATAAATGAGAACCTAAATACTAATATTTTGAAAAATAAAATTGATATTTTAGAATTAGTTTGAGATAAAATAAAATATTGTTTTTCTATAGAATATTATAAAATATTTTAATTGCAAAAGATTTCAGATTTTTAAGATGTGCATATTCTTTTGAAAAAACCTCATTAAGAAAAATCTAATGGTGATTGATTTATAATTTCTAGATACCAAATAAATTTGTTATGAAATTTTTAAGTTAAAGATATGTTTTGAGTTAATAAAAAGGATTTAATTAAATATTTAATTGGTGGAGACTTTATCCCTATTAGTAGCTGTATTAATGGACTAATCCTTACACTTGTTGCAGATAAACATATGGCTGTGAAGTAGTTGGCAATTATGCTTGCTTGGGAAGGAATAAAGAGAAAAGAAAGATGAAAATCCAATTGTGAGAAAATATGTCATGCCTTTCCCGACATAATCATATAACTCAATAAAAATACAATAATAATATCAATGTACTTTGATAAAAGCTAGAGTTAACAGCATTAAAATTAAGAACACTAAAACCAAATAAGCAAGCATGACAAAACTATAACTGATGTAGCACTAACCAATGACATTGCATTGCAACGATAACATAGACCCATGACAAGGTCTTAGGCAATGGCTAATAAAATTGAAGTTTTGGACACTCATCATGAAGCATAAAATGAAACCCCACATAAGCTAGTTTTGGACCAACCCATGAAGTTCACTTCAAATAATCATGAAAAGTATGACAAGAATTTTGCACAAAAATGAGAAGCATCTAGATATTTCATTTGGATTTCAAAATAATATTAGTGGTTAGTTATTTTATAATGTGGATAATACTTTTTTACGTTTATATAATTATATGTTAATCAATGTTAGTGGGTGTTAGTCATTGTAGTGGAAAAATATATATAAATAGTCCCAAAATCTAAAATAAAATTATGTAATTTAATGATTTGAGTTATCTACTTTGTGCTATTGCTTAGTGACTTGAGTATGGGTGAGGCCTGGTGGCTTTTCCTTTCTCTTATACAACCTTTTGTGGAGTATCGCAACTTCATTTGATCCTAGTACTATAGCAATTCATTTATTGGCATTATAGCAATTGAATGCATGCTACGTGCTAGTTTGTCAATAGAGTTCCTATCCATTGCTCAGCAAATGCACATCTAGTGCTCGATAGAAAACACTTGCAAAATGAATGGCATCCCAATATTTTTTTTTCTATTTTTGAGTTTGGATTCCTTCTATTTTACTCTCACACTATCATGGAAGTAAGGAACTACTATTCCTTTCAATAAATAACATTCTAATGTTCAACATCAATATAGCTAAACAAAATAGCTCTATAAAAATTATAATTGCCACAAAGTTTTAAAAGCTAAAAAAGATACTGATACAACATTCTAAAATAAATAAAGTACAACTATAGTTACAAATAACTTCCATCACTCTTAGACCCACAAATACAATGTGCTCTTATTTTAAGCTCTTAATCTATCATTTAAGAACCTCAGTCATTCGAGTATTAATATCTTGGCCTATAATATAAATAGGGAAAAAGTATGACTAGCTTAATAGATAAACAATTAGTTACATATAATAAAGTAGCATGAAAAAAGTGGTAATAAAACTAATAAAGAAAAATAAAATAATGAATAGAACTATCTATGAAAAATCTATGAATAATAATACAATATTAATGTATCTATGCCATATGCATCCATCTTAAGTGCACATTATCATAAAGTAATCATGACATATTTCTTTTCTTTTCATATTCAATTTCATTAGCATTTTATTATTTTTTCTTTTTTCATTTGCATTCTCTTTTGGGTTTGGATTTCATTCTATGATCTCAAATCCTACTCTTAGGGATCCTAAATTATATCTCATCATCACTTAACTTTGGCCTTTGACATGCAATGGATGTAAAATGACAATAAAAGCGAGTTACCTTATCACATAACCATCATTGCTACCAACAAGTAGTGCTAACTAGGAATGAGACTTTTGACATGCTAGGGTACCATATCTGGTAAATAGATCATCACGTAACCATCGCACCCACAAATATCTTGTGTTGATAAAAAATATAGGCTTCTAAAGTACTAGATCACTATCTTTAAGCACACATGACACAAGAGAGTGAAGTTTCTTATCATTACTTAGCAAAAATCTCTGGCATGCAATGTCCATATTAGGACACCATGGGATGACATATATCATTATGTCATCATATATCTCATCGATCAGGTCACTATAGAAAAAAGACATTCTCTACTTTGTTTCTTGTGATCTATAATATCACTAGGCTAGTCATTATCTTTCTTTTCTTTTTATTTTTTTATCTTTCTATTTATCATATGTTCTAATTTCTAACATTTATACATATATATCATACCTTAATATATATATATATATATATATATATATATATATATATATATATATATATATATATATATATATATATATATATATATATATATATATATATATATATATATAAGGCACTATAGGTAATTGAGTGCTATAATAATATAAAAACATATGCAATTCATGATATTTCATGCAAAGGCTCACATTTTTCATGCAACCACAATACTAAATAAGGAAATATAGCAACCCATTTTTTACTTACATCATAGTTATTTATTTAGTTTATCTACTTATTAGCTCAAAGTTTCTTTAATAATTTTTTCTTTTCTTTTATTAACACTTCTCATTTTTTGCACAATTCACCTTACCTTTATCAATAATAAGTCAATTTCTAATTATAACTTAGAAGAAAAGCATTTTCAAATAACTATCATAAACTTGCCTTGATAATCTACTCATTTTCACTTCTCTACCAACACTATGAGCTATGTGATTACCCATTTTGTAATATATGATCCTTACTTTATGCTAGTCAGATAGAGTATCATATGCACAACCTCATGTTAACTACTAATTATGCATGCCTAATCTCTCTATCATATTAATGTTGTTCATAATAAATATTTGATGAAACAACGATGGTCAGACAAACAACCTCTTTTAAACATTGCCCAAACTCATTATACTATCTAATTTGCATTCCATATTAATATTTTCTAAATGATTACACAAATGATCTAAAGAAATATTATATGTATCCATCCTATTGTTTGATCTTAGTCTGTACAAGTACTATTTGATTAGACTAATGATCAAGCATATAACTCTCAATTACAAATTTTGTAGTTCGTTATAGTATCCCATTCAAGAATAATACTAATAAGAGCTATGTGGTAAACCCATATGCACTTAGGTTGAAGGCCACTCATTAACTCCCACTATAGGTTTATATAAGATGATCTAAACAATCATATGGTGTGATCAATATAGCCAAATGGCAACAATGTTGGCCATTTTAACATCAAAGTAAAACCAACAAGATCCACTTCCTTAACAATATATTCAACAGATCAAAATTGGATCTTACCTTACAATCATATTTTCACAAGTTTTTATAAAAAAACTTGCTCTTTTCATTGAGCTCTTCCTCTTTCCATTCTAATATCACCAAATTGACATAAGAAATAGCAATAAAAAATCTAAAAAAATTTTCTTCTCTCTCCAATATCCTCCTCTCCTTACTTTCCTTTTTTCTCACTCACTTTCCAAACATCATAACTGGTTTTTTGGGTATGAAAGTGAGCCTATCCTCTCATTTAACAATAGGACAACTTAGCTAAATTTGAAATAATAAATTATTTTTTGCTATCTTTATCTTTAAAAGTTTTATTAAGATTTATATAACCTTCAAAAAATACAAACCATGTACCTATAGATTCTTCTCATTAAAACCTTCACAAAGGAATGCACAAAATTAGAATCCAAAAATTATCATTCCAATAAATAAACATTGTCTGAAAGACTAATTAAAGTTAATTAAGTAGGTCATTATAATCTTATAGAAACTTATGTCCTAAAATTTATAATAATTCTACGTATTATCGTAGCATAATCCCTTTTACTTATTAGGATTCTTCTCTTTTAGTTTGATTCTCCTAAAGCACCTTTACTATGTGAAACACTTTATTTCTTATTTTCCTTTCTTACTCTATTATGATTCTAACTAGTTGCTTTTAGCAAGACATCATGATTTGAGTTTCAATCCCTCTTGGGTCATATTGAATAACATGAGATGGATTAGGAACATATCTTTTCAATAAGGATACATGGAAATCATTA
This sequence comes from Vanilla planifolia, assembly GCA_023846275.1. NCBI lineage: Eukaryota > Viridiplantae > Streptophyta > Magnoliopsida > Asparagales > Orchidaceae > Vanilla > Vanilla planifolia. Next base: position 28,271,836 of record CM043869.1, on the reverse strand, counting down.
TGCATATTTGAAATTAGAGGAAGCAAGGCTATTTAGTAGGAAATAAATCTAATGCTCTCCAACATTTCAAAAGTCCTAATATATTTAGGTTTTAGTTTTCTTTGTTTTGCTTATTGTGTTGATGGATTCAAGGTGGAGGAGGTCCTTATTAAAATTAGTGCTCCTGGTTGTTGATTTAGTTATATTTTGCTTAGTTATTTCAAATCCTAACTGTAAAGCTTTTTTTTATTCTCATTAAAGAGGTGAGTAAAGAGAAAAAAGGATCAAGAAATTTGAAAAAAATTAAGCAAGTCTAGAAGAAAATGAAAATAAGGGAAAGTTGAACTTCTCAAAAGTTCTTGAAATTGTAAAGAAAGAGTTAAGTAAGAAATAAAGAAGTATTCCTTCTTTGTGAATTTAATTTCATTTATTTTCTTTAAAGAATTTGAGAGATATTGTATTTTATAAGGTTGAGTGTATGATTGGAAGGTTATGTTTTGTTGAGAATTTTCAAAAAACATAGAAATGTTAATATGAAATTATAATTTTTTATATGTAGGATCAAACATATAGGCCCATTTAAGAATTAAATCCTCATCACATAGGCCAAGTTGTAAATCAAATTGCTATGTACATTGGACATTATAATATTTCTTAAGCATTTTGTAACAATTAAATAACTATACCTAAGATTCTGATGTGTGACCTATATATGAACATGTGATTTGTTAACAATTTTTTTTTGCATTATTCACTATGTAATGCCTTCATGATTATCAATTTGAATTATTCTTAAAATAAAAGTAACTACAATTATAAATGAGCATGACTTTATGAATTATTATGTTGGAAGAACAAAAAATGTGTAAGCTATTGAGAGATCATTATTATTTTATTTTATTTATGTTATATGTTATAACACCATGATATAACATATTATAATAAAAAGAAATATTTTCCCCATGACACTATTGCTAGTTTTCTTTGAACTAGTAGGGTGATTAAGTGTAATTGTGTGGCCCATTCCAAAGACGTTTTCACTAGCTTACTTTTAAGTTTATAGAATGAGTTGGTACTATTTCTAGGGCCATATCAGTGAGGATGATATAATGTTAGTTAATTAATTATTGCCTATAGGTGAGTCCTACCCATTGAAATATTTTGATGGAATATGATTTGGATAGCTATGTTATTTGAGTGAAGATAATGGTTAAGGGGAAATAAGGCCCTAGTTGAGAAAAATGTTTGAGAAAAGAAATTAAAAGAAATATTGAACAAATAAATGTGAAAGACATAGAAGAGAAATGAAAAGAAAACAAATGAAATTATTTTTTTATTATTGCATATGCATGATATAGTTTAACTTCTCTTTACTTATGTCATTTATCACTTTAGATATTATGTTTTTATTAATTAAGTTTGTTGTTATACTCCTTGGTTATTTATAATTTATTCATTAAGCTTCTTTAAGGAATACTCTCTATACTTAATTACTAGTTAATGAGGTTCACAACACTAAAATAAGGATCAAAATAGGGTTAAAGAATTAAGTATGTATATAGTATCTGAGCATAAGGATGAGATATGTCATATAGAAATGTGGTGTTGGTTGTGTTATATCATATTGATAGTGGATGTATTAGTTATCTATTTTATTTGAGATAGTAGTAGATGTCATAGACTTCATGGATTTGGATGACATTGATTTTATGGAATTTGATTATTGTGGATTATATTTTTAGAATTAGTTTTAGTTTAAATTATTATGTGGTTGTTTAAATAATATGGAACATATTGTATATTATGTAAAATTGTATAATTATGTGAATGTTGTACATATAAAGTGGACAATTAATAAAGGAGACTATCCTTTTGGCATCGTCATTCCCTAACCTAGGGATGGGTAAGTAATTGACACATCCTCATGATTTTCCTTTTTATTTGAATATATAAATAAAAATACCACCAAAATTTTAAACTATATTTTCTAAAGCATAATATATATATATATATATATATATATATATATATATATATATAATTTCATACAAAAAATCCTTTATATTGAAAATCTTCTTTTAATACAAGCTACCTTAATATAAAACTTCATTTTTTTGGAAATAAGTAAGCCCATGTTCTTTTGAAAGCATTTATCATATAACCTTTCTTTAAAAATGAAGTGTTCCAATTTTTTCTTAAAAGCAAACTAAAACTAAAACCATATTTAATTGAAAGAAGTAAAAAATTCATTAATAATATGAAAAGGATTATAACTATAATTAACTTTGTTCAACAATTACAACATTATGTGGATTACAACTCTTGTTATTGCAATAGCATCACATACATCCCAATTGACTACAATCTAATAGATGGTATCTAAAACAACATAGGAAAAGCATGCTCTACTAAGTCCTCTCTCTTTTTCTCATTCTCTAAGGTCCAATATAATGCATCCATATGACTTAAAATTCTGTAAACTAAAAATAAGCTAAGCTAATTGTTACAAGCTTAGTTGAAAATTTACTTATGCATATAAATCAATACATTTTAAGGTTATAACTCATGCTAGGTCAATGTCAATATAAGAAAATAAATAGAGAAAATAGCAAATTTCAAAATGATCATACATGTGAAATGAGAAATTACTTCAAAATTCTTTTATTCCATTTTCTCTTATTTTCTCAATTTGTTGGTCCCTTCCCCATTTCTATTTTTCATTTGGCCTTTTGAATACATCACTATGTTTGAGTTCTCAGGTAATTGTTTCTTAAAATCAAATTGTAGCCTTCCAAAACTTTTCCTCTTTGGTCACACCATCCATGAGATTGTAACACCAAGATGGTTTAATAAGTCGATTCTCTTACCATTAGGTTGTATTCTTTCAAAAGTTTTCCTCTATGGGATATACTATCCATAAAGACTCCTTGCCTAACCAAAAACCCCTAGGATACTATCCCTTTTTCCATGATGATGGTCCAACCCTTTTCTACATACTATGTTATTCCACTTTGTACCATTACTTTTCATGCCATATTAAATAATTTCAAAAATTATAATAAAACTTCTTAATCCCATATTCTTATGCTCATGCAAATAAATAAATAGCAATGTAATCATTTGATATTATATGCAAAATCGAGAATAAGAAAGAAAAGATATCTAATTGACCTCCTTATTCTAAGCATGAACATAATAAGAATTTAACATCCATCGTGTTACATAAAGTGCACCAAATTGCTTCCATTACAAAATTACAAATCTTATGTGTTAACATCTTCAAAATTTCAAATCATCAAACATCAAGCATATGTATCATCTGATTCATAGATGCCTTAAATTTTGGAAGCCTTTTGAAAGTTGACTTAACCTCTAAAATTTTATTATTTAATTTTTTTAAGAGGCTCTTTCTTTTCCAACCATTCCTCTCCTAGAAACTACTCAATTAATTAAATGAAAATTATTTCTAAATCTGCCAAATTTTATTATTTATTTTTCTCAAGTGTCTATTTCTCAACAAACTCTTCCTCTTCTTAAAACTACTCTACCCATTAATCAAAAATATTTTCAAACCTTTCAAATTGTATTTCAACTTTTAATATTTTATTATTTAATTACCTCTTCCACCATTTTTAAAGCCAACCATTAGTCTTAGAAATATTAAACAAATAATTTTAGGTATTAATTAAAACTATAGACTTAATCAAATTTTTGAAACTTTTTAACCGATTCATCTTTTAAGAATTCAACAACCTCTTTTAAAATAGTTTAATCTTCAATCTTTAAGAGTTATAAAATTCTAAAAATTGTTTGATCTCATTTATTATTTTAAATATTTTATCTTTCCAAAAATCATATAAATACTATTTTTTCTATAAGTTTGGTATATCATTTCATGATTGATATACATCTAATTTCTAAAAAAACTTATATTATTAAATTTTTAATAAAATATACAGTTTTTCATAATTTTTTAAAATGTTTTACATAATCTAATAAGTTGATAATTTTTCTTCTTCTAAAAATAATTATAATAATATTTTGTATAATTGTTGCCTTTAATTTATAATCAAGTTTAGCCCAAATTTCATAAAGTTTATACCATTATTTTATAATGATTAATGCCTTAATATGTGATGTTCATCTCCCACTTTTAGGACTTTTAGTTCCTTTTTGTCAAATATATGATTTCTCAAAAAATTTTGATAACTCAAAAGTTTTCTACAAATCATAAAAATTATAATTTAATAATTTTTTTATTATAATGATGTTTATAAATATCCTCTCTATTTTAAGATTTAATTTACCATCTATTCAATATATGTTTCTTAATTTACATATCAAATAATAGTTAATTAATTCTTGAACCTTTAGGATGTTTTAAGAGCTATGAAGAAATTGATGGAGAAAAGTTGTTACTATAGCAAAGTACTATAATAGAGTAAAAAGAGGGACTAGTTAAAGAAGAAGAGAGTTTGTTAGAATTTAAGGAAATGAGATATTAGTAAACTAAATGATTATAAGCATGATGAAATTAAGCAAGCTGACATTTTAAAAGAGCTTTGCATAATTGTTTCTCTTGTATTCAATCATAAATGCCTTAGAGAGCTTGTTGTAGTTATGTGAGCTTTATTTTAGAAATTTAATTTGGGTTTTAATGAAATTCATGAGGTGATCAATTTGTAATGAAATTTACAAAATTTTTATTATGTAGAAAATCATGGGAAAAGTGACAATGGAAAAGGATCAATCATTAAGAAATCATGTAGGTGAATTAAGTTAACTATAACAAGTTGTTATATCTATAAAAACATTAATCTAAGCATATTAACATTACTTCATTTTATTAGGTATATGTGTTCTAATAATTATATGTAATATGTAACTGATATAATCTTATATATGTTATAAAAATAAGAAATCAACATGTATGTGATGTATGATTTCATAAGCATATTAGAATATAAAAGAAGAGAGAGATGGTAAATAATGAAAAGAAAAAAAAGAAAAAAAAGAAAAAAAAGAAAAAAAAGAGAAAAAAGTATGATTAGGCTATATGAGCCTTATGTACATCTCATGTAAGATATGCTATGATATTACTTAATAAGATACCATTTTATAATATAAAATAAGAAATAATGATGAGTTTTCCCTAATAATGTCTTATCAAGACTATAAACAAATATGATTATCTACTGGCACTTTGTGCAAGTTTAATGAACATAGGTTATGGATTGTGCTATGAGATGAGATGCAAGGCCATATTCTCAGTTATCGCTAGTACTTTATGTTGGTCTTGATAAGCAAAGTTCGACTATTGCTAATATTTTGTTCAAGCCTTGATGAGTAGAGATGATATGATTGAGATTATTGACTAGCCATGATATGTTTATGGGTTGAGATTTACATATGAGATGATGATATACCTATATATATTAGATGAGATAGGATCTTATAAAGTTGAGATAATGATTGCTAGGAAAAACTTGGCCTTTTATATCACAAAATATGGTAAATATAAGAAATGATAAAAAAGAAATAATTAACGAATATTAAAGAAAAGAAACATTATAATATTTTAAAAAGTATGAAATGTTCATATCTATATTTGTATAAGAAAGAGCATGATATTCATTTGCACATTAATGATTTGCTTATAAATGAGTACTACATAGATGCCAGGTCATTATGTACTTTGTTATCATTATATGTTGAGTTATTTCTTATAAATAGTTACTCATCTACTAAGCTTTCTAACTTATTACTTATACTATAAGTCAATTTAAAAATACACAAAGAGATGGAGATTAGAGTGGTATACATGTTGGGTGTTTTGGGATAAAGATATGTGATGGAATTAAATGAGGTGTTTGGTATCATTTTATATTATGGAATTTTATCAATGATATTTATACTTATATCTTACAAATGATTTACATGTACAACAATTACTATTATTATTTTGTATTATGAGATAATTTTGTGTAATTATAAGAAATGATTTTGAAAATAGAGTTTTACCATCATTCTTAAGATATCTAATTAATGCCCTTTATTTTCTTTTATGCTTTAGTTTATTTTAACATTTTATGCATTATTCTTCTATCAAGTAGAAAGGACATGCAAAGCAGATAAGGTGGTATCAGAGAGTTAAAAGATTGATGGGTTCTATGATTGGGAATATTGACACATCATGCATATGACATATGTATATATAATTACATGCTATTCTTTATAGAGATTAGTTTGTGTATTTGTGTGTGTATAAATATTTGAAATAGGAGAGAAGAGTAGAATGAGAGTTACATGGAGCTAAATTCTTTAATATTATCAAAGAAAAGAGTTTGAGGAGGATTTAGATAATCAAAACAATCTAGTATAGTTTCCATCACCATCCTTATTATCTATAAGTGGGATAGGTGGGAAAGAAGAAGGTCATAAAATTGATAGAATAGCAAATTAGTTCCACAAAATGCATCCTCCCAATATTAATTTATGATCAAATCCATTAACAACTAAAAGATGGATAAAATACATGAATAGAATTTTTTAAAGCATAGCTTGTCATAAGGTTAAGAGAGTTCCTTTAGCTATTATGGTATTAGCTAATGTTAGAGAATTGCTAATAAGAATCTTGCTTGCTAGATTTCTTTTAGGGGGTTACATGGGAAATCTCTTAGAAAAATTTTGTTGATGATTTAAAAAAATGGTACATTCTAACCATAGTAAGAGAAAAAATAAAAGAAACTTTTGTCAATTTGGTTTAAAAGGATCTATCAATAATATATTATGGATGTGAATTTATTACATTATCAAGGTATGCACTAGACATGGTTAGTACTTTTCATAGAGGTTTAAGAAATGTGATCAAATAAGCCTTAATTACTTTTAGGACTATAGATTACACAAAAATATGGGAGATTACAAGGCTAATATAACATGATTTGTTATCATTAGATTTTTAAAGAAACTAACAAAAAGAAAGATGAGTTATTAAGGGTCAAGATGGTCTTTTTAAGAAGAGTTTTAAAAAAGGGGTACTATGACAAGAAATTTCAAATTTTTTGTTTTTCTAAAGCTAATTTAGGGGTTAGCATTAAAACTTAGAGGTGAAATCTAATCGAAAAACACTCAATGTCTAAAATACAAGAATTTCATAGAGCTGCCTACTACTTTAGTAATGGAGGATAGATAAGAAGTTTCACTTATGGATAGTTGTGCTATAGGATTAGAGTTTCTATTTAGACAAGAGTAATCTCTAAGGTGGATTTAGTACACTTAAGCTTTGTATGAGGTAGTGGCAAAGGTGGATGAATAAAAAGTGTTTCATATGCTTTAGTATCAGGGGATTTTGCAAAGGTCAATCTTTAAGTAGAAGTGGTTAGTTTAGAGTTTATGCCACATCTCAATGGCTCTTTTATTCACTGATGTGATTATAAGTAATTTATCTTTTCAGCATTTTCTAGCTATAGTGTTATTTGATTATAGTACATTTCATTCTTTCATATCTCATCATACTTGATATTTTATCTACAAAATCAAAACAAATAAAAAATTTATTATTAGTCAAATTACCTAATAAAAATGAAATTAGAGCTAATTAGTGTATTTAAGGATATACTGAAATTTAAAAAAAAAGAGTTTTTTTTATTAAGTTGATAGAGTTTCTCTTAAAAAAATTTGATATTATATTAGAAATGGATTGGTTGTAGAACCAAGTTAAAGTTGAGTACGGAAAAGAAGTGAAATTAAGAACCCTAAGTAAAGAAGAAATGATTTACTTCAAAAAAGAAAGAAGACATCCTTGCATATATGTGTTGAAGGCACATAAATTGTTATCCATAAGAAGAAAATGGTTTTATTATTTTTAATAACTACATATCAAAAGTTTAGAAAGCAATAGTATGTGCCTACAATTTGTGATTCTTAGAAGTGTTTCTTGAGAAAGTACTAAAACTATATCTTAATAGAGATATCAAATTTGGGACTCTATTCATGATATAAGTAGAGCCTATATCTAATGCTAATTATAGAATTACAAGCATAGAGCTTCAAAATGTGAAAGTGTTTTAGAATTAGGCCAATTTGTAAGGTATTTTAGAATTTAAAATTGAATATAATTTAGAAAGTGCTCATTTAGAGAAATATAATGATACTTGTTTTGTAATTTTTGAAGATCTAATTAATTTGTTAAGAATTTTTAAAGTTAATGGAATACAATAATTAATTTTAAAGTAAATAATCATGGGATCATCCTTAAACAATAGGGGCAATAAAGTAATTAAGAGTTGCACCTTAAGTAGCTATGGGAAATAAGTGCAGTAGTTGAACTTGATGACAAGAGAAAAGGAAGCTATTGCTTGTGGTTATTGAATAAGGAAACTGTGAGAATTGTGATTGTGTTACTAGCAATGTTAAAAATGGAGTGAGTTAAAGGAGATTCTAGCAAGAAGCCATAAAGAAGTAGTTAAAGGAGAGTTGTTGCTATACAAAATTAGTGAAACAAAGGAGGACATGAATCAATTGAAGAAAAGTAAAATTTTGTTCGAATTTGAGAAAAGGAGTTGTTACTGAAATATGCTACTACAAGTATTAGAAAATCAATCAAACTGTGATTTTAAATGAGCTTTGTATAATTCTTACTCTAACAATTGAGGTGTAATGCCCATTAGGAGGGGGTAAATTGTGATATTTTAAAAATTTTAAATAGCAATAAGCACAAGTATTATGACATTTGGGTTCATTTTTGTTGAAAACAATTAATAATTCATTTTAGAAAATGGTGGATTCAATTTTCAAAAGTTTTTATGACTAGTAAGTGAAGCAATATCAATTAAAGGAAAAAAATAAACATCAGATTTTAAAGTGATTAAGAATGACCAATGCCTACATTCACCCCAAGTCTAATGAGTAAGCTTCCACTAAAACAATCACTCCCTTTTTTCATAGCTGATACGGGTAAACCTTATGATAAGAGACTAGCAATAGGATCTATAAGTTGTTTAGAGGAGCCACACACATACTTAAAAAGTTATTACAAGATATATAAGAAGATCTCCAGTACCTGTGTAAAATAAACAACACAATCCATATTTTTCACTTGAGAAAATAATATAGAACAATTTCTAAATGAGATAAAGAGATCATAAGAAGAATAAACTAAACTACAATGATTCAGATGCAACTATGCTCACAAAAACAAGTTGATAGAGGTTCCAATGAATGCACACTATTTCATTAGGTGATATTATTTTCTTTCTTTTAGAGATTTGCAAGTAAGATCATTAGCCTTTTATAAAGTATTAGATAATTTATTATATTCTTGACCCATTAAGCATGCTTTTGAAACTCTAATGACTTCAAAACTTCAAAAGTGATTAATTAGTCATTATAGTCTCAAGTTGCATTCGTATAATTACAAATAAGGGATCATACACTAGAAATGAATTTATAGCCCTACTAATTGGTGAACAAATCGTATGACCTATTTGTTATAACTACCTAAAATATATCATGCCAATACAACACAGGTCATTGCATTGTATGATGCATGTTCTCCACACACCTTTACCAACTATCTTGGAATTTCAAAACTTTGTATTAGAAGATTACGATGATTATACAAGTTAAAAACCCTTAATACTAATATACAAATAGGTTGCTTAAAGATTATATATATATATTTATATATATATATATATATATCTAATAAGTGGATTATTAGTGTATAATGAAGTTTTTTCATAACATGCATCACTCTTAGGTTTTTAGATACATCATATGAGTATGATAGTAGGATCACATAAATACAAGTGTTTCCTTAAATGATTGAATTGAGAGTTGTAGGAGATTTATTTTGTCCTAGTATAATATTAACATTATATTTATATGAAGTTATGCTAGTTAATTTTTGCTACATAATACATGATGATCAAATTCAAGATCTTTTTTATAAAAGTGTGTGAGTTATTGACTATTTTAGTTCCAATGACCCCCTTCTTAGAATTGTCTACAAGTGTAACCTCGCCATAATCATACTCTTTCAAGTGGATGGATAAAGAAGAGTCTCCAATCATATTTCTTGAACATTCATTATCAAGGTAACGTATTGTCTCCCTAGTCCTAAAAGGAAATCATGCCCACAATATTCAATCACTTGTTAGTTTTGGGGACCCACATAATTTTGGATCCACACGTCTTAACATCAATAATATTTAAATTATATTTTCTTAACCAAATAAATCTTAAAAGCTTGGAGTGAACATTATTCTTAATTTTACATTGAGATGTAATATTAAACTTTATATTTCTAACATGTGAATCAAGATGTTAAATGATGTCATGGGATCCTTGAAATGACATGTAACATTGTGCATGAATTTCTTTTTAAATTCATTCAATTCATATGTTAACATAATGTTTTGAATTATTACACCATCAAACTCATCTCTAATTGTTTTTACTTTAAGTTGATAATCAAAATTCTTGTCATTCAAATGTTCACATGAATCTAAATAATTTTCATCCCCTTCTTTTAATTTACTATAATTAGCATTGAATTTTTTATATTTAAAACAAACATTAGTATATTTTTCTTCATAATGTTATTAGAGTAAGAAGAGGAAGAGAAAGAGAGTACCTCATCTCCATCAAAAAAGTAGTCATAGCATCACCATCACCTATCATAAGAAAAATAAGGCTTTCTTTCTTCTCTTCTTCATTAGAGGAGGATTCATTTGAATCGCTCTAAGTAATCTTCATATTGTTCTTGTTTTTCATGAAATTTTCAACTCTCTCTCTCTCTACACAAAGAGCAACCAATATGAATGTGTCCTAGCAATTTGCATTCATGGTACACTAGTTCATCATGTTGTGGCATCTTCCCTTTCTATTTTCTATCTTTAGTGAGTCTCCTATTTGTAGCATGTTTTTAAAATAAAACACTATAGAGATTAAAGGTACCTTATTCATGAAGATGGAATCTAATTCAAAAGTTGAGTTTGCCACCAAAGCTAACGACTCTTCCTTTTTTTCTTATCTTTTTAGCTGATAATTCTTTTCATTTCTTCTTACAAGCCCATTTCATTTGTAAGGAACTCTCCAATGAGTTCAACTAGGGACAATGTAGAAACATCTTTTGCAACTTTAATAGCTATGGCCAAAGGATCATACTCCTTTAGAAGCACTCTCAATACTTTTGTACTTGTTTTGCATTAGAGAATTCATTACCAAGGTTTGAAATGCCCTTAATAATGTTAGTAAATCTTGTAAACATAGATTTAATAAACCAAGAACTCATATGAAATAGATCATAATCATGTATCAACACACTAATTTTGCTCTACTCTACCTATGAAGTACCCTCATTAATAAACTCTAATGTTTTTAGATTTCATTAGCTATTTTAAGTCCTATGACCTTGTTATATTAAAATTAGAGAGTCTCCAATGTAGAATGTTGGCAACCTTATAGTTCAACTAAACCATGTGCTTTTCAAGGGTAAGTTCACTAATTAGGTTTTTTACACATTCACCATCTACAAGTTTTGTAAGAAATGTATATTGATGTTCCACTATATTTTAAATATTTAATCTATTGATTTTAGAAAGATATGCATTTAATTCTTACTCTTAAACAATGGTAGACTATGTGAAAAAGTCCCCTCTCCTAGTGTGGCAAAGTCCACAATAAAGCTTTGATTCATAAAGATCTTCTCTTAGGAAATTTTTCCTCTAATTAAACCTTATTCTAATACTAATTGTTGAGGTGTGATGCCCATAAGAGAGGGTTGTAGTCTTTTAAAAACTTAAATAGCAATAAATACTAGTATTATAACACTTTGGTTCATAATTGATAAATAACCTTAGCAAATAATGGATTAAATTTTCAAAACTCTTTTTGTAAATAGTAATCTAAAAATATCAAATTAAAGAAAGAAAATAAATCTAGGATTTTTAGATGCTTAAACCTAATTAGTGTCAACACTAAGCCTTAGTCCAATGACTAGATTTCTACAAAACAATCATTCCCTTTGCTATAGCTAATAAGGGTAAACCTTACAACAAGTGATCAATAAGAAAAAAATATATGGTGCTTAGAGGATCCACACTGCAAAATCAAAAGAGTTATTACAATTGGTTTAAGAATATTTTCAACACTTGCATGAAATAAACAACACAATCCCTACACCTTTCACTTGAAAAAATGGCATGACACACTTTCTAAATGAGATGGAGAGATGTTACCAAATAAAATTGGCTAAATAAAACAAAAAATAATGATCAACGTTTAGTTATGCTAAAAACATAGTAAGTTGAATGAAGTTTCATTGAATGTGCATTATTCGACCATTAATATTCTTTTCTTCCTCTTAGAGGTTCCAAGTAAGTCATTAGCCTTTATATTAAAGAGTAGAATATTCTATTTCTATTCCTAATCCTATTAAGCACACTTTTAGAAGCTCAAATGGCTACAAAATTATATTTTTGAAGGGATTAATAAGCCATCATAAGTCTTGAGTTAGATTCATATACTTATGAATAAGGATCATTCACTTAATCTGTGTCATAGTTATCTAAAATATGCTATACCAATGACACAAGTTATCATCTATATAATGCATGTTCTCCACGACATCTTAGAAATTGCCATAGGCTTTCAAAACTTCATATTGGATAATTATGAGGATCAAACATGTATGAGAACCTTAAGACTAGCATGCGAATAAGCTATTTAAATATCATACATGTCCAACCAGTGGATTATCAATGTACGATAATGTTTTTCACAAAATGCATTGATTTTTGTTTTTAGAAATTTTGTATGAATATGATATTAGGATCATATATAAACAAAAAAGTTTTCATAGAACATTAACTTAGAGAGTTATAGGAGATTTACTTCATGCATGTATGATATTGACATCATATTTGTATGAAGTATATCAGTTAATTTATACCACATACCAAATGGTATTGTACTTATATGATACTAGATCGTATTCATATGAAACCATTTTAACATGGTTTTTACTAAATTTATTTAAATGTTCCATGCATAGATTTGTTTACACAAGTAAAACACAATTATTTGCATTGTATGAGGAATACATAAGTTGAATACACAAAATATGACATAGCCTCATATATGATTGATCAAAAGCATTATCATGTATGACAAAATAATACTTGATATGCCTAAGTGAAAATAGAGATCATACTAGTACCATTAGACCATCAAATATATACTACATGTAATAATAATTGAACCTAACATGAGGCATAGAGCTAGAAAGTAGACCATACTAATACAATGAAGAACATCATTGAATATAATCACAATACAGATTTTAAACTAATCCTTGTGTCAAGTGTATTTCAAATTACACTTATTCTAAGTTAATCCTATGACTAATTTAACTTGTTAGATCATAAAATTTTATTGTTAGCCATTTTTTTTTTATTTTACCACATGACCAACAATAGTTACTAAGGAATAATGCATGAGATGAGATATATACAAACCTATGTATCATAGAGTAATGAGTGAAAGATTTAATAATCTAACCAAGTTATAAAAGATAATCTCTGAATGAGTAGCCACTTGATTAAGAGCCAAGTCCTTTGGCTCCATCATTTAAATGTCAAGCCACTCACTTAAGCAATGCCACTATCAATCCTTGACTTGTGACATTGCATATGATGTTTTGCATGCCATCCCAGTATAGTACATTGATATCCTTACATAGTGTATGTCAAGTTAACTTATGATATATTGAGGCCTACTATATAATACGTTAGCTCTAACTATAATATTATTAACAAAAAAGTGATCATTTGGTAATGGATTTTGTATAATTTTTTATATGTAAGAAATCAAGGGAAAAAGAAAAATGGAAAACGATCAATTTCCAAGAAATTAGATAAGTAAATTAAATTAACTATAAATTTATACCTATTACAACACAATAATCTAAGCTATTATTAAGGAATTATTCTATTATGCATGACTTCTAATATTTATATATAATAAACAATTGATATAATCTTACATTTGTTTTAAGAATAAGCTATATGCATGCATTGGTGTATTTTATTTTTAATATGAATATTAGATCATAAGAAAAAAGAAAGATAGTAAAGAATAAAAAGAAAATGAGAAAAAAGGAAAAGAAAGAAAGAAATGATATGATTAGTCTATGTGAGCCTTATGTGCATATATTGTATGGTTACATTATGATATTACTTGATAAGATAATATGATATAATATTAAAAAAATAATGATTATGTGTTTTTCCTAAGATTTTATCATGTTGTTGTCATATAATTAGACACTAACACCCTATGTAGAGCTTGATTAGCTTAGGTTATAAACTATGCTACAAGATGGCATCTAAGATCACAATCTTAATTACTTTAAGTTTTTTTGTGCAAGACTTGATGAATTAAGCTCTATTATCTCTAATACTTTATGCAATGCTTAATGAAGAAAGATTATATGATTGAGATTATTGGCTAGCCATGATATGCCTATGGGATAAGTTCAAAATATGAGATAATGAGATGTTAGATAGATATAAGATAATATCTGATATTATGGAGTAAGATAATAGTTATTTAGGAAAAGTTATTCATTTATATTACAAAATATGATAAACATGATAAACATGATAAACAATAAAAACACTAATTAAATAATATTAATGAAAAAAGTATAGTATTTGGAAAAGTATGAAATGTTCATATGTAAACCCATGGAAATCTTTGGCCACCTTCTATTTCGTGAGTAGGATGAGGTTTGATATAAGAAATGCCATATTTCATTTGATGGCAAATATAATAGCAATGTGGAGGCAAATATTTAAAAGGAAATTGAATCTTAGAATTAAGCATATCATCTCTCTAATCATATGACACAAGTTTGACATTGATGCAAATGTACATGATTACATTCATGCTTCTTTGCCAAGGTCATGAAACGAATAAGGGCATTTAAACAAAACAAAGAACATATGAGTGAAGAAACTAATAAAGCTAATGTGGATGCTTACCATGCTAATTATAGAAAAATAGAAACACAACCACCTTATATTAGGAAATCATCATAAATAATAGGTTATTGCAAGTAGTCCAATGATGTTCATCCCATGTTCTCTACTAGAACCATATCTATAAAAGATCTAGCTACTCACTTATCTTCTCTTGGACTAGAGTGAATGACAATTTTCCAAGGATACAATCTCAAATATTTAACTATGAGAAATGATTTCAAAATTTAATTTTATCATTATCTTTCACTAAAAATTTTATTAATGTTATTTGTTTGCTTGAATTCTCTAATTTATCTAGTTATCTTATGTATTATTGTGTTATTAGGTAGAAAAGACTAATAGAGTATGATAAATTAGGCCAAAAATGGCCCATGCAACTACAATTGTCATTGTCAACAAGTGTCCACATAATGATATATTGTCATTAACTTAGGGATATGGCTTAATAAGGAAGGACTAAAGTTGACTTAAAATTCAAATCATCATTGCTACAATAATCTTAAAAGGTATTAGTTAGGACCATTATAATTGACCAAATAGTTCACAGATGATGACAATGAAGCTAATCCAACTTAAAAGAGTCAAAGCAAAAACATTTAAAGTGTATTCTAGATTTCATTTGGAATGACGATCTCTAATGGTATGATATGCTCTTATATAATATGGATGCTTATGTTTTGCTTACTAGCAAAATACAGTATGTGTGTCACATTTAGTAGTAATTCTTCTTAAAAATGATGATTCTTAAGAGAAGTATTGACCCTATGATCCAACTAAAGATGTTTTTGATCTCTTGATAAGCTAATGTGCAGGATTCTTCTAAAACCATTGTTGTAAAGGCCTTAGATCACTTGCACTATTGTACAAGAGCCTAGTCAAAAAATGCAATTGGATCTCGAAAATATCTTATTACCTTTGAAAGTAATCTCATCAAATATTTGCACATGTCAGCCATTTTGTGAAGGAGATACAAGACCAAGATTGATGTTATAAAAAATGCATATACATATGATTTTGAGCAAATCTAACTCACATCTTTAAAGCCCTATGTGCTAACTAGGTTTCCCTATCCATGTCTCCTGGTTGGAGCACAAATGTGTGTTCTCCATTAATCATATTAATCTCTTAACTCACTATTTTCAGATAAGAACAATATTTATTCAGGACAATTTGGAAAAAAAAAAATAGAAGCCATAATTACGTGGTTACGGAGTCATGAAAAATAAGCTATCACTAATATTGTCATAAAATTAAAAAAAATTAGCAGTTTAACCGTTTCTAAGCATCAAGCTCCGGCGTGCCCACCGCCGAGACCAAATTGTTCTGACGTGATTGTTCATAATTGCTTTTTGTTATAGCTGGCAGTACGCCGATGGTCCTACCACAGAGCGATCTCGTTAACTGACTAAAACATTTTAAAAAGTTCACCACTAAAACCTACATTGCCAAAATATAATTTTTATCAAAATTTCATTTCCTCTCAAATAAAAGTTATTTTTAAAAAAACTTTTAAGTATTCTAAACTCACAAGATAGCAACAAAGTAATCAAAAGCAGCAGCAAAATTTAAATAAAAAAAAGCATCAATAGGTTTGAGGTTAAGATACGAGGCAGGTTTCAGAAAATTTTTCCCATTCAGGCAACGACGTATGCGTAACTCGCACCAAAAACGTTTTAGATAACCGACGCTGTGCTACAATAGCGCAAAATTGCAACCACAAAATGCTGTACATATTTGTTTTTTAATATGGTATGTTTTAACAGGTACAACATTAAACAAGAACTAGGATTGAACTCTTTCGGCAAATTACTATAGCATACTCCATAAGCTTCGAAACTCGAGGAAACTCCTAAAGGAAATGTTTCTGTATAAGTATCTTGAGTTTCTCCAGCTTTTGAACGAGTTTTGGGCTCATTAGATCTCTTGCCTCCCTAATAAGAGTGCCTTCTTTACTGAAATGATATGCATCTACAACAGTCCGGATCATTGTGTACAACCTTTCTGGCGTCCTACCAAAAAACTTTGAAGGGGTAAATAACAATGGAATATATTAACTAGAATTGAATTAAAGGGGTAAAAACATAGCATGATGTCTACAAATTAAAACAATAAATAAACAGTTTTATTACAACATACGAGTATAAGCAGTCGACATCCTCTCCTTCCAATTCAACGCCAGGGGTAAATGCGTCATTTAGAGCAGCGAGTTGCTCTTCTGTGCTTTCAATCTTCAGAAGAAACTTTATTATCCTGATGTCCTTTGGTACAAGTCTCTGTAAATTTCCGATTGCAGTGTTGTACAAATGAAACAACATATCCTTAGCCTGTACAGATATTTTACAAAAATAGGAATTAATTTGTCTGGGATATTTAAAATGTCAATTATAAGTCTAGCAAAAGAAACACAATAATAAGTTTTTACAGACTTGTTGCTATTTAAAGATAAAATTAAACCAGACTACAATTGTAGCATCTAAAACCAATATTTGTAGCTCAATGAATGAACTTAGCATTGAGTTATTAACATTAAAACCATGGTGCAAGCAAACGCTACCTATTATGCAGAAATTAAATTCCCGTTAGACAATACTCTTTTTCTGCTTTAGGATCTAACCTCATCCCTCACCAAATTGGATTCTTTCGCATTTGACCAAGCTTTAGTTAGCATCAACATAAACGTAGAGTCAAGTTGCTTCTTCTGAGCCAAATCATCTATTTTTCTGCAGGCAGCATCAAGTGAAGGAGAATTCAAGATATCTTGGAATTTTAATTCAGCAGCTGCAACGGCCTGCATGCTTTCTGCTGCAGTGTCAAATGCTTTTAAAGCAGCAAGGCAATCATTTGCCAGCTTTGTATGAGCTGTTATAACAAGAAAGCTTAAAATGAATAAAATCCTTCAAATTCAAAGGAAACATATTCTATCAACAAAATCATTAAAGACAGATTTGTAGAGTGCTTATATCATCTGCAATAACCTATCATGGAATTGGCATCAAAATATTCTGTAAGATTAATGTTAATTATATTTTCAAATAATGAAAAGCAAATGAAAAAAAAAAAAAAAACAAGAACCTTTGCATTTAACAATATGCTTTACCATATGATTTGACACTATTAAATCCCATCCTATACATGTAGGTAGACATTGTTTGACAGAACTTTTGTGTATTTTTCATACATTTTCTTTCTACATTGCGATATACTATACCTATCCAAGTTATCTTTCTTGGAAGAAGAAAAAGCATTCCCAACCAAATTCCACTCCCTTTTGCTGCATCATCATTTCAAAATTTTCTCCCATCAAGATTGATACAGGTTCTTAGGGCTCTTTTAAAGCTGATCTTATTGGACAATCTTATTCTTAAGATTGGGTCATCTAATGAGAATCATACGGTCTAATGGAAGGTGCTTTTGAGGACCTAGATTTAAAAGCCATTGAACGATTCAAAGGGTGTTAACTGAATGGTCTAACATGAGAATTTTATGGTATTGAGTTAATTGAACATCTAATACTTTTCTTGAAAGCATAAACAAAAAATGACAGCAAAATCTTTTTGGTAAAGGAAAGTCAAAAGATCTAATGACAGTGAAGGTTTCTGAAACACTCTATTCACTATAAGAACATGTGGGAACCTAGATTTCATATGTAATTTTTATAACACATACAATTTTGAAATCGTGAATTTCAAGAGAAAGGAGGAGCTTCTACTATATAACCAAGTATTCATGCTCTATAATCTTAAATGCCTTAATCAATGGCTTTGATTTTGTAGTTGTAAACTTCATGCAAGAACACATATAGATGCTCAAGATCATCATAACAAACACAACTCAATTCAAACTTGGAATTGATCTCGAAGTAAACTCAATATGGATGGAGTAGTTAGCATAACATAAAAATTGTTAAGGTCGATAACATTATTGCCTAGGCATTATCACAAGATCCCCTAGGTATGATCACTAATCCACCAATCGACATTGTTCTATTGAGCGGATTGGTCATTTAGGTTGGGTCTCCATGCTGACCACCACCTTCATATTTTGTTTTTATGTTCTCTTTATGTAAGACAAATTATTCAGTTTATATTCTTGTAGTTTAGTTTGATCTCATATAGAAAAATTCTTGTAAGTCTTTCACACATAAGAATGAACTCTATATATAGAGACTAAACAGGCGATCACAATTGTGCTATGTTGAATATTTTGACCTTAAATTTTCTCCAAGCATGCACAGATTCCACGTATTGAGCGAAAAAATCCGTTCAATATAACTCCAAAAATGCCCAAGAAAAGGCGGGCATCATGTTTAAAGGAAGAGATCCCTACCCAAGATATTTCAGCACATCTAATAACTTTTTTAAACATATTCCCTTCTAATTCTAGATTTTGTTCTTTTTTGTCTTTAATTTCAAACTTGGGTAACTTAGAGTTCTCTTTATTTTTTTTGAAGTTATCTTTTCTTACCCTCTATCACGCCATAACCCATTCCCATTACCCTAAACAACTTTTAATTCTTTCCCTCCATCTTAAAATTTTTCTTTTATAAGAGGAGCTTCTCTCTCTTAAGTACTAATCCAAAGTTACTGATTTTCACGTGGATGTTGTTTGAATTTAATATTCACTCGACTCAACTAGTATGAACTGCATCTATAAGGATTCCACTTGATATGTATATATCATTTATGATTTGATTAAGCCACCATCCATGTTAGATTTGTACCTTTTTTTTAAGAATTTGTGCAATTCCTATTTCTAATAGATTTTTTAACCCACCAACAATGCAACTTACTCATATTTTAAAAATTTAAAATTTCTTTGTGTCCTTGTAGATTTGATTTGTAAACTTGATATAAATGAATGCTATATTTTTAAGCTTAGTCTTAAAACCTATTGCACATATAATATTTAATTAACTTATATGAAATTATCTAACATCAATTTTAATATCAAAACATAGTCTAAGATTCAATTTGATTTGATTAAATATTGTTTTGTAAGTTTTAGTAATTTAAGTCTTGAGTTTGTCAAAATTTAATTGTTCATCTATTTGAGTGTATGATCTCTATGAATAGCCACTTCCTAGTATTTTTTGTAGCCAAAATTCCAACATTAACTTGACAATTTTAGGAGATAAAAGCTTCTAAGCCTAAGTAACGAGTTAGTTGGCATAAAAATCATACATATTTTATTATTGCAATTTTATTATAGTGATTGTTTACATTACTTACTTTTATTGATAACACTTCTTTTACTAACAATTTTTTTACAACACCTTTATTTTCTTACAATTTTAATTGTTATAATTTATTTACTTTATTACTTACCTCTTCTTAATTTGTATTTTTTTCTTTACTTATTGCATTTATTTCGCTATTTCATTT
The DNA here is from genome assembly GCA_023846275.1 of Vanilla planifolia. Classification (NCBI taxonomy): domain Eukaryota; kingdom Viridiplantae; phylum Streptophyta; class Magnoliopsida; order Asparagales; family Orchidaceae; genus Vanilla; species Vanilla planifolia. The sequence goes on along the minus strand of CM043869.1, from coordinate 28,251,426 downwards.
CCTTGCACTTGATTTTGTTGACATTAAGAAAGACAATTTTTTGTAATTTGAAGACCAAAAAAGATTTCTAAATTTTATTTCAAAAACAAAAATAAAAATTTTTGCTAAAAATTTTTGGGAATATTAAAGATAAAGTTAATATTTCCAAATATAAATATATTATATATTAAATATCTCTTTTTCCTGTTCATTTTAAAGACATTTACGTGAGATCATTTAGACTTTCTCGAGCTTCTTGCTCAAGTGGTTTATAAGTTGTTTCTATGATATAGTGTTTTTAATAGCATATTCTTTTCGAGTATGACCAAGACTCCACGCTACATTATTATTAATACAAGTCACTAGTATTCGATCCATTCAAGAACTTTTGGACATCATCTTTAAGCCATGCATTTAGGCTATTCTAATCAAATAAATACCATCCAAAGCATGATTAAGAGTATACATCACAATATGTAAGATTTTAAGACATCTCATCACAAGTTATGAAAGATAATTATTGAAATAAATATTGGTCTCACTTGTTTGAAGGGATTAAATATTAGTATTAAGAGGGATGAGTCTAATTTCACCTCACCTTTTGAAGTTGATGAATACCAACAAAGACACAATCCTCAAATACATGCAAAACCTCATTGATGAGTACACGAACACTATAAGAATGATGGCCACTATATCACAACAGTAAACTATAAACACCATCATTTGATTAAAACTTAGATTTCAAAGCATTCATGGATTGGAAAAAGAGGATAGAACACAATTTTGATAAAGTATCATTTGAGAAAGCACTGCAAATACCAATGTATCACGACCAAACTCACTTCTCAAGCACGATAGTTTGTACACAACTTAGAATAACAATATTATGCTATAAGAACACCACTATACATTGAATCAATGGCAATGCCTCACATAAGGATCTAGACTGATGGATGAGTACATGTCTTGCTTTGAGAAGTATTTGTTTCACTGCCAGTATTCAAACCTAATCTTATTTTATCATGTTTTAAAACTAACTTAAGAGAATATATCCAAACTAAATTATACTTTATGAATGTTTCTATATTTAATGAAGCCCCATAGAGTTTTCTGAGAGATCGAACAATTTCGCTTAATTATATTTAGGAGGTTTCATTCTTTATCACTACCAACTGATCTAACACCAAACCCATTAACAATTACTCACTAAGTTAGCTACCCAACCTCCATTTCTAGGGCCACTCCCTTACAAGCTTTACTCTCAACACCTAAAAAAAATGACCTTCCAATACAAGGCATTATAAGTTGCATCATCTAGTGTTTTAAGTGTCATGTTGTGGTCCACTGACCCTCGAGTCATATTTGTTGAAAGTAGATGAAGAAGAAGAATGCACATTTGAAGAAGAATTCTTCCAAAAGAGGATGTAGAATGTGAGATTTATGAAGAAACACTTGTTTATCTTGGCACGTCACTAACTTTAATGTGTTGTTTGATGATGTCAATTAAGTCACATAATCCCAAGCCCACTGCCAAACATGTGTTAACACAAAACAAGGTTAACAAATTATTTAATGCATTTCAAAGCGTTAACCTCACTAACCCTAACCAGGCTAAGCTGTGTTATCTACATGCATCATTGACCTCCCTATTCCTCTCCCACAAAGATTTCTCCTTCGAGCGATGTTGAGCTCCATTGTTGTCATTTGTCTCCCATTTCTTGTTCATCCCTTCACAAGACATCATCGCGAATCGTAGCATATCCACATTCCCCCAACGACCACATTACGATGACTAATTTTGTCAAGCTCCATTCCCTAATGGAAACCCACCATTAGACCCTTCACCTAAGAACAAGTGCTCTTCAAGCCAACTCTAGATCCAATTGATAGATCATAATTCCAATCTTTGAGCCCTAGCCAAGAGATTGATACCTTTGATCATTAATAGAAGCAAGGTCAGCCTCCTTCCAGTTGCAACTCAATAAGATCATTACTGTAGCTATCCTCCATTTGTGGTATATTATGTTGTTCATTAAGTTCTTTTTCAAATATTAAAACAGCATTCATGTGTGGGATATACTTTCTTTTGTCTTAAAATATAAATCGGGTACTGAAATTTGAGTTGCAAATGTACCAAGTAGTGAAGCCTTTTTACTCTCATTAGTCTCAATTTCCATCCTTAGTTTTGATCGTCTCATTAAATTTTATATTGATTATCATGAATTTAGTAAAATCTACCAATACACTATTAATAAACTCACAAAAAAGCTTCGAAAATTATAATATTCAAAACAAGTTTCTCTTTTATAGAGATTGTTTATATGTAATATATAAATCACTTTACATCTTTCTCATTTGGGAAATCCATACAAGAGGTTTGTTTGACCACTTCGGTTGAGACAACTATTTTCTATAGAAAATAGATTCCTTTAGCATAGCTTAAAAAGATAAGATACCAAAATTATCATAATTGTCACATTTATGATGTTGAATAATCTAAACACAATCTTCAAAGTTTATACACTCCACTTCATGTTCCCAACAAACCTTAAAAAGAAAATTCCATATTTGCAATAGCCGATGACTCTTCAAAATGACTGATTTTATTTCTAACACCAAGGCATCAGATGCTATACACATTGCATGATTATTCATGGAAGATATTGTTATGATTCATGATTTACCTAAGTTCATCTTTTCTAATTGCGATGTGCTCTTTGCAACTTATTTTTGAAAAACTTCATAGCTTTTACTTGAACAAAATTGAAATTTTTTTCTACATATCACCCCCAAACTAATGAAAAAGCTGAAGTGGTCAATCAAAAGCTTGGACAATCTCCTATGTAAGAGATCATGTGAAAAATTGGGATTTACAATTGCTTCATGCTGAATTTGCTTATCATAATTATACTAAAAGTACAATTAACATGAGTCAATTGAGGTTTGATCAGAATTTCTTTGTCATAATCCTTTGGATTTGGTTCCCTTTTAGTCAGATATTTAGTTTATGAATAAGTCAAAATCTTTTACACACAATATATTATCTTTACATAAGCATATTGCAAAACAAATTAATACTAACAATGAACTTTATAAAAGATTGGTTAATTCTCATAAATATCAATCAAAATTCACTGAATATGAACATGTCATAATCAATGTAAGGTATGAATGATTCTCTCTGAGTCCCACTTAGAATTTACACAATAAGAGAGCTAGTTCATTTAAAATATTAAAAAGGCTAAAGCTAAATGTGTATGTTTTGGACCTATTAAGAAGACCATTGAATTTATATTTAATATTATGGATCTTATACTACACAATGAGCCACTTACGATTCCTAATGATCCTTCTGAGTTTTTCACCACCTTTGTTGAGTCAGTCAATCCCTTTTAATTTCACAAGTCCCATTAGTTGAGATGAGGAAGTGATTGAGTTAATTATTGATGATTAGACCATGGTCACTCGAAATCAGGCATACCTGATATATTTAGTATGATACTGAGACAAGCCGGACTCCGAAGACACGTAGATCACAAAAGATGAAGTTTAAAGCCTTAATCTAGATTTGTTGGAGTGATAGCACAGTCGTAATCCACTCTCATTGAGTCCCACCAACCTCAAGAGATTTGGTGTACGAGCACCTAAAGATAATAGCGATTGTCATGCCAAACGCAACCTAGCTCAATCTAGGAAACACTCTCATGTAGACTCCATTTGGATGGAGTAGTCAACACGATATTCGAATTGCTAAGGTCGACAACATTATTGCCTATACAATATCATATGATACTTCTAACTACAATCACTAGTTGTTGGCAGGCATTATTCTTTTGGATTACCCCGTATAAGCGAGTTGGTCATTTTGGTTGTTTCCAAGTTAACTGCCACCATCACATTCTATTCTTATAATTTTTTAAGTAGAACATATTGATCAGTTTTATATTTTTTATGTCTCAATCTATCTCATATAAAAAAACTATTAACTTATTAGAGAACTCAATATAAAGGGGAGCTTTATTTTATGCTTGTATTTATATCTTTTTTTGCCCTATATCACTTTTAACTTTTTCACACAAAAAAATGAACTTCATAAATGAGAACAAAGAGGGTGGCCATAATTGTGCTATGTTAAATATTTTATCCTTAACCTTTTTGCTAATGTGCATGAATTACATCTGCTCAATGTGATTCGATGATGTCTAGAGAAGGATGGGCGTGAGACTAAAAAACGAAAATCATTACCCAAGCTATTTGAATTACATTTAATAACTTTTCAAAACTTATTCCGTTTTCATTCTAGATTTCTTTTTTTGTCTTTAATTTTAACCTTAGGTAATTTAAGAGTTTTCATAATTTTTTCTTTCTTTTTTTTCTTTTGTATTATTGATTTATATTCACACTCCACAACCTCATAACTCATTCCCATAATACAAATACTATCACTATCCTAAATAACTTTCAATCCATTCCTTCTTCTTGGTGTTTCCACTCTACGAAAATGATCGATTTTTCTCTCCTGTGTACAAGTACAAGGTTGCCGATTTTCACATGGATATAATTTGAATTTGATATCGACTTAATTCCATTTGTATGAACCACATTTCAACAGATTCCACTTTATATATGTGAATCATTTGTGGTTGGTTTGAGCCACCATCCACATTAGATTTGATCTGTTCTTCTAAACGTGTGTGTGATTTTTAGTTTTGGTAAGCTCCTTTAACATATCGGTGATCTGATCATTCGTATTTTAAATGGTTTGGCTTTCTTTGTGCTCTTGCACATTTAATTTATGAATTTGATGTGGATAATGTTCTCTCTTTGTGATTAGCATCAAAACTTACTGCATGCATAAGATTCAATTAACTTGCATGATTCATATCAAATGTTGTTATAAGAGCATTGTTTTTTATTATTTTTTTATAATTTCTTAGTTTTTCTCTTATTTCTAGATTAGATTTCTCTGAATCAAATTTAGTGTTAAAGTTGTATCAAGTCTTTCGGGCTAGAGATTTTAACCTCATGTGAAGTTTAATAAAAGAACATCTCTTGATCTACCATGTAAGGATCTATGTTCACATAAACTTGCAAAATATTTAGTGGGATAAGCTAAATCCTATGTCATCAAGAGTGGAAACATGCAATATTGCCAATTAAAATGCTAATATGTTTTAAAGGAATGCATATCCATATCAGATACAAATTCGATATCGATACTCAATATTTGATTGTTAAGTATCTGATATGTATGTGATGTAACCATTTAAAAAAGATGAATAAATTGATATTTACCTAATACTTATTTGGTATTGCTAAAATATACCTTCATATAAAGTATGATGTATTATAGCATAATTTTAAAGTTAAATACAATCATTTATAGATACAAAAAAATGAAAATAAAAAATCAACTTTTTCAACATTTTGCATGAGACTCTTAGTAAAGATAAATGAAAAGTGAAAAAATATTTCTTGAATTAAAGATGATTAACAAAATTATTATATTTTACATTGTAACACTTATATTAAGATAGTTTTAAAATTTACATAGATGTAATGATAAGAACTTGATATTATAGATTTTCATTATTGCATATACAAGTAACTAGATTATAATTTAAACTAAAATTTATGTTTCTTATTTATAAAAAACAAGACACTTCTTTTGGACATGATAATACATTTTTGGTCTATCTCAATTTAATTTTTTTTATCATATTTAATTGTTGCATCCTAATTTATCTATACTCTTTTTTCAACATTTATCATATCCCTATTATCATCTCCATACTTTCTCATTATACCAATGTTAATGATCGACAACCACCTAAAAATCTCCATGTTCACCTTCCAATCATTTCATTATAATCACTTCAATTCTAATTTTGCATATTGAAAATTTTTCAAAATTAATAAAAGAATTCTTAAACTATACAATTCAAACTCCCCTTTCATGGGATCTCAAAATTTTCATTCCACACATTCTTTAACAAAGCTTTCCTTTGCTCCTCCAAGGGTCTTAGACCAAAATTTGAACTCCAAATAACTCATGCATGTTGTAGTGTCCAATAAATTTGACTATTCAAGAGCCAACCTTCTCTTGATGTCAATTTCTTTACATGATTTAAATAAACATTTTCCAAGCTCACATTCTAAAAGTTAGCCTAATCAATTTGAGCCTTCAACAAGTTTACAACCACTAGGAGTGTTGCATCACATCACAACTTCATCATTTGATATGTGGTCAAGAACAATAATGAACCTGTAAAAACCCCAAAATTTTGGCTCCATTCATTGTTTCCCCAACTCAACCAAACAGTCAAGGAACAAGCCATGCAAAGTTGAATTTGTGCTTATTTGATCTCCAGTTGGATCCAAGGCAAAAACACTCGCTTCTTTCCCTTATTTTGCATAGTTATGATAAGTTTCTTGTACCTCTCCTACGGTACAAATGGAAGCATCATTTCACTTAGTTGAGTCAAAAAAAATATATTATCTCATCAAAGAGATGCTTTAGCAACATGATAATACTCAAAACTTTCTTTCTCCATTTCCTCTAACCTGATTGGTAGATCATTAACATTCTTCACTTGCATTCCTAATGGAATCTTTCTAATGTTGTTCGATTCTTGAGCACTTAGATCCTCCCGCAATGGCAGATTTATTGCATCTCCCTTCCCCATCCATGCATGTGCACCTCATCAAATTGTACCAAAAGCATGTTGGAGTGTGATTCTCAATCCTCGACTCTACTTTCCTAATTAAGATTAATCCTAAAAGGATTCCAAATTCCCATAAAAATTGTTATCATTGTTTATTTAAGTAAATGGAGCTTGATTCAACAAGGCCTCCCTTTGGAGTATGCTTGCCAATCTCCAACTCTTTTCTCATCCAATTTGAACCCAAACAACAATTCCAAATTCCCATAGATATTTATATCACTGCTTAGTAAATGGTGTAAGATTTAGCATGGCTAATCTTTCTTCCACCTTGACGTATTTCCTGCTAAGAACTTCATCAATATCATTGCCTCTTCCACTTGTCATGAAAAGGGGAGGTTAGCTGCAACTTTTGTTCTTTTTTTCACATGTTTTTGGAGGTAAAGCTTCTATTAATGATTCATCATAGCCAAACCCATTCTCAAATACTCTAGATTCTGGTTGACAAATTCATTTTCTCTAATTCTCTCAATAGATAAAACTATAATATGATTATGTCTTATATATAGGGATTAATTGTTTCTATTAAAATACCTACTCTCTAAACCTACATAAATGATGCACATTGTAAGTCAGAGAACAATTATTTATTATGATCTAACACAATTAAGCCATATAATATTGATTAAGACATCACTAGACAAAACTTTAACTCATCATCAAACATGACCCAAGGTCATCACAGCCATCCACGTCAGAATTTTTCATTGGAAACCTACTTTGTATCATCTTTAGCATGTCCTCGAGTTATTTGTGACTTATAGATCATCAACAACCTTGTTAAGGAATCAAACACCATAGCTAAATATAATAGTCTATATCACCATAGTAGTACATTCGATCTAAATACTGACCCATCTAATTTTTTTCTCAAGGATCACACTAGCTAACAATTAGGGTGAATGATAACACAAAAAACCAAAAAAGTCAAAAGTAACAACCATCTAACATTAATTTAATGGACAACAAACATTATAGATATTGATGTGTATGCTAATCTCCATTGATTAGATCTATTTTTGTCATGAAGTGCACTCCATAAATACTAGATCAAAAACCTCATGGAAACTGACTAAATCTTCAGACCAAAAACATATCCTAAACTTCTTTACAACTGCAGTCTTTCCTTGCCTTACTTTAGCTTTTCCTTCTACTTCCACTCCTATATAACTTACGCATCAAGTTGTTTAACAAGGAAAGAATCTATCAAGAACTTAATGCAAGACTATAAGGGTCTTAGAGAGACATTAAGCCCTCATTTTATTTGGGTATAGGATAAGAAAAATTATTTTTCTTTGTCCCACTGATCACATTTTATGTTAAAATCCATGTTTACCCTAACCTCAATTTTTTCTTTGCAAATGTCATTACTAAGGGTAAGTGATATCTCAAGGTGGAGATTAAGGTAATTCTTAGACTAGTTTACCCCAACATCCCTAAACCCAAACAAAAAGGGAACTGAGTTTATTGTTTAGTCATCATAACACAATCCACAAAACCATTGCTAGATAACTGCTTCATCAATGATCTAGCTAATTCTAAACATTCTTGTGCCAACATAATCATTAGTTGTTTTTTCCAAATAGGAATCTAGAGCAAATACAACACTTGCAAGACAAAGATCAACATATCTCAGTTGGCACCCAAGGCAAGACATGATGTCTACAAATATTAATCAAAAAATTCAGCAAAGGTAAAACAACAATATAAGAAAAAGACTATATGCAAATCCCATTTTCATCTCATAGAGCCCATTGAAAGCTAAACAATCAGAATGCAACAACAAAATTGTAGCAAGCAGTTAGTAAAACCTATACATAATGAATATCATAATGTTTAATAGAGCTAGTGATGAAATTGTAGGTGATTAAAAAGTTTTAGACAATACATGTATGTAAGGGCAAGCTGCTAGCACTCCTATTACCACATTCAAACCAATTTTCCAATTAATGGACTCAAACCTAGATATAGACTGATTTTCCCCAACATAGATTACCTAATTAGTGAATCAAAGTAACCTGCTAGTAGCATGTCTAAGCACTTACATGATTCAATCTTCATGCAAATGCCAATTTCCTCATCATTGGATTAAATATTAGAGTAACTACTTTATGAGCTATAATATGAAGATAATGATCTAAACAATATCAACAAAAGAACGAAAGTGGTGCAATCAATACTCACCATTTTGCTCTGTTGGGTTATCGAAATAAGACTGAGCCACATTATGAAGATGAACAAAGAATTCATTAGTGAAATCTTTGCGGCGCTTTGTGACAATAGAGATAATGTCATCTGGTGCTCCTTTAATCAAATTAAGGAGCTCATTATGCCTCTGCACGTCATCATCAATCTGCAAAGGATGAACAAAATAAAACATGTAATAAAGCCACCCATTTAGCACTGAAAGACAACAACTGTACCAAAACTTCAGACTAATTTACAACCTCCTTCAGTTTCCTATGAAGCCTTAAAAGCTTTTGCTTCATTTCAGGATCACTTTCCGAATCCGCCCTCTTCTGACAGTGTATGAAAAAGTAGGGCCTTAAATTTTCCCAGTTTTTGCTGAAAGCTAACAGTCTTCTCCAATCAGTTGTGGTAGGTTTATCAACCATAAAGATTACAATTAATTTATCACATACTTTGACCATTTTATTGTCGATTTGATATTTTGAAACAGCATCATCATCATCTTGGAAAACTTCATGATCTTTCTCCAGTACAGTGGCGCCCTCAGATCCTAAGACATTTTTTAAAAAATCTTGCTGATAATCATCTGTTTCAACAGCAGAACCATTCATTGTCGAATGAGAAGAACATTTCGTCTGAAATGAACCAAAATGTAACCCACCTGACATACATATAAATCTGTATGAATCATATGAAACTTGAAAGCCAATCTTAATCATGATGGACAACATAAACATAATGCATATTAAAGGAATAAACTTAAAAGCTTTTCTTATCCGTTTAATAGCTGACAACTGATGATTCTTGATAATATCAAAATAACATAAAATGAATTTCATCTATTTGATTAGAACTAGAACCCTTAGCCCGATTCATTATAAGATTCCACCTTTTAAAAAACCGATCCAGACAGTCCTCCAAGTAGAAGCCAACAATCTTAACTTTTATTTGTCACCAAACTTAACAGAACAGGAAGAATTCGCTTACATTTTCTTAGGGAGCGGAACAGCGAAATCCGAATAGAGGAAACGTCGTTGCATCCGCGACAACTAAGGCTGCAGTGTACACGAAGCGGAGACACTGGCAAACTAACCGAGCTGCAAATCGAGAGGGGATGGGGACGGCAACAAATAGGCAAATGCCAAAGAACTGGACAACAGGAAGCAATCTCCATGGGAGGGAAAACGGTTACTGGTAAGGGTTGGGCCGCGGGGTTTTGAGTGTTGGTAGGTTCTGGTATGCTCTAGTCTCGACAATCTAAAGGCGTTCAATATAACTTGTTCTACAATTACAACTGGCATTTTTGTGTACACAAAACCCCAAAGACAGATTTTCGTATTATATATCTAATTATATGTATGTACGTGTGTGTATATATATCTATAATTTTTATTTTATAGAATAAACTCATTTCTGTTTTTTTAAGATATGGATACATTAGATGCACACTATTTCCAATTTTGTTTGTTAATTCTCTGTATTTTTTTCACATTTTGATCAATAATAAATTTAATTTATGTTTTTTAGGTTGTATAATTGTGATTTTGTGTTGTGATGTTTTGCCTAGTAAAAAAAGCTTGCAACTAAATGCTTCATAAAGACCTTTTTATGTAATAATTGCAAGCAATGTGTGATCATAATAATAATTTGAACTTTTGTTTTGTGATGTTTGCATATAAATATAAGTTGTAATTTATGAGAGAAATGTTTCTTTTTAATTTTTTTATTATGTTTTAGGTTTACATTTACTTTATTCATTGTGATATCATTCTTGTCGTTAGTAATTCATGTAGTGGAATAATCTTTTGGTCTATTGCATGGATAAAAAAGATCATTTTTCTTTTATTTTTATTATCAAATTGTATAGAATAAAGTGTTACTTGAGACCTAAGTATTACATAATAATTGAGTTAATTAAATTAAATAAATTATTGATTATTGAAAGACTTGTTAAAATATCTCCCTCTTAAAGTTTCTTTGTTTCTAGATTAATAAGAAATTACAACAAATAATGTAAAATTAATTATGAATAGTAATGTTTAGACATGAGATCGTATAGTACGAACATATATTTCATATTAGATGAATGACAATTGAGTAGAATAGGTGAAATAAACAAGACTAATAATATCATTGAACTAATATAATGAGTTTTCAACACCACATATTAGGTCAACAGTATTAGCATCCATCTATTAATTATATCGTTTATTATTTCTTTTTCTCAAAAAAAAGATACCTCCTATAAATGATGGTTATATCATCAATTGCATCCTACTATGTTTGCTCTTATAAAGGTTTGTTATGATTTTGTCTATATTATATTATAATAATATCTATATGTATGTTTAAGGTCATATAATATAAATTCAAAAATTATAATGAATGTATAAATTATAAATTTGCTTAGTAATGATGATAATTGATTTTTTTAAATAAGATAATAGATTATTATTATTATTATTATTATTATAAATAATAGATAGAAGTATATAAATAATTGTAATCTTTTTTAAAAAATAAACTAATCTTCCTTTAATAAACTTCATATTAAATTCTATTTTCTTTTATATTCATCATAAAATTTTCTTTTATTTTAGATTGGTTTTAGAACAAGAATTTAATCAATTTTAACATTTTAGACCTTACTTTAAAACATATTCCAGAGCAAAATATGTTATAATGATAACTCATTTACCTATATCTCTAACCCACATTCATTTAGGCCAAACACCACTTTAAGTAATTTAAATTCATACATTTTCTTTTATAATCAAAATTATTACTCTTATATATATATATATATATATATATATATATATATATATATATATATATATATATATATATATATATATATATATATATATTCTATTTTTTCTTCTTTTCTATTTTCACTTAAAGAATAACTAAATTTTTAAATAATATTTTTTCTTTTGATATTCTTAATGTATGTTTAAATTTAATATAACATGATGTATGTGTGTGTGTGTGTGTCTATATATATATATATATATATATATATATATATATATATATATATATATATATATATATATATATATATATATATATATATATATATAATAACAATGAAAGTTATTAACATAATTTTCTAACATTTCATATACAAAAAAATAAAAACATGAACTTGTGAGGCTAATTTTTATTTTTTCTTTCTACCAATTTTATTTTGTTGTAATATATTATAGTCTAGTTTTTTGTTTCATTATTATGAGCGTTTTAGCCTACCTGTCTTTTAATAAAAGGTTTATATAGTTTTTTTGGTGCTTGGTTTTTACTAATGATGGACATAAACTTGATTTTTAATCGAACCAGCTAAAATTTATTTATATATGTTTTTAAGCTTTTGTATCTTATTATTTCATAATTTGTCCAAAAAATTATTATTAAATAAAAATTAATTTATTTTAAAATAAAATTAAAATTTGTACTAATTCCTTATATAGATTTTCTCATTTTTTTAAAATACTTTTAAATTATTTCTTTAAATGTTTTTTAAAAATTTAAATTTTTATTCTTAACAATATCATCTCTCTCTTATTGAACCACATTTCTATATGTACCATTATTTATAAATTTCTTACAAACTTATCCATGGAAGTGAACAAGAGGATTTTACATCTTCTATTAGATCATTTGTTTTCATCACATGTTGAATCCTTTTATGTGCATATTACCTTTTCTCCTTTTTGTCATGATGTGATGTTCATATTGTCATCTAACCCATTTTATTCCCAAATCATTAAAATATTAGACAAATTTAATCATTTTCTTATGCCTCATTATCATAGTTGTACCCACGATCATAACTTTTCACCATTATCTATGTGTCATGATAAAAATATTCTCTATAACATAAATAATTTTCAAATATCTGTCATTACAATAGAAGATAAACAGAGACCTCATTCAATTAAATTGTAATAAAAATATGTCACAACTCATTATTATAACAATTCAAATATCTCATTATCTAACACATTAGTTCCATTAAAGTAAAATCAACTAATAACCGTGCTAAGTTTCCAGCTCATCCTAATATTCCTTAGAGTTTTATATTGTGGATCCATAGCATCTAAAATGTAAAAATAAAAAAATGCTAAGCCATTGTCACAAACTTAGTAGATAAAAACTAATGCAACCATATCCATGTGAGAATATGTTGTTAAGTTTTTGCATGCTGAGTGTTTAACTTATTCAATCAAAAAAATCATATGCTATATACATGCATTGCAATAATAAAAACAATTTATCATTTATTAATCTTATTATTTTTCATTTGATCATTTAATTCCCTTATGATCATTTAATTGTAATATGATTCCTTATTTTTCTTGATTACTTAATTTTCATATTATCTTTTAGTTGTCATATGATCTAGTTTATCTTATTACTAATTCTTTAATTGACCATCACACAATTCTCATATTCAAATGTACCTTTACAAGAACCATACCCACCAAAATACACACCTTTTAAGGACAAAATATTATCATACCCAAATATCCCTTAAAATTCTACCTTTTTTCATGGGGTTTCCCATTTTATGACTCGTTTATTTTAGTAATAGCAATGTGACAATCTTCTAGTGAATCATTGTTCATGTAAGACCTTTTGCCCCTTTTTATTACTAGCATGTTTTGTTTATTTCATTTACATGAAGACATGTAACATATGATTTATAATAAGAATTATAATTCCATATATATAAAAATGCATGTAATAACATAAAAAAATCAACAAATACTTAATTATTGTATTGCATTATAAAATAACTTTAACATATATTAATATCCAAAATGTGGAGCAAAAAATTTTAATAAATTTTAACCATAGTAAATATTAGAGAAAGAACTGATAATCATAAGGGAGAAATTATAAATAATTATTTCGATTGAAATATATCTTTAAAATTTTTATAAATATTTATAATTTTTTTAAAGATGATTCAAGATTTTAAAGTATCATACAATATGATATCTTGATATCATATAAAATAATAAAGTGAGAGAATTAATTGGGTGAATGAAATATATAAGATGAGACTGGGTCATACTAGTATGATTATAATAATATACAAGTATGATAGAGCATAATCAGCTATAGATTAAAGTCATTTAATAAGTAGCGAAGGAGTTGATTGTATAGTATAACCATGGGGTATCATGTGATTCAATTCATAAAAGAGAAAATGAAAGCATGATAAGTGTGAACACACATAAAAATAAGTTAAAAATCATATAAGAAGAGCATAAAATCATACTAGATTATTATTGCATTAGAATAAATAATTAGTGAATAATACAAAATTATACAATATAAAGGATATAAATATATAGATATGATAAAATTTAGAGCTCGATGCATGATAATACAAGTGTGATAGGATAAACATATAAGTATGACCACATATTAGAATCCATAAAATATTATATTATATAATACAATAGAACTTATAATATCATATGATTATGTAATAAGAAAATGAAGGAGGCTTAGTATACAAGTGATCATAGAAAGATACCCTAAAATATTTGTATAATATGATATTTTATCATATTGGTATAATTAAGATATAAATGCATGATTCCCTATTAATTACCGGTTACAAGGACATATTGTATAGTATAGCAGCGAGATCAAAACAATATAATAAAAAGAAATGAATGTAAATTTATGTAAGATCAAGAAATAAATAATACGAGGCTGGTGATCATATGTATATATGATCAATAAAAATCGAACATATCTTAAAACAAAAAATAACAAATGGCTAAGAAACTAACATAGGGGTGAATTTAATTATGGGAAGCTTTGTAAATGAATGGTTGAAGATCAAAATGCATCTATATGAAGAAACATAACCTTTAAAGATATTTTAAAGGTCATAAATGTGAAAAATCATGAAAAATAGTATAAATAAGGTGATAGTTAAGTCTTACAAATTTTTTTGGGAAGAAAGCTTTAGTAGTTAGATTGGCCAAAGGTTTTTAAGAGAGGGGAAAAGGAGAAGAAGAAAAAAATTCCAAGATAATTGTGTAGAAAACTTGTAAGTTAAGCTCGCAACTAAGGCAAACCTGAGAAAGACAGTCTTGAGTACTATAGCAACTGAAGGGTTTAAGAAAATTTGAATCTTGGTAAGATCACTACTAGTTTTTAAAATGTAGACAAAACTTATACTTATGTGTATATGTTTAAATATAATGTGTAATATTAAGATATAAGCTTTAAATAATTGATTAAAAATATTAAATTGGAGATGTATGAAATGATCATGATAAACATAAAAGATAATTTATTGATGAATGATATAGATGTTTGCTAAAAATTATATACTTAGTGTTCAAAAAGTAAAATATATAAGTTGGAGTTAAAAGGTGTTTTTTGATATCATGATATATATATATATATATATATATATATATATATATATATATATATATATATATATATATATATATATATATATATATATATATATATATATATATATATATATATATATATATATATATATATGTATGTATGTATGTATGCATTACTTGAGTATAGATAATTCTCTTTCTTTGATTCCATGTTACTTGTTGATATAACTATTTAATAATGAACATGAAAGACAAATCATTTTGTGATAATAGTCACAAAGATAAGAAATTAAATGAAAACAAAATGAGAAAAAAGGAGCTCGGTGAAGAAAAGATAAATATTTAAAATGAAAAGATGTGAGGTTATCCAAAGTAAAAATGTTATATCAGAATAAGATATTTTGGATACGAGCCAGAGGAACCTCCACTCGGACTATCAAGATATGAAATAATGTGTTTCTAAATTTATCTAATTCATTGATAATAACTTTCTTTCCTAAACAAAATTATATAAAAGATAAAAATATAAAAAAAATAATATGTAAAAATACAAAAGATTCATATGTATAAAAGTTTCACATGTATTGCTACTTTATTTTATTTAAATGCTCACATGTTATATTTATATGGTATTATTACAACTAAACCCCTATATGTGGTCATTCAAATATTGTGGTACTTCACATATATTTATAGTTATTTGTCACTAAGTCAATGTCAATTGGTTTATACCTATTTTTACTTAACACTTTCGTATTAAAGAAATGCATCACATGAAATTACAAGAATAAAGAGAGCTAACACATGATAAATTAGAAGATGCTATAATTGTCATCAGATGTGTGATTTCTATATTTATTTTATTTGAGTAAAACGAGATATGTAGAAGAATTCTAACCATTGATAATATATATATATATTTGTGTGTGTGTGTGTGCGCGTGTGTGACTAACAAAAATATAAAAAGTTTTATTTTTCCACATAATTGTAAAATATATTTTCATTACTTGATTTTAAAAGAATAAAGATTTACTTTTTTGTACTTTTTATAAAAAGAAAGTAAAAAAGTTAAACATTTTTAATTGTATAGTCAAATTGTGCACTATGTATACCTCGATAATTATAGTAGTTTTTTTATTTTTTTTCCTTTTCTTGTTCCTTGAAATTATGTACATTTGTATTTTACTAGTTTTAGTTCAAGTATATTTTATATGATATTGTATTATGCCTTTTTTGTTCTTACACTCCCCTTATTGTTAATGAGGCTTTAATTTAATTATTAGATCATCTTTAACCCTCAATACTTAAGTCCTATACTATTGATTGGTGTTTGATGTGTGTCTAATAGGTATAGGATTTTTAGAGCATTTAGTTAATCAAATGTCCATTTCTTATATAGGTTTTTATTAAATCATCTATTATCTTTGTCAAACTATCTAATAATTATCAAATAATCAACAAATAGTCCATTTGAAGTTAATAGAGACTTAAGACCTAACTAATGAAAATTATCAATTATATAATACCCAAATTGGCCCATAGATCCTTAACATAAAAAGATTAGACCATCTGATCACTAACGAATAGAGACATTACATCTTTTCAAATATTAATACCAAATCATCTAATCCTTCACTTGGATTGCATGATCAACATTTGGAATGATAAGTTCCATTCTTACAAGTTTGAATCTTTTCCCTATTCTCCTTTTTTAGAGTTCTTATCTTACTAAGATTGAAATATTTTTACCAAAATGTCTACAACCCATGCATGCTTTCAAAAAACATGGCTTTATTAAATTCATTAAAAAATCAAGGTTTAATTTGAGAAGGAATTACTTTGCTTCCTTGAGCAAATCCCACTTTACTTTCTTATGATAATCCAACCTTTTGCTCTCTAACATTTCATAAGATTCTCTTTAATATTCTTTCTCTTAATTAGTGTAGTCTCTTGGTCATGATATCTCTTCACTTAATGCACTTATCATTGCAATAATTGACATATGGTTTTAGGGGTTTTAAGGAATTAATGAAAAGATTAATAATCTTTTTATTAAGAAATTATAAAGACTTAAATTCTTTGTATTTTTCATTTCACATAGCCTTCAAAATTTGTTGGACAAATTTTAAAATTAGCTACTAATTAAGCAATTCATTTCTATACAAATTCTATATTTTTTAATCATACTTTTTATTTTTAATAATTAATTTAATTTTTTCACCTTATTTTATGTCAAAATAATATTTGATTATGAAAAGTAATTATCATTAGATGTCATTTAGTAATTTTTCATGTTCCACCTTATTTTATATAGAGAATGAAACTCAGAGGAGACACCAAAGGTAATATAATTACTTCGACTAATACAATATCCTATACCTTTAAATATTTTAAAATAAATGTGGCACCAAACTAAATGAGTATATGACATTACCAATTTGATCTAAATAATGAGAAATACTCAAGAGCATCAGATTTATTATAGAAATTAAGTAGATACACTAGTTGGAATGAAGAAGATTCAAGTCTTGCAATTTCTATTGATCTTAGATTTTGCAACATGTAATATTAGTTTCTTCTCTTTAAAGTCAATCCCTATTTATATTAATGTTAGTCCCAAAGTTGTTTATAGACCTTTTAATAGCTAATTTTTTGAAAATAATTAAAGTGTCTACCTTCAAGATTTTGTTTGTATGAATACATTATCTTTATCATATTAGGATGATGAAGACAGAACCAGTATTATCCTAACGATCTTACATTATGCCTAGAAATATTTATCTCAAATAGTCTAATCATACAAGTATAGGAAGTCTTTTCATATTGTACTAAAAGATTAAAAGATCATAAAAATATAATGTAATTTATTTTTATAATTAAAATAAGTTATACATGTCTGATAATAGATTATTACTATATAATATTGATTTTCATCGAGTGTTGAGCTCTTGAAAAAATATTATATAATGTGATCATATAAGAATGAATTATTATGCGATCATATAGAATTTCGTTAAACTAGACTAAAAAATGATAATCATACATATATGATAAACCTATTATAGTAGTACTATATCTTTGTATTAGATTTGTTCTAATTTGCCAATAAGATATAACAAAAGGTATAATATTAAGATCATCATTATGCATTATTATGATTGATAATATTAAAGCTTAATAAATGAATGATTATACTCATATAATATAATTATCACATTCGTATGATAACATGAATGCATTTCTTACTTGAATAATTTAAATTATCTATGATAAGAAATGGATCATACAGATATGACACTTTCTTTCATGCTATATGATGTATTCTTTATAAGTATACAAAGTAAAGCTTGGTGATCATATAAAAGCTATTATATATGTATCTAATCAATAGTAACTTGATAAAGTCATACCAGTATGGTATATTAATGGTACATACCTAACTATAACTATGCTTATATAAAATAAAATCTGAGAGAAAATAGATTGCATAATGGTATAAAGAAAGACTTGATCTCATATGTTGTTTATGTAAACTCAACTCTCAAAAATCAAATGGTACAAGACAAGGCTAATATCTTATATGATAAATTTTGTACTCTAATAATAACTCAAAACAATAGTTACATCTATATTTTGAACCAATCATACATATATGATGTCATGATATGTCTAACTTTACTTACTAATTTAAGAAAAATATAAACTATATAAGTATGATATTAGCCATCATATTATATTATCATTAAGTAATAAATAATATGATTCATTTTAGATATATTTCATTAGTTTTATCTTGAATTAAATCTATGACAGTGTGTAATGACATTACAGAAGTATTAATGCAATTTTATAAGCCTTATAACACAAAAACTCGATTTAACAAAGTAATTATTACAATGAGATGATTCATAAATGCCATTTATGTAAAGGATAAAAGTTCATATTCTAAACTGGGTATATAAGTAATGTTTAACTTCATTTGGATTAACCATTCTATAAAGAGCTTTTCTTCATAGCTCCATGTTTTGTAAGTTGAGCTAATCTTGAGTAAGATCTTCTAGGTTCACCCAATTTCTAAATGTATTACTCTAGCTCCATTCAACATTCATTACTTTCATAATCTAAATCTACATATATAAAAAAACTTAAATATCTATTAATAACCAAATACTTGATTTTATGAGCATCATCCTCAAGAGTACAATACAAATTACAAATTTAATGTATTAATATACCTTTTGGATATTACAAATTTCTCCTTTTTTATGAGAATTTCATTCTCAAAATTCAAACAAGTCAAAATACTTTTTTGCATCCCTTTATCTAATTTCTAAGTAACTTCTCTTTTTAATTGATTAGCCTAGTACACTTCCATTGGAATTTTTTTCATAGTTGCTTATTTTTCTTTGCCAATATTTTTGTTATCTGTCTTCATAACATTGATCCAATTGTATTTCTATGATGCTTAGATGATTTTTTACTACATAAGTAAAATTATCCATATGTTTACTCAATGATGACACATGGAATACATTATGTATTTCAACTAATGCAAATGGTAAGGTTATCTTATATGTAAGCTCACTAATTCTTTTAATTATTTAAATGATTTCAATGTACATTGGCTTAAGTTTTTCTCTTTTTTTAAATCTTGTGAGTCCTCTCATAGAGCTTACTTTAAGAAATATCTAATCTCCTTAAAGTTTTACTTTTTTATTTTTCAAATTAAAGATTTCTTCTAGAGATTTTATGCTTTTTT
This sequence comes from Vanilla planifolia, assembly GCA_023846275.1. Taxonomy (NCBI): domain Eukaryota; kingdom Viridiplantae; phylum Streptophyta; class Magnoliopsida; order Asparagales; family Orchidaceae; genus Vanilla; species Vanilla planifolia. The sequence continues at coordinate 28,231,384 of CM043869.1, read as the reverse complement.
AAATTCTTTTGTTAATTATTTAAACTTTCTTTGTAGTTTTAAAATCATCTCTAGTTCTATTAGTATTCTTTTATTCCTTATATCATAGATTTACACTTTCTTCTATATAATACCTTATAAGATGTCATTTCTATAATAATTTGGTAGCTATCATTTTTTGTAAACTTGATCAATATTAAATAAATATCCTAGTTTCTACCAAAATCTAATATATATAAATATAATTTTTTTTCTAAAATTTTTATTACCCTCCCAATTTATCCATCAATATGAGGCTAGAATGTTGTGCAGAATTTTAATTGAGTAACAAAGGCATATTTTAACTATTGAGAAATGAATTTGGAATCTCTATCCAATACAATAACTTTTGACACACTGTGTAAGTTTGTTATCTAATCCATGTATATTTAGGCCAATCTTTCTATGGAGTAGGTAGTCTTTATAGGTAAGAAATGTGATAACTTGGTTAGTTTATCTATGACTACTCATATTACATTTTTCCCATAGCTAGTTAGCTTTAGAAATACTAATTATGAAGTTTATAGATATTTTCTTCCATATCCACACTTGAATAAGGAATTATTATAATAAACTACTCAACATTGGTTAGTCTTCTTTAACATATTACTTATTAATAGATTCAACATTTTACTTACGTAGACATGTATGTCATTTTTTATATGAAGCTAGTAAAATATTTTCTTCTTATCCTCGTTCATTTTTTTCATACCTAGATACACATAATTTCTAATTTCATGCACTTCATGCAATAAGATTTTCTTTTATCTTTCTTAGTAAGAATATATACCAATTTTTGAAATCCAAAATCCCATTCTTATTCAAATTTAACTAAATCTATTCACTTTTTAAGATTTTGACTGTGATCTTTTGTATTTTCTTATCACTATCTTGAATTTCTTTGAGTTTCTATAGCCAATATGTTAGAATAACTAGTTTTGCAAAATTTCTTGTCTAAAGCAAACATTACGTTTAACCTTACTTAAGCCATCTCGATGCTTAGTTGCACCTCTTCTAGTTTATTTAACATGATATTAAGGCTTTTTATTCTACTTAAAGCATCTATTATAACATTAAGTAATTTAAGATGTTATATTATTTTTAAATCACAATTTTTGATGAGTTCAAGCCATCATCTTTATGTCAAAGTTAATTTCTTTTAAATAAAAATGAATTTAAGACTTTGATGATCTGAATATATTTGACTTTTCACTTCATATAAGTGATGCTTTTATATCATCAATACAAATATAATGATAATAATTCTAAATCATTTCTTGGATAATTTTTTTTGCAAGGCCAAAACTTCCAAGAAGCATAATCTATAACATTTTTATTCCACATTAATGTATAATGTAGCCCTTGAAATGATGCATTAGCATATATTAAAATTCCATATTACTTCCAAGTAGAGCTAAAATTGGTGTTAAGTTTAGTTTCACCTTGAGTATTTGAAAATTTTTTAACACTTATGGTCCCATTCAAATGAAACTATCTTTTGAGTTAGCCTTGTTAAAGATACAAAAATTTGTGAGAATCTCTTAACAAATTTTCTCTAATACACAATGAATCCCAAAACAATCCTAATTTTTGTTTCATTGGTTATCCTGAGTCTACAATATTTTGAATAACAACTAATATTTCTAAACATTAATAACATAACCTAAAAATAAGACACTAGATAGCTAAAACATATATTTAAATAATTTAGCATAAATTTGATGCACCTTTAAGCATTGTGAACTAAAATTAAACTAAAGAGCTTTTGTGTTTTTCAAATTAGCATAATTATCTCATTGTATAAGTATAATATATTATGTGTTGAGAAGTAAACTATTAGACAGATTCATTAGCTTGGATGATACACTTAATATTGTATTGTAGTTGTATAATCTCTTGTATCAGACAATACTATCTATTTATATCTATGAGTAATAACTAATTTGATTAGTTTTTAAGAAAAATTATTATAGCCATTATGGAGTTATTTAGAGTTGTTTAAGAGGATTCTAAGGCTTATATAAATGGATCTAAACTTATGAGAAATGACTAATGATCATTTATATACTTTTGTTAAATTAATAACTTAGAAATCTTTATTACATTAGAAGAGTGAAGAGAAAGGCTATGACTTCTTGTTTGGATCATTCATCATAACCTTCATTTTCATCTTTTAGCTAAGTTGTATATTATTATTTTAAGTTATTTCTATAACATTCTTGCTTATAAGAACATTGACTTCATTACATGTCATTCTTTCATTGATTCAATTTTGTAGTAGTGTGTCTTTTATTTAAATTGTGCTTAAGTGATAAGTCTATTTATATTGAACTTCTATTTAGTTTTTTAATCTTATTTTTGAGACTTTATACTTGTTGCTATTGCATTGGTCTTCTAGTTGTGCTAGAGGCTTTACTAAGCTATTATTATAAGATTTTATCAAGTTAGTACTATAAGTTTTTATTGAGCTAATATTGTGAGTTTATCATAGTAATATTATAAGAATTTAGCAAGTTGATATTATAAGCTTTTATCAACTCAGTTTTGTAATTTTTTATCAAACAAGTACTATAAACCTTTACTAAGTGAGTCTTTATAAGGTCTTTTTTGCACAATGTTTAGTGGATTTCTTAGCTTTTTGGGTAGGGATAGATTTACATTTAGGTTTGAATCAAACCATTTGAAATTTTTTTCTCTTTACCTAAATTACACTTCACAAAAAGTAGTTTCCAAAGACTAATAGTACTTTTTTAAAAATAAGTGTTATAAGAGATAATGAGATTAAGAATACTAAAGTTTTTTATTATAATATTACTTGTGTTCTTTGAGTTGACTTGAGTTTTGTAAATAACATAATTTATCTCCCTCTTGTAGACATAATGATCCTACTTTTCAACAAATGAAAGAACCATGAACTTATAATGACTATACCTAATACTGAATGCCATCTTCCATCTTTGAAATATCTTTCTCCTTGATTTATGATTGATGATATTTGAATACAAATCGATTTTTTAGAACACCACTACCTTTATAATTGATCAAATAATTTATCAATCCTTAACAATTAATACTTATTCAAGATAACAATCCATTGAGTTTTCTATAGTCAAAACACATATAGAAACTTACAATTCACACTCTCTATAATAAGACATTAGGTCTTATAAACCCCTTCTTAAGCATTTCTTGAAGTTGAGCCTCCATCTCTTATACCCTAATAAGAACCATCTTATATGGTGCCTTGATATTAGTTACACTCTTAACATTTAGATCAATACCAATTTTGATTTCTCTTTTAGCTTATAAAATTAATAGGTCTTTGGAAAATACTTCAAGATAGATACATACTATGGGGTCATCCTATAGTTGAAGCTCTTCCTGATTGGTTAATTGTACAAAAGCTAAATATCATTCCTATATGCAAAACATTTCACATTGTTTTTGTTGTTACATTCTTATTAATGATGTTTGCCACAAGTTTTGTGTTTAAGTTTTTCTTATGACCCCTATAGACAATTATATTTTTTGTGATAATGAATCACATGTCATCACCTTTATAAACTTTTGTCCATCATGAGATGAAAATGAACCTCTTTTTTTAGATTTTTATCTTGCTACCATAATGGCTCAATCCTATTCTATTTGTTCAAAAACCTCCACAAATTATCCATATGAAGAGAACTACATTGGTTCCATAACATTCTTTTTGAGTCTATCCTTTTTTAACATGTGTCACTTCAATACTTCTATTATCACCATCTAAAGGGCATACTTTGTCAATATGGAGAATTTTTATCCATATCTCATAATAGATAATCTTCTCTAAGTTCCTTATTAATCCATTATGCATCTTGTCCTTTATTGACTTTGGAACATACCATTCTTAGGAAGCTTGGCAAAACTCTCCTTAAGATATCTCCAAGTTTGTAACATAGGCCTTTGATGTTCTTCTTATAATGGTCCATGAAATTATTCCAAATAAGTACCACCAATAAGAATCTCTTATCCATTTGCGAAGCCATGTTATTAAATAACATCTTTATCTTTTCTTGCTAGTATTTTGCTTAGATAAGTCTAATTGTTTCTACAAAGTGTAGTTAATGAAGATTCTAAAATTTCTCTACCAATCTATCCATTAAATATAATCCATTTTGTCTTCTTGTCATCAGAGGTGTTATCCTTTCATGGCTTGCATTCCAATAGCCATTTCTAGTATCTTCTTGAGATTTCTATTTTTGTCTCGATTCATCCTTTGTATTAGTAACTTCCTTATTATAAAGACCAAGATTTTCAAAGTTCATTCTATTATATGAATTTTTTTAAACACACACACACACACACACACACAGATATATATATATATATATATATATATATATATATATATATATATATATATATATATATATATATATATATATATATATATATATATATATATATATATATATATATATATATATGCATGAATGTATGCATGTATATAACACATAATAATCACATGTTCATCAAACATTTAATAACAATCATCAACATCATAAAATAAGTGTGATCCTTCTACTTTGACAATCTATCCAATTTGTATGGCTTAGGCGTCATATTTTCTATGCAACCCTAAGGTTGTGTGGGCCTCCAAAGCCAACCAATTCCACTCAATTAACTTGTGCACAAGATCATTGTGAGTATTTTGATGAACAAAATGAAACCTCAGTTAGATCATATTTTTTATGTAATAAGGGTGTGTTGTCTTAGGGAGTGATATTTCTAATAATTGCCTCATTACCCAAGAGCATTTCCACAAGATATTGGTCACCTCTTTGTGTAAGGGTTTAATGCTCTCAAGGTGGATATGTAGCAAGCTTATGACTAATTCAACTAACCTTTTTTCTATTTATGTTATGTCTCTTTGGGTTTTTGGAAAGGTGGTGTGACTAGGTTGGAAAGTATACTTTGCACCCTTAGTATTTAGTTTGGATCAATGGTAATAAACCATATTGGGTACTTAGTAAGCATTCTTGTAGGAAAGGGTTCCTTCTTTTGTCATACCTTTTTATCATTAGCTTAGAATTTCTTTCTCTTAATCCAAAAGTGGTCAAGGTGACTAAGTGTTTTAGGATTACCCATAATGCCCTACATATCACTCACCTCTTATATGTTGATAATATTCTACTCTGGAGCTATTGATTGTTACTAATCATAATGTGATCACTTATGTTCTTGACATTTATTGTGTGACATCAAATAGTGAGTCAACACTAATAAGTCTATCATCTTTTTTCAATAGGTCCTTGGACATCTCTTTTAAATTATTGGTAAGCATAATCAGATGTGCAAGTATTTGAGCTTTTCTTTTGGTTGTAAGAGGTCTATTGCCTTTAACATCTAGCACATTATTGACTCTATTCAAGCAAGGAGTTTTGGTTGGAGTGCTAAGAGATTATCTTTCATTAATGATACTCACCACTATTATCCAAGTTACCATTGCTTGTTTGCTCCATATATCACTTCTTTGTCTCAATAATAAGAGGATTCCTTAAGAGTGTTATCATATCTAGCTAGCAATCCACTCCCTTACATGGGGACAAAGTTTGCATGCTAAAGTCAAGTGGGAGCTTGGGTATTCAACACTTGAGCAAAGTGAAGATGCATCTTTATTATAAAGTTTTTTTTATACAATTCATAATCAGAACATTATTATTATGGGTTTAGCATATGGCCACAAACTATGGTGAACCCCTTTACTAACCATTAGTGTAACTCTTAGATCTAGTGCCTTATCTCAATTGGTAGCAATACTATTATTTGGGAGAACACTTGATAGAAAATAAGAGATGAATGATCTAATAATTTTATTATGATTGGCTAACTAAGACCCCTTACTATTTCTTGGTAGCTTAACTTTGTTAATGTTGATTTTTAGTGGCTTACCATTGTATCCATCATCCTAATAAGGGGTTAAGACATGACATGTTGACCTGTTATGCATTTTATTTCACCCCTAACTTATGGTAAGATTCTACTTGAACAACTTTCTTATTCATCCCTAACATTCCTCTATTAAAGGTTGATAGAATCTACTCATACATCCTCTTTGGTGTTACATTCAACTCAATTTTACCATCATTGTTTCTAGGGAGGTTACTTAGGAAGATGAATGCTTAGCTAAGACATTGTGCTCTCTTTTAAAAGATATATAGTGATGTTATTTCCATTATTTATTAGTTGTATTATTGTGGCTTTTTATGATAATTGCCTTGCATTTGTGATAATGACTATGATAAGACATTGAATTATATTTTTTTGAGTGTCCCTAGGCTTTATCTACCCTTTTTATTATTTCTTTTATTATTCAAGTGAGTGAAATTTAGATGAGATTCTATGTTGACAACCATTTTGTAGAGCATGGTTGGGAGAGATAGATGATCCCACTTCTTGTGGTTGTCTCCATTGCCTTCTATTGGATATGGTTGACCTAAATGCTTATGGCCATGTTGGTTATGTTTTCACCACAAGCTACTTCCATTAAGTGGTTATTGATCATCAAATTTTTCTCTTTTTCCAAGAGGTTTGAGATACTTTAGCTCATCAAGCAATCATAAATTCATCTTACTCATGGTGTTATCTTTCCCTCTGTGTTAGGTGAAGGTAAATTTTGATGTCTTCATCTCTCACTCTAGACTAACCAATCTTGTTGTAATTATTTGAGACCATTATGGTTACGTTCTAGCTATTGTGTGAGTTCACTTGTAAACCTTTGCTACTACTTCTATGGAGCATGAAGGGTTAAGGTTGTTATTTTATTCTCCATCCTTTTATTGGATAGTTTGTTGGTGTTTTCTTCAAGCATGACTTTGCTTCCATTATCTTAGATATCCATTATGCTACTAGGGACAAGAACAATTTATCTCATTTACAATTAATTATAGTTCTCATGGCTTTTGGTCAAGCTAGTATTTTTCATATCTATTGATCTATTAATCATGCTTCTCAATAAGACTTTAGATGGGTTAAGAGAATGCCCCTCCTAAAAGAGTTTTTTACAACTAATGATAATGATTGCCAGTATTGTAATGTACTTTGTTATGTAAGATTGGATCTATCCATAAAAATGGGGTTTTTTTGGGTATGTTTATTTTATATGGTCATCATTATATACAAACAAAATTATAGATATTTGGAAAACTTTGTGAATATTTTGTAAATGTACTTCTAATGACTATTTTTTATTGAAGTACATATGATTTATTTAAAAAGTTTTGCTTACAAATGTTTACACATGTGTGTTTATGTGTACATGCATGCATATGTATGTATACGTTTATTTTTACTTAATATATTTAATTCTTGTAATTTACTCAATATATTTAATGAAGAATAATAATTATATGAATTCACATACATACAAGATACAAGTATTGTATTTGTATGATATATTAAGTGAATTACTCTTCAAAGTCATTAATATTATTAGAGTTGAACTCAAATATGCAACAATAATACCATAATTTGTACTTTATGATATGTAAAGCTTGGTGATCATATAAGGATTATGGAGTGAACAATCAAACTATACTAGTTAAACACTAGATAATATTAATATAATATAATAATCATACATATACATCCACAAATAAGCTTATATATATTATATGCTTCGAGAGAAAAAGATTGTGCACTCATACAAAAGAAGCTTCACACTTATACGATGTAAATGTAAACTTGGCTCTCTAAGAATGAATGATACACTTATAATATTGATATTTTGTATGATCAAATTTTTTCTTATACTTTTTTATTTAGATTATGGTCACATCTATATAATAAAGTCATCATACTTATACGATGACATGATAATTTTAAACTTCAATTAATATTATATGATAAGTTTTATACAATATAAGTATAATATAGAGTATAATGTGATACAATCATTAAGAAGTAAAAATTAATGCTTATTTTAATCATGATTTTACCAACTTAAATGCTTGGATTACATGAAAATATTTTATCATAATGTTATATAAATCCCAATAAAACTCTAGATGATATAATATCGACAAAACAAAGGTTTTAACACTAATTCATGTGATGAGAAAAGTGGAATGCTATCTTAATATGTCACTTGAGTATAAAATAAAGGATTGATATTGTTAAACATAGTAATATTGTAAGTGAAAGCTTCTAAGAGGTTTAACCACACCCTAAGAGAGTAAACTTAGTCAACTCCAAGATTTGAAAACTGAAACAAACATACTTGTGCAAAGATCTTCTCACTTCATTCTATTCTAATATTTTTATGCCTTACTCCTCTCTTTCAATTATTGTATTTACTATCTAATCTTGTGTGCTTACAAGACTTAATAAATCATTAGTTAATTTAAGCTTGGTTTTGTCATCATCAAACTCAAGGATACAATAAGGATTACATATGATACATTATTCTTGGCATACAATACATATTGATCATTTGAATTAATATATTGTAAAAGAAAGCCTAAAAGAAGGATTATATATAGTATGTCTATTTTAATGTATGGTACATGAAGGTCATTTTGAGGATTATATATGGTTTCTCATTTGTAATGTAAGGTACATCTAGTACATTTTGGCATATATGATAAGTTTGAAAAAAATTTAAAATATTCTAAAATAGTTGTTTGAGAGACATTAGAGGTATTTAGAGCCATTGGAGAGTAATCTAAAAGCTTATAAATTGTACCAAAACTTTAAAAAAAGGTAAATGAATAATTTCAAATCATTCAAGAGCATATTATCTTGAAGAAAATTACATACCTTAAGGATTTAAGTGAAAAGTTAGCAAAAGTAACAAGCTAGTGCATACATCCTCAAGTAATAATTATATTAATTTAGGTGTAAGATTTGTCTTAAGTCTTTCTCATTGATTTGATTTGTTTCTTGAAATAATTATTGGGTTATTGGTATTTGTATTTCTTGATCTTCATTTTTTTTTCTTTTTTCTTTTGAGGGATATTTTATTTGGGTCTTTGTTTAGTCTTTTGACTACTCTTTGACTTGGATTATTGACTCATGTAAACTAATGTGACGATTTTGCCTATATACTTCTATGAAATGTTTTATTAGTATAAGCTTAGTCATTGTGATTAAGGGCAAGGATAGATCCATTATTTGAGATTAAAGTTTTTGTGTATTTTTTATCATACTTCTCACACTTAAGGTTTTATATTTATTAATAGTTTTTAAAATAATATTTCTTTATAATTATAATTAATAATTGTATAGGACTTTTATTATTTTTTTTTATATTCTTGAGTTTGATATTTTTATAATTCATCTTCTTCTTAAGTGTTTCTATCAAATACAATTAGTCATTTTTGACCTTTTCAAACTTTATTTTAGAAGGTCCTTTGATTTTTTTTAACTTTTATAACTCTTATTTTATAGATCATATTTTGTATCTCTAAACACTTGTGCTAGTTTAATCAACATTACTAAACTTAGGGGTACAACTTTATGGATTTCATCCAACTTGGGCTATAATTTTTTTGGGACTCATTAGCAAGCTCTTAAGGCCTAATTTTTCTAAATAATCAAACCTTGATCAAATTTCATAATTTTGTTGGCAAACATTTGTTTGCACTTTTGACTTTCTGTGACAATCTTATTGTCCTAATAATTTATAAATCACTTTCGTTATATTCTTTCATTTTATTTCTCATACAATTCACATCCTTATGTCTAATTAATATTTCACATGTAGATAATGATATCAAAAATACTATACGTATGTAAACCTTACAAACATCAACTCATCATTGAGTTTTATAGAAAGAAAAAATAGGCAATAATCTTCCACAAGCATCAACCATATGAAAAAAAAAAATCATATAAAAACCTACCTTAAATTTTCCAAACATGGTGGATATGCCTCAAGCTTCTATCCTTGTACATGCCTCATAGATTTCACTAATTTTCTTCGTTTTCTTTTACCAAACTCTACACCTCTTTGAAACCCCAAAACCTCTATCTTTCCAAGGGATATTTTATTTTATTTAAATTTCCCTTCTGAAATGGCCGCACTCCTTTCCGCGGAGCCGCACAGTCACAACTTCTGAAGTGTGCGTATCGTTAGGTTTAAGAATTAAACTAATTAGACAAATCAAATTAAGAATTAAATAAATGATGTGATTAAAACCTTAACCTCTCATCTAATTTCTTATATTTTTCATTATAAAAGATTCTAAAACATTTGTTGACCATTTTCCAAATAGACTATTCCAATAGCCATACATGTCATATAAATTTTATAATTTTGTAATAAAATTTAACATTTTTAATAATTTTCTATCCAAATAATATTAAAAATATTAAAATAATAAGATTGTCTTCCGCTAAGTTTGGTATATGAATAGTATTTTATTTTCATAAAATTAATAATGATATGTATTTAATTTTTTATATTTTAATATTTGAAGTTCACCTATATCCTTTAAAAGTCATAACACCTTTTTTTTACCAACTTTTTAATTTTAACAAATTTAAATAATTTTAAATAATTATCAAAATTAAAATAAAATATAAAATAATAGTTTAATAAATTTTTTACTAAAAAATGTTATAATTTCTCTCTTCTTTAGAGAATTTTGTCCTCAAAATTAAAACTAGGTAAGGATACTTTTTTGCATCTTTTATTATAATTCGTAAATGGAATCTTAATCTATTTGATTTGTTCATTAGGTTTTAACCATTAGAATGCTCCTTTTCATTAATTATTTGATTTATCTTATTAGAATCTTAATTGGTCTTTTTATTTGGCTCAAGTTTTGTTTCTCTATCATAATACTGGGATCAGGCTCTACAACATGAGTAAGATGTGTCACATACATCAACAATTATGAAATATAGAATATATCGTATACTTTAGCCAAGGCCAAAGGTCAGGATACCTTATATGGAATCTGACTTATCATTTTAATTATTTAGAAGCATCTAATATGCCTTGATTTTAATTTCCCCCTCTTTTTAAATCTTACAAATCCTTTTATAGGGCTCGCTTTGAGAAACATGAAATCCTATTCTTGAAATTCCATTTTCTTATGTCTTGTATCATAGTATTTTCTTTAGCAATCCCATGCATTCTATATTTTTTCACTATTTATTTGAACTTTAGTCATTGTATTAACTATCATTTTTGGTCTTACTAGTGGTTTTTTTATGTTTTATACCAATGCAATAGTTTTTGAAACTTCTTATCACAAAGTTCTTTATAAAGTATCATATCTATACTTGATTGGTTATACAAACTTAATGAAAGGTAAATACATATCTAACTTTTTATCAAAGTTCAATAGACATGATCTAACCACAACTACTAGTGTATTTGGTTTTGTTTTTATTTCGATCATTAAACTGAGGATGAAAAGTTATGTTAAATTTTAATTATAATGGTATACTATTCCTTTCTCCATAATTATAGTATGAACTTTGAGTCCCAATTCAAAATGATAAATTTTGGCATACCATGTAACCTTATTATGTGATCCACATATATTTGAGCTAACTTCTCTACCTTGTAAGTGATTTTTATTGGAAAGAAGTCTAATGATGATCTATTCATGAACCCATATAACAGTCTAACTTTGGTTGGTTTTAGATAACCTAACCACAAAATCTATGGACATCCTTTTTTATTTTCATATATTATAAGGAGAGATAATAGTAGCCAACTTGACTTTTGATGATCTCCTTTAATTTATTGACAAATCAGATATTTGTTAACATTGTCATGAGTTTCTTTTCTATACTAGTCCACCAAAAGGATTTCTTCAAATCTTGATACATTTTTTTTATTCTAAGATGAATAATGTAATGTACTTGGTTCACAAGCTTCATGTACTAAAATCTACTTTCATTCTTCCCATTTGGGAATATATATCATATTCTTAAAATGGACAATGTAATTATCTTTATTTAGATTAAACTTTGACTTTTGAACTTCCAAAAGTTTAGCTTTAATCTTTTGAAGTATCTCACCATTGTCTTAGACATCTTTAATATCTTGTAACAAAGTAGGTGATATTGTCACTTGCGAAAAACTCCTCTGGTTGGATGTAGACAAGGCACTTATGAGAAGTGGTGTATCTTCTCTATTATCTTTAAAACTAACAAGAGGTTGGTGTTGTGAAAGTTATCTTTTTACTTGGTTTGTATTTTGGTATTTGGTGTTCCCATGTTTACATTATGCCTTTTTGTTTCCTTCATAAATATTTTTAAAAATTCATTGACTTATCAAGTCTTTGGCCATTGGGATTAAACAAGGGAAAAAATTTGTGAATTGAGCACATTGTTGTCAATCTATGCAGGAATGATGTTGTAAAGATCCTAACCCATCCTTTGACTAGAGATTTTATCACTCAAAAGTTTCTAGAGAAGATTTATCAAGCAATTAGTGGAGGCCACAAGTATGGCTAACAAGTAATAACAAGCTACAACTTAATCAATGCTAAAGACCCTTGTGGAGGTCAAGTTGAATAGTTGTTCAATAAAAAAGGAGAAATCATGATCCTAATGAGCTCTTGTATTTTGATTTGGCTCAATTAGAAAACAAAGGCTTTGTTTTTATCTTTTGCTTTCTTCTTTGTGTCTACATCTCTAAAAATGTAATATTGATTAGTTGAATAAAAACATTGTTTTTCTACTTCTGCTCTCCTTTGTTATCTATATGGCTTTTTACACAGTTCATTCATCACTTTTGTGTTTGTGGTTATCTTGAACATAGTACAACAAATTATGAGATGATGAGGAGAGAAGTCTCTTGTAGCCTAGCCATGTATTGAGCACACCATGGGTCAACTTAATGAATATCAGAGATGTCTCATTAATTGGCAAAATTGCTTGGGGAACATAAAGGAAATTAATAGAATGATTTGTTAAGTGTGATTAAGTCTCCATAAGTATTGATTCAAGTCTAGTTTTTCCTCTTTATTATTTTCTTTTGATGTTCCAAGCCCAGATTTCCTTTAAGGATGCTTGTATTTAACTTAATTATTAATGAAGATGGAAATCACCAATATAGTTGAGGAAAATAATAAGTTTCAAGCAAGCATAAGCAGGACATAACACATGCACAAAGTTTCCAATGGTTCATTTTTATCCTTAATCAAAGCTCCATCTAATGGCCCCTATTAAATCAAGCCATGTAAACAAACTTTTCTAGAGTTGATCATGTTTTGTTTAGAGTTTTTCAAGTTGGGGTTTGATCTCTTATTTTAAGACATTTTTGTGATGTGTTATACCATTATGAATTAATGTCTATGTAGTTGGTGTTCAATGTAATGGCCATTATTCCTTGTTTTGTGTGAATACTAGAGAAGGTGATGCTACCCTTCAAATTAGACTAGGTCCACTACCTGTTCACTCTAAAATTATTTTTAGCTTACTTCAAAATGATATTTTCTAGGTAATTTAGGATCTTAGTTGTTAGGAGAATACAATTAACTATGGGCCATATGTAGTTAATAATATTTTGAATGAGAAACAAATAATCATTAACTCAAGTGAAGATATTTTAATGACAAAGTTATTACAATTAACTTGTCATCCATCAATGGTTTAGATGCTAAGATGTGTGTATAATTTGGTCAATCAACCAAATGTTAAAATGTGTGAACTAGGTAAGATGCAAGGATGTTTATATTGTGGCTAACTCATTAACTATCACAATGCTATCTAATAAATAGGATATTGGGATGTGTGTATGTTCTAATCAACTTGCAACTAAAGAGATAATTGTTACTAAGAAGATTTAATAAGATGTTAACTAGAAACATACTATGATCAACTTAGCATCTTATTGTGATAGAAAACCAATCAAATTAGATAAGGCTTAACTCGACGTAGCTCTACATTTATTTTATTGTATAGTTCATACTATTTTATGATACTAAGGACATATATATGTGTATTCATGTTGATAAATGAATCATGATAATGAAATGAGATATATGTCAAAATTCTATAAAAATATTTGATGATTCACTTTACTTTTCTTATGATCATTAATGTGAGGATTATCATAATTTGAATTAATATTGTAAGGTATATGTAAATGTTTATATCATTATTTCTTTATTATTTTTTATTTTTAATACCATTTTATTGACATATTAGTTTTTTATTCTTTATTATTTATGTTTGCACCTCTGGATTTGCTTTGCAAATTCACCACAAATTATAATTTATGTTTTTGAAATCCAACTTAGTTGATAAAAAGGTCTTTAGTGTATGAGAAACTTAATATTATCATTTAAAATAGATATCAGATTATGTTATTTTTAATTTATCAGTTCATTATTAGGATTAAACATTTGGATTATTATGTTTTCTTCAAAATATTGTATGATTTAAATTTTAGTTCAAATAAAATTATATATTTTTGTATTTTTTGCAACTATCTTGTCATTTTTATCATAGCACGAAAACTATAATTTTTCTTGATTGTTTTGTAACTAAGTTAAAGTTAATAGACTTTCTCATAATACATGTAATAAGAGCGAATCATTTTTCAAGTGAAATATTATAAATTATAGAATCTCATAAGTTATTTTTTTTTTAATTAAAATGCTCGTGAAACTTAGTAGGGGAACATCATATTAGATAGCAAATCTAGCTTTTCCAAAAACTTTATACAAAATTGGTGAGAAATGATGACAAGAAAAAAAATTATTCAACATTGTTTCAATTCTATCAACTAAAATCAATAATATTTGAATTTGGCCTTATTGTTGGGTGCTATTGCAGATAAAGGTTTTGTTGAGAAGTTTTATTGTTGAAAAATGGTATAAAGAGTTTTGTTTGACTCATAATTGCTGATGAAACTAACTTTGGCATGATTGGTTTTTATTATGACATTGTGAAGTATAGAATAAGAAATGGTAGTTTTGTTGTTGCTACATTTTTGTTGTTAGATAAAATAAGTTTATTTTAGTAAATCAAGGATTTTTATTTTTTAATCAAAGGGAAATCATAATTGTTATATTATAAACTTTCCTATTAAACGATCATTTACACAAGTTCAAATGATAATAAAACAACTCTTAAATGTTTACATTGTGAGAATGAAGTTGAAAATCATTGATGTTAACCATGTGTTGAGTTAGGATATCGTAAATGTCCATGAAATAGGCATTTGTACTTTAAGATTATTTTGAAAATATTAACATCTAAATAACAATGTTATTTAAAATTTGACATTGTATAAAACTTATCAATATTTTTTATTGTTTATTTTAACATCATTTATATAGTATTTTCTTCTCATCATTAGGGTGATGACCAAGACATACACAATCCTTTGAAATGACTTACAGTACCCATCATATCTCTTGAATGACTAAGCAAAATGTTAGACATGATCTGAGCTGTAAAATCCCACGAACTACTTATAATAAGCAAGAGCATGTGATGTAGAATGGCATACCAGACCTACGAAGTGGACAATGTTTGGCAAGCAATGAAAAGCTCCATCATTGTTTCAGTTCTAAAAACTAATTCAATTAAAAATTATTTAAGCATCCACCAATTTATTTCACAATAGTAGAAATCACCATTTCACTCTACAAATGGTAGGTACAGCCATACAATTAACCAGTTACAAGTCCAAATTGACATCATACAATCAACCAGATTATTATTATTACCTGCTCCTTCGGAAGCATTACCCAATGCCCAAGTTTTGATCTGTTGTTTACAATGGACATAAAACAGGCAAATCTTTTATATATTTCATGTGATGTGCTGTAGGAAGTATTTGATTTTATCTTCTCTTCACCTCATGAACTCCCACAATGTGGTATTTATTAGGAAATCAACAATCAAACGGTACGTCTTCTCTGTTGGGTGAAAAGAGTCCCAAAATACGTACTTGTCTGCGTCAAGACACGTGTGGGGATTCATTTGGCTGCATAAGTAACCCATCTCGAACAGGCCCGTACCACAGCAGCCCTCCGCCACGTTCTCAAACCCTGTCGATCGGTAGTTTAGTCGAGTAATAAAATTAAAAAAAAAAAAATTGCTGGCCTTAACACACAAAAAAAAAACGACTTACCAAACTGGGAGGGATTGCGGATGATGTTGTCAACAACACCGTAAATACGGTTGATGGCCAGGCGTGCGCCGGGAAGAGCTGTGAGAAGATCGGCAGCCATTACCTCCATCTTAGCGTTGTACTCCCTGGCTACCTGGTTGTACTTCTCGTTGCATTCACCAAAGCCCAGGAAGTTGATTGTCCTCTCCAGCGGGAGGCATCCCATGGGGGGAAGCTCCGTGAGGAGCACCTTCCTCGCTCCGAGGCGGTAGATCTCCGTCACAAAATCGGCGGCGAGGCTGATGAGGAAGTCCTCGTAGTCGGCCACGGAGAACTGCTTGAAGCGGCCGGTGATGAGGAGGAAGTAGTTTTCCAAGAAGTCGTTGGTGCCGATGCTGATGACATAGAGGGCCTCGGAGATGGTCCTTCGGGCGCCGTAAGGGCCAAGGTGTTGTTGGAGCTGCATGCGGTAACGCTTGAAGTACTGGAGCTCCTTCCATAGGGGAATCACGTTCTGTGGTGAAGAAATCAGAGAAGAGTAAGGATGAATCGCAGGTCTATGAACGGGCATAAAAAAAACCAGTTTTCCTACGTTTTGGTCATTTATAACGAAAAGCGCTTGAGTTGAAGATTGTTTGCCAGTGCTACATAACCAAGTCTTCTTTTAGAATCTTGAGTTCTGTGACCTATGGTGCTTTCTTTTCTTTGAAGGTATCAATGACGGTTCTTTGATTGTGAAATCGTATTCATGGCTAGTTTGGATGAAAAAATTAGGAAATTTGCGTAAACACAAGAAAGGTAGGCTGATAAGAAGAGAGAAATTTACTCAAAGGGATGAAAATAAACAAGTACAATGAATAGCACAAAAGTGTTTTTCTCCCTCTAAAAATTATTTTGCTGTTGAAATCAAGGTGATCGGCTCTTCCAAATGACAAAAAGTCCCTAAAAATGACCCCATCTTATCAATGGGGCTTGTCGACAAGAGCCCTTAAAAAATTGTGGATGATTTGGATGGTCAGGAATGCCTGTTACTGTATTAAAAAAGTGCATGGAAGCTAAAAGGAGAAGGGCCTATAAAACATCGGGTGAACTCAAGATTTGTTGGTTCAAACCTTATATGTAACATTCAATAGATGGCTGGGAATGATGTACTATCCAGGTTATGGAAGTTAAAGCTCCTCTTCAATGCATTTTCCTTCTTTTCTCTTCAAGTTTTGGCTTTGTTATTCAAAAATATTTGTGTTTGGCATCCTCAATTTGTACATTTCAATGGGATGTCTATCAAAGGCGTTGCTCAGATGGCATCATGGTAATCGGTAGAATGACTTGAGCTTCTCTACAATAAACAAAATGCATTTATTGGTGACAATGCCCATGAATTCAAAACTGATTAAAATTTTCTAAACAAAAGAAATTTCTGACCTTCCAATGTGGATTATGAAGCGTTGGCTCACCTCAATCTATTTTGAAAAAAATTATCAGCTAATACAAGGAGATAATTTTGATTACCTATGGCAGGTGAGAATGGGTAATTCTTTTTGTAGTAGAGATCTTACTAAGAAGTGGTTTGCAATCTCCTGAATGAATTTTTTCGAAAATCAAATGAGATTTGGTCGAATGAAAATGCCAAAAGTGCCTACTAATAGGATCCTCATACAGCACATCATCAATGAGAATCTGCCAAGAAGATAGAGTTCAGATATCATAAGCTTCTAAAAATTGCTTCTATGATATTCCTGACTTGTAGAAAGGATTCACAGGATATGTCAAGCAAAGGTTATTATCATTGTCCATGTCCTCTATAACTTTGGTTCTTGGAGATGTTCATATTGAAGAGTCAATTAGATCATTGAATTTGGGTAAGCCATCATTTGCAAGATTTTGTCCTTCGAAAATTTTGTTTCTTGATGAAGTCAGATTTTATGAAAAAAAAAAAGCATAATTGGAAAGTCTTTTTTTCTTACATGAGACCTCATGTTTCATACAATTCAGCAATTTGGTTAGGGTTAGAATTGATGTTTACAATCAACCTCTTGTCTTCCAATCCTGAAGCAAACTTTAATCCAACTAGCAACAAAAGCTACTCAAATTGCTTAATAGATAATAACTCCTTCAAGAACAATGAGGTGTACTTGAAATTTTTGTTATGCTTTCCTAATGCACCATCAATTAGCATCTTCTAGCTTGAAAGTTGGTCCCGAGTATGAATCAAAGAAGGAAGTTCATCGAGGAAGAAATTTATGATATCCTTGACTCAAATTTGTAAGCTTCATAGTAAATAAATACCAGTAGTTACTCAATTTTGGACTTAAGAAATCATGTTGGGGAGAGTACAAGACTTGCCAATGGTTTATTTATCATAAAATAATCTTGTGAGCTTTAAAATAAAACGGTAAGAGCCTTCTTAAGGGCATTGCAAGAGCTCGAACAAATCTCTCAAGATGTGTATATTCGTTTTCAAATGGCTTTACGGCATGCCTTATATAATAAACAAACTTCTGGACTCAAACTTTTTGAATAGAAAGAGAAGTTTTGACCTAAGGACAACTTAAAATCAATGGAAATGGCAAGTTCTTTTTCAGTCAAATGAACGATTTCTCACATCATAATTGGGAGTCCACTAAAGCTTCCTTTCTCTCCATAATGCTTTGTAGAATTATTCCTAATTATCCTTGACTAAGGCCAACCATCTTCATATTAAGGCACTAAACTTCACAAGTGCTCCTAGAGATAACACATCAATGATAACTTTAATCCTCTCAAGGTTCATTTTGATTCCTCTTTTGACATTGGAAACTCTAGAAACTTTTTTGATGAAGCTCCAAAAGTTTGCTTCAATGGATTAATGTGCATGTTTTACCATTTGAATGTCTCGAGCATTTACCAAAGATCTAGATGGTTGGAGATGGTCTTACTTCTCACAAGGATATAGTCCATTAATACTTCCATAATCCATCTTTTTTAGTTTTGAAAAAAAAATTAACTATCATCTGTGGAAGTGTGACTATAGCATTACAAAATTTGAATGACATGGTGATATGGAAGAATGTTTCAAAGTTGGTTATAAAAGAATTTTTCACCTTGTCATATTCTACCAACTTTATGTAGTGTTAGCCAAAGAATGCGTTTAGAAAAATTAGATATTGATAGGAATAATAAAATTTATAATAACATCAATTCAAGAAAATGAGTAAGAATCATAAGGGTATGCATTGTTAAGGTAAGTGTACTTGGCCTACATTCTTAATTTGCCATTTTTTAATTTTTATGAAAACAATACTCACATTGGATATTGCACCAAAAGGATGAATTTGACCTCAAACAACTTATCAAGTTCTTCTTGAATGATAACTTTCTTCTCAAGATTGAAGGAACATTTGCATTATGAAATAGAATGCTAGCTTGTTGATTATAAGACATATCTTCATTCATCTCACTTTGAGATCTAAACTCAAGTATTTTATTGCTCAATCATGTCCTTAATTTAAAAAATGTATAAGATTCAATTTTTTTAGTTAAATTTTTCTTGGTTTAATTCCTACTTAAAGCAGTCATTGATTTAAAAAACATATGATTATATTTTTCAATCATTCTTTCTTTGGTTAAATCTTACTTATATATTTTTACCAAATTATATATTAGGTTGATTGTTAAACCTTGATTAAATAAAAAACAATTCTTTTAAAATTTTCATAATTTAAAAAAATTAAGCCACATCCCACGCTGTACTCCAATGCAAAGCTCTTGAGTTGAGCAAACTCAAGCGGGCATTTGCAAGCTTAGGTGTAAGGATAAGTGACTGAAACAAAGTCAGGTCAAGGCGTGATCTTGGTTTGGTGTAGTCCTGAGCCTGATTGGGCTAAGGTATATTTGTATTTTAAGGATAATATAAGAACAAAAATTAATCTATAATCTTGTAAATATACGAGAGAACTCGGGTGATGAAATCTTGAGTGCATAAGGGGGAGCCATCCCTAATTCGGTTCACATAATACGCCCATACAAACGCTTTTAAAGTGCTAAAGTTTTGCATATACTAAAATGTAGGACTATTGCTTTGTGCTCGTTTGGTTCCAAAACTAGGAGCGCTCAGCATCGTTCGATCATGCATTTTTGCAATTGCATGACAGTGATAGCATCCATCATTTCCCATCTAAATCTTGTGACATTACCATCAGATCTTCGATCGAACGATAATTGTTTCATCCGTTGTAAAATGATTGATCCTTACTCGACATCTGACGATCATAATCTTATCTGACTTCATCTGATGGATTTTTTTTTGAAATATCTAACTGTGAATTGTGCAGTTCTTAATTATCCATTTTGAATCATATGACTGAGATTTACTCTGACTTTACCATTGTTGAATCGAACGATCCATATCTCATTTGAGATGATCAGATGGCCTAGATCAAATCCATCTTGATCGGACCATCTATATAGATCTGATAGTCTATGTCATTTCTGATTAGATTCAATGACTCTAGTCTATCTTGTCTAACGACTAATTCTCTAATTGTTATGTAAGTCATTTTGGAAAAAATATTTTAACCTATTTGGAAAAGCTTTTTAAGCTATTTGGCTACAACTTTTCAATATTTTCTAATGGTTGTAACCAAACGTTTTTTTTATAAATACCTAACCATTATATATAAAATAACTAATGAAAATTAATCAATTTTTAAGATCTTAACAAAGCACTGCTTAGTATTATATTTGCTTAAATTCTACTGACACTAACTACGACTTATCCTTCTCAAATTGTTAAATTTTTTTAGCTAAGCCTTGCACTTCTAAACTTTCAATTTCATATTTCTCTTCATAAATTTAAGCTTTGCTGTGCCTTGTGCATTAATCAACAAATAGAAAATGTTGTATAAATTTATCAAAATTTTTTTTTCTTGTTGTATTTTTCTTTTTCTCTTAGGTTAGGCAACTCAACATTTGTGAAAGCCTGAGTTCAATATGATTTTGCAAAAAAATTAAGTTGAAATTGAGTTCACAAAAATCTAGGTTATCATTAAACTTATAAAAACTAGTAAGTTGGAGGTGAATCGTTAGATAAAAATATAAAGTTGTAACCTTTTTTCAGTGGTGGTTTTCTCGACCTCGGTTGGAGGTGGATGTAGGTTCTAATTTGAATTGAACTATTTAAAAATTTGGGTGTTCCATTTTAATTTTAATTTTAATTTTTTTATCAAATTAAAAAATTATATATATATATATATATATATATATATATAATGAAAGTTTTCTACAAGCATAAAATTATTTTTGAAAAATAAATATGATAAAAATAGGAAAATTTATTATAAAGTTCATAATTTATCCTTCTATTGTGGGATTTATATATTAATTTTTACTTCAATTAGTATCAGAGAGGGATCCCTATAAAAAGTGAGTCAAATCACTTAGGTGATATGTTGTGTATATTTTAATTATTTTATTAAGTTTTCTTAATCATCATTTTGGTTGAATACTAATTTAAATTTCTCTTTTTATCACTTTTGAATGCTTTCCAAAATATGTGTTTGTTAATTTGCTTCTTAAGTTAAGTTTTTATATAGCTTCATCCATGATTGATATTGATGCAACACTAGATGAAAAATCTTTTTTAATTTGTCTATCATTATTTAAGAATAAATTTTATTTATGTTAAAAAAATAGATTGAAAATTTTTATCTAATCAATTGATATTTTAGAACTTTGAAAATTGCTCACTAAACAATGTGATTTACCTTCAAATTCATGCATAAATGAAATCAAATATTTTAGTGAACTTAATATTGATCAAAGGAGTGGTGCAAAACTCAATACAAGAGCACTTAACTACCTTTATTGTACATATTTTCAAGTAAATTTAATCAAGTTATGAATTTGTATACCTTTATTGGAATAAGTTAGAAATTACTTATGACGGTACTTCATAAGTAAAAGAAACAAAAAATAAATATTCTTACACATGATTATGACCTATTTAGAATGGATTCAAGAGAAATTATAAAAAAGATATTTATGTAATTTACTAATATTATTAATAGATTAGCAAATCTTGAAAAAATATTATTTAATATAGATTTTGTAAGAAAAATGCTAAAGATTTTACCTAAGGAGTATGATCCTCTTGCCATGACAATAAAGATGGCCAAAGACATAAATAAGCTCACATTAGATGAGTTACTTGGAGAATTATTGACGACTAAAATTGAGATGAATAGAAGAGTTGAAGAGGAGACTTCCACTTGCAAGCTAAAGCATGGAGTAAGAAATGAGGAACCATTAACATTTAAGCAAGCAAAGAAGATTCAGATGTAACATCCATATTTTCTATGGAATTAGAGGAAGAGATAAATTTTCATGTTAAAAATGGTTTAGCAAAAAATTTTTTAAAAAAGAATTGGCAAAAGAAGAAAAGAAGGAAGAAGATGAAAGTATCAAGATATTATGATTGTGGTCAAACCAACTATATTAGACTAGATTGTCCATAACCCAAGGACACCAAAAGAAAAGAAGAGAAAAAGAAGTGAATAAAAAAGAAGAAATCTTTTCAAGTTACTTGGAGTGCTTTGAAAGACAAACTCATAACTTGAAGTATTGAGGGGAAAGGAATGATCTGCTTCATGATGATTCAAGCATATCTAGTGAAGAAGAAGAGAATGAGGTAAGCTATTGGCCTCGTAATGTTCTTGAAAATAATTAAAAATAAGTTTTTTGTATTTTAACTTCTTTATTACATGTACAGAAAAAATTAAAAAAAGTTTTAAAAAGAAAAATTGATCTTTTAAATTTTTTCATGAAAGAAGATGATAAAAAGAAAATAGAAATACTTTAAATTTGTGATGAAAAAAATTTCATGATTTTTGAGAATACCTCTTTGAAAAAAATTACTAATTTAAAAACAAAAATTTATTCACTTGAACATGTAAAAATTACTAATGTTTCATATGATGTTCATTTTTCTAAGCATAAATATATGACTTCTCTTTAACACATACATAATATTTCAAATATTATATATTTTTATTGTTATAAAAAAGGACATTCCATTAAGGATTGTAAAATTAGAAAAAAATATTTCTAGTGCAAAGCCTTATTTTAAATGGGTAATTAAGAATGATATTATGAATACTTTTCACACAAAGAAAAAAATCAAGATCTAGTTATTGGGTGTTGGATAATGGATGCTCAAGATATATGGCTGATCAAAATTTATATCATTTAAACATAGACCAAATAGATAGGTAACACAAAGAGACAACTCTAAGAAGAGGATAATTGAATTTGATAATATAGATATACCTAATTTTATACTTTAAACATTTTTTAGTTAATGGATTAGAAATTTATTTAATTAGTATTAGTAAATTATATGATAATAGTTTTTTTTGTTAATTTTGATCTTAATATTATAAAATATTAAAAGATGATCAAGTATTATTAGTTGGTAGAAGAAAAGGTGACACTTATCTGATTAAGTTTGATCAACTAGAAGCTAACGGAATAGAATGTCTTGTTACGCATTCAAATAAGAATAATTTATAATAAAAAAGACTAAGTCATGTAAGTTATTCTATCATAGAGAAAATAAGTAAGCTAGATAGAGTTAGAGGTCTTTCCAAACCAAACAAAACTAGTTGAAAAATGTGAAAATTATTCCAAAAAGATAAGAAAATTAAAATTTCTTTTAAACTTAAAAATGACTTGACCACTATTAGACCTTTAAAGATAGTTTATTTAAACCTTTTTGAACCCATATAATCCTTGAGTTTAGGTAAAAAAATACGAATTTATGATTGTTGATGATTTTTTTAGATTGGGTTGTATTTCTTAAGAGTAAAAGTAAGACATTTAAATTTTTTATTAACTTGATAAAAGAGATAGAAAGATAAACCAATCTTAAATTAATTTATATTCAAAGTGATAATGGTAGTGAGTTTAAGAATAATAATTTTCATGATTATTACAAAAACAAGGGAATAAAACATCAATCTATATGTCCTTATACATCTCAACAAAATGGGATTATACAAAAAAAGAATAGAATTTTGGTAAAGATGGATAGAATAATGTTAGTTGAATATAATTTACCAAAGTACTTTTGGGTCAAGGTGATTAATACAATTTATTATATAATAAATAGAATTAACTTAAGGCCAATACTTAAGAAAATTTCATATGAGTTAGTTAAAATAGGAGACCAAATCTTAGCTACTTTCATATTTTTGGGTGTAAATGTACCATTCTTAATAATGAATGTGTTAACTTGATCAAGTTTGATGAAAAAGCAAGTGTAGAAATTTTCTTAGGATACTCTTCTTTTAGAAAAGCTTATAGAGTTTACATGGTATTTGATGAGTTTATTTAAGAGACCAATAATGAAAATTTAGATTAAGAGATAAAGTCTTTGAAAAACTTAGACTTAAAAGAGGATAAAGACAAATAGAAAGTAAAAAAAAAGGAGAACAAATTAGCCATCAATTACCTAAAAATTAGAAGTATTAAGATTCACATAACAAGAAATTAATAATTAAAGATGTTAAATAAGGAGTTAAAACTAAAGCTTCTATGAAAGAAATTAATCATAGTGTATTTATATATTTCATAGAACCAAACTCTATAGAAGATGCACTTAAGGATAACTATTAGATTTAAACAATGAATGAAAAGTTTCATCAATTTGAGAGAAACAAAGTATAGGAATTAGCTTCTAGGCCTAATGATCAACAAGTGATTGGAACCAAATGACTATTCAAAAATAAATTAGATGAAAGTAGAGTGATCATTAGAAACAAAGCTAGAATTATTACAAAGGGTTTAACCAAGTTGAAGGTATAGATTTTGACAAGTCATTTGCACTAGTAGCAAGATTAGAAGCCAATAGAATTCTCTTAGCATATTCATATCAAAAAAAATTTAGATTATTTTAAATGAATATAAAAAGTATATTTTAAATGAGATAATAGAAGAAGATGTGTATGTACAACAACCCTTCAATGTTGAGACTCAAGCACAAGGTGATTATGTATATAAGTAAGAACATATTTTATGACCTTAAGCAAGCTCCCTTTATATGATATCATAGATTAAGTAATTATCTAGTTGATAGTAGTTTTAAGAATGGAAAAATAGGTATCATATTATTCTTAAAAGTTTTAAATGATTATTTGCTTATTGTTTAAGTTTATTTTGATGACATAATTTTTGAAAGTACAAATAAAAATATGTGTAAAGAATTTAGTGACTTAATGACAAGATGAATATGATGGGTGAGATGAAATTTTTCTTAAGATTATAAATTAAGTAATTAAAATATGATATTTTTATTTTAAAAATTAAGTAATTAAAAGAATTATTCAAGAAATTTGAGTACAAAAATATGAAACATAAAAAGATTCTAATGAATCAATTAATCTATTTAGACTTAGATAAAATTAAAAAATTCATTGATAAAAAACTTTATAGAGGTCTTATTGGATCATTACTATATCCCATGATAAGTAGACCAAACATCTTATTAATGTTGCCTTATGTGCTAAATTTCAATCAAATCCTAAGGAAAGTGATCTAAAGATAGTTAAATTGATCTTCAAATATTTAAAAGGTATAATAAATTTAAGTTTATGGTACCTTAAAAATATTATTTCATATGATCTTATAAGTTACATAGATTTAGACTTTACAGATTCTAAGGTAGCTAGAAAAAATACCTCAAGTACATATAAATTCATAGGAAATTATTTAGTTTCATGGTCAAGCAAAAATCAAAATTACATAGCCATATTGACCACAGAAGTCGAGTATGTAGTGGTCAAAAGTTGTGTTGCCCAAGCATAATGGTTAAGACAACAACTTTAGATCTCTTCTATATTCTAATTAGAATTGATAATACTAGTGTCTTGGCCTTAGCAAAGAATCAAGTTTATCATTCTAGAACCAAGCACACTGATGTAAGATACTAATTTATTAGAGATCAAGTAGTTAAAAGCTTAATAAAATTTGAATATGTTCCTACCAAACAAAAATTGGCTAACATATTTATTAAATCCTTTCTAACCAAATAATTTCAAATCATAAGGCAATAACTAGGTATAATAGAAATTGTATAACTTATACTTCCCTTTTAATGGTTTCAATAAGAAAGAATGATTATTGTTTAGATAAGTGAATGGGAGCATGTAATAAGAAAGAGCATGAAGGAGCATAAAACTTTTCATTTTTAGTACCTCTTATCATAATAATATATTTTTTACTTATTATAATTTTATCTAAATATTTATATCTTATCATAATCAAAAAAGAGTGATTATTAGGTTACTTTTATGCTTGATGAGTCGAGCCTTAAATATTTAGTATTTTATTTTAATGAGCTTATTTAATATGAAACAAGTTTATATATAAAAAATAAGTCATGTACTTTTAAAGATAGTAAACTAATAGTCTTCAAAATATCTTAGAGTGTTTATTAAGCTTTAAAGATTGAAGATATATGCATTAAATTTGGAAAGTTTTTTTATTATAAAATAGAATATTAGCTTGTTGATTACAAGACATATCTTTATTCATCTTACTTTGAAATCTTAACTCAAGCATTTGATCACTCAATCATGTCCTTTATTTTAAAATGTATAGGATTCCATTTTTTCAATCATTCTTTTCTTGGTTCAAATCCTACTTAAACTATTTATTGATTTAAGAAACATATAATTTTGTTTTTTTTAATCATTCTTTCTTAGGTTGAATCCTACTTATGTATCTTTATCAAATTCTATATTAAGTTGATTGTTAAACCTTGATTAAATAAAAAATAATTATTCTATTAAAGTTTTATAATTAAAAAAAGGTAAGCTACATCCCAAGTTGTACCCAAATGTAAAGCTCTCAGATTGAGCAAGCTCGAGTGGGCATTCATAAATGTAGGCATATGGACCAGTAATTGGAACCAAGTCGGGTTGAGGCCTGATCTTGGTCGAGTGTAATCTTGAGGTCACTTGGGCTAAGGGATATTTGTGTTTTAAGGGTAGCATAAGACCCAAAATTAATCTTTAATCTTGTAACCATACGAGTGAACTTGGGTGTTGAAATATCGAATGCACAAGAGAGGAGCCATCCCCAATTCAACTCATATAATACACCCACGTAAACACTTATAAAGTGCAAAAGTTTTCTATATACTAAAATGTGGGATTATTCCTTTGTGTTTGTTTACTTCCAAAAGCAGAAGTACTTAACACTATCCAATCGTGTAATTTTGTGATCACATGACAATGATCACGTCCAACATTTCACGTCTAAAGCGTGCGACATTCCTTACCATTAGATCTTTGATCAAATGGTAATTGTTTCATCAATTGTAAAGTGATTGATCCTTGCTCAACATCTAATGAGAGTGATCTCGCTTGACTTCATCGGATGGCTTTCCTTGTGAAATATCTATCTTTGAATCATGCAACTCTTATTACCCATTTTGAATCCCATGGTTGAGATCTACTCTAAGTTTATTATTGTTGAATTAAATGATCTAGATCTAATCCGACATGTTTGGATGGTCCACATCAAATTTATCTTGATCGGATCATCTATATAGATCTGACAGTTTGTATTGCCTTTGATTAGATCCAATGGCTTTAGTCCATCTCATCAACGACTAATTCTCTACACATTATGTTAGCTATTTTGGAAAAAATATTTTAACATGTTTAGAAAAAAGCCTTTAAGCTATTTAGTTGTAGCTTTTCTATATTTTTAATGACTATAATCAATTTTTTTATAAATATCTAATAATTATAAATAAAATAACTAATGAATGTGAATCAAGGTTTTAGATCTCAAAAAATATTACTCAATATTCTATTGGCATAAATTCTACTAAAAGCAAGTATGGCTTGTCCTTTTCAAATCGATAAATTTTTTTCAACTACGTCTTGCACTTCTAAACTTTCAATTTCTCATTTCTCTTTTTAAATTTAAAATTATTGTGCCTTGTTCCATTAATCAACAAGTATAAGAAGTTATACAAATTTATTATATTTTTTTTGTCATATTATATTTTTTTCTCATGGGTTGGGCAGCTCAGCATTTGCGAAACCTCGACTTTAATTTAATATCATAAAAAGCCATACTGGGGTTGAACTTACAAAAGTTTATGTTATAGTTGAACCCACAAAAGTTAGTAAGTTAGAGATGAATCATAAGATAAAAATCTCAAGTTGTAAATTTTTGTTAGTGGTGATTTTTTCTATCTTAATTGGGGTGGACATCGATTCTACTTTGAACTAAATTACCTAAAAATTTTGGTTTCTCATTTTAAAAATTAATATATATATATATATATATATATATATATCATTAAAGTTTTCTACAAACATTAAATTATTTTCGAGGAATAAGTATGATAAAAATTACAAAAATTATTATAAAGTTCCTTATTCACCTCCTTTCTTGTAAGATTCGTATACTAGTTTTCATTTCAGTTGTCAAATAGGAGAAATTTTCTATTTCATGTTTAGCTAATGCTTTGTCAATTTCTAATTAGAACTACATATATTTGAGAGCAACTAAACATCAAAGTATTTAGAAAGATTAAGGAGAATATCCTCTTTATTAGTTTCATGAATAACAAAGGTAATAATTATTAATTTTTGTACTATATGAATTAATTATATTTTGATTACAAGATATATTTGACTCTAAAACTAAATTCTTGAGCTCCTTTTATCTTTGGTTTCCCAATCCTCTTTTATTGATTTATATTGATGCTCTAATACTAAAATAATGATTCATTGATTATAGGTAAACAAGATCATCATAATAATAATATGAATTTTTTTATTGACTTTGTTTGTGAGATTAAATCTTTAGATTCTACAACATAATGATTAAATTCTATTACCAACATTTTTAGCAAAAACTTTGAGGTATATACAAGGTAGTTTGAAGTTCATTTTTGAATTTTGCTATTATAAATTCCTCTAAGTCCTTTGAGGATAATAAAAAGGATTCCTTAAGGGGTAGAGAAAAACATGATCATTTTGCTCCCATTATTTGTAAATGTACAACTCTTTAGGATCTTAGTTACTTTTTATTTTCCTACTTAGTAGGTTCAAAATTTTATTTTAGCTCTTTTCTATCAAATTCTTCATGTCTACTCTCTTCAATTCCTTATGTAATCTATAAGTTATTTGCCCATAATGTTCCTTGATCATATTGCATTAAATGTTCTATAATAATAAGAAGAATTCTAATTCAAGGATTCCTTTATTGTTATTTAATTTTGTATTCTACTTCCAATATTTTCATTTGAAAGATCCTTATCAGCATGGTTTTACCTTTAAAGAAACTAATGGCATAGGGATACAAGTCAGCATGGTACAACTATAAAATTGATTATTATGCCATGACTATGCTTAAAGTCATATAGTATAGTTGTGTAGAAATAAAGAATTAGACCATGGAAATAATAGTCACAATGCCAAATAAGAAGCAATGGCTTAAAGAAATAGGACAATGACATCATAAGAAGCACTTTTCAAATCCTTTACCCAATGAGTTCAAGTATTGGTGGACAATGAAATGCTTGATTGAGATTGTTTATCACAATAAGATGAGATTCCTAGCCTGTGAAATGGAAGAAAACCTGAATAATGGCCAAGATATGGGTTTTGCTCAAGTCCTTCATGTTGGAGACCATGAGACATCAGCACTCTTTGATAAGATTATAACTTTTAAGGTAGAATCCAAAGTTGAGATACCAAGCTATCATAACAAGGTCCAAGATATTAAATTATTGGCTATATCAACTAGATGTTTATTTCTCTATATATGAATATTTTAGTTAAGGTAAACTTGTGTTCTTGCCTCTTAGACTTAGCTATCATGCTCTAATGTGGTCTAATGGCCCTCTTCATTTCAAAAAAGTACATGGATGTAGTTGGAGTAATTTCATGAAACTTGTGCAAGAAGATTTCTATCATATACAATTCATGGATGAGCATGACAGAAGATGGCACAAGGTAAGACCATAGTATCGATAATCAGTGTAAGATTACACTACAAAGTTCCCTCAATAAGCAATGATGCTTGATATGAATCTTAATGGTCTATTTATTATAAGGAAATATCTCTTCAATCTACATGTCCAAAAGCATTAACAGAATGGAGGAAATAAGCACCATTACAAGAGATTCAAAAAATTTTATAAGAATTATAAGAAGCTTGAGCATCCCAAACACGGATGCTAAGAACTATACCTTAATCTAAAAGGGGGATTTAGAAGAGAAGAGAACCATCATCATTTTTGAAAAGGAAGTGCCATGTAATGGACTGAAAGACAAATCCTAATCTCATCATATTGAAACAACAAAGGAGATTCATTTTTGGACAAAGAGAAAAAAATCTTCCATATCAAAATATAGATTGAGAGCAATGTTTTTAGAGTAATCATTAATCTAAGATGCCAAGCCAACTTAGTTTTTATTAACCTTGTGAAAGAATTGAACTTGGCAACCCAACCATGTTTAACATTGTATACACATGGGTGAATTATTTGATGTTATGAACCATGTGGTGAGAACATAATGTATCACCATGTTTGCAATTTCAAGGGAATTTATTGAAGAAAAAACCAATGATGTGGTACCTAATATTTATAGTATTTTATTTCATAGGACTTATCTATGGGATATTGATACCGCCTACTATCATTGAGATCACAAATTTAAGCTTATGTTAGATTAGCTTATTCATAACGAGCATTTTCTTATAAAACATTCACCCTAAAAAGACTGATCAAGGAAAGCAATTTTTTTCTTTTTAAAACCCCCTTTTGTAAGAAGACTCCAACAAAAATAGCCACCTTAGAGAGAAAACCTTTCTAAGAAAGAGAGGAAGAATTTACTTTCCTCTTTTAGGAAGACAAAATCATATGAAGCAAAAATTATATCCACTAATATTGTGATTTAAACATCTAAAGCACATTGCTACATGGCTTTTAAAAGAGAACCATAACTAAAGTAGCACCGCAATGTCAAAGACCTTCTACTTATCATGGTTGTAGTAGGGGATAAATAAAGAGAACTTTAGTTAGGATTTGATTTACATCATTTGAAGTTATTAGACTCACAATAGTTAACCCTCTCTTTTAAGCAGGGGATTTGACTAAGGGATCTATCTTGGATGTATTTTAGTGTTTGATCTACCACAAAATTACCAAATGTAGGTTTACTAAAAAGTGTGAAAAAATGATAATAAAATTATCACACAAGAGATTTTCTAATCTCGGATTAGATCATATATCCCATGTCCAGAATGTTAGTTTTTTATTAATTGGTATAGGAGACTTACAGGTCCATCTAATTTCATGCATTTAACTATTCGATCTATAATTAATTACTCTAATTAAGTCAACCAAACCAATTTTTAGAGGGAGTTTTCTAGCTTAGATCAAGGAACTCAATCGAATGGTTTAATTAGTAAATTAGATGGTTTGATCCCTTGAAGTATATCTAAAATAATTATTTGATTAGTTCATACAAGATAGTTTCATCCTAAGAGATGTAGTTAATTCATAAAATCCAAGAAAATTTAATTTTTTTTAACTATGTTTTTGGAATCACCAAAAGAGGATTAAATATTTAGATATATCTATAAAAAGATTGGATTTAATTTCTAGTACTTTTAACAACAATTTGGAAATATATCCAATAAATTTGGGGGGGGGTCCAAATTTGTAGCTTTCATTAAAAATTTAGCCTTATTGTTCTTTTAAACTACTATCATTGCTTGATAGATTTTATAGTTGATGTTTGAGATCCTTTATGGTATAAAAAAGGGTTTGCCAAAAGGTGAAGATAATCAATATTATTCTTTTGTCATTATACTAATTTGTAAAGGCATTATTCTCATTATTCTCTTAGCATCTTTTCTTTTCTTGCTGAGTAGTTTAGTAATAAAGTTTAAGTCATTATCATTTATTTCTACATCACTTACATAATCTTCTTTAATTCTTTTTATGATTTCTAATTTATTCCTACATAAGGAGTGTTTTAAGCACCTTGATCATATAGGATTAATGGAACAATGGCATAAAGAAGAATTTAAGTTTGAATACTCTTTGTTTTATGTTCTACTTTCAATAGCATTCTTTAACAAGTTCTCACCAACCTATGGTTTCTTTCTTCAGTAGACTTGTGGAGTAACATCGATCACCTTGCCTCCATCAAGTAGGTCCATCTCCATTGGTGCATAGAAGTCAGTGTCAAACTTTTTCTATCTCATCATTATTGTTAGAAGTTGTATTTAATGGGTTGCAAAAGCATTTTTCTTTTCCAATGATCTTGGTACTTGTCTTTCTTTATTTATTTCTTCTCAAGCTCTATTGTCATCAATAACTCTCTTACTTTTCAATTGGATAATAATTAGTTGTGAACAACACTCAATAAGACCTTGGTAGAATATAATGATCTAATACTAAATTAATGATTTAGTTCAAATTTTTTGGCTCCAAAATAATGGTTCATCAATGATGAGTCATTCAAAATAATGCAAGACAATCAATATCAAGATGATGATTAAGCTAGTATAATAATTTTTATTTATCTTTTCTTTAGTTTATAATATTTTTAATTCACCATGAATTATAGTAGGTCACAAATATAAGACTCGTGATATTTTAATCATTTTAAATATGGTTTATTATTTTTTTGTATATTTATTATAAAGATATTTTTGTCATTTTTTTTTATAAAAATAGGATTTATTTTATACTTCTACAAATAAGTTTAAATAAAATGAAAATAAGAGTTGATTTGATAAAAAAATAAAGCTTTAAAGAGTTTTTGTGCTTAGAAGAGACAACCCCATGCCTAGAAGAGCAGAATCATACCTAGAAGAGTAAGACTTATCTCTGTTATCTATCCTTCCCATCATCATCAAATTACAAATGTTTTTCTTCTCTTTGTTTCTTATCATTTGGTATTAGAGAAATTAAGATCCAACTATAAGAGTTTTCCTCCTGCTCCTATACTCCATTAGCAAGTATCAGAGCTCTTGTCACCTTACTCATCATTTGATATCAAAGCCTTGTTCAATCTTATTTATTGTGAAATTGGTATTAGAGCCTTGGCCATCCATTCTGCATCATTAGGTATTAACAAGAAGGAAACCATCCTAATCAAAAGTTTTCTTCCTATAATTTTTCAATTCAATCATACCATAAGTGCTATATGTCACATGTGTCACCCCCATTAGAAATTGCCATCCTCATGTTCATCTTGAGTCGTGAACAGTGTCTATGCACATGCCTCTATTATTGCTTATGCACACTTGTGTCGTTACTTCCTATATTAGTGCTCTCTACTACAACTAACACTAGCGTCACATCCGTGCATTACGACTATTTGATTTCTTTATGGAAATCACTTTTGTCACTACCACTACTTACACTAGTTTTGAAGCCTAATCCATTGAACTAGTTGAAGAGCTAAGCCATAGCGTTAACCCACACTTCCACAAACCTAGTCCAACCTAGCACTAGACCAAGTCAACACTTACACCACTAAACTAGTTCTAAATTGAGCCATTATAAACTAAATCATATTAGTTTCTTTTGCTTATTTTAGAGTTAATTTGGTAATTACATTTAAAAAGTGTTTTTCAAAATATTTTGGTTATCATCAATTACGATACTAAGAATATAGATGTTTAACATTAATCATAAGGTTTTTGATGAATAAATTATATTCTTATCATTAATAATAGAATAGCTTGCTTAATTTGATCTTGATGTCTTTAAATTTTTTTTGAATTATATCATATCTTGACATCTTATTCTAACCTTAGAAAATATGGTATATAAGAATAACTTATTTTATCACATATAAATGACAAATTACTAAATAAACATATTGATTGTCTTAAATTCATGTCAAAAGTTTTATTTATAATCAAATTATTGATAGATATTATATATTTTATACTCTTTAGTGATGTCAAACATATGTAATAATATTTAATTTTGATTATATAATAAATGTTATCAATACTTGTGTTATTCAAGATAATGATTAAAACCTTATTCATTATCTTATTATATTATTGATAATAATTTTTCTTGTTAGATTCACAAAAGATATCCTGTTCTTATAAAATTTAATTATTATTCTCTTTTAAATGCTAGATATGTTGTTATTTCATTTACAAAAAAATTATTATCTTGGATCAATATAAGATAATGATTTACAGGGTGAATGAAATTTATTTTTAGATGAAAAAGCTAATTTGATTCGCTATTATAAACCTATAATTCCACCTTCAAATAAAAAATTTTCTTCTTCCACTTAAACTCGAGTCACAAGCAAGGCTTGAACATGAAAGTGAGCAATGTTTAATTGATTGAATCACAAGAATGGGGCATGAATTGTGATTTTTTGAAAACTCTTGATTACTTTTAAGACTTCATTATGTGAAATAACAAATAAGAAAAAAAACTTGGAAGTAAATGACACTAACATTTTTAAGTAGTTTGTCTATATACAAAAGGCTTATGTCTGTTTGATGACCAAGTTTACGCACTAATAGAACTCTTTTTATCAAAACAACAATAAGTGTAAACCCTCACAAAAGGAAATCTAAAAAGGGAACAATAAAGGACCAAAAAGGTCCACAAATAAATAAAGACTAAAAAGAGTCGATATAAGAGAGAAAGGCTAAAAAAGAGTTCCAATATTTATATAATAATCTCTTATAATAATCTTATAACCCTAACTCAAGTATCAAGTGGCACAATTAAATGTAAATGAATCTAAAATGATGTTAGCAAAATGATTTAATTGAGAAAGAAAGAAAGCAAATGAAATCATCTTAATGCTTTCCACTATAACAATGCTTCAAATGTAAATGTGCAAGAAGTATGGCTCGAGTAAGCTCAATCTTCTTTTATTTAAGTGTATGAAATTACCTTTAATGCATTAGCTTCTTCTCAAATAATTTGAGATGCTATTTTTATATGAGAATAAAAATTAACACTCAATTTTAAGAAATCTCAATAACTAAATCATGATTTTCAATGAGATTTGCTAGCCAGTATGCTTCTTAATTTTCATTTGTACTTTACAATTATGGGGACTATACTATACAATAATGTTCAATATACTGATCATCTAAACCATCACTTATCTAATTAGCTATAAATGCAAACTTAATAAGTATCGCATAAGTATAATGATAACTATTGTATTGTATGCGTCATTCAGCTTCTCACATGGTCTTAATTTGTATTTCTTTGGATTGGTATGAATCATATAAGTATGATAAACCATATCATATTATACAATGATTTTCACCATCACCAATTGCCATAGTTATTTTGGACTTTTTTTTTTAAAATGGATCATACATATACGATGAACAATATTGTAGTGTATGATGCCATCATTTCTCTAACACATTAGTACATATAATATGATTGTAGTATTCAATAACAGACATTAAATTGTATGAAGTTATTGAGTTATTAAAACTTCTTTGTTAAATTAAGATCATATTGGTATGGTGTAGGACATCATATTATATAAACATTGACAAATCTATTTCTACTTAAGTATATGAGCATTATATAAATGTTGTATTGTATGATGAAAGACATTATATTTTACAAACAGCCTAACAAATTAACTCATACATTAGGTTGTCATGTTTGACTCATTGTCTGATCACACAAATAAATTAGTTGTATTATATGATCATGGAATTGTATTATATGAATAATACATATTCAACATATTCTTACTTATTACTTTGATTTTGATTTAATCTTAACTTTAGCAAGAACCATGATTCTTTTAAACACTTTTACTTGATATGTAAGTTAAGCTTTCTTACAAACTAATGCACCCTAATGTCATATTAATGAAGTTAATTAGATATACTTGAGTATGATCATAAGATGTATGAAATAGGAAATTAATGGACTATAAGATTTATGAAAATGCAAAGTTATGCATGAGTATGTACAAGATAATAGAGTCATGCATGACCTAAGCATCACAAGATTCTTTAGTGTAGGATTTAACATCATAATCAAGTGAAGTAGATTAAGATGTTTTAAACACACATTAAAATATAATAATATGATTTTGTTATCACTAAACTATCAAATGACATAGGGTTAATACCTAACCTTATTATTCTTGCTGAGTCACAAGCCTTTTCATATCATGTCTCCTTATTTACAAAAAAAGTTCTCGTGGACTATCTTTTCATCCATAAATTGTTAATTTTGATATGTTAGATACAAAAATTATTAAATTTGTACTTGTTATTTATTTCACTATCTAAATTCTTTATTTATTTTACAAGCTTTCTATTCAAATTTATTTGATAAATAATCTAATTTTAGTCATTATAAACCATTATATGTAGTGCTTGGAGAAAACATTATTAATATCCACAAGTCCTAGATATTGGAGAAAGCTATATTTACTTGTTATAGGATCATAGTTAGGTAGATTACCAGATAAGCTAGATAGAGGATATATATTTAAATTGTAATGCAATGAGGCCTTCTCATATCTTGATTTTGTTGAAGGAACTATAAAGATTGTTGTTGATCTTGATAAAGATCCATTTAGAATATAATTTTGTGCGATAAGTTTTTCTTGATGGGGAGAATAAATACAAAGCAACATGCATCAAGTTGGTGATCAAGCTGATCTAATGGTTTTTATTTATTTATTTTAGTTTATTTTATTTTTAGTTGAACATAAGTTGTAATGGGCCATATTTATATGACTCTCATAGAAGTTTTATTCTTTTTACATATTTTATTATTTTATATATCATTAATTATAAAGAAAACATTTATTAATTTATTTTTTGATCTATGTTTTATTTTATACTTCTATAAATAAGCTTTAATAGAATGAATTCAAGAATTGATTTGATGAAAAAAAATGAAATCTTAAATAGCTTCTATTCCTAGAAGAGCATTATACTATCTATTCCTATTCCTAAGAGAGCACAACCCTACTTAGAGTATAACAGTTATCTCCAATATCCATCATTCCCATCTCCATCCTATTGTATAAGTTTTTTTGC
This sequence comes from Vanilla planifolia, assembly GCA_023846275.1. Lineage (NCBI taxonomy): Eukaryota > Viridiplantae > Streptophyta > Magnoliopsida > Asparagales > Orchidaceae > Vanilla > Vanilla planifolia. Next base: position 28,194,207 of record CM043869.1, on the reverse strand, counting down.
CCTCATCCCCCATCACTTGGTATTAGAGCACTTGAGATTTAATTATTGAAATATTTCACTTATCCGTATATTACATCATTTAGTATTAGAGCCTTGGTCACCTCTGCCATCACAAAGTGGCATAATGATAACACAAATGGTTTGAAAACAAGTAAAAATGCACATAGACTAAACATAATAAAACTTCAATTTATTTAATTTAAGAAAAACACAACATAATCTCTTTACAAGAAATATTCTCAATCCTTTAGCAACTCTCTTTGTAATAAATAATAAATACCTTGTGTCTTTTGTTCTCATAAACATCTTTTAGCTTAGAACCAAGGCTACCAAAATGTCTAATACCCTTAAAGATTCATATCCTCCATTTACATAGAGAAGGCTTATTAGAATAAAATCCATAATTGAATCTCCTTCTATACTCAAATATTTTCCTTCTTACTACTTTTATTAATAAATTAATTGATAAATTAATAAATAGATCATTAATCACTTTTTTTAACTCTCGTCCCTTCATAAAGCAAGGCTAAGGGCATAATACTAATTTACTAGTGAGTTCAATCTTAATTGAATAAGATACTAAGACAAAAATTTTTGAATTCAAAATTTAAATTTTAAATAGATTTTTGAAGCACCAATTACTCAATTTCTAAGTTTACCCCAATCTAGATAATTCTTACAAATCTTTATAATCTTGGTGTAACATCATGAGCCAACTTTGTCTTACTACTCCAACCTTTGATTAAATGTGATCCCTCCCTTGATGGATATAATTTTTATATAAGGAAACTTTTGTCCTCTTGATTACTTTTTAAAGCTTGTTATCTTCTCTAACTACTTTATGCATACAAATACGTATTATCTCCTTTATAAAGGAAAAACCATCTCAAAGTTTCCAATGTACACCTCATGCCATCGCTCATGGCTATAATTCACCTAAATACTTTATCATGAGCATCAAAATCATCCAATCCTTCATATTCTATTACCACTTATGATTATCCCTACATAAATCACATTTAACTAACATGCTTACTTATTATAGTCATATAGCAACTTTAGGAAAACTTCGCTATCCTAAGGAATGCCCCTCAATTTCTTCACTTATGTTGAGACCATCTCATCAATATCTTTTTCTTTCTTAAAACTGTAATAAAAAGTAATCGTGAAATTATGAATTTCTTATACTATCATTTCTCTTAGGCTATATTTATAGACCTAATAATTAAAGTCTTTAGATAATGGTTAGATTAGTTCTTAATTATTTTAATATATGATATTTTGATTTTTTTCAAGAAAGAAAAAGGAGCATTAAAGGCATTTGAATATGGTACTATAAAGGTTGATGAGTACATGTTGCATGCAAAATTTACAAAATATACCTATTAGTTGAAAAGTATCTTATTTTGGGACATGCCATAATTATAGAGAAAATTTCTATGGGTTCTCTAAAAGTGGCTATAGTTTCCTAATTTTCAATTTTGATTCTTGTTTTCTCCCCATCCAATTCTGAAAAAGAAGATTCTAATTCTTGAAATGAAGATTCTTTATGTCATTGAGACAAATAAAAAAAGAAAAATAGTCTATCCAATCATCCATCATTTACAGTTAGGACTAGTGGGGTCTCTAAAAATTGACCAATGTTTTGTAAATCAAAAGTTTTCTTGGGTTGAAAAGCTATCACAAAAAATCTTATCAAAGGTTTTATGCTTATTATTGTGCCTTTAACAAGGTTGACTCTAAAGATAGTTCTATTTGTGTGAACCTGATAAAGTGAAGAGAGTTTTTATAATATAAAAAAATGTTAATTTCTACATTAGTCTAGAATTTTCCTAAAAGTAACTTTAAATTTCAAGAATATAGTGATGCCTCTTTATAAAGATTGGGATGGGTTTTGACTTGTCTATGAGGTCATCTTGTACTAAACCTTTAATAGTAGTCTTCTTTTAGAGTTGTAATAACACAATTGAAGTGTGAGAATGATAAATGAACTAAATAAGAAAGTAAGGGAGAATTTTTATTGAATATTAAAATTTCCTTCATTAACTATTCTTTCTCCTTTTTTTGAGGGTTTGATAAAATATTTTTATTATAAATATATATATTATTTTATTTTTCACAAGTTTTATGATCATTTGAGCAAGAAAATTCATCATCACAACAATCCACACTAAGGGCCCATCATTGAGGACACTATAGTATGCACGAACTTCTGCTCTTGTACTATTCACACGTGCAACTACTATTCATGAGTAAACCATATGCATTAGTAGTGCCATCTTGCATGCACATGTAACATACATGCATGGTGGCTATACTTACCTTGATACAAGTGATGGTCTCACACATCTATGCATGATGCAATTGGGTGCATGTGTCATGTTGTCCCATGTGTGTGCCATCACTATAATAGCTATGTGATCTACGCACAGTCCCATGCACTCTGGCACACATGCAGTGAGTTTTTGCATGTGGGTGGCACTGTATAGGATTATTTGATAACTATTATCATTTCTCTTCTCTTTTGATTTTTTTTAAATTATGAATTGTTTGATATTAAATAAACATATAAATAATCTCCTAATCATGTACTCATCTAGAATAGTAAAGTAACGATTTATATTTCTAGGTAGCTAAGATTATATGGAAAAGAAATATCCAGTGTATAATTTAGAGTGATTTATGATTGTATTTATATTAATGCTATAGAGCCACCTTTATAAGATAGAGAGATACATATGCATAGAACATTGGCCTTTAGTGCATATTTGCTAAAAAAGAGATAAATTTATGACAAATAAAAAGTATTGAACTAATAAAAGATTATGAATCAAAAATCATATATCATTCATGTAAAGAGTAATATAATAATTAATGCCTTAAATAAAAGAACTAGCCTAAGTAGCTTATTATCAATATTAAAGACTGTAACAACTTGATTTTTTAATTTTTTTTCTTATTTTAAGATATTCTAAATGATTTAATCAATGAAACTAAGATTTTCGTGTTTGATAAAATAAATTAAAATTATATTTTAAAATTTGTCTAATAAAATATGTCATTTGTCAAATTTGTTGAATTTGAAAAATAAGCATACTATTATTTCACACAGCTCAGAGACAGTCAATCGGCACTTGTTAGACTGCAAAGTTTGGACTTGTTGATATTTTTAAAAATAAAAGAGAATTATTAAGAATTTATGTTTAATTATTGAATTAAAAAAAATAAAAAATCCTAAATCTTTTGTGATCGTTTCCAAACCAGCACCTTCCCCGAGTTTTTCGGATCCCGTCTCTCCCATGTTTTCGAAACGAGGGAGGCTGTGTGATCCTTCTACAGGGAGTCGACGGAGGCAACTACCATTTTCTCTAGTCCTCCCATTCATGCCCGAAAAACCAACCGTGGAGCTCAGTTACTCGTTTCGTCGAATTCCATCGTGTGATACTTCAAGGAAATTCGATGCTGACATTGCACAATAGCCTTCGGCAGAGGAGTCGAGGAGTTATGGTGATTTGTTGTCGAATTTGGAGGGATGTTCCTTTGCCTCTCGTTTCACATCCTCAGTCGAGGAAGGGGAAGGTGCGAGAGTCACACGAGGAAGATGATGGAAATAAAATGAAATAAAAATAAGAGAAATTTAAAAATGGCAAAATAAACCCTAAAGTGAGGGAAGAAAAAACTATGAATTTTTATTTCATTCATACATAACAACATAAATAATGATTACATGTTTTTATAGGCTTTATAAACAACTAACCTCTCAAATAGTTGCTTCTAATTAGAAAAATTGTTCATAACTTAGAATTTAAAATTATTTAAATATTTAAATTCCTAAAAATGCTAAAAAATATTTAAAATGCTATCAAGTACTTAAAATATACTAACTAATACTTAAAAAGTACTAAACAAATACTTAAAGTTTGCTAACATTACTCCCCTTCAAATTTGAAGTATCTTCAAGCCTAATTTGATGTCGTAATTCTTCAAACTTCTTCACTCCAAGCGATTTAGTGAAAATATCAGCCATTTGTTCTTTCGTACTGCAATGTATCAGACTTATAATCTTTTTGTTGACATGATCATAAAGAAAATGATACCTTGTCTCGATATGCTTGCTTCTTCCAAGTTGAATTAGATTTTTTGCTAATTTGATGGCTATATATTATCAATAAATATAATTGTTAACTCTTCTTGTTGATGATGTAACTCTTGTAGTACATATTATCGATTGTACTCTTTCTTTCATCTATATCACAGCCCCAATCACTACCATAGTAACCACATAAATCTGTCCCACTTTGATTAATAAAATACAAACCATAATCAAGTGTTCCTTTAATATACCTTAATATTCTTTTTGCAACCATCCAATGTGTTTTCTTTGGATTTTCTATATATCGACTAATGAGTCCAACATAATATAGAATATCATGTCTTGTGATAGTGAGGTAACGAAGACTACCTACAAGACTTTTAAAAAAAGTAGAGTTAATGCCTTTTTCTTCTCCTTCTCTACTTATTTTCATTCTCACATCAAGTGGTGTTGCCACTAATTTACAATCTTCCATTCTAAACTTCTTTAGAAGTTTAGTAGCATATCTTCTTTGAGAGATTTGGATTCCATGTCATTTGCTTTACTTTTAAACCAAGGAAGAATGACGTTTCATCGTTATTTATCATGTCAAATTATGCTACATAGTTCTTTTGAATTCTTGAAACAATTCAAAAGATATTCCTATATAAAGCACATCATCTACATAAAAGATAAATTATAAGAATATCATACTGAGTTGTCTTAATATAAAAGACATGCTCAAATTAACATTTTTGGAATCCTTATTGTTAAAGATATCCATCAATCTTAGTATTCCATGCTCTTAGTGCTTGTTTGAATCCGTATAAAGCCTTTTCAAATGATAGACATTATGTAGATCGCTCATAATTTTGTAATCTTCAAGTTGATCAATATAAATTTCTTCTAAAACTCCATTCAAAAATATAGATTTAATATCAGTTTGGCATACCTTCCATCCATGATGTGCTACAAGTGCTAAAATCAACTTCATTGTATCAAATTTAGTAACTAGAGCAAATACCTCATTGTAGTATATACCATATTTTTACTTATAACCTTCTGCCACAAGTCTTGCATTGTATCTATCTACTGTTCCATCTACTTTATGCTTGATCTTGTAAACATATTTCACTCTTATGAGTTTCTTTTGAAGAGAGAGATCAACTAACTTCCATATACTATTCTTTTTTATAGATATTATTTCTTCATTCATAGTCTTTTACCAATTTATATTCTGCACAGCTTCATTAAGCAAAATGGGTTCATTATCAATAAAATAATAAAATAAGTTAGATTACTCAAAAGTTTGCTCATATATCTCTTGTATATTTTTCATCTTTCTACTTAAGTCATCTTTTGCATAATAGTTGTTCTTAAGGGAGAGCTTATTGGAAAATTCAAATCATGTGTTTTTTGATTTTAAAGTTCTTTTGCCCAAGTGTGAGTTTTATCATCCTTCTCTTCCTTCTACTTTTAAGTATCTTCTTCTACAAACATAACAACACATCTAATAAATACCTTTTTGGTTAAAAGATTGTAGAATTAATAGGCTTTTGAATCCTTACTATACTTACTGAATATGTATTTTTCACCTTTATTATCTAATTTCTTCCTTAATGTATTAGGTACCTATGTATATGCAATGCAACCAAATATTTAAAAATGAGAAACACTTGGTGTATATCCACTCCAAGCTTCTTGTAGAGTCATATAACGCACAATCTTAGTAGGATGTAGATTCAACAAATAAGATGAACATGCAACTGCTTCTGTTCAAAATTCTTTTGATATATTTCTCTCTCATCATTGTCCTTGTCATACAAGGATAATATGATTTTTTTTTCAGTCACTCTATTTTGTTGTGGAGTATGACTTGTGGTAAGTTGATGCTATATGTCTCCTTACTACATAATTGAATAAATTCATTTGATGTATACTCACCATATCAGATTTAAGGCTTTAAATGAATAGCCCACTCTCCTTTTTAACCTTACATTTAAACTCTTTAAATATAGAAATAATAATAGATTTCTCTTTAATAAAATATGTCCACATTTTTCTACTAAAATCATCTATGGAAGTAATAAAATACTTATTACCTCCATTAGATGGTGGTACCAATGGACCATAATATATGTATGAATAAGCTGTAATGGTCTTTTAGCTCTCTAAGTGTTATTCTTTTCAAATGGAAGACGATGTTACTTTCCAAGTATACAAGCTTCACATATATGATTTGGATCATCCAATAAAGGAGATCTTTCACCATTCCTTCATTTGTCAATAATTTCAAACCTCTAAAGTTAAGATGACCATATATTAGATACTATTTCAAAGAATCATTTGAAAGATGCCCAAGAACTTCACTTGTTGACTTTAATTAAAAGGAAACATACAATTTGCTAACATCTTTGCTTCAATAATATTATTTCTTTTTTAATTTTGTAAAAGAAGATAACCATTCTCCATATGTATAATATATCCTTTCTTAATAAATTATCTAAGAATAAGAATATTACTTTTCATATAAGGAATAAAATATGTATCTAAAATAATAATTAGAAATCCATTCTCTTTGTAAAGTTTTATGTTACCTTTGCCTTCAACTTTCAACTTTGATGAGTCTCCAAGACTTACACTTGCTTGCACATTTTTAATTGTATCAAATAGATGTCTTTTTTCACACATTTGATTGCTTGCTCCTTAGTTAAGAAACCATACATCTTCTCTTTTATTACCCTCTTTTTTAGCTAATAAAGACATTGAATCTTCCTGTGATGTTTCAACATAGTTTGATTGATTATTCTTATGCTAACAATTATAAACATAACCAAACATATGAAAATTATAACATTTAATATTTCTACCTTGTCCTTGACCTCAAGAAGTATTGTCTCTTCCATGCCCATGTTGATGTAAGATTGATTAAATTTTTGTTGAGATCTGTTTTGGAAATGACCTCTTCCATGTACACGATATGAACCTCATCCTCTTTCCCTTGAATTTGAATTTTCTTTCTTTAAGATATTGTCTTCTCTCAAATTTAGTTTTGATTCTAAAGCTTGATTAATAGGTGCAACTTTAGCCTTTTTCTTTAGTTGTTGCTTATGCACTTGTAAAGAACCCATTAGATTCTTCAATTGCTGTTACTACATGCTCAAACATAGGAGTTAAAGAACGAAGTACCTTTCAATCACACGTACATTATCAATTTGTTCTCCATTTCTTTTCGTCAAATTCATAATAAAAATTAAGCATCATACATAATCAAAGATAGTCTCATTTTCATTCATCTTTGATTGCTCAAAATCAATTCTAAGGATTTGAAGACGTACACACTTCACATGTTCAACACTATTGAAGATTATGTTGAGTTTATTCCAAACTTCTTTGCTTGTATTCGTTTCTATAACTTTCTTAAAAGTGGCTTCATCAAACCCTTGATATATCAAGAATAATGCCTTTTTATCATTTTTTCTGTCTTTTAACAGTTTTTTCTCCTCTTAAGTAGCATCTGATTCATCAAAGCCATCGATAACAATCTCCCAAAGGTCTTACGAGCCAATAAGGGATTTAAATTGAATGCAGCAATTATCATAATTGTTGTTCCACAATTTGGGAATGATTTGTTACATATTTTGAACATTTTAAATAAAAAAATACCCTTTCAAAAATGATTCTACTCTTCTTCCTTTGATGCTGCAGCATTTAATCTTCTTCTTCTTCAGGCTCTAATACCACTTTGATGGAAATAAAGCAAAATAAAAGTGAGAGAAATTTAAAAATGGTAAGAGAAACCCTAAAGTGTAGGAAGGCAAAAGTGATGAGCTTTTATTTCATTCATGCATACAATATAAACAATGATTACATATTTTTATAAGCTTTATAAGCAATTAACCTCCCAAATAGTTGCTTCTAATTCAAAAAATTATTTCTAACTTATAATTTAAAATTATTTAAATATTTAAATTCCTAAAAATGCTAACAAACATTTAAAATGCTAACAGGTACTTAAAATATGCTAACCAACACTTAAAAGTACTAAAAACACTTAAAATTTGTTAATAGAAGATGGTGGCAACCGATGGCTTCACTGGTGAGTTTCTTGAAACAATGACTACACACAACCTCTATCATATGAAATATCCATTTCATGAAACCCTTCAAATTCCTTCCTCTAAATTCTAGCTTCTTCAATTTATTCTGTTTCCATGTTCCCCAGTTAAAGTAGTGATCTCTCTTTCTTTCTTAACTTTGTTTTTTTGGTGGAGTTTATTAGCAATGTAAGTGATAACTACATAGGAATTAGGTTTGACTACAAGTCAAGCACTAGGAATTGCAAATCTTCTACTGATAATTTTCATCTTGGCTATAAGGGATGGCCTCCATTCTTATGTTAACGAATATGATGTATTTTTAAATAGGATGGAATGAGATTAAGTGCTTTGTGATCATTGAGTCCTTATGATTCTTATCTTCTTGTCATGCTTATGGTCCTATAGAAGGAGGCATTGCTTGTGAGTATAAGCTCATGAGGTCAGTATTCTACCTTTACAAACACAAATTTGATTCATTGTGGTTGTATCTATTTTTGGAATGTTTCTTTAGTTAAATGTGGAGCCTCTTATCTAATACATTCTAATCCATTGAATCAAGTCTAAGAAAGAGTTCTAATGGGTTGAATGTCATGGCCTAGTTGTTGGTCTTATTGTGGTGTTTTTGTGGTTATGCCAAGGCTACTAAGACAAAGTTGGAGATATGAGCTTATCATAAAGAAATCTAGAAGCCTATGGATTTAGCATTTCATTTGTCAGGCTTGGGTGTAAATCAATATCAAGAAATATTTTCAACAATATATTGTTCAACAAATTTTGAATCTCTCAAGGAAGCTAAGAAAAAAATTGAGTAAATGCAAGAAATTTTTTAAGAAGAATAGATGGATAAATTTAAATAATTGTAATATAAATATGATATTATTTTTGTTATTAAACATTTTATATAATAACATGTCATCTTTATTTTTATGCAGTATATTCTATATTATTATTTGCATGCTTTATGATGAGAAATTTGTAAAAAGATAAGACAATTGAATAACATAATGATACAATTAATGTAAAATGTGAGAAATTAATATAATAGAAAAAGAGAAAGTAAATGAGAATAAAAGTACAAGATAGATTATTATGACATGTGATAACATAAGTACCTGATATTATTCAGGTTATATAAATTTTATTATGATGATGATGCTAGTGATGTTATTGATTTTTTATAAAGATATTGTTAAAATAATTTAATAACAAAATGAAGTTATCTTATCCAATGACATGATGTCTAGTTGTCATACTTTGTTATCATTATGAGTTGAGGATGAGATAGAATGATATGATGATGTCATATGATATGGTACTATTGATATTAGATCTTATATGATATGAGATGAGTTCTATTTATTATGTTTTTGATGTAGACATGATATGTGATGATCTACTTACTATATAATCTAGTAGTCTAAAAAAGATATCCATTATGATGATGTAGATATGATATGACATGAGATCCACTATAGTGTGGACTTGATATAAAATAAGATTTATTATAAGATAGACATGATGTGACATACCTATAAGCTATGATCTATATGTTATAATGTGATGTCAAAAGATATAACATGAGAGCTGCATATTACATGCTTCATGTAGACATGATAAAGATGAGATGAGATTCTATGTCACTAGAATAATAATCATTCAAGAAAACCTGAGCCTTTATAATGATGACAAGTGATATAAGATTTAGGAAATATTATGATATAAAAACTGAGAAAATATGAGAATAAAAAATTAGAATATAAACATAGAGAAAGATGAGATTTTAAATGATTAAATATAATTATAGTATATATATATATATATATATATATATATAAACATGATAAAGAATTAGATTTATGTATCTTTTTTATCAGTTGATTAATTTATATATTTTTATACACTGATCTTATACTCTTATGTATTTATATAATTTTTTAAACATCAATATCATGATTTTGTTATATTATTTTCTAGATTTATATGATGATTACAAGTTCTTACTTACACATATTATTAGTTTTTATACATAGATGCTAGGGATTTATTATGGGTCATTATTCCTTCTTATACCTTATTTTATAATGACATTTATCTCATATTGTTATTTTAGTAATAATTTATTTATTATGCTTTTGAGCTCATTACATACTTATAATAGAGTTTAAAATCCTAAAGCATTAAGAGATGGAGACCATAGTTACACATAAGATGAGATGATTTAAATAACAAGTTTGTGAGGAGTCTTATGATATTTTTTTTGAATATTACTTATGCATTTAACAAAAGATATTTTGGATAATTATATCTGAATAATGTGAAAATGTATATATAATGTTTTATTATTTTGGTAAGTGGATGCATTATAGATATGTTTTTGATGAGATTGTATTTAAAGTACTTGATATTATGATAAGTAGATTTATCTATGCAATCTATTATTGATAATTATAAATATATATATAGAGAAAATATATTTTTAGGAAAGTTTATATCCATTTTAATTCTTAAATTATATCATATTTTAGATTAGAATATGTGTAAAAAAGAAGTAGAAGTTGGTTTTATCATCACCCTCATCTTGAAAGATAGATAATATTCACAATTACAAAAAAGCTAATTAAACTAATATTTAAGTTGCTCATGTTCACACCAAGTAGGAAAGTTAGATAGGTTGTGATTAAGAGGCTCAACTTAATAATGAAATTACTCAATTATAACTGAATGTTTGACCTTTAGAAAATGAATACTTTTTAATTAGTAATTATAATGGATTAAGTGTTTAAAGAATTTGATGATATAAATGAAGTGCGAAAGACAAAAGTTAAAATTTTCCAAAGAAAGGAGTATGATGTTGATTTGAATGAGAATGAAATCCTATGTTTTAGGAACAAGTTATATGTTCTAGTTAAAGTTGATTGGAAGAAAATCTTGGGGTGTGAGGATCTTGTAGTTAAATATATAATTCATCCTAGCATGACAAAGATGTATCAAGATACAAAGAAATTATTATGGTGCCTTAGTATGAAAATAGATATAATTGAATATATGTGCAATGCATGATGTGTTAATAGCTGAAGTGTGAGGAATAAAGGCTAGGTGAATTGTTATAATCACTCCATATTCTTATTCAAAAGTGAGACAAGATCAATATAGACTATGTTATAAGACTCCTGAGAATTAACCAAAGCGATGATGTTATATGAGTAGTAATGGACATGCTGATGAAGTATGTGCATGTTTACCTATGAGAAATACATATTTTTCAAAGAGGCTAGTAAGATTATTTGTTGATTAGATTATGAGATTTTATGAAATACCTAAGACTGTTATGTCAAATAATAATTCAAACTTTATATCTCATTTTTTAAAAAGAGTTTATGAAACATATAAAACTCAATTAAAATATTAGTGCAACTTTTTATCTTTAAATAAATGGTTAAGCAAAGAGGTGCATAAAGCTAGTCAAAGATATGCACACTCTCAATTGTTGTGACTATTAGGATGAACACCAACACTTATGGAGTTTACATATAATTGTAGTTGCTAACATAACACTAAGATAACACCATATGAGGTATTGTAGTATAAGATATGTTGATCATAATTATGCTAGTATAATGAAACTAAAAATACTATGATAAGACTTGATTTAATTAAGAAAATTAGTCAAAAGATTTAGATGATTAGAGAAAAGATACAAAAGGTACATGACAAATAAAGAAAGTACTCTGATAATAAGTACAAATTGGTAAACTTTAGAGAAATATGACATGTATTTATTAAGATAAGGCCAATGAGAGGTGTGATCAAGATTGGGAAGGGAGGCAAATTGAGGCTAATATACGTTGCACCCTTCCATATAACAAAAATGATTGATAAGTTTGTTTCCTAAGTGATGCTTTCACTTTCTTAAATAGGGATACATGATGTATCCATGTATCTATATTGAGAAGGTATGTGTTAGATCTATCACAAATTATGCAACACGATCCAAGTCTTATGAAAATTCAACGTAATATAAACTATGAAGAGATTTCAATGAAAAACCTAGCTAAAGAGATCGAACACCTAAGGAAAAATGCATGCCTATAGTCAAGGTAAATTGGTAAATTACAAACTTAAAAAGAAAGTTTTTAAGAAGTTGAGGATGTAATGAATTAAAGAGATCTCAAATTATTTTGAGTTTTGAGGACAAAATTTTTATAAGAAAAAGGGAATTATAACATTTTTATAATTTTAAATTAATTTAGATGTATTAATATTTTAAGATTAATTTATAATTATGTTGGACATCTTGTAAAGCATACTAAGATTTATTAAAAAATAAAATATTGATGGATATATTTCATCAAAAAGAGTCTAATTACATTTGTTTCATCTTAATCATAGTTTATTTGAAAATATTATAAATTTTTAAATTTAAGGGTTAAATAAGAAAAACAAATATTTAAATAATAAATATTATATATACATTTTTCTTAAGCTTAAGCATAGTTTTCCCCAAGCCCACATTCACATATGAGTCACTACACAATCGAGAAATTTAACCACTCTTTTCATCACTACCTCTCGACACCACATCACTTGCCAACTTTTAATGGCTAAGCGACCTTGCATGGTATCTTCAAGAACCATTATTGTTGTGTCATTGTCACTCTTACCATTCCTTTGCCATAAGGATGACACCTTGTAGATGCTACTTGTGGGTGGTGCGAGAAAGACAAAAGGGACTTAAGATAATAAGTGAGAAGAGAAGAGATGAAGAGAAAGGGCCTAAGGAAAAAAAGAAATAAAAAAGAAAAAAGAAAGAAAAAGATAAAAAAAGAGACTCACAGATTATGACTTTGCAAGAACATGGAAATTTGATGAACTTTTAAGCCTTAGTTTTATTATGTTTCCTTGTTTTGGCTATACAATGAATGTTTTTTTTAACATAATAAAGCCTACCACTTGGTATAGGTTGGCTTCATGGAAGAGAATGAAGTTGATGGGGTTATTAGTAATTAAGGCATAAAAAGTGAAAAAAGAAAGAGAAATCTATGCGACAACTCTGATAGGAAACTCTATATAGTTTGTTTTATGCATGTGCTATATTGTAATGTTCTTATGTTAGAAGTAAGTAGATTGCATGAATACTATGTGTGTATGACATTTTGAAATGTTGAATTATAGATATGTACACAATTATTATATATACATATTATGATATAATACTGTCATGCTAAGTAGATAGATTATGTGATTGCTATGTGCATAGATATGCTAATTGTTGAACTATAGTCAGCATAATTATTTGTGTATGTTATTCTATTTGAAGTAATGCATGCATGTATTACAACATGGAATATCTTAGGAAATAAATGATGTACTGAATGCTGTGAGACATAATTTGCATGTGACAACTTTATTATGTGCATGAGAATACCTACATAGTATGTTAGAGGATGTGTAACATCAAGCATTTATCACTTGCATTAGAAAAAATTATATTTAATTATTTGAGCTTGTGCATAAGTAATTATATTTTGATATAAGTAATATATTATTACATTACTAAAATTGAAAGAAAAGACATGTAATGACAGGTAAGCCGTATGAATTACAAAGACTAAAAGATGCATGATGCTTAATAAATCATGGAATATAAGGGCTTAGGAATGCTTGATAGCTAATAGGTCATAAGGAATATATAAAGGCTAAAAAATGCAAAAACATTAATTAAGCATGTAAAATATATAAATACTAAAAAATGTGAAAGTCTTATGATAAATAAATAAGTGACAAAAGATATTATTGAATCAAATTATGAAAATATGCATGAAAAGATGAAAAACTGAGAAAATGGATCTTCAATGTAATTAAGCAAACTCAAACAAGTCTTTAATTAATTATCTCAAAAAAAAAACATAAAACTTAGACTCAAAGGTTTACTTTGTTAAGAGGATATTATACTTCTAAGTAAAACAAAAATAAAAAAAATGATAACCTTGAAGTTGCGATAAATATTTTTTTCATAGTTGTGACATATATAATATGTTGTTAATTAATTGTTATGATGAAAACCTTGAATAATTATTTCATCTTTAATTTATATGATGAAGATCTTGCATAAGGCATGATCAAATATTATACTATTTTGCATGTGTTTATTGTGTTAGGATTCACATTCCCAGCCTATGATAATGGCTTATGCTACTTTGGCCAACATTTCACATATATTAGGGCCATAATGTATGGAAAAAGAGAGTAATAATAAAATACAAAACTCATATTATTTGCAAACATTGGCACTATAATAACTAAATAATTATATAAGTGTGGTTATAAAGATTTTGATTATTTTGGTTTCACTTTGGTACGGATTCATGTCCTTTTATTTATAATGAACTTATAGAGATTTCTTATATTATACTTTATATCTATTTATAATGGATTGAAATCTCAAGATAATTGATTTTTCTCATATTGTGAGTGGATTTTTTCAAGAATTGGGATTCTTGAGTGAAAGTGAATGACGTTCACATATTATAGCTACATGAAATATTGTAGACTATACTGTGAAGTATTTTGAGTTTATATTTGTTGTAAATGTGATTTATAACTATATGAAAAATAGATGATTTATAAGAAAAAATTTATCTATTTGGAAACTAAAATTTGAATCAAATAAAATTAAATAATTTTTAAAATTAAAAATTTAGTTTCTAAGTTTGTGATAAAAAGAAGCAAATGCTACTCTCACACTTCCAAAAAAGTTTGTTGAGAATAATTCATAACAAGTAATAACTTTCTTTTATTCTAGTTTTGTGAGCCTTTTATATATGTTCATCCATTACATGCATTAACATCAACAAAAATCTATTTAAACAAAGTAAACAAGTATTAACACTCAATAGTGTAAAATAACCAATCATAAATCACTTTAAGTTCAAATGAAGCCTCTAGATCATCATTTGTGTGTACAAATGTTTGGTCTATAATTGACCTTGGTTATTCAACATTATCTTCTTGTGTTGACCTAAAATTAATTTTATGTGTACTTCTATATCATACTTCATATGATGTGCTTATGATAAAAATTGTCTTTACAACAATAATCCATATTCTATAAGCTTATTATGCACTTCATTCTCCCTATAGTCATACTTAGTTACCACTTCTACTTCTACATTAGTCATTCATTTTATGATATACATGAGGGGATTTATGACATAGCATAGTTGACAAGTCATAACAACTAGTTTGGCTAATTTTGAAAAAAATTAAATCTTTCATATTGCTTGGTACAATCCTATATTTGAAAATTTGAAGAATTTTATGATGTTTGGATGGCTATAAAAATGCTCTATTTAAATTTAATTTAATTACTAGATGGCTGCTTAACAAATAACCACATCCTTTTCTTTGCAAAGTCTCTTAAGTTTTTTGAATTGCAACATGTTCTTGGAGTTTTCATAATACAAGTGCCAAAATTTTCAAACATCCTTTGCACCCATCAATACTCACATAAAGCTCTCAAGTATTCTTGGTAATAATATTTAATCTATCTCTTTAGCTCTTCATTTCTACCATTTGTGAGATTTTTATTTGTAATTTCTTTGTAGCAAGATTTGTAAGAAACAAAGTGTCTTTGTAGCAAGATTTGTAAGAAACAAAGAGTCTATCTTGAGGCTTTGTATTGAGGCAATTGCCTACACTTAGGCATTGCATTGGTAAATTGTTTAAGGTCTCCATACTTGGGCCTTGTCTAAATAAGCTGTAAAGCCTTGTCTTAGACTTAGTGTTGGAGAGATTGAGTGGGGTCTAATCCAAGGTCTTTTGTTGAAGAGAGTCTTAAGGCTTCTTCATTTAAACAAGTTGATTGATAAAGTAGTTAATAGTGTTAAGCTCAAGCAAGTGCTTGGTTATAGATATAAGCTTGTTAGTAAGCATTGAATGACATGAAAATCTTGTGTGGGTGATTGCATTTATTAGCCATCTTACTATAATAATTTACATTAAATAATATTTATAGATAGCAAGAATATTAATCAGCTTAAATAATCTTATAAAATATAATTCACTTCCTCTTGAACATTCTTAATTGAAAAAATTTTCAACTTCTTCTGAGTGGAATGCCTCAAGAAATTAAGCTAACTATTAAGATTATAAAACATTCATAGTTCCAAAATTATCTAGTCAAAAGGAATTCTTAGATGATCCTTTTTTGTAAGGCTTAACTAAGATTAAAAATAATACCTTAACTCTAAAGTGACAACTTGGAGAATTTGGTGCATCATTACTCATCAAACATCAAATCAATGAATTAACTAATTAAAAATAAAAAAAGAGAGATGAACAAGAAAAGAAAAAAACACATTAATAAAGAGTCAATTCTAAAAAGCAAAAAGTCAAATGAAAAATTCAATTTCCATAAATTTAGATAAAAAGCTTCAACAAATTTCACCCTAGCAAAACTTAAGTATCAACTCAAAACTAGATCAAATTGCAAGTGTAGGCTTCAATGCCACAAAAGTTGGTATAATATCAAGCGCCCATAACTCTCAATTTCTTAATACTTAACCTAATAAGTTAATTAGGAGATTTCACATTCTTTTCATCATTGAAGGTCCTTGTCAAATCTCAAATAACACAAAATGTGATTAAACTCTAGCTTCTTTTTCCTATGATTTTAGCTTTGTTTAGAGAGAATCATAATTATCCTACTCAATTATTAGTCAATCTTTGTTTGACACTTTTATTTGAAATACGATATTTTCAAAATTGGTATATGAAACACAATAAATTATTTAGTTGATTATGTCTAAAACCATAGTTTTGTAAAAAAAAATACTTAAAGACAATATCTTTGGATCTCTAAAAAGAATATTAAAAATATTATACAAGTACTTTTACATAAAAAGACAAAAACAATTTAAAAATTATATATTATCTATTCTTTAATACATTTAAAAAATGTTTATCAAATTAACTTTCGTATTAACTAACTTAATAATGATTGCTTTAAACAAACCATTAGATTAATATAATTCAATATACGTTTTTGGGACTATGTATTTCAAATATTTTTTTAAATATCTAATTCTAACAAATATTTTCAAATTATATTTTTTAATACAATTTTTTCAAAAACATTATTTTTAAAATATTTTTTTAAACCCACGTGCAGCAGCTTACGTATATTTTTAAGAAAAAATCAACCTAATCTGCAGTGTTGCTCTAAACATATTTTTTTCAACTCAAATTCGTAACTAAATATTTTTTTTGAATTAGTTTTTGCATTTTATTACACATATTAAGAAAAAAAAATGCCATGAAGTTGAATAACTACGATCGAGGCCACTGTGCGCCAGGCAGTGCCCAACGGCAAGGTGCATGTCTTAACAGCCGCACCTACTTCTGCGACTAGGTGCGGCGGCTTAATAATTTGCAAAAATTATGAAGGTTTGGCTTTCGTGCTTAGCTCCTAACGGACCGGCCGACAAATGTACTCCTAAGGCATGTGGAGCAGCAATATGCAAACGTTATTATTTTGAATTAACAATGACATGTACCATGTTGTGTGTTAGACTAAGTTTCAATCGAAATCCTGAACTTTGTTGGGCCTTGCTAAAAATTTAAAAATGGGAATAAAAATCTCATTTTCATTTTAGAGGTTTTTCAGGATCGTTATTAGACCAAAAATTATTCAATTGTATATCAACAATGGCCAAATTATAAGATAAGATAAACCCAACAAAACATCATACAATACTTTTGTTTATGTTACAATTGTTCTCCTAAATAACTAATTTTTCACTTTTGGAGGTAACTTATGTTGAAACAAATTATGAAGAATTTTGTATTCGAATTGGAGTTTATGTTAGCTTAGTCAACTTTGCTGTGGCCATTTTAAATAGTGGAAACATTTATGAGATGCGACTGTAAATTTTATGCCTTAACTATATGCTCATAACTCGACCGGATCACTACCTAACTACCGCCAACTACATTCACTAGCTTAAAAACTAACTTCATTGCGAACTACCAATAGAACAGGACTCACCAAACGTTTCCTCAAATTAAGTATAGATTTACAACAAAAAGTAAACGCAATCAGCAATCTTTGCAAATAAATATTAGGGAAAAATCGTTTGCCAAAAAGCATACCATAACGTCAGAAGTGGCATTGTCGAGGCCAGTGCCGGCAGAGGCGAAGCAAACCGCAGTGGTGAAATCCTTGATGCCGTGGGCCGGGTCGAGGTATGCCGGTACGGCAGAGCCGAGACCGAGCGCCTCTGCAATGAAGTCTGTGGCAATCCGGCCGTTGCAGAAGCGGCCGGTGGGCTGCCCGCCATCGAAGTCGCGGCCGTAGGGCTGGAAGTCGCTCTTTAGGATCGTCTTGATGCCGTTGTTGTTGCCCGTGTCAACCGTAGAGTCGCCGAAGACAATGATGGTCGGAATGCGAGTTCTAGCTGCCGCCGAGCTCCGAAATGGGGAATGTAAGACGAGGAAGGAGACAAAGAAAGCGATGCGATGTGCCATACTGGAAAGAAGCGGTGGTGAGGCATTGTCGTAAGGTTTCAATAAATAGTATGAAACCTTGGGTAGGTTTGTGGGTTTGTTGGGGGATTTATTGGGCATGGCCGTAGCATTGTAGTGTTAGCTGTTAACCTATTGTTACACGTGAGAACTGCTGAACTGGTTGAAATGAGTAACCGAAATTGCAGAGGGCAACCATTGCTTGTGGAGGAGGACATGGGAAACTTTGTTTTCTTACAAGAAAATAAATGCAGTCACCTGCTTTAGGAAGTAGTCAGTTCTGTTATTGCTTCAACTGGTACACGTTTTATGGTGGTACAGAAAGCGTTGGAAAAAGTTTTGGGAGCACAGCATAATAAACTTGTGTAAGCTTTGTACTTTCCTCCGAGCTTTACTACTATACAAAGATGCAAACAAATAATAATTGATTCTTGTTTTGATGTTTGACTAAATTTTATTTTGATGCATTATAGACAAGGGATTCAGCACATAACCTACTTTTTCTGTTTCAATTGTGGCTCCATCTCGGATTAGATCAATGCTCTAGCACATTCATACAAGGACTGGTAAACAAATAGAACTCAAATAAGACTTAGATGGTTTAGATGGGTTAACAAATTAACATGTTATAAGAACTAGGAGCAACAGATGAAGACTCCTTGTGGGGGTCTCTAGGTGCCACCTATTTGTGATGGGGAATAGCTATGCCTTCCTTCCCTTATCTAACCATGATTTCAAATTCAAGTTTAAATGGATCAGTTGGCAATTGGTCTAGTCATTCGCTTTTAATGTGGTTTTTGAATATTTTTTATTTTTTTCCTTTTTAAACTTGTCATAAAGTTACTAGTGTATATAACGGGGTGTTCTTGAATGAAAGTTGGTTGATCTTGGCAACAAAAAACATGATGCAGCATAATGAGTTTATTTTTCCCTCTCTTTAGTATGCCTTGTGGGGTCAAACTTTTTGTTTCTTATCTCATTTCTTTTTGTCATAGTCTCTCTCTCTTATACCCAACCCCCACACTCCTTTCCCTTCTCTCTTTACTTTTAGCAACCCCATTCCAAATCAAGTGATCCCAAAATCCCACAACTAACCTCTAATTACCTCTTTTATCATCAACATAGAACCATCTCTCCTCAAACCCTAGTTACCATTATGCAAACCTCTTTCCCTTTCAATACTTTTTCTCTCTCATATCATCTTTTTCTCAAACAAAGATTTTATATCTATCACTATCAATTGGTATCGAAGCAGTTGATAAAAGTCTTAATGAAGATGGAAATAACTCAAGGTGACTAAATATCCCTCAAGAAGCATGAAGGTTGTTTTAGTTCCTCAAAGAACTCTAAAAATTCTTGAAAATTCTTCAAGTCCTTCAAAGAACCCACAAGTTCATTAAGGATTCCTTGTGATTCTAAATGAATCAATATGATTTCACAAGATTTTTCAAAATTTTGGATTTGTCAAAAAGAGCTATTTTCAAGTATTAGGTGAGAGAAATGAAAGAATAATTATTTTCCTCATTGTCTTTATTACTATAAAACAAGAAATGAACTTCTTCTAGTCCCTCAATTCAATTGGTAAGGTTTTTTTTAATTTCTATGAAATGAGTATATTAGGTATTTGTTATACCTAGCCTTTGTAGTCAATTTTTTTAAATTTATTTGATACAACAATCTTTATACTTGTCATTGTATTTTGTTAATTACCTTTTCACTCCTCATATTTGATATTCAAACTAAGAATCATGATTCCCTTAATTTGATCACCAAGCTCAAGTTGTGTCACCCACCATGAACCAAGCTCCCTTATCAGACAGTCACATGACTTAGGAACCAAGTCATCCTATGTTAGAGTAGCTTCTCAATTACAATATGGTAATGTGGGACTAAACAAATGGGGGGATTTTGCTTCCAAATTGGAGTGAAATTGTGCTGTCTAACCACACATTTTTGAAATTGAAGGGTCATAATTATGTCCACCTTTTTGAATAGTGAACTTCATTAGCCATCCATTTAAAATCTAGATCAAGTTGTTGAAATATACTCCAAATTTGTGAACAATATTTTTTCATCTAACCATTCATCTAGAAATCTTGGTCAAATGATTGAGAGCTTCTTTGACATTGTGAACAGTATCTTGATCATCAACACCATTCATCAAGCTTTCAAATCTAATAATTCAGATCAAATATTATTGTGATTAGACGTGGACCCTTAAATATTGTTTTAATTAGATTAGATGGTAGATACTTTTTGCCTTCCACTTTTGTTTCTTGTAATGACTAGCTTTCAAAAAGTCTAATTTTAGCCATTGAGGGAGTTATTTGGCATGTTTTTGTTTGGACAATAAATAAAAATCATGTACCAACATTTGTGATTTGATGAATCAACTTGAAAATTTCAAAAATGCTCAAGAGAAGTCCAAAACAGTGAGCATCAATTTCAACATTCTTTCAGGAGCTACAGGTTCTTTTATTTCTTATTACTATTACTCTCTTTTATGATTATTTTGCATCATTCGGGTAACATCTATATCAATAGTTTTGTTGTGCCACTCTTGCTTAAAGGTTTCAAAGGTATAAGAATTTTTGTATGTGCCAATTTGTAAAGCTTTCAACTTTTACTTGTAACTAATTTTTGTAGATATTGGTTTCTTATTGGAGCACCAATTTGTATTTGGTTTATCTCTACTAACTTTGACAAAAGGGCGTGATTAATGGAAGCTCGATTGGAGATCGGGGGTGGATACAAGCATGGGTTTTTGGTTGAACCACAAAAAAAGTGCCCTTCTTTTTATTATTATGTAATTTTTCTCTTTTCATTTTGTTGACTTTTTTCAAAACAAAATTATATCACTAAGTGAAAAAATTTAACGTTAATTGAAAAATTTTTTCAAAATAAATTTTTTTAAAAGTATAATTAATTCTTCCTCTTCTACATTTGTTAAATACAGATTACATCAAAAAGGCAATTGTTCATATTGAGCTTGCAACCCTATCATCACTTTCTCGGGAGCCAATTCTTCTGCTTCTTCAAACTCCAACCACGATTGTTCATATGAAAAAAATACATTTCGCATGATATCTAACAGATTCCTTGGTTCGGCCGAAGAAGTAATGTCACTCGATTATTATCATTATTATCAAACTTACTGCAATCTTTTTCTGTCAGTGGGGATCCCGCCAAAGCCAGAGCGTCTTCTGCTTCTAATAGTAATAATAGTAATAGGCCATGAACTAGTTTCAAATCATTCTCAAGGAATCCATAAAAAATGATCCGATCTTTTTCACTCGTCTGATACCTAGAATATAAAAGATATGATTTTGTTTATTTTTATTTCGAAAACATTTTTTGCTCAAAACTGAAATTTATAGACCCAATGTCACATTCAGTAAAAATTTATGATACATGCATAGGGTGTACCCAATGCGTATGAGCTTGTCCCACAGACGTATTGGAAATGATATCCTAGGACGGATGTAAAGCTAAGCAAATTGCTTCTGCGCCAAGAACCAAGGATCGTTAGAAGATTCATCCTGATCATCCAATTGGTGAAGTTTGCTATCTTCTTCTCTTGCAAAGTAAGGTTTTTCACTATAATTCTATAATTTAACCCCAATATACTCAATGTTTTTATTGATATAATTCCTAGAAAATCACATATGCAAAAATTAAATCAATCTCCAAAATAGTGTTCTTAATGTCTAAAAAATGATTTATATCCTTAATTCATCAAATTGTTTATCATTTTTCTTGGCATCAAGATCCCTTATATCTCCAATAATTATTTAAAAATTTACTATAAATTTCTAACATTTTAAATAAACTCAATTTTTATTAACAAATTATTTCTCATATTCTTTGAATTATTTGAATGCATTTTTAATCTATAGATTGTTCTTCCTCTTGATCTTTCTTTGATTTGCATTATATTCCTTTTGTATGATTGTCTTAAATATTGATCAACTTGAATCCCAAACAAATCTTAACCTCCTTCACAAACCTTTTCTTGGGTGTCGCTTCTTGATTAATTGGCACAGACATAGGCAAAAACCACATTCTAAAATGGTATATATTGTTCTTAATGTCTTACCAAAGGTAATTTCCAAACATCTTTGAACTTAATTATTAAAAAGTATTTTCATAACTCTTCTTTCTTCTTCTTTTTTTAATAATGTACTATACAATTTTACTAATGTACCATATTTTCTACTTTAGTCCTCTCTTAACCATCAATCTAGTATAAAGTGTTTTGGCCAATTAATGTACCATACGGTCTTGTACATGTAAGGTGTATTTGGTTCTATAGCTCTTCTCTACGAAAAGCATTGCTTGATCCTCCCGTTATCAAATGTACCATGCATTCCAAGTCTAGTCAACATATAGCCAAACAATCTAACTTAGTAAAGTACTATACTATTCACAAAAGCCAATGTATTATGCATTGCTTTTAAATATATCAAACAATTTCATTGGGTTACTTCTTATCACTTACATATTTTTCATTTTGATCTTGATATATTTTACATTTTTTATTAATGTATTGTATATTTCTCTCGACTTTACTCCTCATT
Source organism: Vanilla planifolia (assembly GCA_023846275.1). Taxonomy (NCBI): domain Eukaryota; kingdom Viridiplantae; phylum Streptophyta; class Magnoliopsida; order Asparagales; family Orchidaceae; genus Vanilla; species Vanilla planifolia. The sequence continues at coordinate 28,170,937 of CM043869.1, read as the reverse complement.
GTGTATTGCATGCTATTTATTAATGCATATGTTTTTGTCATGTTTTCATATCTATGGTCCTTTTAAGGTGACATATATTTCAAATAGGATAACATTTTGTATATAGTAGCCAATGCATTGCATGTCATTAATAACATATCGTACTTTAATTTTTGTATTATTCTAAAGTCTATATACTTATTATATTGTTTATTAAGCTTAACATATTATATGTTAAGCCTATTTTCACAACTAAAGATATGAATTTTCTTTTGTAATATCTATGTTCTTATAATACACACTAAATATAAAATAAGTAATGATTAGAAATAATTAGAAACGTGACATATGCATGTCCTTATTTATAGTGTTTAACTATGCTCATCACTTAGATTATTCAAATCTTTATAAAATTCTACTTCCTAGTTTTATACATTTTTAGAATATCATTTGAGACCTTTCTAACCTAATTTTACACCATAGTTTCATTCCTTCAAAGCTTCACATCCTAGGTTATCCATTTTTTATGGTTCTCTACCTTAGAATTTCAATTGCTCTAATATCAATCATGTGGTGTCATTTTGCCTTTAGCAAGAAGAGCTATACCTTTTATTTATTTTAATTAATTTTAATAAACATATTTTTTTAATTTTATAAATCCACATCTAAAGCACATGCCTAAAAATTTTACAATTCCAATTTAAATCAATATCTCATGCTTACATTTTCTTAAATTCAATGTTAAGTCATAGTAGAAAACAATATAACTACCATATTTCTCTTAAAGAAAGACTAACGCATTATAGTGAAATATTAATACATGTCTAGACTTATGCAATATAAAGACCTATTGCACAACTTGTGCAACATAATAATATAAGGCAAAATACTAATCATAACTTTGGTGTTATCTCTCTTATTACTCTTTTGGAGTTTCATGCTTATCTCATTTTGATTTTGTTAAGCCATAAAATATGTTAAGGCAAATATCACTGACTTGTAGCAAAAACATTGTGATATGCATATAGATAAATATATTTAGGGTCATGTTGCATGTTGTGTTAATCACATATAATGAGCATGAAAATAGAATGCGACATTCACAAGAAATAAAATGCTATTTTATAGTTTTAAAACATCTATCTTTTCCTTAAGAATTCATGTAAATTTCTTTTATCTCTTTTATTTTATATTATTCTCAATTTGCTTTTCTTTTAGTTGCTTTGGGAAAGGTTTTCCATTAATTGATTAGGCCTATTCCCCCAAAACTTGTCATTTTGATTAAGAATAGTCTCTATAATGGCTCCTTTTGATCATCTTCGTAATATATAATTTAAGAATGATAATCACCACTTTGAATTACCATAATTATTACATATTCAAAATATTTGTTTTCCTTTTACCAACTTATTTTCTTACTTCCTTTTTCTTTTTCATCTGTTTTCTAGTTTGTGTTATATGCCTCTAATTTACTTTAACATAATTTTACGACATGTATTGCATAACAATCATATAAAATAGTTGGCAATTCATCTTAGACTAAATCAGATAATAGTCGTTAAACATTAAAAGAAAATTTTATAGAAAATATCAAGTTGCTCATTTCAAAATTTTCTCTTTCCTAATGGGGTCACCAATTAATCAAATGATAATGTAATAGATCATATGCATAGATAGTAAAAGCTTGTTAGCATCAAGTTCATTTCGTAATGATCTCACCTTAGAATGGAGCTCAAATTGTATGCCTATACATTAATATGAACCCTTTTCCTTTATTATAAACTACTATAGTACTACTTTTTTGCATCATTTTTCTCAAAATCCCACTCAAACCCCTTGCATGACTACACAAAAATTTCCTTCCAAATCTCTAGTAACACTTCATCTCTTTATTACCCTCTAACTATGCTCATTGCTTGGTCAATTATTTTGCCAATTTCACCAAAAACTCCTAAAGGTTGAATTTTTTGCATTTATGCTTGCTCATCATTAAATCCTTTTCCTAGTGCTTCACCTCCTTCCAAAATACCACACATTTTGAAGGAATCCCACTGTACGCCTCCTTACCATCTCAAAACTTGAACTCCAATAGCTTCTCATTTGGTACATGTCACTATTGGTTGGGTTTTGTCTATCAATATGTAAGTTATGAATTTGAGGAATTTAGAATTAATTAAATTTCAATTTAAATAAACTTAGGTAAATATAATATTTCTCAAAATTTTTAATTACTTTGTTCTCCAAAAATTTATGGGCTAGTTTTGTATGAGTCTATTTGATGGGATATATTTGTTTGCCAAATCTCACATTTTTTGTATATACTTAATATTTTTAATCATTTTTTAACTTTAAACCCCTATAAACATTGTTTAATAATTTCCCTTAAATTTTATTTGGCTTTTGATTCTTTGATTATCATATCACTCTTTTGCACTGAAAAATTTTATTAAACATATTATTATAGGCTCTATATGCTAATATATTTTCATTATTTTTGTAGACTATTTAATATTTTTAATTATTTTGGGACTTTTTTAAGCTTTTAAATTTTTACTAATATTCAATCTTTCCTTTTATTCCTTAATAATTTTAATTTTCCTTAACTTGATGTTATTATAGTCCAAATAATTCATATACTTTATTTCTTAGCTCACCTCCATTAAGGTAATATAAATAACTTTTTAGTAACATATGATTTTTTAAATAAATTAAATAATTTCTTCAAAAATTTTAATAATATTTAAATTTTCAAATAAACTTAAATTATATATAAAATATTTTTTTTATATTTTAATTATTATTGTAAACCCTTTCTCCTTAGGATCTATGATAGACCATACAATCATGATTCCTTATTAATTTAAGAAGTTGATAACTAAAATTCCTCAAAATAATTATTTAAGTAATTATCTCTAGTTTTGGTTATACCCTAGATCCATTCCATAATACCTCACTCTTCCATAATCTTCACTATTTCTTAACCAACATACCATATGTTTTGTTAAACATATGATACATATACTTAATATATTATATGCCTCTCCAAAAAAATTGTATGCAATCAAACTTATTGTCTACCTTATAGATCACATGTTGTATGTTGATGTTACACCTCTCATCTTTAGCAAGCCCAGATAGGAAATGGTTGACTAAGGTATGTGCCATTATCTTGAGTTTTTATGCTATGTTCATACATGCTTTTATAAGGGAGAGAAACATAAGTGCAATGAATTTTCACAAATAAGGAAACCTAATTGGTGATTTGTTGGAGTGATTTGGAATTTCAATTTACCATGTGTTTAAGGAATGTAATTTGATTCCTTTAATCTTAGTCATTAGCAATACATGGTACCTGAAATGTTTGAGTATTAGCCAACCTAAGGTTGGTTAGGAGGCCATTTCCATTGAAGTTAAGGATAGGAAAACCATGTGATAGCTTGATCATGACTCTAAGCAAGAAGGCCAACCTTGACAATAAGAAGAAGAGAAGGAAGCTTAGCCATGAATAAGAGGAGGAGGTGTGATCTTAAGACTTGAAGGAAGAAGAAGATTCCTTTGAAGTAGTCCTTTACAAAACTAAAGGTTGGATGAACCTTAAGATTGTACACTTAAATATAGTTAAATCTTGGTGTATAATATTCATTATATGATTATTAGACCTCCTTCTCATGAACTGTTTAATTAAAAGAAGAAAATGTCTTAACTAAGACTTGATCATAGTCACTTAGTGCATGTTTTATTGATTTACCATTCATGAAGTTCTTTTAAGATAAAGAATATTCAATATTGTTTCATACCCAAGAGATGTAGATTAGGGCTTTGATAATAATTTCTTGTATATGTAGAGATCTCTAATTGATTTATAAAATAATTACAAACTGTTAGAATTGGGTTTATTTTTATTGCAAAATCAAATTACCTTAGATTTCAATGTTCTATTTAGTGCAATTGATGTTTTGGCGATGTTGAAATTGCATGAAAGTATGAATCAAACCCATGCTATAAAGGAAATCCTAATGTTGAAATAGCTTTTGTTTGAATAATTCTTGAACTACAATTTCCTATGTAGCATTTTATTTGGTTCCCAAATTTTCATGATTTCATGTTATATGAAACAAAACTCTATTATTAAACCCTAACATTTGGCAATAAAATGTATCATCCATATGCTATTTCAACTTGAAAATGAAGGCATGAATCATCAAGTTGAAATATGGCATAATAATGATAACCCAAGCTTACACACATAAAACCATGATAAGAAAGTTGAGAACAAGCTCTTTTGTACAATTTAATCTAGACTAGGACATGTACACTAGAATAGAAAATTGAAACTTAATCAAACTAGTTTAGAATTTCCTTACCTTTATTATTATTTAGAAACTTATAACATGGCTTGGTTAAGCTATGAGAGGCTTAGCTTTTAGATTGGGTGGGTATAGATGGCTTCTAAGGTAAGATATGATCATTAATGTTTAGTTGAGGAATCTAGAAAAGCTTTATTTTAGGTCTTAGAAGATGGTTAGGTAGGTTAGAGTCTTAGTAAGGCTTGCATGAGCAGGATAGGTTTTGGTTAAGTGTGTTCATGGTTGAGGACTTGTTAGGATTGAATTAAAGTCATGACATTGAGGTAAATTTCTAGTTTGTTTTAACTTTATTAGAGGTTTTTTAGTGAACTATAGAATTGGATGATTAGATATGTTATGGATAAGGTAGCATGAGGGTTAATGTTGGTTTTAATCTTTGAGTAGACCTAAATAAATTTGGTCTATCTTTGAGATTTAGACTTTAGGTCATGATTTGCAATAAGAAAGATTCCAAAGATAGTTCTTAGATTAACCAAACAAGTTTGACACTTAGTGAGTCGTGTGCTTGCTATGGTTAAGGCTTAGGATAGCGAAATCCTCAGGTAAAGCCTTGGTTAAGGGTTGAAGGGCTCACTTTTCTCCTTAGTATGAGATTTTAGGCTCATTTAAGGGGATTATTGTCTTTATGGTGTTGGCTAAGTGCTGAACATGGCTTGATTATTGGGTAAGATACTAAGTATCCCTATTTAATCTATTAGACCATGGGTTGGTTCTTAAATAGTATTTGAGGGATTATGTGTGGATTAATAAAGACTTTTAGGATGGGCATAGTAGCTCAAGTTTGGCTAATAGGCATGAGAGTCATGGTGGAACTTGTTTGAACCCAAGATATAATGATTATCTAAAAGTTGGTAAATGCATCAAGGGTAAAAACCAAAGATGTGGACTTGAGAAAAAGCTTATAGTAGCTTTATAGATCGAGCAATCCTTGAGAGTATCACCAATATGGATAGAAGCATAGAATAATTAATTCAGTATTATCTAATCTCGATAGGATACCCAAAATGGATGGGTTAAGGTTTATAAAAGCCCTAGAGTACCTTAGTTAGAAGTTAGACACCTTAGATGATACAGCTTGGGTTTATAAAGGTAACATTGGTATACCCTAGATAATAGATAGATAATCCCAAATAATTGATTAAGGGTTTGAGAAAATCCTAGGAAAACTCCTAAAAATTGATGATAATGGGAAGGATTAATAATATGTCAAGATGGTCTTGATGAAGATATGATTTTTGGGTTCAACTTATCCCATATTTTGAACCTTCAAGCTATGTGATTACCATGTCTTGGATGAGAGTGCTAGATTCTTAATTAGAGGTTTATGTAATTAGAATGTCTTTACAAAGCGTGAGATTCTAGATTAGAGATTCTTGTGATTGTCATGTCTTGAATGAGAGTGTTGGATTCTTTATTAGAGGTTGACGTGACTAGCACATCTTAGATATTTGTACTAGATTCATGTTAAAGATTTATGAGATTGACATGTCTTAGATGAGAGTATTAGATTCTTATCAATGTTTTATGTGATAGTGTCTTAGAATAGAGTGTTAGATTCTTAATCAATGGCTTATATGATTAGCCTACCTCAGATGAGAGTATTATGTTCTTTATTAGAGGCTTGTATGTTTTGGGCTCAAAGAGAGGACCAAAGTACTAGTAGGACATTGTGCATCCAAATGGGTACATTATAATCTCATGAATTAGTCTAGGTTATAGTACCTTATATTTACATGCTATTTTTATTATATGACTTATGGATTCCTTATTAAACTTTGGTTCATTCTCCCTTATTTTTATGTGTAGGATTAAGGAGAAAAGAGCGTGCTTAAGAGCCAAGGATTGGTTTGACTTCTTGATAATATAGCAGTTCATTAGTTTTATTTGCTTTCCTTTTCATAGTGGTAGTGTTTTGTAATTTGATGGACTTTAGATTATATCAAACTTTTTTATTATAGTTTCTTATTTGTCATTGTTATTAGCTTTTTACATTATCTTTTACATTAGTCTTAGATATATGGCTAATTTGAGCTTTGGTGATCTTAGCATGTTAATATGCATTGTTCCAATTGTATGTCACTTTGATATAATGTTTACACTAGTGTATTCTTTCTTATTCTCTTTCTCTTTTTCTTCTTTCTTCTTCTACTTCTTCTTTCTTTTCTTCCTCTTCTTCTTACATCTTCTTCTTCTTCTTCTTCTTCTTCTTTCTTCTTCTTCTTCTTTTTCTTTCTTTTTCTTCTTCTTACTTATTTTTCTTCCGTCTTCTTCTTTCTTTTTCTTCAGGCTTCTTTTTCTTATTTCCTCTACTTTTTCTTCTTCTTCATCTTCTTTCTTCTTCTTCTCCTCCTTTCTTCTTTCTTCTTTTTCTTTCTTCTTGTTCTTTCTTGTTCTTCTTCTTTCTCCTTCTTCTTGTTCTTCTTCTTCTTCTTTCATCTTCTTCTTCTTTCTTCTTCTTCTTACTTCTTTTTTCTTGTTTATTTTTCTTCTTCCTCTTCTTTCTTCTTCGTTCTTCTTCATCTTTTTCTTTCTTCAATCTCTTCTTTCTTCTTCTTTCTTATTCTTCCTCTGTTTTCTTCTTCTTCTTCTTTCTTCTTCTTTGTTTTTCTTCTTCTTCTTCTTCTTCTTTCTTTTTTTTACCTTCCTCTTTTTTCTTTTTCTTCTTTCTTCTTCTTCTTCTTTCTACTTCCCCCTCTTTCTTCTTTCGTCATTCTTCTTCTTCTATCTTCTTCTTCCTTATTCTTCTTTTTCTTCCTCTTCTTCATCTTTTTCTTCCTCTTCTTCTTCTTTTTCTTCTTCTTCTTCTTTCCTCTTTCTTTTTCTTTCTATTTCTTTTTTCTTTCCTTTTCTTTCTATTTTGTGTTGTAAGTAAATACAAGAATTTAAAAATTGAAATATTTTATTATACTTGTGTGATATAATTCTCTAATAGAATAAGTAGACAAACTAAGGAACAAATTGAATTAATGGCATCACATATTTATGATCTTGTTTAATATGAGAAAGACTCATATATGTATCACATAATAATAAAGTTGGTAAATCTTAATAAAAATGTGTTATATTTTTCATCATTTATGAAGTATCTATAACCTTAACACAAAATATTAAACTTAAATATCTTAATATTAATATGATATAGTTATTATACTCGTACAAAGAACCCAAAATCTTAGAGCATCTAAATTAAGTTCAAATATGCATTATACACATCTGATATTTCTATCAAACATGTATGATCCTAAGATAACAAAGAAAACATATAAAACTTAATGGAATCGTACTTGTATGATGCTCATGATCGTGTAGTGTAATGTTTTGAAAACCCATGAGTGATTTTAACCTTGTGGGTTATACATGTAATGTAAAATATGATGTCCATAGTTATACTTATATGATACCTTTTTAATAATCCAAATAAGCACATCATATAGGCAATTTTCCATGTGATTAGTTTATTTTTGTATTGTCATGGTATGATATTGGGATCATACTTGTATGATGAAAATCATGAACTCTAACAACTAGTTAATCTTAATAAAAATTTAATTTTAGCATTGAGACTTCCTAAAATATTTCTTTAATCTATTAGGGAGTATAAATAGTATTCTATCATTTTAGAAAAGATTAATGACTTTATTGCCATTATTCTTAAAAGCTTTTTGAGCTTAATATTGCATAAACATTCAAACATCCTATTTGAAGTTCTATGGAAGTGTTGTTGCTACATCTTGCTCATTTGAAATTTTCTTTTCATCACATTACAGTTACTTTTTAACATCTTCACAATCTCATTTTGTTGTTGTGCCACTTGAGTTTGCACATAAAAGGTGTTGCAACTTGCATGATTATATTTAAAAAGCATTAAAATATTGTTCTTTAGATAACATGTTTTAACTCCTATGAGTTTGTGTTTGTTGCTCTTTGAGCATAGTGTAGATCCCTTCTTGGATCTTCTTCTTACAAAAGGGTGTGGTTTTGTTAGTGTAAACAAAATTATTTGAGTAGGAGTGATGGGCCTTGGTTTAGCAAAACCACCTAAAAAATAAGTTGTGTTATTTCCTTGCTTTTAATTATTTTATTTATCACACAAAAGGTTTTCAAAACTAATGAAAAGTTTCCTTAAAGGAATCATTTACTATCATACTACAATAGTAATAATATTGTTCATGCAACTAGCTTATTATTTTAAGTTTTTAAAGAGGCATAATTATATCCTAACAAGTGGTATCATACTGGGTTATATTAAAGGAAGTAATTATAGAGAGAAGATGCTCATTTACTCATATTGATTATGTAGTGAATTGTAAGCAATCTAGTTTAAAACTAAGTATTGCCCCTCATTGTTTGATGAGAAATACTTACTATTTGAATAATCTTCTAATATCCCAAGCATAAAAAATGAGAGATCAAAGGTTATTGCTCAACTTAATGCATGGGGAAGAAATATTTTGTTTTGTGTAATTTTCAAAAATTTGTATGAGCATTTGCCACCTACATACAAGTTTTGAGGCAATGCAAGAATTAGAAAGATTATATAATAAAAGAAAATGTTAAATGCTTAATGAAGAGAAGAAAGAAAAGAGAAACCTAAAGAAGAAGGAATAAAAGATAATAAAGAAAACTTTAGTAATAATCTTTGAACCTTATGAATTAGCTCAAATGATTGCAAAAAATATTCAAAAGATTCATTTGATGCTATATTATCTAAATACTTTGATGCATTAATAGAAGAACTCAAGAAACTCATTGAAAAATAAACTATTTGGAAAAGGATTTCTTCCAACCATGAGAATAAGATACTTGAACTTAAAGAGCATTATGATGAACTTAGGGAGAAGAATGTCTCATTACTAAATGAAGAAAAATTACAATTTTCTTCTTTGGTAGAGTTGCAAAATAAATTAGTTGAATAAGAACATTTATCTTCTTTGCATGTTACTTCTATTAATACATTGAAAAATAAAAAATGCTTTACTAAAAGGAAAAAGTTTTGCACTAAAATAAAAAGTAACTTGTGCCTTTATTCAAAATGGACTTGATGTTTTAAACACAAAACATGTTGATACGTTTTCACATCTTGTTTTCCATGTTCAAGGATATGCTCATGTAAAAATTTATGATGATAAAAAATTGTTTTTGACATGCTACTCAAATGCATCATCATAGGTTGTGTATACTTAATTTTGCAAACTTGGTCATGTTTTTATTGATTGTCTTTAGGAGATCTATAAATTTAATGTTGAACAAGTATTTTTGGATTCCTTATGGAAGTACTTTTTGTACAAATTTGCAAAATAATCTTACTTTCATGCTATCACTTATGAAGACATAATGGTTTGGGTTTTTAAAGTTAAAGTTAGGTAGATGTATAGGCATGTCAATATATAAGGACCCATGGAGACAAACTTTGGCTTATAGGCATTGTTTGTGGCTCACTTGTCAAAATTTAATTGTACTAAAATAAATAATAGTGGTAATTAATTATTCAATAAAACATAATGATAAAATTATAGAAAATTTAATTATGCATTAGATAGGAAAATGATTTTTGGTGGTAAGACATGGGAATTATGTTCACCTTAGGAAGATGTTAAGGTATAGTGAAGCAAGAATAAGAATTTCCTACCTTGATAGATAACAAGAGTTTGGCACATAATGTACAAGTTGACAAAACTTTGAGGCAATAGTGGTGAATAATTAGAACTATACTTAGCTTGTAAAACTTGTTTGTGCAAAATTGAATAGAAAGGTTTAAAAGTGAAGTATTAGTAGAATAGTTCCATTTGTACATGTACAATATATCTTATCATATGCATATGAAACATTCTAGTTGCAAGTACACTAAAGTTGCAAGTACACTAAAGTTGAAATGTTAAACATTTCATACAAATATCAATAACTGGTTATACAAGTACAATATCTTGAGTCTGATAGTTCGTTTCAATAAGCCATCATTGATTAAGTAAGACATGTGTATCAAACATGTATGATCTACCTAAACCTCTTAGGAAAAGACATTAAGAATCAAACATGTAAGATATTATGATTCATAATAGTATGATTAATATGTCTCACCTATCTTCTTAGTAAAAAGTCTAGAACACTCAATTAGACATGTATAATTTAGTAGTCACCTGTGTATGATTATTTTGATAAGTGATTCATCACTCATGCATTGGGGTGGTTATCTTATTAGTCTTGTACAATTTATAAGTTTTTACAAATATGGTTTATCATTATATATATAGCTTGACCCAATAGTGAAAATCATTAGCTTAATCATATCTCTTCTCTTATGTGGAATACAAATTGTATATTGGCAATCTTTTATGCGATCTTGGAAGTAAATTTTGAAAAGCCAAAATAAAGTCAAAATTTTATATTAGCTAAGTGATTCAGGTGCTTTAGTTGCATTGAGTAACATCTTAGGTCTCTTGACAACATCATTAGTTGAAGGGATTAGCTTGTCTTCTTTATAGTAAGGTAATGAGCTCTATAATGGATTTAAATTGTAACCTTGAGTTTATTTCATGAGTTCTTTGTAGTGAAAAAAGTAATATATTAAAAAAATTTCATTTTCAATGGTTTAACAAAAAAACAAGTTCTTAAGAAAATTGGGCTAATTACAAGTTATGAGTTTGATGAGAATCCTTTTAAGTATAAAGAAGATGTGGAAGCATTTGAACTTTTTAAAGGCTATAGCCTTAACACTTCTAAACCCATTTTCATTAAGCTTTGAGTTCAAGACAAATGACTTAGTGCTTTTATATTTTCTATAACTAGTTTAACTAATCATTATTAAGATGCATGACCTAAAACACTTAGAAAAAAGCATTAATAAAATAAAAGAATAGCCTTATTATCAAGAAAATAATCACACAAAAACCAAGGATTTAACATTATATTTGTTTAAAACTTAAAAAAAAACTATTTATTATCACTTACATACATACTTTGAGATTTGGTTTCTGAGTTAATCATTTATTTTTGTACTATTAATGTGAATTAGTAATATCCTCATCATTGATAAACATAGGCCTAATTTATGACTAAATAGCATAAATCTCTATATTCACTATTCTCTTTCATGATGTCCACTAGTTATAAATTTAGTGGTTATCATATCAAATCTTTTTTACACTTTAATGTAAATATGCTAGCAAAACATCCAAAAGTATGGTGAAAAAATTTGAAAAATTCAAACGATAGGATTCTAAAATAAGAATATTAGATAATTATTGATGATCTTATGGTGGGAGTAGTTAAAAAATAATTATTTTGATCTAAATTTTGAGAATTTTTATAAATTTTTAAAGATATTTTAAGATTTAAGGTATCATATATTGCTACTTCATAGAATCACACAACACAATCTAATGAAAGGATCAATCATTCAAACAAATTTATTATATAGGATTGTATCATATGAGGATGATTATTACAACATATAAGAATCATAGACTATAGTCAGTGCATCACTATTATAGGTCAAAGCAATATAATAGATTTAGTAAGGAGTTGGTTGATTGTATAATATAATTATAGAATATTATGCATTATGAACAAGTAAGAGAGAATGAATTTAGGAGATGTATGGATAGGCACAAAATTAGACCAAGGATTATGTAAGATGACAAGGCTATCTTACTAGGATGTTAACACATAAGAACACAATATAGTACCTTATAGTATGAAAGAAATTAATAAAAAAGTATAAACTATTAAGAAGAAAAAATTAACTAAAATCATTGAGTTAAGTAACAAATAAAAAATCATACAATATAATTTGCATTAACATATAAGTATAATTAAGTGAATAATAAGTATAATATAAGAAAATTATGAGGTTTCAACACACGAAGGATGATATATCACACTGTATGATAACATTTGTCAAATAGTCTAATCAAGTAAGAGATTAAAATTTTATGACTATCATATAAAAACGTCTATACCATCATATAGATATGATAGTGTAGAACCCAACACTCGATCATAAAATATGACAAGGCAAACACATCGATATAATAATGTGTACTCAATTACATATCCATAGAAATATTAGATTGTATAGTACAATATAAGTATATCATATCATACAATCATACAAGAGAAAATAAAGTGAGCTATAGTGTGAAGAAATTAAAAAAATGATACCCTAGATTGAGCATATAATATGATAAATTAATCATATGAACAAGATTAAAACATAAGAGAGATATAAGAAATTGATCATACAAGTACTACAATAAATATCATAAAGTATGGCCTAAAGAAAGTCCTAAAAAATAGTTAAAGGATGTCATGCATTTGATGAGAAAAAATATATAATACAATAAAATAAGGACTTGTATCATAATGAAATCATACATATAACATAAGGAGAATAAAAGTATCATACAAGTACAATAATAAGAATATAATAATATAATAAATAAAATTAATATGGACTTTACAAGGATGAGAATTATGTCATGATCTGGGTGATCATATATGTATGATTAATAGAAATTAAAAAAAATCTTAAAACAAAAAATGATAAGAAACCAAGAAAATTAACATTGGAATGAGTTTAATTGATAAAAAACCTTTGAAATTGAGAATATAAAAGTAAAAAGGTATTCACAAATAAGAACACAACTATTATAAGCATTTGGAAGGTTAATAATGTTAAAGGTCAAAAGAACAAATATAAAGAAGGGTTGACCATGGCTTAGAGGATTTTCTTTTAAGTAATTAAAGAGATCTAATACTCGACAATAATTATTAGAGGAAAAAGGAGAGCAAGTGAAGGTGTTTCTATGAGTTTTAAGAAAGAGATATGCAAGAGGCTAAAGGAAAAGCTCTTGGATACTATACCAACCAAGGCTTGGAGCACAGATCTAAACTTACTGAGATCGTTACACATATTTTAAAGGCAAGTATAACTCATACTTAATTTATATGATTTAATGTGATATTAAATTATTAATTTACAAGTCACAAATGATATATGAAAATGCTAATTAAAGGGTGTTTACTCTATGTGATTTATAATAATATGTTGGCATTATGATTTTTTACATGATTTATTTAAAATGATTTTATTTTTTTTAATGATATGTGAAAAAAGATGTATAAGAGATGCTTGTCATTATTTATTATAATAACACATTGATATTATTTTATTGTCATATATTTTGATTAGTTATATACTACATGAATATCATGCCACATATGTTAAAGAAAAAGAGATTATTAATAAAATATTAATATAATTGAATTAGAAAGGACATAACATAGCGATGAAATATGTTAAGTATTAATGATTATTTTTCAAAGCAATCTTACTATATAGAATAATATTTCTTTAGAAGTAACTATATTTTTATCCAAAATAACATTTCTTCATAAATAGGACCATTACCCTGAATAATATTTTCTTAAGACTATTGACAAGGAGAGTTATTAGGCAATCTAGAATAAATGTTTTGGATGCACAAAAGAATGCAAAAGAGATTCAAAAAATTAATATTTCTTAAAGTTGAAATTAGGTTTCAAATGTGTCTAAAGAAAAAAAGATGACATATCTTTTATTGATTTTTATTATTGTTAGACCATACATATAATTACCCAAAAATTACTTATTATATTTTATGTTACATACTTTTGCTATTGAGTCAATGTCAATTGGTTTATTCTTTTTTTGGCCTAACGCTTTCAGGTCAAAGAAGACATCACATGAGACTACATAAGAGAAATAATACCTAGCTTATGATGACATGACATAGAAGATGATCCTTCACCAATTATAGTGTTGCTTTCAAATTTTTTTTATTTGAAAAAAAGTATATCTAAATTATTGAAATGGTATATACATATGGTTTTAAAAAAATATGAAACACTTGATGTTTTTAATAATTGTAAATGATTGATTTTTATATCGCTTTTGCTATTGATTTACAAAGATTAAAAAGGAAAAGCCTTCATTATTTTGAAAGGAAAATTTGGCATGATTTTCAAAATGTGAATTAGGAGAAAAAGGAAAAAGAAAGAGGATGTTAAGTAGCACCCAATATTGGGAAAGGTTGATGATTAAAAAGAGGATGCTACATGATTGGTATCACACTAGCTGAAGTCCTAAGGAAGAAATGTCACCAGTTAGTCATGAAACTAAAATAGACAAGTGAACCTAAGTGGTAAGCATATGTAGCCCTTTAAGAGGGAAAAACACACTTGTTACTTATTTTTGTGATTAAGTTTTATGTTTTTCATGTTTGAAAAGTATGGCAAAACAACTTAAAAGCCAGATTAAAATATGTTACGTTGTGATTAACAAATCATATATTACATGATCGTATGGTGTGGTTTATATAAAATAGAGAACAAAATACTAGAATAGAAGGAAATATATTGTATGATATCAAAAATTATACAATACAATAAGGTTATCAACAAAGTAGTTAAGAATTTTAGATAATACAACATTGCATTATGACATAGTACAATTTTAATAGTAGGATTATCATACATATAGATTGAACAATATGATCAAAGAAAGAGAAATGGAATATAAGAAAAACAATAAACCATATAGTATGATGTAAAATAATATGAAAAGAGAATGAGCTAAGTGGATAAAGATTTATCTTACTATATATTACCACATAATTATACAGTATAATATGCTGAGCAAAGAAAATATGTTATCACTGTGGAATTGAATTATCACATAACTACAACATAGCCACCATATAGTATGATAATATTAGCAAAGAACAAATTAAGAATGTTGTACTTTACAATACTACATTACCATAAAATGTAATCTTATAAGGATGATTAGGTAAAAAGGGATCATTCTTACTAATTGGATAATAAAGTAAAGCAATGAAACTATCATATAATATGATTTATGGATTGTATAATATCATGAGATGAGATAAGAAGATTGAAATGTATCATACCATATGTTATTATCTGATAAGAATAAAAGAGAAGAAAAATTGGTAGGATGAAAAGGATCATATAGCATGATTAAAAGAATTGTACAATATGATTCCCTAGTGCTTTGAAAAAATGGGTCAAACCAATAAGGCTACATTGGTGACTATGTCGAATCATACAATATAAAGACTATTAAAGTACTTATATGACTAGAAGAAGAGAAAGTAAAAAAGGTTGGATGAGATTAGATAGATCAACAATAACTTGGATTTACCATATAACATGAAGATAGGAACTATACAACACGATTCGGGTAAAAAAAAATATAATTGAAGTGGACTAAGGATTTTTTTATTAAATGCTTGTTGCACTATTTCTGAAACAATTTGTGAATATGCATATGATGATAAAGTGATGAGTGGTTTAATGAAAGAGAATATTTTGTTAGATATTTCAAATGTTATGTTTTGAAAATCACATGAGTCTAATATGTACAATATATGATCAAGTAGCAAATGGAAACAAAAACCCAAAACATGTATATGGAAGAAGTGAATAGCTTGAATGATAAAAGAGATGTACCATCTCAAGGAGAAAGAGATCAAGCATCAATAACATAATTCCCAAGGAAATTTGGTGGAACAATTTTTGAAACAATGATCACTACACTTAGAGAACAATGCAATTCCATTCCAAGTGGAAGATTGGTTGGAAAGGATCAAAGTGTTATTTGATAATATGGTATTCAATGATTAAAGAAGAATTTTATTAGCAATGCCAATACTTCATGGTGTTGCTATTCATTGGTGAAGAAGACAACAAAGATTATAATTTGGTGATAGTAAATTCTAAAATACAATGGGGAAAATTTTGACCTACCTTTTAAGAATGGTATATTTATGAATCTGCTAAGGAGAAGATGAGAGACGACTTAGCTAAATTATATCAATAATACTTAGTAATAAATTAATATTAAGAGAAATTATCAAAATTAGTAAAGTATGACTTAGATTATTTGCAACAAAAAGGCAAAGATATTATCTTTTAGGAGTGTATAAATAATATAAGGAACATATTGAAACCTTTAAAATTTAAATCTTACAGAAAATTGATTAAAGACATTAGAAGAGTAGAACAAGAACTTACTATTACTTATACTAAAAGAGTGGCAAATAAGAGAAAAGAGAATGCTTCTTTATAAGAAGGGAATGAGACTATGAAGATAGAGACACAAATGTTAAATAATGAATCAAAGAAAACTTCTTGTCCAATTTTTTGAAAACTTCATAGAAATGAATGTTGATGAAGGACTAAATACTATGCTAGAGAGTGTCAAAAAGATCAAAACAAAGGAAGAATACTTTTCCACTAGAACACAAAAAATATAAGTACAAACGGGAAGAATTTAGTTCAATCTCTAAAAATAGCTGCAACTTGTGTATAAGCACAGAGGAATTTCCATCATGTTCCAATGTTGAAACTAGAAAAATTTGAATGATTCATTGACTACGAGACAAAGTAATGTTATATGAATATTTGATGTGTGAAAGAAATTCTCATCTCATAGAATGAATGGAATTTGTAATCAAGGATGAGAATTGTTTGATGACATTTAGAAGAATTTCTAATTTTATTGAATGAAATAAAAGAGTTTGAATAATACAGTATAATTTGATAGAGGTAATGAATTGATTGGTCTAAATTTTGAAGATAAAATTCCTATGAGAGATAAATTATAACATCCTAAAATTATGGGTAAGAGATTTGAATAAATTCAAATCAATGGTTAATCAAATCAATTGATGATCTTAAGGAGGGATGAGTAAAAAAAAATAATAATTTTGATATGAATATATTTTGAAAACTTTTATATATTTTTAGAAATTTCTATAGATTTTTCAAGATTTTATGATGTTATATATTACCAAATCATAGGATTATATGGTACAATTGAGTGAGAGGACTTATTGGTAGAACAAATTTATTATATAAGGTTATATCTTACAAGTATGATTACAACAAAATATGATACGATAAAAAGTAGTCAATACATCACTACTATAGGACAAAGTAGTCTAGCAGAACAAGAATGGGGTTAAACATTTAGTAAAATCATAGAGTAACATACAATACAATTAAGTAAGAGAGAGAGAATGAATTAGGAGAAGTATACATGACACAAAAATGATTTAAGGCTATTACAAGATGACCAAGCCATTGTATTAATACATTAAATGATAAGAACACAATATGGTATTGTTTAGTTAGGAAGAACTAATGTAAAAGTATGATCAACTATGAAAAAATATTAACTAAATCTGATAAGTTAAGTAATAGATAGACAAATTGTATAATACTATAAGCATTAATGCATAAGTACCATAAAATATATAATAGACATAACATAAGAGAATTTTTGGGTTTTAATACAAGAAAAAAGATATATTATTCAGTATGATAGAGTTAATCATATAGTCTAATTAAGTAAGATATTAAAGTTAGATTATAATCATATAAGTAAATCTATACCATTGTATTACATGATAGAGTGTAGAACCTAATACTTAGTCATACAATTATGATAAGACAAATGTATCAGCACGATAATATGTACTTAGTGAAAATCTATAGATGCATTGAATTATGTAGTATGATAGAAGGTTATCTCATTGTATAATCATGCAAAAGCAAAATGAATTGGGCTATTGTGCAAAAGAATCTAAAAAATGATACCTTATACTGATTACACAAATATGATAAACTAATTATATTAATATGATTAACTCATAAGAGAGATTTTAAGAAATTTATTGTAAAAGTACTATAAGAAATATTGTGTAGTACTAAGTAAAAAGTGTACTTGAGAATAATCAATTGAAGAGAGTCCTATAATATGATGAGCAAAAATATATAATACAATAATATGAGAACTAGTATCATAACCAAAATCTTCTAAACGATGTAAGCAGAATAAGTATATCATTAAACTATCATATTAAAATCATAATAGTATGCTAAAAAGAAATTAAGACAAAGTTAAACAAGGTTAAGAATTATATGATTTGATAAGAGAAATTGTACATATATAATTAGTAGAAACTAAATATATCTTAAATCTTAAAATAATAAATAATCAATAAAATTGACATGGAGGAGAGTTTAATTTATACGAGACCTTTAGAGATAAGAGGATATATGATGAAAAGGCATTCACATGAAGAGAGATAACAATTAGAAGCATCTGAAAGTAAGGAATGTAAAAAATTATTAAAACAAATATAAAAGAAGGCCTGATCACGATTTAGAGAATTTTCTTTTAGAATATTTGAGAGTTTAGCACTCAACCATCATTAGTAAGGAAAAGAGGAGAGTAAGTGAAGATATTTTTAAGAAATTTGAAAAGGAGTTGTGTAAAAGACAAAGGCGAAATTGAAAGAAAAAGCTCATGGGTATTCTACCATTCAAAACTTGGAGCAAATATCTAAGCTTGGCGAAACCACCACAAAATTTTAAAATATAATTAAGATTTATACTTATTGTATCTAATTTGATGTGATTTATATTATTAAGTTAGATACCTCAAATTATATGTGAAATTCCAATTTGGGGATGCTTGCTCTATGTGATTTGTAATAACATGTTCACACATGATATGTTTGAGCATGAAGATAATTTGTTATTTTGCTAATAAACAAACAAGAATATTGGGAAATGCTTTTATTGTAATAACATGTTTCTATGATTATCTTATTACATATTTTGATCAGTTACCTATTAAACAAATATCATGTCATATGTGTTAATAGAAAAAGATGATTAACAAAATATTGATATAATTAAATTAGAAAGGATATAACATAGTCATGTAATATGATAATCATTAATGATTATCTTTCAAATCAAACTTAATTAAGAATAATATTTTTTAAAAGTAATTATTTTGTTATCCAGAATAACATGTCTTCATAAGGAGGACCATTATAAGAAATAATATTTCTTTTTGTGTATTATCAAGAAGATGTCATTGGAAAATCTAAAATTAATATTTTAGATATATAAAGATAAAGAAGAATAACATGTCTTTTATTATTTATTATTGATAAAAATCATGCACGTGGTTACACAATAATTGTTTATCATGCATAGGGTAATAGGAGAGAAATGAGATTTAGCTTATGATAACATGATATAAAAGATGATCATTTACCAATAGAAGTGTTACTTAAAAATTTTATTTATTTAAAAAAAGTATATGAAAATAATTGATATTATATGTACATGTGATTTTAAAAAGAAATGTTAAAAACTAGATTTTTTTAATAGTTGTAAATAGTTAATTTTTATATCACTTTTACTATCAATTTACAAAAGTTGAAAAGGAAATACCATTTATATTTAAAAGAAAAATTTGGCATGGTTATAAAAATTTGAACTAAAAGAAAAAGAGAAAAGAAAAAGGATATTAAGTGGCCCCAAGGCCAAGAAAAATGAGTTATGAAAAGGTGATGCCACATCGTTGGTATTTGCAATAGATGTCATAGGGGGGTATTCAAAAAAACTTAGACATGAACACAAGATGCAAAACTTATGAAAATTGTCAAGAAAGACATGTCACAAACTATGTGTAAAATAAGAAAGAAAATGAAAACCTAAGTGCTAAGTATAGGTAGACCTTTTAGGAGAGAAAATATACTTGTTACATCTTTTATAATTATCTTTAATGTTTATTTATTTTAGAAAGCATGGCAAATGAACTTAGAAGCTAGTTAAAAAATTGGTAATTTTTTATCATACGATGAGATATATATGAAATAGAGGACATAAAACTAGAATAGAAGGAAATGTGTCGTACGAAATCAAACATCATATATTACGATAACATCAACAAAAAAATTACTAAGAATATCAAAAAATACTATACCATATTATTATATAGTATGATATATTATAGATCCTCCAAGTTTTTTTGATTGAAGGGGAAGCTTTGAATCAAGTTACAAATTTGTAGCTCGACATTTGCAATAAATCTATTCCATGTAATGTACCTTCCTCAATTTGTCTACGAGATGTTATCACCCTGAGCCCTTGACGACAAACATTCCTTTTAGAGTAGCAACATTGAAAGTAGAAGTGTGATAATGGTGAAGAGCTAAAGAAAAAGGGTAAGTAAAAGAGGGGTTCTTCCACAAAGAGATTAAATTCTCCAAAAACAATTTCTTCAAGGAATTTTGAATTCATAAAATCTTGATTCTTAGAATTTTAATTTTTTAACATCCTTCTCATCTCTTTATATAAAGAATTGAATATAATATTTTATTATAAAATAAAAAATAAATAAATTTGACCAAAAATATAAAAAGATTCCAAATTTTACAAATTCTATAAGTCTCACACTTATCTGCATGAGTTTGTCTACGCCCCCTACATGTGTACAACTATGCCAAGGGGACTATTCCCACACGTAGATTTCCCTTTGCACGTGCATTAGCCTTGGTGGTGCAATAGGTACTCAATAAGGAGCACATGCGCCCATTTTGCCAAATCGTGCACTCTAGCATTCATGGGAGTCTAGTGTGCCTTGCCTTTTAGTGTAGTGCTCACATCTCTACACATGATGCCTGGCTAACATGTTGAAGCATGTGCTTTGGCACTCCTGTAACGAGATTTTGAGCATGGTCCAGTGCACAGTTCTTATTACTTCATAATACATCAATATTTTTTGTCATTTTGTGTTCTCCCTTGATTTTTTTGTTTTTATAATTTTGGATTTAATAAACTCAAAATTGTTCTTTAGATAATTTCTTAAAAAAGGGATATGTTTCTAATTTTCCATATCTCCTAACATATAAAGCTAGAAATATGTAGAAGTTTAGAATGGTGAATCCATACATCATAGGCATGATCTAGTGTATCAAAATTTTAACTACAAGGACATTTAGAGGGTCGTAGAAAATGCAATTTTCTTAGAATATCTGGGAAAGAAAGAATTCTTTTGAGCAATCCTCAAAGAAAAATTAAAATCTTTAAGAATATATGAAAGTCCTAAATCTATTTACATGAGCTAAAAATGGTCTCCTTTTTTTTGAAGTTCCTGGCTAAATTAGTAAAGAATATTCCACTAGAAGTGAGAGTCAAATAATTTCATTTTTTAGTTTCTAAGCTCTTTTGTGATTCTCCACATTATGCCTAACTCGAAGAATTCATTTCTATATAACTAAAAAACTCCATTTCTATTCGTTTGAAACATATGTTAGCTTGCATGAATCAAGCCCATAAAGAATTTTCATTCATAATTTTTAGCAAAGTTTGTAACATAAAGCCTAGAGAACATCTTCAAGTCTTTTTAGTCCAAGTCCCTTCATTTGTGTGTCATTCCTTATTCTACCTTGTCCATCTTCTTTTCTAACCCAAGTTAGTGTCACTCCATAGAAAACCATTTAGAATCACTCAAGTTTTATGAAAAAATTCTTGGAGGATTCATCACCATAAGTGTATACATGGATATCAAGACTAGGATATATTTAATGACTATTAATCTCTCGCTCATTGATAGTAGTTTTTGTTTACATACCACTATTTTTTTGATAATCATCTCAATAATAGTTTGAAATGATATGCATTTTTCCTTTCTTTAGATAGGTTACATCCCATGCAAGATATTAATAAGTCTCTTTTTTTCTATCCCAATTTGTTAGTGGTCCATTTGATTTATGTTGAGGAGTGTAGCTTTGAACATACAAATCGACTTTTTTTTGCATTTACGAGCTACCCAAATTCCTCTTGGTATTGAGGAATGAAATGTTTCAACTTTCTAATAGATTTCTTATCTCCTCTTATGAAGATAATGATGTCATCTACATGGCAAATGTGAGTAATATTAGTGCAATCATTAGGGAGTACATAAGGCCAAATGTTACCTTGCTTGTGTAGCCAATTAATTCCTCCACTAAATATCTCTACTGAAAGAATCAACATAAAGGCAAGAGCAAGTTCCCTTGTTCAATCCCACAAGAGATTTGAAAATAACCACAACTTCATCCATTCATAATGACTAAGAACTAGCTACAATAGAGAATATTCTTGATGAGTTGTATAAATTGCCGGTTGAAACTAAATTATATTAGAATATTCTGTAAAAATTTCCAAGAAAGGTAAATTTAATTATACCATTTTGCCCCTTGCTTTTCTATTGATTGATTCAATGAGATCTTGTGCTAGAAGCAAGTCATCCATGATACCTTTGCCCTTTATAAAGCTAATTTGATCTAGATATATCAATTGTGGAAGACTTAATATAAACAGTGCATCAATAGTCTCAAAAAGGTATTTTCAAGGTATAAACAAAGACAAATCGGTCAAAAATTATTGAATCCATTTTACTTCTGTGATTTGGGTATCAAAACAATATTGCCACCAGCTAGACATTTTGGAATTGGTTTGCCCACCATAAAATCTCATACAACTACATAGACATCTTGTTCGACAATTTCCCAGCAATGTGTAAAAAAATAGTAGTGTATCCATCAAGACCAAGAGCACAATTTTTGTCACTGCTGAACACGGTCCTTCTAAGCTCCTCGAGTGTCACTTGTCTAAAAAAATTGGGCATTATCTTCCACGATAAGGATAGCGCGAACTTTTGTTTATCAAATTTTAGAAGTCCTTAGATGGTTCTTCATGAAGTAAAGTCTTGAAATAAGATACCTCCACAGCTCCAATGTCTTCATCATTTCGCATCCACTTTCAATCTGAGTCCTATAGTCGATTGATTATAAGTTTATTATGTTTTGTAGTAATTGAAGCTTGAAAGAACTTACTATTCCAGTCCCCTCTTTCTGCCATTTCAACCTTTATTTTTTCTTTCAGAAAGTTTCCTCATTCTTGTGTGCCAAGTTGTGTTTATTCTGCAAAAAAGTTTCATTTTTGACGGGCGATTGTGGATTTCTTGGAGCTTCGTAGCTCGAGGAAAAGAGGGTTTCTCACCTGCATAGTCATTTGTTCACTGAGGTGATAGGGGAGAGCATTACCCCATTACCCTGTAAAATGAAGCCAGGTTCGAGACACAAAGGGAAGCAAGAGGTGGTTTTTGATGTAGATTGAGTCGAATAAACTGTTTAACACCTTTTCAACTCACGCTAGTTAGTAAATTTTCTCGCAAAAAGCCAAACATGGCAATGATAAGGAAAGCTTTTCTAAAAATAAGATTCACTAGCTTCTTCACTGTGGGGTACCTGGAACCAAATGAAGAGGACTATTTAAATTACTGGCTAAAGAAAGTTTTGAGCATCAGCAATTCCTGATGAGAATCTTGAAGTGGTCACCAGACTTCAAACTTAGCTCTCAGCCTTTAGTGACCTGATGTAGGTCTCATTCTCATTTGAGCATCTCCCAATTCATCTGTTCAACAAATCTGCACGTTATTCATTAGCATTTTTATCAACAGAGATAATAAGATTTTGTCGTTTTGGAAAGATGTGTATTCTTGAAAGCTGAACTTGATACCGAGCTGCATGTATTGATCAGGTTGGACAACTGGAAGAAGTCACTTGTTCTTTCATCTATGCCGAATGTAGTTCTGCTGATAAAACACCCACCCTTTTAGGCAGATATCAATAAAATAGTGGATTCAATATCCTCCCCTGGCTCATGGGAGGGGACTTCAATGTAATAGCTAAGCTGGAGGAATATAATGGAAATGCCCAACAAAATCTCAAAGCAATGGAAGAGCATTCAACATTGAAGGCTTCTCCATCTCCCTTTGCAAGGACAGGAACTAGGAATGGTTTGGAAAGTATGGAAAAAATTGGACTAAATCATGGAAAAATACTAATGGCTAAAAAATTTACAAAATGCTTTAGTTCAACACCAAGTAAATCTCCATCAGGTCACTCTCTGTTATTGCTTTGCATGCCAGCTACAGCAAGCCCGCAACCAAAGCACTTCAAATTTTAGGTATGTGTAGATCAATTATATTTAATTAACACGGAAACTAGAACATGCAGTGTGAAGGCTATCGAATGTACATGGTAGCATTTTTCCTACTGTAATTTTTTGAAAGCTATGAGTGGTCTTATATATATTTTTATTTCAAATAGTTGAAAAAAAATATGCGTTACGATTCCTATATCATGTTTAAAAACAATCAAAAAAAAATTTTTTGATTAAATATTTAAAATTTAAAATAATAAAAAATTCTTACTGATAGATTATAGTAACTTATTCACCTAAAGAAGGGCCCTTCAAACTGAAGAAAATAATAAAATTCAAAATAAAATTGTGCATTACAACAACTATTCCAATTCGCAAAAGACTAATGAAAATTGAGTCAATCAAAAAGCCAAAGAAGTTAAAGATGCCTTGAAGCGCTCCCCCTTTTCGTTAAGGTCAAATTTTATAAATCTTCTTTATATTATCTTTTATTTTATAGTATAAGAAAAGTAATCTTGAAGCTTTCTCCATCACCTTTACTTAGAACCCAACTCTCTTTTCTTTTCCCAATGATATAATCGCATGGACTACATCACATAAATAATTCACTTAGATGCATATTAATCTTATTAAGACTTAAAGGCATGCCACACAGAATTGACCTTTTGTACTTTTTATTAGTTTCCGTTATCATTGATATTGTGAAAGTCGATTATAGTCGACTCTTGTTTATTATATATTTCAATTTGTTTTTATCATTTTGTTAAGTTATTTATATCTACAATTTGGTTTAAGTTATTTAAAAAATACTTGACAACTTCTCAAATATTTTTAGCTTTATATTCAATATAAGTCATCTCATAAACCTATGAGTACAAAATTTGGTTAACAATTACTTCAATAAAGAATTAAAATTGAGTTTTTTGTTGTTTCTACCATCGTTTGGCACTATTATGGCCATCATAAAATAGTTGTAACCATCATTTGCATTTACTTGTGTAGCTTGCGTGACCTGCACTGACTGATGGAACTTGGCTGATCCACGTGACCCCTGTTGACCTGTCACTCTTGAAGACTCACTCTATACATTTCTACCCATGTTGACCTGTGCCAACCAACTCGACATTGCCTACGAGCGCTGTTCTGTCCGACTTCCATCTACTCGAAAACTAAACTCCATCAGTGTTGCATGTGCCCCTCCTTTTTGCCGCTTGACATTATCGCCCAAAAATACATGCAATTTGAGAACTGCTTATGTCAATTAATTTTTAAACTTTTTAATTTATTTTTTTTTTATTTTTTTGAAAAAATTTAAATTATTTCTTTTGTAATTTGTGATGATTTTTTAAAATTCTAAAATATTCTTTAGAATTTTAAAACATATCCTTTAGTATTCCTAAAAGTTTTTTCATATTCTTAGGTTAGCAAATAATTATTGTAATATTGAGATTTCTATAAATAAGAATGCTAACCACATTGTAAGATGAGGATAAAATTTTAAATGTATTAACGAAGTGCTAGACCCAAGCTTCTGTGATACCAGCATGTTGCTTGCAAAATTCTAATGATGTGATTTCGGAGGTGTCCTAAGAGGGTGAGAGACTCAACAAAAAAGGATCTCAACTCGTTATCCAACATTCACAAAATTGTCAAATCTCTAGGAAAGTTCTTCACCATTTTATTCTAACCTTCGAAATTTTATTAGTCGCATCTAACCCTCTTATCAATGCATGTGATCATGTGA
This sequence comes from Vanilla planifolia, assembly GCA_023846275.1. NCBI lineage: Eukaryota > Viridiplantae > Streptophyta > Magnoliopsida > Asparagales > Orchidaceae > Vanilla > Vanilla planifolia. Next base: position 28,144,990 of record CM043869.1, on the reverse strand, counting down.
TTTCATGTTTGGTCTTCTACAAACTTCATTTGTGTGTATATTTTGCTACTTCATCACCTGTGATTAATTGGATGCATGTTATTTAAACAATTTTTCTTTTAGGTTGAGATCTCTTATGTTAAAAAATAGTGCAAGTTTTTAGGTTTTGGGAAAATTTTACTTGCTTGACAATTTCTGTATGGATATATTATTGGAACCTAAGCCCTTATCAATTTTTATGAGCAAAAATACATTTTAACATATCATTCTACATCGCCTAACCGAAAACAAGTAAGTTAGGAGCCAAAAAAACAATCTCTCTATTTTATCTTATAAAAACTTCAAAAAAAGATTTAATTTGGACAAACCATAAAGTGATCCTTACAAATTGAAACATAAACATTCAATCAATTTATTTTAAAAATTTCAAACAAAATAATTAGAATTCTAAAGAAATATATTATGAATATCATTAAATTTTTCTCAAAAAACTTTTTTTATAAATACATTCAATTTAAAACTTAAAAAATACTTGTGAATTGATATATTTTCAAAATGCAATATAAAAATAAATAGGTTTTTACTCAACTTTTCAATAAATTTTGATATGTATTCATATATTCTAAAAAAGGTTTATAAGACAAATGTGTCAAACATCATTATTATATTTTTTATATTTTTATACTATAATTTTTAAAAGCTACGCGTTGTTTTTTATATAATTTTATTAGACTTGAGTGTAATTCATAGTTAAAAAGTCTATATGTGGGGATTCGCATATCTTCTGAAGAAACAAAATAATAAAAAAAACTTAAAAAAATATTTAGATCAATAAAAAAAATTAAATTTTAAAAACTCTGTCACCTCGAAAATGATTCATGAATTAAAAAATAATATAATTAAAAAAATATACATTACGATAACTCTTACAACTAGCACATGACTAACGAAAGTTGAGCCATTCAACAATTTAACAAACTGAGAGATGGTTTTGACACTCTTCTCCAGCCCCTTATTTATCTGGTGATAATTTAAGAAGTGGTTTAATGCAGATAAATTATCAAATTATTTCTAAGAAATAAAAAATATTTATTCAATTATCTATTTTAAAAATTTAAAATAAAATAATTAAACATCCAAAAATTATAAAATATTATTAAATTATTCTCAAATAACTCTTCCTACTATTGTATATTAAAAATTATAAGAAATTTTCGTAAATTGAAACACAAATAAATATTAACACTTAAATTCATTTCAATTAAAATTCCAAAATATCATATTCATTTTTAAATTCTCTTTTCTTAAATTCTAATGAAGACTTCTTTTATTTATTTTTGTTATTCTATTATTAAAAATAATTATTTTCATTGTTGAAAAATGTTTATAGATCCACATATTAAACATTATTCTTATATTTTGATATTATTATATAATAAGGTTTAATTAGGTATGAGTGGTTTTTATATACATTTATTCGCTAGACTTCAAGTCACAATTGAGAAGATCCATAAACGAGAGTTCCAATATACTCTTCAAGAAAAAAAAACCAAAAATACTTTAAGAAACATGTAGAACAATAAAAAAATTCCCTAAAAAGGTGGATCGCAACAATTTTTCCATCTAAGAAAATGCTTGATGACATTGTAAAATATAACTAAAATGTGCATCATAATTGCTCATCCAAATTGCAAATGATTGATGAATGTTGAGTAAATCAGAAACTAAAATAAGAGATAGCTTTGATGACCTCTCCACTTTGTTAAAGTCAACTTGTGAAAAGCCTCTTTATATTTTTTTAACTAAAAGGAAATTAACATTGAATCCCCTCGTATTTATCCCATAATAACTTTAAGTGGATGCATAATTTGAATAAATTAGCAAATTATCCTTTGTAAGTAGAGAAATACCAAATTTATCCTTATATTTTAAAAATATGAAACAAAACAACTAGTTCTTCAAATATATAAACTAAACATTTTTGAATTTCTATACAGGAGTTTTTCCTATAAATATGTTCAATTTACAATTTTGATACATTTTTGTAAGTTGACACGTTTTTTTAAATTTGACCAAATATTAATACTTAATCTAATTTAACTAGAATTTCAAAATATTATCTTTATTTTTCAAATTATCTACTCTTAAATTTATAATATATTAATTTTAATATTTATAACATAACACAAAATAAAAATTTGAGATAATCCATAAATATATTTTAACATTTATGATTGTTAACAATTTTAAATATCACTAGACCATATCTATAATGTAGCATAGAACTACATGATTATGGCCCAATTCTTTTCTTTAATGTACATACATGACAACCTTGTTAATTTTAATCTTGCCCTTGCTTGATTGAGAGTTACTATATATATTGTAACAAGATATTGTAATGATGATCTTATCAATTTGATAAGAATCTGTTGAAGAGTTTTTTTTATTTATCTTTGTTATCCAATTACTCAAAGTAAACACTATATTTATATTTTGATATTAGTATGTAGCAATGTGTTAAAAGCTATTTATTGTTTTTATGTACTTTTATTAGATAAGAGTTCAAGTCATAGTTGGGAAATTCTATACATTAGAATTCTCATATCCATTTTAGAATAAACAATGAAAGCAGATACTAAAACAATATTGAGAATAATAAAAATTCTTTAAAAGAAAGATTTTAGTAATTATTTTACCTCAAAAATGACTTATGAAACTAAAGAAAACAATATCATTCAAAAAATATATGCACCATGGTAACCCTTCCAACTTGTAAATGATAAGCAAAAAGTTGAGACATTCAAGCACCTAATGAAATAAGAGATACTTTAGATACACTTTTCTCTTTGTTTTTGTCAACTAATGAAAATCTATTCCACATTGCTTGATTTTTTTTAAAGGCAAACTAGTCATGATATTTCTCTAACACCTTACCTTTTTAATCAAGATCTTCTTTCAATTTTGTTAAGTCACCCTTGGGTTTGACGAGTCAAGTAAAAAAATATTTAATATTTTATTCTAATAGACTTATTTAGTATTAAAAATATTTATTTATTACAAATAAGTCATGAATATTTGAAAATGATGAATTAGTAGTCTTCAAAGTATCTTAGAGTGTTCAATAAACTTCAAAGATTAAAGACATACACATCTTGAAAAGATTTTTTATTACTATATAATAAAATATTAGCTTGTTGATTATATGACACTTTTCTTTTGTATCAATTTCAAATCCTATTCAAACATCAAATTGTTCAATCATCTCCTTAATTTAATAAAGGAATAAGATTTGATTTTTTAATTTCTCAATCATTTTTGTGGTTCAAAATCCTACTTAAACTATTCATTGATTTAAGAAATATATGATTCTATTTTTCAATCATTCTTTCATTGGTTAAATTCTACTTATGTATCATTACCAAATTTTATGTTAAATTAATTATTAAACTTTGGTTAAATTAAAAATAATTAATTTTGATAAAATTTTTATAATTAAAAAAGTTTCTTAAGCCACATCCTAAGCATGTGCCCAAATACAAAGCTCTTGGGCCAAGTAAGCTCGAAAGGGCACTCACAAGCTTCAGGTCAGGAGACAGTTATAATGAAATCAAGTTAAACCTGATCTTGGACATAGTATTTTGAACCCAGTTGAGGTAAGGTAGAGGATAGAGCTAGGCTAAACTCGAATTAAATGGTCATATGGGTTGAGTCAGAACCATACCCCAAAACATAACCTGAACGAGCACCCAAGTTATGACATCCTGAGCACACAAAGGGAGAGCGAGTCCTAATTCGAATCAAATATAAAATCCACACAAGCTATTATAAACTACAAACATTCATCTTGTTTTGTAATGGGACTAACGCTTTGGTGGCTGTATGCTTCCAAATCTAGGAGCACCTCAATGCCATTTAATCGCACATTTTCACAATTGCATGGTGTAGATTTCCTTTTTCTTTTAAATAATGATCTTGATCAATCCAACCATCTATTTGATGAGCCAATCTAATGGTGATGATTTATTTGGTCTTATTTAATATGATTTATTCTTAATCAGATGACCTTGATTTTTTTCCTCCTTTTAAAATAATCTATCCTTGAATCAGATGGCTTAGAATTCTTTATTTTTGAATCCTACAACTGAGATCATTCTTACCTTTATTATTGATTAATCAAATGATCCAGAACTCATTCGACTTGATTAGATGGCCAAGATCCAATCTATCTCGATCCAACCATCCATAACTCATCCGCTTTTAAATCTTTTGATTTAACAGTCTAGACTTCTAGAGGCAGACCGAATGACTACTATCTATCCTACCAAATAGCTATTTCACTAGTTGTTACATGTGTCATTGAGGGTAGTGTTTTAGAAGAATTATTTAAGTTGTTTTTAAAAGCTTTCAAGCTATTTTGTAATCATTTTTGAAATAGTTTCTACTTGACTTTCTAACGACTATAATCAAAATTTTTCTATAAATATCTGACAATTGTCAATGAAAAAAATAATGAATATGAATAATATTTTAACATCTCAAAGAGGGATTACATCATATTTTAAATTCTTTCAATTAAGTCTAATTCTTCTAAGCTTTTATTTTCTTAGTTTTCTTCATAATTTTGAACTTTTTGTCTTTTTATATTCATCAACAAGCATAAAAAAATTCGTACATTTTTATCAAAAATTTATTTCTTACTATATTTTCCTTTTTTACTTTGGGTTAGGCTATCTTGTATTTGTGAAAGCCAGAGTTCAAATTAATCTCATAAAAAATCGAGTTAAGGTTGAACTTATAAAAACCTGTAAAAGCTAATAGGTTGAAGGTAAACTGTAGGAAAAAATCTCAAGTAAGTTAGAGATAAACCATAAACAAAACCTCAAGTTGTAACTCTCTTAATAGTGAAGGTTTTCCTAACCTTAGTTGGGGATAGACGTAGGTTCCACTTTGAACCAAATTATCCAAAAAATTAGGTGTATCATTTCAACTTTTATTTTAATTTTTTTATTCACAAAAATTATAAATTAATATATTTATAAATGAAAATTTTTTATAAATATAAAATTATTTTTACAAAGAAACTTTGAAAGATAAATATAATCATAAAATTAGTAAAAATATTTTAAAACCCACAATTGACCCCCTTTTTATAAGATTCATGCACTCGTTTATACTTTAATTGGTATTAGGGAAAGATATAGTACAATAAATGAGTAAAATCATTAGAGAGGTCTTTTATTTATGTGTGCAAATTAATTATGTTATTAATTATAGTTGTTTTCTAATTTTGTTATTTTATTAATATCATTTATAATATTATGATTATTTACTTTATAATCAAACTCCTTGATTTTGTTAATGTGCTTATTTTATCTAATTATTTAAGGATGAATTTACCCATAGTTGACAACTATGAAATATTAGGGGAAGGATTTTCATCATGTCGTCCTCCATTATTTAAAAGTGATTTTTTTTTATTCGAAACAATGCCTTTAAAATTTTATAAGAAGGATTGATAATGTTATTCATTTTGTATACTTTTTGAAGATAAATGTAATAATTCGAGAATATTAATTCAATTAAATACTAAAAGAAAGAATTACTCATTTTGTACATTATCTTAAGAAATTGGTGTGAGAGTGTGTATGACTACAACTTATTTTAAGATGATTTAAGGATTATATAGGTTTTATGATGAGAATAAATCTCAAGATATTGGTGATGATAAGAAAGCGGTGAACCATAAAAAGAAATAAGAGAAGAAGAAGAGGAAGAAGAAGAAACTCAATTTAGAGATGAATCATTGAGGTAAACTTGTACCAAGCACTTCTAATCCTTGTCATGAGTTTACATTTGAATCTTGTGATGACATATCAAATTCTTTTAGTAAATTAATTTTTAAGCATAAAAAGTTAGTTAATAGGTTGATGATCTTAACAACATTTATGCAATATGAAGCCCTTAAAGAGAAAAATTTTTCTTTAACTAATCAAGTTCATGCTTATATTTTTAATATTTCATGTTTGAAATATTTGAATAAAGAATGTGAAAATGAATTATCCAAATATACTACATGCAATGATGCTTTGAAGTTCAAGAATGATAATTTAAGCAAAGAAAATTCTTTGCTTAATGAAAAACTAGAAATCTTTGATTGACTTGAAAAAGAAATACATGATCTAAAGTCAAAATATGCTAGTTTATTTTCTTATGTATTTACTTGTAATAATTAACATGTACCTTCATATATTACTTCATTCAATCATGTGAAAAAGAGTAATGTTTACTTGGATGATTCACATGTGCTTAAACATGTTTCATCTTACGACTATGCGATAAAAAATAATGTTTGTTTGCATGACAATTATAGATTGAAAAATTATGTACCCATTTGTTCAATACATCAACTATTTCTTCTTTGCATACATCTATTTATCAACTTAATCTAATTTTGCACATAATTATTATTCTAAATTTGGAATCCTACATTTGATTGCTCATTTAGAAAATCCATAAATTTGATGCATAATATATATGAGTAAATTCCTAAGGGAACCAATTTTAAAAATTACTTTATAAAATCACAATATCCACATCCTACCACTATCAAACCCAAGATAGTTTGGGTTCCAAAATTTAAAGTTTAGATAGTTTGTAGGTGTGTTTCCATATTTTAGGACCTATGGAGAAAAGATTTACTTTGGAAGTTTGTGTGATTCACTAGCACAATATTTGTGGGTCTTAGCTTATTTAGCTTAGGTTAGAATGCCAAATCTTTCTAGACTTAGTATCAAACAATATTAATCATTTAAAACTTATTTTTTTTAATAATTTAATAGTGGTTACTTTGTTAATTTTAATGCTAAATATTATAAAATATTAAAAGATGATCAAATGTTATTACTTGATAGAAGAAAAGGTGATACTTATATGATTAAGTTTGCAAATCAAAAGTCTTGTTACACATTTAAGTGAGAATACTTTATGACATAGAAGACTAAGTTATGTTGTTATTCTACCCTAAAGAAATAAGTAAATTAAAGATTCTTCCAAGCCAAACAAGATTGATTAGAAAATATGTGAATAATGCCAAAAAGAAAAGAAATTTAAATCTTCCTTTAAGCCTAAAAATTACTTAATCATTAGTGGACATTTAATGATAATTTATTTTGGACTAAAAAATCGTAAGTTTTGGAAATGAAACTTAGATTTGCTGTTGACATTGATTTTTTAAAATTTGTTAAAGTTAAATTTTCTAAGAATAAAAAATGTGACTATCATAGGCTTTATTGAAATTTGATTAAAAAATTAAAAATATAAAATAGTTTTAATTTAATAAATTTTAAAAATAAATATCTATATAATTATTTTAATGAATAAAAATATAGATCAATTTATATCTCCTACTTAGGAAAGCATGTAAGAATGTACAAGGGAAAATAATAAACACTGTATATTTAAAGATAATTTATTTAATTTTTAGAAATTAATATAAATTTGATATTGATCATGATGTTTTTAGATTTACATTATTAATTTTTTTAAATAGAAAAATGATGATTGAAAATTTTGTTAATTTGATTTGAAAATTAGATAGATATGAAAATACATATTATATTTAATGAGCTAATTACCAAAATAATTAGTGAAAAAAATCTAATGATTAGATGGTGTCATTGATAAATCTTGTATTAAAAAATAGAGAAACTAAATTAGACAAAAAAAGAATATAAAGAAGAAGGTAATCAATAACTACCTTCAATTTGGTAGATCAAAATCTATAGAAATCAAATAAATGATATGTTATTCAAAGAATTAGAACATGAGTTTCTATGAGAGAAAATGTTCATTGTATATTTGTATTTTTCATATAAACTATATTTGTTGAAAAAGTTTAAAAGTTATTAATATATGTCATGAGTTGATAGAAAAACTTGAGAAAAATAAAGCATAAGATTTAATTCTTATACTTAGTGATCAATAATTTATTAGAACTATAGGTACTTAAGAATAAACTACATAAAAATGAAGTAACTATTAGAGACAAGGCTAGGTCTATTACTCAAAGTATATAATCAACGTCATCATTATAAGAAAGTAGTATCACAAAAATGTAAAATTTCACTTTATTAGAGAATTTGTCGTTAGAGGATTAATAGAATTAGAGTATGTACCTTTAAAGTAAGAATTGGCATATGTATTTGCAAAACTCCTTCAATGATATAATAAAAATTATACTTCTTTTTTATGGTGTCAAAGGAGAAAAATAATAATGGTTTAGATAAAATTTATATTAGTTATAAAGTGAATGAAAATATATAATAAAAGAGAGCATGAAGTAAGGTGGAGCATATATATTTTATTTTAACACTTTTTATCATTTCTTAAATATATGTTTTTATTAGTTATATTTTTATTTAAATATTTATGCCTTGTCATCATTAAAAGGAGAAGATTGTTGAGTCACCATTGTGTTTGATGAGTCAAATCTTAAATATTTAATATTTAATTTTAATATATTTATTTAGTGTTAAACAAGTTCATTTGTAAAGAACAGACCATACACTTTTGAAGATGGTGAATTAGTGATCTTTAAAGTTTTTTGGAGTGTTTACCAAGCTTCAAGGATTAAAGGTATGCACATCAAATTTAAAAAAAAAATTCTTTTTTCTATAAAATAAAATATTAACTTATTGATTATAAGACACTCTTCTTTTATATTAATTTTAAATATTATTCAATCATTCAATTGTTCAATCATCTTCTTGATTTAACTAACAAATAAGATTCTATTTTCAATATCACAATCCTTTTCTTGGTTCAAATCCTACTTAAATTATTCATTAATTTAAGAAACATATAATTCTATTTTTTAATCATTTTTTGATTAAATCCTACTTATGTATCCTTGCTAAATTTTTTGTCAAATCAATTATTAAACTTTGATTAAATTAAAAAAAATAATTTTGTTAAAATTTTCATAATTAAAAAAAAATTTCTTAAGCCACATCCTATGCATATGCCTAAATGCACAGCTCTCACACCAAATAAGCTCAAAAGTGCACTTGTAAGCTTCAAGTCAAGAGATAGTTGGAACGAAATTGGGTCGAGCACAATCTCGGCCATTGCATTCTGAAACTGGCGAGGATAAGGTTGAAGATACTAGTGGAACTTGAATCCAATGTGCATATGGGTTGGGTTGGACCCATACTTGAAACATAACATGTACAAGCATGTCTAAGTAATGAAATCTCAAGCATACAAGTGAGAAAATCCTAGTTCAACTGGAATGTAAAATACATGCAAGGTATTATAAACTACAAACATTCATCCCATCTCGTAATGCGGGTTTGATGCTTCGGTTGCTGTATGCTTCCAAATCCTGAAGCACCTCAGAACTATACAATGGCGTATTTTTACAATCACATAGTGGAGATTGCCTTCGCCTTTTAAATAGTGATCTTGGTTGATCTAACTATCCATTCTGATGAACTGATCTAACAATGATGATTTATTCGATCTTACTTGATATGTTTTATACTTAATCGAATAGCTTCGATTTTTTTCTCATTTTGAAATAATCTATCATTGAATTGAATTACCCAAATTTCTCTGTTTTTGAATTCTACGACTGAGATCATTCCTATCTTTATCGTTGATTAATCGAATGATTCAGAACTGATCTCACTTAATTAGATAGCATAGATCTAATTTGTCTTGATCCAACTATCCATAACTCATCTATTTTTAAACTCTTTGATCTAATGGCCCAAAACGTTTCCAAGCAGGTCTAATGGCTCCTATCCATCCTGCCTAACAGCTATTTCAATGGTAGTTACATGTGTTGTTGCAGGCAACATTTTGGAAGCAATCGAAAAACAACAAAAAAATTAATCCCATTTATTTATCTTGTAATAACTTTAAGCGACGACTTAATTTGGATAAATTATCAAATTTTCCCTCACAAATAGAAAAATATCTATTCAATTTTTTATCTTAAAATTTCAAAATAAAATAATTAGACTTTAAAAAAACAAACTTATTATCATAAAATTTTTCTCAAGGAGTTTTTGAAATACATTTGATTTGAAATTCGAACATATTATTATAAATTGGCATGTTCTTTAAAATAGGACCAAATATTGACAGTTAAATCCATCTTAATTAAAATTCAAAAATATCATTTTCATTTAAATTATTTATTTTTGCATTCATAATCTACTAATTTTTCATGTTTATAACATAATATACAAAATAAAATTAATTATATAACATTACAAATTGTCAATTTTTATAATTGCTAGCCAACTTTAAATATCAATAAATCCGATCTATAAAATGGCAAAGAACCAAATATGGCCAATTCTTCCCTTTCATGTACATCAATATTTTCCGTTGACATAGAGCAATAGTTTAAACTTCGAGGGATTATTGTCAGGAAGATCATATGAATTTTACAAACTTCTATTGAAGAGTTTTTTATTTAACGTTGTTATTATATTACTTATCTTAATTATTATATTATTAAAAAAAATTTATTTGTATTCATAAGCATTGAAAATGATTTATAAATCAATATATTAACATTATTTCTATATTTTGATATTATCATACTATAATTTTTTTAAAAGCTTTGAGTGGTTTTTATGTACTTTTATTAACCACAACTTTAAGTCATAATTTAGAAACCAATAAGTTAGGATTCTTATATCCTCTTCAAAAGTAAAAACAACGAAAACACCTGAAAAAAAATATTTTGGTGAACAAATTCTTTAAATGTAGACTAAAGTAATTCTTCAACCTCAAAAATGACTCATGAAACTCAAGAAAACAACATGATTCAAAACTAGAATGTTCATCACAATAACTCTTTCAACTTGCAAATGAGTAATGAAAGTTAAGTCAATCAAGAAGCCAACAAAATAAGTGATGGCTTTGGTGTGTTTTCCTCTCTATTAAGGTCAACTTATGAAAATCTTCCTTATATTTTCATTTTTTTGAAGCAAAGGCCAACTAAACTTTTCTACTTGGCTATTCTTTTCTTTCTCAACAATGCATGAGCAAGTTGGTTTAATGTTTGGAAGGCACACTAAAAGAGAGGATGAATTCATTTTAAAATTTTGTAATATGTTCAAAGTCTATTATATGCAACTTTGAAATTCATTCCCATGTAATGGATAAAACTATTTAGAAGATATATTAGAAGTAAAAGTTATAAGAAATATGGTAAAAAACGATCACACTCAAATTTAAAGTGGTTCAACTCTTATCCAAATGGCAAACATTCAACCCCCAAGTTAACTAAAGTAAGCTTAAGCCTTTTTGTCTCTCTTTTGTTGCAATTGGGTGGAAAATCCTATTACACTTGATATTTTTCATGAGTTGATCACTACAAAATCCCTGAGACTTTTCAGGCTCAACCATAACCTTTCTTTACAATATATGCTCCAAGATTCCTTTCTAGCTCTTCTTGCTGATTATTCAAGCTAAAAAGGTCCTTCGAAAGTAGAAAAATATGATACAAATAGTAACCAAGAAATTACACCTCAAAAACAGCATGATTTGGAAAAATAAGTAATTACAAAATTTTTAAAAGATTCGAAACAAAGTTTCCAACAAATCAAGAGCTTGTGATATTATGATGGTGTGTAGAAGATGCTAAAATGTTGGCAAAAGTCCTTGCATGCACTTAATTAATCACAAGATGATTTGGGCTTGATAGATCACACAATCATCTCTCAAGATAAAGTGTATGGAAAATAAGGAGAAAGAAGCCTTACAAATAGTTTAGAATTATTTTGACATCCTTATCAGCCTATTATTGTAGTGTGGAGGGCTTTATATACATATAAGATCCAAAATAGACCCCTCCAATGGCTCCCAATTTTCATATAAATATATTAAAATTTTAAAATTATGGTCAAATTTGCCATTATGATGACAACTAAATATGTTGTACATTATATGTCAAGTACCACTCATGAATGCTTCATTCACCATATGATAGTGTACATAGCATACATAAATCTTGTGTTTTATATATTCTCTTAAGTCAATTATACATACTGTAGGTGCCAAAATAACATAATCTACATACTTCTTAGTATCCTTTAATTATTTTCAATATTTCTTCTACCAACTTATAAACTATGTCTATTTGAACTAAATGTACCATATATTACTAATGACATACTAGATACAAGTTTTTTGTGCTTGAAATATAAAGTAATGGTACTTAATATATTAGATTTAGATGTTAAGGTATTGCATGTTGAGTTCAATTTTAATCATTAGACCAAGTAAGCTTTAACTTTAATTGTGATGCTTAAGAAAATATGTTTATACTTAATAACCATCATTAAATGCATTTTATAGCTTTGAACTTAACATTTTCCAAACAATCCTAAAGTCAAATTTTAATGAATGCATAGGGTGGATCTCAATGCAAATTAAGATATGTTATAGATCAAGGCTAATGCAAATGTGTGATGTGTATTGTGCAAGCTCCTAATTTAATCAATGGAATATACTAAATAGACATGTTAGGTTACAAATAATGCACTTAAAAAGGTTTGCTATCGTTAGAAAAAGATAATTCCTTTGAGATTCAAGAGGTCCAACATCCATGGCAATAAAAAATCAAAATCCCTCTCATTTATCAGATAATAACTTTAAGTGGTGGCTTAATTTGGACAAATTAAAAATTTAATCATCAAAAATGAAAAAACATAATTTAATCTTTTTATTTTAAAAATTTGAAATGAAATAATTAGACATATCAAAAATACAAACTGAATTTCTTTCAAAGAGTGCTTTTTATAAATACACTCAATTTGAATTATGATACAATTTTGTAAATTGGTATTTTTTTTCAAAATAGGACCATATATTAATATTTAATTCCATATCAATTAAAATTCCAAAATACCATCTTCATTTTCAAAATTATTTATGCTAAAAAGTAGGAGGTGATGTCCACTAAGGAGAGGATAAATTATGAAAATTACAAATTCAAATAATCTTAATATTGAAATGGAAGACTTTTGTAATTATAAGGCTCTTATAAAAATTGTCTTAAAAAATCTTAATTAACTTTCAAACATAATTTTATGTGAAAACGCAATTTAAAAAAAGTATACAATAAAATTTTTAGTTAGTTTGATCTAAACCTAGATCTGCATCGAACCCTTGCCAAATGACTATGCTTGCACTAAAATAATTTCTTTTATCAAGTCAGATAAGAGTCAATATAATGAAAAGACACTCTCATTTTGAATCATTATTGCATTCCCTTGGTGTAAAGTCGGATTCCATATGCTATAGCTAACTAAACTAGGACTTGTAGTTAGGTAGAGCACAACCTAAGTAAGAGGCCAGAGAAATCAACAAGACTGATTAAAAGACCAAAACAAAATAGAGAGTATAAAGTCCAAATAATACGATAAGAAAACCAAGTACAAAGCTTAATTATAAGATTCTATAACCCAAATAAAATTAAGCATTAAGCACACTAACAATATATCAAAGTAATGAAAAGAAAATTTCAACTTAGCTTAAAAAATAAAGAATCAATGAAGGATTGCAATAAGCTTCTAGTTCACTTCTCTTAGAATGATGATCTTAGTATGAAGCTCTTCACAAAGATATGTATGTTAACATAAAGTTTACTCTACATGTTTGGAATCATATATATATATATATATATATATGTGTGTGTGTGTGTGTGTGTGTGTGTGTGTGTGTGTGTGTGTGTGTGTGTGTGTGTGTATGTGTGTGTGTGTGTGTGTGTGTGTGTGTGTGTGTGTGCGTGCAATATAATATTCTTTAGCAACTCTTAATAACCCAAATGACTAAAATCGACTTTATTAAAAATTAGTCAAACTAATTGTTACCTACAAATTTGAACTAATAATACCATCTAATCCAAAGACCATACAAATATGATGCTACTATATACTCTTCATGCAACTTATCAAACAAGTCATTTTAATTCATTTTTAACTAACAAACATCAAACTTATACATGTATAAATAGTATAATTCTTTAAATATTAATTTTTATCTTTTAGTTTTTCAAAGGATCATACAATACTATGATATGATTGTACTTGTACAACTAAATTTTAATTCAATACTTTCTCTATAAATAAAGGATCATACTCTTATGATAAGAGACTAATAATTATATAATGAATTTTAGCATTATATTACTTAAGTTCCAAACTATCATTCTATGAAAATATTAACTTTTTCATTCTTCATTTCATTTATTAAATTTTTAATTCCTACATGATTGGGACTATATCAATGAATGAAATATATTAACTTTTTTTTATTTTAAGGCATATTTAGATATAAATAAAATTTAAAGCAATACATAAGTTAAATAATCCTTAATGAGTGTATGAATAGTTTGAAAGCTTTTAACACACTCATGCTCAACCATATCTATTCCTATGCCACAAGTAAATTATTATAGGCTAACACTCTAAGTAACTAACGATGAATCAAGATCCTTTCCTTATGCTACTAAAGTATGTGTTTGTTTTTGTGTTACTTACATATTATACTAAAATACTAGCACTAAGCTTCTTGAGTTGAGTCATCAAGTCCTCTATATAATTAAACTATTTGATCTTAAAATATATAATCTAAAAATACTTAAGAAAAAATATTAGTAAAATAATATAATAATTATTTTATTATCAAACTAATGGTGCAAGGAACAATGGTTCAATAATTCCTACATTTCGATGATAATAAAACTTTTCAACAAATAATGAAATAAAAATATTAAATAATATAAATATATAAATTATTTCATAATATTCATGCTACCCTAAATGTATGCAATTTAAAAATTACTAAACAATACTTTGGAATGCATGGAATGTCTTTCATTTCGTTCACTTCTCTCTCCCTCTTTTTATCATTCATCAAAATATGAAATTGGGAATTGTTAACTGCTTATTAAGTACATAAGAACAAAAAATTGAAGGATACAAATTATTAAACCACTATTGATAATTTTAAAAAATAAAATGACAAAGGGTTTACAATAAAAATACTTTATGAAAGCCAAGTAGATTTATTACTTCTAGATATATGATAAGTAAGATCATTAATTGGTAAATAAAACTTCAAGGGATTTAATTTCTTTTCTCTCCCTATATCTATGCATACAACAACTTAAGGAACACAAATCAATTTAAAGAAATAAATAATCACACAAAGAATACTAAAACAACTTAGCTTGCTTCCAAGTAATTTCTCTCCCTTTCAAATTTAAACAAAGGAAGAATGCAAGCATGCATGTTAGCATCACCATTTAAAATTTATTTGTGAACCAAAACAGATTTGGTTTGGTCAATCTACATTGAAGCTATTCAATGTTTCTAAGTACATTTTTAATTTTCTTTTCTTTCTAAATAAATTTGGATGCCTAGATTAACTCTAACATTGCAATCTTTAAAATATGGCCTTTACAAAAACAAAAGTTACAAGCAATAGAAGAATTATAAGAAATGTTTTCAACAGTCGTAGATTTAGAATTTTGACTTGCAAATTTCTTTGTCATGTGATGAGGTGAAACACAACTCGAATGTTATTTCTTACATTCATAAAAAACAACTTTTTCTTTGGCATTCAAATTAATTGTTTTTGCTAACTCATCTTTAGTATTTTTCATATCAACTACATATTTTCAATTCATTTCATTACAAAGAACTAAACATTACTCATGCTCTTTTTTAAAATATTTATGTCTCTTTTCAAGTAATTGAAAAGTATTAATAAATTCATAAAAATTACTTTCTAATTAATTAATAAATAATATAAATACCTCATTGTCTTTAGTCTTGAATGAGTCATTGTGTTGTGCTATGAGACAAACCACTTGTTTTCTCTTTTTTATTATTCTTGTTGCTTGAAGATGACGATAATGGATTTGAATCACTTCAACTCATCTTTTTGCTCATCTTTTTCTTGAGCTTCTTTGTTACACCCCAGTTTTATTTTAAAAGGAATTTTTTTTTTTACATATAGACAGCTCAGATCGTCCCATACCAACCTGAGTAGCCTACGAAAAACATAGGATATAACACATCATTACACACCTACTTTCCTTAACTATGTGGATCCCATCTCCCGGGCACACCGTCAAATCAGTTCATGACTCCTGAATTAACTGATGAACTCGCGCAATGTTACTCCTACTAGACCTAATACTCCTAACCCATACCGGTAGGAGAACCGATCTAATAGAAGTCTGAACCCCCAAGGTTAAGTTCCATAGTCATGTAATGACCTCACCATCAACAAAAAAATATATATAACATCCACCGATATGAAATGGCGCTCCACACACCATACCGTCAAGATAGAAAATAAGATAGTGTATAAAAATGTAACTCATATGAAAAATCACAGTCCATCAATACCACATCATCCATACGAGTACATGAGTCAGAATCACCCTCATATAATACAAGACATAAGAATAACAGTCTCACTGAATACATCCAACAGCAACAATCAACTAACCAGAATGTCTCAGAAAATCACAGATCAGATCTCCTCCACTAGCCTACTGATCACGATCCCACCTAAAGCTGGGTGGCGTCAAGTCTGCCGAGCCACTGGAAAAATATAGATAATAAAGGAATGAGCTACGCTCAGTAGGAAAGACAGCTAGTAAAAAAACTCTCATGCAAGAGAAGGATAATAGCAATAGTATAGAAATACAGCAATAGTATGGATGAATTATCCTATATTAGTTATTGAGAGAGTCATTATATGGTTTATATAAGATGTCATGGTCTTAAGAAGTTGAAATATATTTTGAGGGTAAAACCTACTAATGTCGAGATGAGGCAACCTAAAGGGATAATATTTAAACATAGTGAACTTAGGATATCACATTTAGTATCAAAGTCAAGCCTTTCCTAGCATAATACGATTCAAGGATGAACCAAGAGGAAGATGGTGGTCCTATGACAGTCAAAACTAAAGAGGGTAAGGAATAAATGCTAAATGATGTCTTAAGAGAGTGGTCACTAAACAAGAAGTAGCTTTTATAGGCTTTTAGTTGGATTGATATAAGAATAAATTATCTCATATTAATTATTATAAAAATCATTATGATATACATATAAGATGTCATGATCTTAAGATATTGAGATATATTTTTTAAGATAAAACTCTCTTGGATAGTAGGATGAACCTAATAAGATAATACTTCATTATATTGAAATTATGATGTCATAATCATACATGAGTTAAAAGAATATATATGATTAAATCACCTAAGCTTTCTTATAATTATGCCACTTAATGTCTTGCTCTATAAGAAAGATCTGTTTAGATTAACATTGTCCTCCATAAAAATCAACTTAGAGTGCAACTCTATTAGATAGAGTTTTTCTTGGTCGGGTGGATTGATGAAAGATAGGCTTTACCAAGTTGATGATATTTAGTTGATCTGGTGGACAATATACAATGTTTCTTATTTATTTTTTTAGTTTATTATGGAATATGATGGACCATATATAAAGTACTTAATAGTTTTTACTTTTTTTACATTTTTTGTAAATTTTACATTATTTTCATTAAGAATGTTTTTTTATTATTTTACTTTTAAGTCTAAGTTTTACTCATTTATCCTATTTAAACACTTGTTATGAAATGAAAATTAAGGGATTGGAGATTATTTTCTTGGTATTACTCTTTTATTCAAATTATGATTTCTATGCATATGTGTACATCCTTGGGTTATATTTTGACAACGTATAAGTTATTCAAATTTACCTCCATTGTCATTGTCATCTAATACAATATAGGTTATTTCAAAAGTTATTGATAAGTTTTTATAGTAGGTCCTGTAAAGTTTTTCTTATTTATTTTTTATTTTTAGTTTATTATAGATTGTAATGGATCATATATGAGACCTTTAAGAGTTTTTAGTTACTTCTACACATTTTTTATATTTTTATAATATTTATTAATTACAGCATTTTTGTCATTTTCATATAAGTTTTTCTTGTATTTTATTTAAACATTAGCTATATAATGGGAAAAAAGTGAAATTGTTTGCTTGGAATTGCTTCTTGTTAAAAGCTACAAGTTTTTTTAATCATGCATGGATCTATATCCCTAAGTCATAATCTAAGTTCTTTTGAGTATCATTCATTGTTATCTGAGATTAGGATACCTCCACTATTATAGTCATTTTTGTTAATGTCATCTTTCACTTTAGATACCATTGAAAAATTCACTTCTACATCACTTCTCCATTATTTTGTTATCAAAGCATCCTTCATAGTGTTTAAACCATTGCAACAATCTATAATTGTGAACTACTTCCTTCCCTTAATATTAGAGCCTTCAAAAACCTCCATCCCACTAATCCTAAGCTACTTTTTGTGGATTATCCTCAAACACTTGAGGATAATAGTTTTATAGCTTAGCTAGTGGAGAGATTCTAAACCTTGTTACCTTCAACTTTCATATGTGAATCATAAGGTTATCTATAGAAGCACCCAAGCCAATTACTATACCTAACTTTCCTTCTTCATATAAAACATAGATAGCTAGTATATCATTAAACACAATCTTTGAAATGAGAAAAGAATTTGACATAAATGTGAGAAGATTAGACATAAAATTTATTAGTGCAAGTATAAACTTTGAGAAAGTACAACAAGATGAATTAGAGTATAAAGAAATAAAAAATATTTTTCTTACTTAGAAAAATAAATAAAATATAAGAATATTGGTTTTAAAAAATAAACCCATTATTAATAAGGATTAGGAGTTAGAGAAAAAAGAGATTAACTTGAAGAAACAAAATTAATCTATGACTTAAAATTTAAATATTCTATATATATATATATATATATAATTACTTATTCTCTATGTGCATGTCAAAAGCATTTTTACTATATGCATAATTTAATTAAGCAATAAATTAATGATAATAATTATAAATATGCTAAATTAATGAAACAAATTAAATCTTTAAAGAAATTGATGAGAGTGACTAATTATTATTTATATTTAGATAGAGAGTTATATCCTCCCATAATAAAAAAATTACATGAGGAAATAATTGTTATTACCTACAATTCTTAGTCATTAGAAATGATCAAATTTATTTATTAATGGATCATACTTAGGAAAACCTCCATATAAGTTAAGCAAAGAATATATGCAAAGTTGAATTGTATTACTTTTTATATAGTTAGGCCATTTGATGTCTTGATTTCAAGATGATGCAAAGAGATTAACATTGACCCTCATAAAGATTCACTTTGAGTACACTCTATGTTGTAGAATTTTTCTTAATGGGGTGGATTGATGTAATATAAGTTTTATCAAATAAATGATGTTGAGCTTGTGTAGTGGATCATATATGGTCTTCTTTTTTATTTCTTAATTTTATTCATTGGATTCAAAGGTCAAAAGGTCATATTTGAGTCCTTTGTCAGTTTTTTGTATAACACATATTGTTATATTTTTGCAATTGTTTTACAAGAAAAAGTATTTTTATAATATTACGTTTGACTCTTACGCTTAGTCTTATATTCTATTTAAATATTTATTATTGTATGAAAAAGAGAAGATTAGAGATTACCTACTTGGTATTGTCTATTTATTGAAATTGTGATTTCTTTTTCATCTTTATCTTACATCTCATATCACTTTGCAAGAACCTTATCTTCCATCAATAAAATTTTGAGATATTGCATAACTAATTATTATTATTATTATTTATGATTGCTAATAAATATTAAGTATAAATAAACCCATTCTATGACCTGGCATAGAACCAAATGAGTTATGGCCTAATCCTTTCCTTTTGTGTATATACCATAATACATTATTTGAAGTCTTTTTCCTTGATTTAGAGTCACTATGTATATTATTATGATGTTATTGTTTGAAAAATCTTATGAATTTTGTCATTTTCTATTGAAGAGTCTTTTATTTATGTTTGTTTTTCTATTATTAAAAGTAAAATTTTAATTTGTATTCATAACATTGAAAAAAAACAAGTCAACATATTAAATAGTTTTCTATATTTTGATATGATTATATTGCAATATTTTTTAAAATCTATAAGATTTTTTTATCATGTTATTATTGGGAAAATCTATACTTGAGGATTCTCATAACCTCTTCAAAAAACAAAAAAAAAAAAACAATTACAAATACTTAAATAAATATTTAGAGAAATAAAAACCTTAAAAAAACATATTATAATAATTCTTTCACTAAAAAATGACTCATAAAAGTAAAGAAAATAATGGAATTTTAAACTAAAATGTAAATTTCAATAACTCTTCTAACTTGCAAATGACTAATGAAAGTTGAATGAATCATAAAACCAACAACATAAGAGATGTCTTAGATGTACTATCCTCTCCATTAAGGTCAACTCAAAAAATGTTGTTGCTAATTTAAATGTTGGTCCAAATAGAGAATCTTATTTTTGATAAAAAGAAAGGTTTCTTAGGACCTGAAAAATATTTATATTTTTATTTATTTTTAAAGGAATATACATGAAATAATATTGTGATGGTTAACAAAGATTTTCAACAATTTAAACCTCTCAATCTAGATCTCTTTGTTAAAGACAGATGACTGAAGACTATAAAAGGTCAATCATAAGTAGAAGTTATTTCATGTCAAACTTTAGGATTATAATGACATAATTATTGATGAAAATATTATAAAAATTAAATTTACAATAATATTACAATAAAAATTGATAAAAAGTCATATTTTAAGGTATTAAATGTATAGTAAATGTTAATTTCTAGAACCTATTGGAATATAAGATTGATCCATAATGCTTTGATCTCATCTTGGAATGCAACCTATTGACATCAAGTTGGAGATGCCACATTAGCCTTTGTAGAATAAAAGAAAATTCAAAATTGTTATCTTTTTTTAATATATAATTATTATATCTTTATTTATTTTTATTGTACTTATTTTATACTAATAATGCTTTCCAATCATATTTTATTAAGTGCTCTTTTCAATCTCAATTCTAAGTTAAAACCTTCGTTGAATAGTGTCTTTTTGTGACAATGGCAAATATTCTAACTTGGAGGGGGTTCTTTAGGATTTAAATCTTTCTTGGCTTGCAAGCCAAAGGGTATTAGTGCACAAATTATTTTTCTTTTTCTTTTTATTTTCTATAAAATCATATCTTAACCCTTTATGCATTGATTATTGTTGTTTTTGTTATATCTATCGATCTAAGGCATTTGACTTTTTAACTATATGTTTTGTCCTCGTAATATATGATAAGTTGATCATGATAATAAAATTACTAAATGCTATAAACCTTAATTGAAACGTAATATAGAGTGTTTTATATTAGCTACAACTTGCATGATGATAATGAAAAATAAAATCCAAAACTTACAATAATTTAAAGAAATTCAACTTCTAGAAGTTCGTTAAATTATCTAACTTTTAAAACAATGATTTTGGGCATTTTAAAAAGCCTACAAATATCAACTATCAATTAATTAAATATATGAATTATGTACGAGAAGCCCAAAACATCATATTTATAAATTAAATACTGTTTTACTAAACTTCAATGCATTGCAATTGCTCATTTTAAGTTCACAGATCACTTTTCATTCAAAAATAATTATGTTCCAATCATAATAATTGAAACAAAGGGATGAAAAAACTTCTAACTTCAAAAGTAGACAACAATGAATACGGATTGATATCTAAGGGTTGCATAAAAATTTTATTGGGCAGATTGTGCTATTATAAGAAGCAATTATCTTTATGTTAATTAAACTTTTTAAGTTAAAATATAACTGTTGATAAAGTATTATACTTATTTCATCAAGTATGTTAAAATATGTCTTAGAGAATTATTTTTGAATCTGAATATCTTATTCATTAATATTAAAAATGAAGTCAAATATTGTGGCTTTGTTTCTGAATAAAAAAGTACTTCAGAAAAAAATGTTATATAAAAAATTTGAAAATTATTTTTTTTGCAAAAAAGTATAAAAATATATAAAATAATTTTTTAACACTTTCAAATTTAAAATAAGAAATTTAAAGATATTTGACAAATAGAATAATTACGAAACTGTATGTGAAATATAAATGTTAATGTCAATCAAATAGTTTAATAATTTCGTTAAAATCAAAAATTTATATGAGAAAATTATTGTTATATAAAAAAGAAATAAATGCATCTAAGAGGGTATCTCCTTGGGAACGATCTGAAATAAATCAACTTTGATGTCTTTTGATTGTCCACAATAGATGATGAATTATTTGGAGTTGAAATCTTTAATTTGAAATATATTATTTTTTAAATAAATCATAAGTAGTGAAAAATCATCTATCACATGTTTAGCATAGAATTGGGTGTCTTTTAAACCTTGGTGATGTAGAAGCATTTGGGCCAAAGCGCCAAAAAATTAAATGCCATAAACATCAATGTCATAACTTCAATAAATCAAGTTCATGCATTAAAACATTAAGATTTACATAATTTGATCATAAAATAGAAGACAAAAAAATACTATTATCAATGCAAGGCTTTATCTCAATGCATATGTATCAAGATTTTAGATCTTTGTTTGTATTAGCCTTTGAAAATGAGTTTGAAAAGTTATTTGTAAAAGTGTTTTTGAAAAATGTATTTTATGCATGACAAAAAGAAATTATTAAAGTTATTAGATAATGTTTTATATTTTTAAGATTAAAAAAATGAATTAAGAAACAATCACTAAAAAAGTTCTTAGAGATTAATTTATTAAATATAAAAACTAAATATTTATCTATTTTTTTTTATTTTTGATCTAATAAATTAAATAGTTGTTCAATAAAAAAAATATTAAATATGTTATCCATGTATCTTGAATTTTAATTTTCTCATCGAATGCTTTAAAAATTTATATTTTTAGACAATATTTATATGATTACTTAAATAATTTACATATAACGAAAAAAGTTTCAATCTTGATGACATAATAATTTAAAAGGTAAACATTATAGAAAATATAAAGAGAATTTTCTTAGAAGTAATCCACACAATAATCTAAAGTAGTAATCTTGTAACAAGATAGCAAAACTTTTCAAAACTATATGGAATTGATTAGCTTAAGTTTAGGTTTTCTTTGTGTCTTTCTCTTCAATACATACAAGTAATTTTTTCTTATGAATTTTGAAGTCAAGACATAGTCTAATCATTGTTTAGATTTTTATAATTTTTAATAAATCTTTTTAAATTGATATTTTAAAGATTTTTTATCATGTAAAGAGTGTATACTCTTTAACAAAAAAAATAATGTTCATTGTGAACTTCTATAAATTTTGTTATTTTTACTTCACTAATATTTAAGTATTTTCTTTTTCTTCTCAATTTATGTTTTATCTATGATTGTCTTATAAATCATCCTATTTTGTTTTTTAAATTTTATCTTTTCAAGTTTTTGGCACTAATGTTGACACATATGTCAAAATCTTTAATAGCTTTAAAACATAAAGATACATAGGTTTGAAAAACATTAAGCGGCTTAAAAATTTGATGACACACCAAATTGTGTTAAACAAATGGAATGTTTTAATGATATATTTTGTTACTAAAATTAATACATGGATATTATATAGATTTGGATGATATTAAAATATTTAGCATCTTGTTATTAAAATTTGAAACTATTTAGATAGAACAAAATCAAATAAAAAAGCACTAATTTTTTAAATAATTTTATGATACTAACATTTATATTTTGTATACTAAAATTATTGTTGAATATTGAGTTCATTCATTAATAAATATAAACTATATTAAATAAAAATAATGATAATTATGACAAATACTAAATTAATTAAAAATTATAATTGAAGTATATTAATATGGTCTTTTGTTAGATTAAAGATTAAACAAATTCAATTTGTTGAAATAACTAATAATGAATATAGATACTATAACATAAATTATATTACATTTGTATATAAAAAGAACTAAATTAAATCATTGAAGTTATATAAATTTTTATGGGTGATATTTTGGTACATTTTAAAGGAATAATGATAAGAATAATATGTTAAAAATGAGAGTATAATAGTGGTACTATACTTGAATATATTTACCAAATATATTAGTACTGTTTGAAGAATAATGGAAATGTCCTTCTCTACATAATTCAATATATATAACAAAAAAATATCATATACTACAAAAACGTTGTTTTAAAATACCACAATTTTTATTTGATAATTTGACAAAAAAAAACTATAAACATTCTTTGAAGAAATGCCATATATATTAAGTGCAAACTATTTATAAAACACTTCTAAATATCTCTAAAAAATTTTTGAATAATAAGTATAACATAAAATACAATTTTCATTTTAGCATATTTAATAAAAAACATTAAGTATATTCTATGATATATTAAGAGAATCATAAATTAAGAAAAACTTGTAGAATATTAAAAATTAAAAAAAATTAATGAAACTAATAAATGTATATCATTTTATTTGTATATAGTTTAATATGTATAATATTTAAATAATAAACAAATGATTAAAAATAATTTTTAATTTAAATCATAGAGATTCCAATAAAAAGATTAGTCAATAAAACATGATAATTATTAAATAAATATAAATAATAATTATATTAATCATGGATAAATATGTGTTGTTGTTATACAATTATCAAAAAAATATAAACATATTAATGACAAATAAGTTTAACAATAAATAGAGAAGAAAAAATAAAAGATAAAACCCGTTATTAAAATACAGTTCTTAAAGTTCATCTAAGGAAAACAGATACTCATTGAAGACGGTAAACATTTATTAAGACAATGATTCATTCCATTTAAACTCTTCATAATAGGCACAAAACATTGAGCATGGATTCACGTGGCTTGAACAAGGCTTTAAGAGGCTTGGCTTTAGGTAGGGATAAGCCCGAGCCCTCCTCCATGCCAACTTTCTCTGCCCCAATTCTTCTCCATTCAAAGCACTGAAGTAGAGTCCCCAACGTCAATTCCATCTCTCTCATTGCAAGCCCTTCCCCAGGGCAACCCCTCCTCCCCTTCCCAAAGGGCAACATCGTCCTTACAAATTGCAAGTTTGAATCATGCAGAAACCTCTCGGGAAGAAACTTGGACCCGTCAGGCCAAATCTTGGGATCCCTCTGTATTGCATAGGCATTCACCAAAAGAATGGTTCTTGGAGGGATGACGTAGCCTCCCACTTTGCACTCCTGCATTGATTCATGAGGAATGACAGGCCCTGCAGGGTACATTCGAAGAGTTTCTTGGATAATACAGTGGAGATAAGGAAGATTGTTCAAGTCAGATTCCTCCACCAAGCGTTTCTCTCCCACCTTTTCCATTATCTCCTCCCTTGCTTTCTCAAGATTCTCCGGATTATTCAACAATAAAGACATTGTCCATTCCATAGTGTTTGATATAGTGTCTGTGCCCCCTGACAGCAAACCCTACATAGCCAAATTCGTTAAAAATTTAGAGTTTCTTTTTAAGTTAAAAATATACAGTTAAAAATTAAAATAATTGACTAATTATGTTCAAAATAAATCTAATTTTTTTTAAAGAATATATATTAAAATTTATAAAGTATTATGAAATGATAAAAACGTTTGATAATATCATATAAATTTTGTAAAAATATTTGAAAAAATTTATGAAAAAAGTTCTTGAAAATATTTTTATATACGTGAAACATAATATTCTAATAAAAAAATATTTATTCTAGAATTTCAAAAATACAAATCTTGAAATGGTGAGAAGTTAAAAGTATCATATTTTTGCTTTATTTTTCACAAAATTTATAAACCTATTTTTGTCTTAATATACTTTATTTTTTTTCAAATATCCCAAAAATGTATCAAACATCGTTGAATTTTGATTATATGTTCTCCTTTTATCAAATACATTAATTAATGAAAAACAAAACGTGCTTATTATGTAATTGTACGATGGGATTTTAAAAAAACTGTCAAAAAGACGAAAGTTTTGAAGAAAAGAATTTTTTTAATAAAAAAATACAAACTGCGTACATAAACTAGAATAGTGGTTAAATTTTTGAAAGTTAATTAAATAAATAAGAAATAGACAAACACTTAAAAAAAAAAAAGGCTTTTTTAAAGAGAAATGGAAATTGTACAAACTATTTGTTAGAATATTTTTAGTTACCAGAAGAAGCGATTTGATGTAGAGGTCGGTGTACAACTCCGGCTGCTCCTTCTGTAGTGATAGCATCGCTTCAATCAAAGTTTTTTGCTTTCCACTATTGTTGCTCTCCTCTATTTCTTCGCCTGCTTCTTTTCTTCCTTCCACGGCTCTCGCCTTCCTGATTCGATGCTCCTCCACGATCGCCTGCATAAACGCATCCCTATAGCCCTGTAACTTTTTGAGCTTCCTCCTAATCCCCAGAAGGGCCAACCACCCGACTGGTGCCGGGAGAAAGTCTCCGACGTTCGAAGCTCCTGTGACAGATAACAACTCTGCCACCAACTCCATGAACCGCTGCGCCACGCCGTCTTCTTTCTCTTCGCCGAAGTACCTCTTCCCGACCATCGTCCTCATCATGACGTTCAACGCCACGCCGAAAAGAATCTGCCTCAGCTCCACACGCTGGAAACCGGCCTCCTCCGAGGCCGACGCTGAGTGCTGGCGGAAGAGGGTTCGAGCCAGGAAACGGACCTCCTCGGTACGGACGTCGGAGAAGTAAGGGAGGCGGTGGGCCGCCAGGATCTCCGCGACGGCGACACGCCGCATGTCGCGCCACGCCGTCCCGTAGTTGGCGAATGGAAAGATGGTGTGGTTGTAGGAGTTGATGGATGAGGAGGGTAGGTGGGGTCGGTTGGAGAAGGCGTGGTCGTTGGTGGTGAAGCACTCTTCGGCGAGGCAGGCCGACGAGACCACGAGGGCTCGGCGTGTGCCGAGTTGGAGGAGGAGGATTGGGCCATGGCGGGCCGAGAGGCGGGCCAGTGAGTGGTGGAGGGGTTTCTTCAGGTGGTGGAGGTGGCCGATGAAGGGGAGGGAAGGAGGGCTAGGAGGTAATTTAGCCTTCCCCTCCTTTTTGGAGAAGATGAGTATGGTTATTAGATGGAGAGAAAGAAAAAGAGCAAAGCAGGTAAAGCAGGCCAGCACAGTATCCATGGTTGCGTGTGCCAACTTCTGCCTTGTTTGTCTCATTTATACATGGAGGGACGGAGGGAGAGAGAGAGAGAGGGAGAGAAGCCGGGAAAAAAAATAATTCTGTTTGGATGTTGACCCACATCCATGGATTTCTTTTAAGGCAGCTGGAAAGCTTATACTAACCAGCTTCTATCGAATTTTAGAATCTAGGAATCTCGCAGCTGGCGTGGAGGCACAAACGGTAGGTGAGCTACCGGGTCACCCTCGGAGACCGGATCAGGGAACTCACAGCAGGACGGAGGAGCAAGTGGGCACGTGACGGGCAGCTGATAACGGCTAGTTACTACTGAAGGCAGCAATAGGAAGGCAGCGATCGATAGGCAGCGACCGGAAGGCAGCGACGGGAAGAAGCTCGTGACGGGGAGCTGGCAGTAGGGGGGTCGTGACGGAGGGCTGAGGACAGATTGTTGGTGGTGAAGTGCACGGGACGGAATGCGAGCGACAGTCTGCAGGTGAGGAGTACTTGACATCTGCAGCTGGCGGGAAGGCGCAAACAGTGGGTGAGCTATGGGCCACCGTCGGAGACTGGACCAGGGAACTCACGACAGGACAGAGGAGCAAGTGGGCACGTGACGGGCAGCTGATAACGGCTAATGGTCGCACGTGCAAATAGGCACGTGAGGTATCAAGACCGTTGAGGAAATTTGCCGGGTCACGTGGATCCGGGAATTTTGAATTTGAAATTCTGACTATCCGGCTGAAGCAGGGGCGTAGGGATAGGTTTAAACTACAAAGTTATACTGTGGCGCACCACACTGGATCATCCTCTTGCATGGTTCGGGGTCACCTGTAGTCCTAGTGGGACAAAAGATGGCAGGAGGCAAGGCTAGGAGGAGCAATAGGAAGGTGAGGACTACTGGAAGCAACTCGCCAGTGAGAGAAAGCCTCTCTTCCACGTCTGGAGAGGAAACGATGATTGCTGATAGAATCCTATTCTCTCAAAATTCAGAGGCAGCGACGGACATATTAAACGAAATTAATGGCATGAAGGACTTCAGGGATCACCCGATGAACAAGGTGGAGCATGTGGAAGCTTTAGCTGAGCTATTTGTTTGTCGGAGTCAGGGGGAAGGAGGTGGGGAAGCTAAGGGAGGTCACACAGCGAGCACTGGCATGATGGAGCTATGGGACACGGCGCATAAGGCTGCGAAGCCTAAGGTGTGCAAGCTCTCAGGAGAAACGATCAACCTCGAGCACGGGACTGCGGGAGGTTCCCGCAACTAAGATCAGCTTCAGAGAAGCCCTAATCGCAAACAACAACAACACTACCCAGAACAATCATGTGACCTCCTATGTGCGTCCGGCCAATATTGACGTCAAGGAGCTTGCTGCGGGCATCCCTGATCACGTTGAGGGTGGTGATGTATTTATGTCATCGGATGCATGCCAAAGGCGAATCGAATTTCACAAATTCAATTTAGTTGGGTGAATTTACGGGAACACACTTTCATTCCCCATCATTGTACGGGTCTTGCTAAAGAGATGGGGTCACTACAAGAATTTTAAGGTTTTCGACCTGTCTTCTAGTTGTTTTTGCTTGCATTTCGACTCCATCAATGACAGGAATGAAGTATGGCTTGGCAGCCTGTGGCAGGTTGTAGGCCAAGCCATGGGGCTTGATATCTGGAAGCACGAATTTGGACCAAACGCTGCAACAGCGATGTGCACAGCGGTGTGGGTGCGCCTTCCGTGCCTCCCACTCATATATTGGGACGTAGAGAACATCTTACAAATTGCCAAGGCTATTGGGGAGCCTTTTCTCCTTGATGGTTGGACTATTGAGATGGAACGATACTCCTACGCTCGGGTGTGCATCCAGATGGACCTCTCGAAGCCTCTGAAATCGGGTATATGGCTTAATGGAGAATTTGGAAGAACTTATCAGGCATTTGAGTACGAGGGATTGCAGTGGATGTGCTTCTCATGTGGGCTGGGTCGGTCCATGGGTGCGGGTGCTGGGCTGCAATTCATCGACCAACCCTTCTGGTTTGTGGGTTCGCCAGCAGCTCGTGGTGCGAGGCATGTTGCCATGTTGGCCACCACCATGTATTATATTTGGGCAAGGAGGAATGCGTTGAGGCCTAATAATCCGATGCCCATGTCGTGCTCGCTACTACGGAAGATCAAGATCGAGGTGAATACCGCATTCAGACGACATTACTTCTACTCATCCCTGTCCAGCGGGAATCCATGCAACTCTTCGGACTTGCTTGTAAACCATGGTTGGCTCCCCCCCAACAAGATGGATAAAAGTAAATTGTGATGCTGCAGTAGGTGATTGCATTGCCGTCTTGGCATGGTTATCAGAGACGGCATAGGGAGGCCGCTCTTGGTGGCTGGCAAGAGGGTTTTCTCCCAGGCTTCTGATATGATGGAGGTCCAGGCTATGCTCGTGGCTCTCAACATGCTAAGGGGTTCCCTTCCCCTTCACCGGGCCATGAAAATTCATACTGATTCGATGACGACG
This sequence comes from Vanilla planifolia, assembly GCA_023846275.1. NCBI lineage: Eukaryota > Viridiplantae > Streptophyta > Magnoliopsida > Asparagales > Orchidaceae > Vanilla > Vanilla planifolia. Next base: position 28,115,311 of record CM043869.1, on the reverse strand, counting down.
CTCCAAGTGGTCCGTGAGATGATATCCCACCCCCCTGAGGATGGCCACTTTGCTGAGACTCTTAGGTATACCAGGTGTCTGGAGGCAATCCGGCTCTCCTATATCCATAGAGATGGGAATGTGCCTTCTGACTGGGTGGCTCGTGTTGCATGCTTTAGTGAGTTCATATGGGATCCTGGGGAATCCATCCCCAAGCCCCTACTCAAATTTATGTTGTCTGATTTCATGCTTGATCCACCTTGAGGATCCTACATGTGAATTTCTTGTATGACTAATGCCGTTTTTGATATAATATTATATCATAGTTTCAAAAAAATCAAGCTTCTATCACACAGCGTTTGCTCCTTGTGTATAACAACTTTCATAAAAAATTAATACAATTTGAGGGTAACATTAAAAAACTATTAAAAATAAATAATTTTTTTAAAGAAAAAATTATGTTTTTTTAAATTGTGATTATAAATCATTTGAATGTTGGGCAATTATCATTTTGATGTGTAGTCATTGACAATTTGGAAAATGTTTTATAGAGCATTTATAAAACTAAGCCTTACATCTAAAAATTTATTCACTCTAATATGGGTACGATAACTATCTTGATGATTATGTGGCAAAATGTTTTTCTAAAGATATAGTCTAAGAGATAATTATATTAATGAAGAAATTAAATTTTCTTTGTTCTTCTAAAGTATTGATTGTGATGTTCTAGATATGATTCATTGTATTAGAGTTAAATGATAATTAATAAGCTTCCAAAATGTAACTTTTCTTTAAATTGTGATTAGAATTGTTTGAATGTTGGGCAATTATCATTTTGATGTGTAGTCATTGACAATTTGGAAAATGTTTTACAGAGCATTTATAAAACTAAGCCTTACATCTAAAAATTTGCTCACTCTAATAAGACCAAAAGACACACTAAATATAAGTTAAAACAATATACAAATAACTTTCAACTAAACTCAATGCAAATGCTTAAGAATGAGATTGAGAAAGGATGAATTATTCCTTGCTATTATAGTCTTGATTTTCTCTTAACTTCTACAATAAAGATGATGATTGTCAAGAGTAAAAACTCATAAATGATATGTCAATGTTCATTACCCTTTTCTTTAGCTCCTAACACCCTCAATGACTCTTTAATAACTACTAGGAAAATTACAAATTCTAGTCAAACTAATTATTACATAAAAATAAAATAAACATATTGTATGCTAGATTCTAAAAATATTAGACATACTATACATAAAATATTTATATATTGTGCTTAATACTTGAGTCTAGGTAATACTCTTGACACTTTCTCCATCTCTCATTGTACTGATTATGTTAAACTTATTGTACGTTAATCAATTTTTCTTTAAGTGTTGCTCATCTTTATGAGATGGATGTCTTATTCTACATAATTTGATTATATAAGAAAATGATAGACATTATGTTTAGACTAGGCCATGTGAAAGCCAAATATACAAGATGTGCTCACAATAATCTATCCACTTTGTTGTGAAGGCATGTATATTATTATGACACAATTAATGCTTTGTTAAGACATAATAAAACACCATCTTTTAAAGAGTGTCATGCTAAAACTTACTAACAACACATGATATTATAATTCACAAGGCATGGCTTCAAGAGGAAAGATAGTAAAAGTTGAGGTTATGAGGACTTTTGCATTGAGCATACCATGCATCAATGCCTCTGCAACATGTGCCTTCAACTAATAAATGCTTCTCTACTTATCCATTATAATGAGAACGAGACATTAAAGCTTTCACGTGTAACAGCTCAATACATTATATATACATTTAAAATTTATCTAAGAAAACACAATAGTATTAAAAAGTTTGAAATAAATAAAATATGAAAAAGATATTTTTGCAAGTAGGCATATTGATCACAGTATATATCAAAGTCCCAAAGGATAAAGAAAAGTAAGAAATATCATAAAATAAAATACGTGAAATCAAATTATGCTAATTTACTAAGATGAGAAGTGACTTATTAATAAAATAAAGGGCCAAAGAATTTAAGGAATTCTAAACTATATTAAATTGGATATGGGGTATGTTAAAACCTCAATAAACAAATATTTATACAAAGATTTAGTAGGCATTGATGAATTAAGGGGAGAGAGAAAAGAAACTTGAAACCTATATGATTGCTAAAGAGAGAAGGGAATGGGAAATGACATGGGGAAGGATTCTGAGAAGGTGCTTGATCCAAAAAAAGATAACATGAAGAACCTTGATTTCTATGCAAGATAAATTTTCCTTCTAAAAAGAATATTTATTTTCCATAATATCTTATGGAGGCTTGCACATATGCACATAATAATTTTGCTTGGGGAGGAAAACTTGTAATGTAAGTTTATGGGACTATTGAAATTTGCATTAAAATATAGAGAAAAAGATTCACAACATTTAATGAATTTTTTTTTGAGCACTCATCAAATGGTTTATGATTGTCCATTATGGTATCTACTCTAATGAGGATCTTAGATGGTTTAGAAATTTTTGCAATAAGGGACCTAATTCCTTGTTTGAATTAGTAGAATTATCGTAATACATGTCCAACAAGGATTAGATAATTTAATGAAGAGATCAGATTATTTAATGGGGACTTGGAGGGGAACAAATGATAAAGCAAACACAAGTCTCCATGTGACTAATGCCAATAGAATAATTGCCAAACTAAAGAATGGAAATAAACCAGATGATATAATAAGTCCATGGAGGTTTGGCCATAAAATAATTTGTTAAGTCTAATTAGCCCTTTGGGACAAAAAGATGTTAAAAGACATAGACTATGGGGAAAAAATAAAACCATAATAAAACATATTGTGAATAAAATATATAAAGTGAAAAGTAATGTGTATAGTTTATATGTGATTATAACAAAAGAATGAGAAAAATAGAGAAATTGAATATCAATATATTTTAAATAATAATGTTGGAAAATTGTACTCTAATGTAATATGTGTATGCTTGATGTAATGGTAAATTATACTCTAATGATATTTGCATGAGATCAAAATACGAGTGTTACAAATTAGGCATGGCTAATTAATATGTATTTATGTATGTATGTATGTGTATATATATATATATATCTGTGTGTGTGTGTGCGTGCATGTGTGTGTTGATGTATGCGTGTGTATATATATCTTGCATGCAAGTATGATAAGTAATATAACATGAGTGATGATGGGTCACATAAAAGTTAATATAGCCTACGTGGTGATGAATTACATAAATCTTAAAAAAAAGCTAATGTAATGAGAAGCTACAAAAAATATGATATATAGCTTTGGTGGTGATAAGCCACGAAAAGGAGATATCAAAATGGTTGAAAAAAGCTTAAAAAGATAAGGGTGCTTAACACTTTATATAACAATAAAACAAAAACACTAATTTGAGTATGTTTAACTTTTTTTAATATAATTTTATGACATGTGACTATTTATACATTATGCATATGAATAAACTTATCATGTGACATAACCACTTGTTAATTTGATGAAAGTTTTCTAGCATCAGTTGGCTAACATATTACAAGTGTAGAGGGTTCACAATATGTGATTGTGCAGATAGTTTCACATCCTCATATTTTTATGACAATAAAGTAGTATTCATATTTCAAATTTAATACAAATATTAGATGTAGTATAAAGCATGTTAGAAGTATTAGAAATAAAGTATTTCAAAATATAGAAATAAAACTATAACTAAATATAGCTTTTTGAGATGAATCTAATAATATTTATTTTTTTAGAATAGAGTTTACTTGAATTAGATGAAAATAGTTGAAGCTAATATTGCAACTAAATAAATAATTAATTACTATTATTATTATATAACTCCTTATTTCTTCCCTAAATCCAAGTAGAATCCCAACTTGCTTTCTATTGTGCTTAATGAAATTCTTTCTTCCTTCTTTCATTGAATGATACTAGTTGCTCGCTTCAACATTGCTTACTACTTTTTCAGAGTCAAGGAGTAGAGGAACAATCTTTAGCTTATAGCTATGTATATCTTTGCATTATGTCCAAAACTTTAACTTGATTTTCATTTGTAGGATAGTCAAGAGAGTGACAGAAAGAGATAAGAAAGAGCAGAGGAAAAGAGAAGAGTAAGAGAAGATACAGTTAAAGAAAACTATAGGACATGAAACCTTGAGAGTAAAAAGAGGGAAGCCAAAGAGAGAGAATAAATGGCATGAAAATTGAGAAGAGAGAAAGTATGGCCTAAGAATTAAAGAGAGTGAAAGACAAGAAGGGGCTCATATGTGAAATTCAAAGTGGAAGCAATTCTTTTGACTTTGAGGAAGGCTTCTAACATGTTATACGTGCATATAGTTGATGCATTGATGTTCATACAACAATATTGTGTAATCATGTCAGCACTATATATAGTTGTATGTTTCTAATACAATGGGGTTTGTTATATTTCAACATGATGTAAATTGTTTGAGATATCATCAAGCTATTTTGATTCACAATATTGTACTTATGTTTCTTACATTTCATGATAAGCTTGTTATTTGATAGCATAGCCTTATGTTGGCACTTTATATACATGCATATGTCCAATATTGTAATTTATTATCATATGGCATCATGACGTAGATTTCATATGATGTTATCACGCTATTTTGATTCATATGCTGCACATGTCTTTCTTATATTTTATGATAAGCTTAATGTGTATAAATGACACAAAACAGCTAATGTAAGCTATAATAAGACACACGAGATTAAAGTGCACATATTAGGAAGAAAAAATACAAAAGTTAAACATGACAAACTAATATAGGCAATATGAAAAAGATACACAAACAAGGTAAACTTAACCAAAAGGGAATTGGGAGCAACACAAGAGTCACTTCATGTGCTAGGCCCAAAACCTCTTTAGTGGCAATAGAGATGAAGTACCTAGAAAGGGCTTAAATAAAATGATCTTGATGAAGAAAGACCAATGCAAACGTCATGCTAGTGTAGACTGAAAGCACTAAAAAACCTTCACTCAACTCTTCTAAAAACAAGAATAACGAAGTAGTGGTAAGCAAAGGTCATCTAAACATTTAAGAAAATCGAGTCATAGTGAGTCAGGAAGTAAAAAATATACAGAGTTCTTGAATAAAGTTAGAAGAAGACGAAGTAGACAAATTTGAGTAAGCTTTAAACAACAAAATAAAAGGGAAATGATGACAAAATGAGAAGAGAAATGACAATGTAAAAGAAATTTTTATGTGGTGGTAATAGCAAGGTGATGTCATAGAGTTGTAGGTAAAGGCTTGTGCTTCACAACCCTCTTCCTAATACTAAAGTCTGAAAGAATTTACACTTAAGAATTATTTTGTAATCAACCCTAAAACCTCAATAAATTGTAATAAAATAATGAGAATTTTATTCATCCAAGATCATCATTTCAAAAGGGTAGACCTCTTCCTATATAGAGAGCCGAAGCACAAAAAGATAATAAAAAAATAAAAAAAGAAATAAAAAATACAAAATATGTGATTAAAATCTATCATCAAACAACTTTCAAAAAAATTATCATTTTGGTTTCAAAAATCTATTTTTTGAAAAAAAAATGCTGCCAAACAACTCTCTAAAATGTTATCATTTTTATCCAAAAGTTATACACCCAAATTGCCAAATAGTTTTCGGAAAGGTTTTGTGTTTTCGATTAAAAGCTAGTCAAATTCATGTGGGTTGGATCTACATCAATGTGTCGTGGGTTAGTGTAGTGTTGGGGGATTTGTGCATTCATGGTTCACACGAGTCATTATGTTGATGGGTTAGACTAGTGGGTCTTTGCGACATTTATTTACTTTCATTCGTAGATTGAAAATCAAAATGAGTTTAAAAAATCATGAGTATACAAGAGAATTGTTCATGTTGGGCTCTTCACCTTGGTATGCTAAAATCTGAATACTAGTCCCATTGCATGGTTTTTAAGACATGCTAAAAGTCATGCATTCCTTAAAGATAATGTTGCATGCAATAATTTATGTAACCATGAACATGAATACCAAAGTATCTTATAGTTAAATGTTCAAGCTATCATAATTAACCCATCTTACAAAACTTTTGCCCTAAAATTTAAAATAACATAGGACACTGAAGCATCATATAAGCCTTATCATTTTTGTTTACTTCTATCTTCTAGTTTGATAATTTTAGTTAACTTTATCATGGGAATAATTTTTTTTCTTTTATTTCTTCTCATTCTCAACCAAGATTTTAATTGGTTGTTCTTAATATGACATGTTGGTTTGGATTTAGTTTCTTCATAATTGTATTAAATCACATGAGACAAATAAAGAACACATCCTCTCAAGGAAGAAACATGGAATATTATGAGCTCTAATTATTTATGTAGGAAAAGCCACACTAAAAGTAACAAATTCAACAATTTTAAATATCTAAAAGGACCTAATATATTTGGGTCTCAACTTTTTTGCTTTGTTGTATTTGACTTGCTTTAAGAAAGATATAGTTACCTTTATGAGTTTCAATATTCTTGTTCTTCTCATCAAATTCTTGAGTATTTTTCATCTTAACTATAATTACTGTTATATTTTATATAGTTTCCTCAACAAATTTAGATCCATTTAATTTCATTTCTTTTTTTCTTTTAACCAACACAAAGGAGATTGATACTTTCTTATATATAAAATTTATAAGAAACCATTACAATAATAAGCAATTATTATTATTAATGAGCTATATCTTGGGTTTAGTAGCATTCTCAATGACCTCCAAATTTTAGCACACAAAATGTCATCAAGTTTGCAAGAGTCTTAATAGTTGTTATAGGTTGCCCATTTGTTTAAGGGTGAAAACTTGTGTCAAATTTTAGTCAATAATAATTACCTTAGTTGCTAATGACTATGAATATGCAACTATCTTAGAATCTTAGCATATCATACTCATTAATATTAAAACTAGATTTCCATCCATCCTTAACTTTTTAAAATATCTTTTAATATTCATTATCTTAGCATTAGTCCTCCTTAATGGAATTTAGCAAATCTGTCCTTAATGAGAGCTAATACAGCTAGCCAACATTTCTAGATATAACTCTTTCCATTTGTAGTTTATCAATTTTAAAAGAGATTTGCTTATAGTTAAGCTCACCCACAATGGAAAACATGACTTTTGTACTCAAAGCATCTACAGTAACAATGGGGTAACCTACATAATAATTGATGTTTACTTCATAATCTTTAATGAATTCTTGTCACTTTTTTATCCCAAGTTTAATTCTTTTTGAGTAAAAATATATTTAAACTTTGATGATTAGTGAACATTTAATATCTCACCCCAAAAAAATAATCCTTCCAAATTTTCAAAAAAAAGCTATGATAGAAAATTCTTAAACATGTATTGCATAGTTCGTTTCGTGAAGTTTTATTTGCCTTAAAAGTTAACTTCTATGCATAAAAGATCAATCTTGCTAGGAATTTTGTAGACCATATTTTTTTATTTATGATTACTCATGCAAAGTCATCGTCTACTGGAGCCTCGAGTATTCTAACAATAAAATTGATAGCTACATATTTTTATTTCTATTTAGGAGTTGGTGAAGGTTGCAATCATTCACTCATTTTTTGTTGTTCACCCTTGCTTAGTAGCAAATAAGGTATTTCTTTACCCATTCTATATCTTAAATTGCATAGTTCTTCTTTTGAGGATTCAAGTAACCTTAAAAGATAAGAAAAAACCTTTCACTCTTCATTAACTAGATGCCCAACCCTTAAAGTGAAAAATCATTAAAGATATGATATCTATTGGATCCTTTTGGAAACATCAAAGCTAGAGCTATTGAGAATTTCTCTTTCAAATTTAGAAACTAATCTAACAATTGACATCCCACTCAAATTTCATAACTTTCTTGATCAATCTTGTTATTGGCAATGTTATCTAGGAAAAGTCCTCAAACTTCTAAAAAATAAGCAACTTAACCTACAAAACTCTGAATCTCTAAAATAAAAGATAGTCTAAGCTAGTTTTTTATAACAAAAAGTTTTTAAGAATCAACAAATATTTTCTTGCACTAATCATTTGTCCCAAAAACATAACCTAACATCAAAATTTGCATTTGAAAAATTTTTCATACAATTGATTTTCATTCAAAGTCTGCATCATGATATGCTAGTTTTGATCATGATCTTTTGTTGACTTGAATATATTGGAATACCATGAAAGATTATCACAAAATGATCTAAAAATATTCTAAAAATCTTGTTTATTAGATCTTTGAATTCTATAGGTGCATTTCTCATGCCAAAATGTAACACTCAAAACACATTTTGTGCATGATAAGTTCTAAAAGTAGTCTTCCCTTAATTTTTAATTGATGTTTACCCATATCTTAGATCTATCTTGGAAAACACTATAGCACCCTACAATTTGTCCAACAAATAATCATTTCTTACCATGGATATTAATTCTAAATAGATAATTTGTTCAACTCATGTTAGTCTATACACTTTCATAGACCACCATCTTTTTACAAAGAGAATAAGTTCTCCTCATGGGGACATACTAGAACAAGTAAAACTATTACCCAACAATTTAAAGATTTTTAGTTTCACTTCTTCTAGCTCTACAAGTAGTATTGTATATGAAACTCTTGGTATAGGCTCAGCATATAAGCTCAACAATAGGTGATAACCTTATCTTAATCTCAATCTCTTTATCAGGAGGAAGACCAAGTAACACTTCTAGAAGGACATCTAAAATCTCATAGATTATGAGCACATCTTGTGATCCTACAAATTTCTAGTTAATAAATACAAAAGACAACAAAAAGTTTTCAATATCCTTTGTCAATGACTTTTTGGCCTTCAACATAGAGATGATAAGAATTCTTCCTCTCCCATAATAAACAACTTCCTTTTCATCTAAAGCTATCTAAAGATTTCTCTTTTCCACAAAATCAATGAATGTCTGATGTTCATATTGCTAACCCATTCCAAAAATAATATCAAATTCATAAAAAGATAATAATTATCTCAACAACTAAACTCTTGTCTCTTATTTTTGTCACTTTCTGAACAAGCTCATCTATTATAATTCACTCCCATTAGGTAATTTCACAAGTAAATAGATAATCATTTATTTTAATTCAATAATCAATTTATCAAGCATATGATGGGATATAAATAAATGTGGAACCGTTATCAAATAAGATAATTATTGGTAAATGCTAAAAGAATACCATACCATCTATCATTTTTGTCATGTGAAGGGCATCTTATTGAGTAATTGTATACTCTTTAGGCTAACCACCTCATCCTGTAGTTTAACCATGGCTTACATTTCTAAAGGCTATAGCTACCTCTAGCAACCCCATGTTCATATCTCTTTAAGGAAGGTGCTACCTCTAAGTTTTTCATGTGATAAGCTCTAGTTGAATGACCTAGCTCTCCATAACTAAAGCACCAATGTTAGCATTCTTGATTGGCTTAGCAAACCTCATGATAAAATTTTTACATTCTGCATATTGGGTATCTTCCTACATGACATAGTATCCAACTTGTTGACATAGGCACCATAATCTTGTTGGCTATGTTGGAAGTGGCAAAAATGCATGTCATTTTTTTCCTTGTGAAATAATTTCTTTAAAATATTTGAACTTCTACTAGCATAGTTATATCTTTGATTTTCTTTGTTATTATCTTGTAAGTTTTAAAAGTTTCTTGTTCTTGCTCCATCGATATAGCTTGCTTACTAAGCATAATTATTAGTTTAATAAGTGATCAAAGGAGCTCTAATGGATTCCCTCTACCCTAACAAAAATAAATAATCTTTAGTCTTATGAGGTCACAATCTATAATATATAATGAACCAAAAAAGAAAATCCTTTTTCATAATTTGCCAATAACATATCTCCCTACTCTGAGATTATTAGTTCTCTCTAACATTTCTCTAATAGATGGGGAATGTTTCACTTTTCAAATTCATAAACAAAAGTTTCCATTGAGATCTCTCTTGTTAGACAATTTTTGAAAAATAAGAGATAGCGAGATTGCTACAACAAAGTCACAATCCCATCAAGAACTAATAGAGCAAATAGCATTTACCTATATGTTAGGGAAGCTATCTTATAAAACATTCTACCTATATGAAACAAAAAAATTCTCTGCTATTAATGGATTTGATCCACCCCAAAGGAGTGAAGGTTGCATTATATTAAATTGCTCTATAAGATATTGAGAATGGAAACATTCCCAACAGCTTCTCGAGGATTCTAGAGAAGAGGATAACATAAGAGCTGGAGGTCCCTACTCCTTAGATCTTCTCCAAGTCGTTTGTCTTCTTCTTTCTTTGGTATGTGATTTTTTTCTCCAAATCACTTATTGCTCCCCTTTGCTAATTTAGAACTATGTCAATCTTCCTTATAAAAATATCAAATTTTTCAACAAAAGGTAGCATTTATTATCACCAATAAAGTCAGTGTGTACTATTTTAATGTCCTCACTTAAAACGCCCCTCAGGTTATCAACCTTTACTTGGATACCATGTTGTCAAACCCTACTAAGCTTAACATTAATTAAACTCAATAAAACACTTATAAAAATGGAGCAAGAAGGAATATTTAAAGGGCATTGTGGTAACCTAGCTTGCTACACCAAAATTAGAACCTAATTTCTCAATTCTAACTCATTAAAATATTATTTTCTCTAAATTTTATTTTCAAACAGAAAGAGCCTTTCTTATATTTTGTTTGTTTTCCTATATACATATACACAAGTTTTCATACACATTATACATATAGCTTTCCAAAGATACATAGTCTTTCAAAATTGGTTTAGAGACTAAAAAACATAATACATGAGAGTTCTATCGCCCAAAAAAATCTATAATAGATATATGTTTTTGTTGTCTACTACTTATCTTCCCATTATGTGTGTACTTTGTGCTTGATTAGTTACCAAATGGTGGACTCTCAAATAAGGAGTGATTATTTGGTCAATACTTGCATGTCCTAACATTGATTAAGGGATTAACTCTAAGAGAAAGAGTTCACAGGTTGTGCCAAAGCATTAGCCAAAATATTGCCTTCTCTATAGATATGTAGCTTCTATCTATAAGTGTCCACTAACATCTCTTTAATACTTTAAATGGTTGAAAGTAAATGCCAGGGAGTAGTGGGGTTACCATTTAGCATGTTGGTAATTTTCATTAAATCTAGTTTGATGAGTAGCTACAAAATAGCTTTGTTAATACATTGTCGTAGCCCATGTAAAAGATCCTTACGTTCCACTTCCATATTAGTTTCATTGTGATAGTATATATAAAATGTTCATATTATCTTACCATTCTTATCATTAAGCACCACTCTCCACCAATAGCCCCCATGTTCCCTTTTATAGATCCATCAACATAGTAGAAGTTTGTGTTATTCTCTGCTTGGAGAAGGCTTCCAACAATCCCCTAGAAACTAAAGTAAAGTCCTTCCAACTTTTTTGGTTGCTTTATTGAGTAAGAGAAACCATATGTTGTTACAAATTCTTGACATTGAGACAATTTTTCATTCAAATAGAAATTTGATTCTAGCTTTCCAAATTTATTAGCAAACAAATGTTCAATATCAAAAGTACATCTCCTCTAACCATTGTAAAATTACCATATAACAATTAGCGATATAGCATACATTAAAAGGATTAGCAATTTTGATCCAAAATTGTTAAAATTTTAGAGAAGCATTACAAAATCTAAGATGCCCTTTCAAAACCAATACATGCATTATTCATCATATCAATAATCAAAAAATCAAGACACTTTGATGGAAACCAAAAACCAAATCTACATAATATTTCTTAAATAAGCTACAAACCTTAGAAGTAGTGAATTATCCACTATTTATTAAGGACCAATAATTATAATGCTTCAAACCTAAAATCATTAGGTGTTGTTCCACACTATGTTAAACTTGTTGAATATGCCTCCATGTATTAGACATTCCCATTTTCTCTTTTTTTCATTGCTTTTAGTTTGTATGAGCCTTACCCATATGGAGTTCCTATTGTTGAGTTCCACATAGTTTATAACCAAACATTGTATGTAAATCCTCAAAACATTTAATGCCTAAACCGTGTTCTTCCATGCAAAGGCAAATATTACTCTAGATCAATTACAACCAAAAAAAGGTTAATAGAAACTTACCTTTTATGAAAACCAACTTTTAGAAGAGCTAGAGGTTATGTGCTACAAGACTGTGTTTCAAGTACAAAATTTAACATTTTTGTTTGTTTATCCATATACCTTATTTCTCTTGAAACAATTATTTGACATTATTGATCTTGTATATTGATTTTTTTGTCCTCTAGTGAATATGATTAAATCATCTACAAAGCAAAGATGAAAGTTGCTAATTTTTCATTTTTGACATAGAAAATAGATTGATTTTTTCATTAGACTATAGTTTATTGAACCCCTTGGTAAAGGCATCAAAATAAATAAATATGGGGATAATGGAATACCTTGTTTCAACCTCTACCAAGCTTTAAAAAAACCCATACAACCACAATCAATGATGACTCAAAACAAACTACAATGTAATATATTCATAATTTAATGGATAAGCTGGTGATTGAACCCAAATTATAGCATTCCACTAAGGATTACAAGATATGCAGTCAAAAGCATTCTTCGCATCAATTTTAATTACACAACTGTAGCCACAAGCTTTTTGATTGGCTGGCTTTAACATGTTATAAGAAATTAGTAAATTATCCTTTATGCTTCTTCTCTTAATGAAGCTAGCTTATTCTAGATATATTACTTTGTGCATAAACTCCTACATCCTTCAAGCGATTAGTTTGAAGAAGATCTTTTCAATACAATTGCATAAACAAATATGACAAAAATCTAAAAATAGGATGGATTTTGCTTTTTAAGAATTAAAATAATGGTAGCACTAGCTAAGCTTCTTGGTAATGTGCTCATCATAAAATCTTTTATGATCATGTGAATATCATTTCCAATTATGTCCCAACAATGATAGAAGAATTGAGTCTTAAATCCATCAAGACCTAGGGCAATATTTCAATCCATATTGAATATAATCTTCTTGAACTTCTCTTTCACAACTTTCCTCATTAAGTTAACATTATCAATTGTACTTAGAAGAGTAAGAATGAAATTTACAAATATATAAGAGCAAATGGATTCTCCTTCATGAAGTATTTTTTTGTACAAATACATTACTATCTTCATGATTTCCTTATTCCCTTGTAACCAATTGCCATTGTAGTCTTGCAATCTTTGAATTCTAAACCTACTATGCTTTGCTTTCATATATGCATAGTAGAATTTAGTGTTTTGGTTACCTTCTTGTAGCCATTTCAACCATTCTTTTGTCTCTAGAAGGTTTCTTATTCCTTATAGCCATGTTGGGTTTGTTTTGAGCAAAACAAATTTCCTCAAATGTGGTATTGACAAACATTATTCATAGTAATTTTAAATCTCCAACACTCACTTTTTATCTCTCTCACCACCTCAAGGTTGTTGCTAAAATGCTACTTATTCCATTATTTGAGGCACTGCTTGAATCTTTTCAATTTAAGTGCCATCACATAGATGCCATTGTCACTCGCTTGTTAGTCAAAATTTTGTTTAACCAGGTGAAAATGCAAAGTATGATTGAGCCACATATTTTTGGATTTCAATAGGCATGGTGTGCATGTCGCAAGTGTCAAAGAATGTGATAATAGTTGTGAGTCATCTGATGGAGACTTGTTAGGTGCTTAATTGAAGCCAAATTGTAATTTTGTAACTAGTGATTAACCAAAATCTAGTCTAGCATTTTTTAGACAATGCAGTATAGCATTTTTTTTACCATGTAAAGATGGAACCCAAGATAAATAGATGGAGTAGTCCACATAGTTGAAGAGTGTCCTTGAATTCTACCATGGCATAAAGATCCTGTTGGGCCACTTCTTTATATTCCTCAATTGCAACTATTATATTGAAGTCATTGCTTACAATCCATGTGGATATGATAGAAGATGCAATCTCGCTTAACATAATCCACAGACTCCTTTGATTAGCCATGCAATTTGCATATACAAATGTATAAGCCAATTCTAAATTGCCATCAATTATTTTGACCATAACATGCACAACTGATCCTTTTCCTCTCACGTTGTAATGAGGGGGACATCCTCTATTGAGAATGAAATGAGAACATGTTTTGGATCCAAGTATTTAAGTGAGTAGGAGCTTTTGAATCGCAGTTTTAGAAACTTTTTCTTATGACTTTCATGCTTGTCATGTGAGAACTTCCTAATCAATGAAAATTTAAATGATGCTACTAATTTATTAATGTCCTCTTCTACAAACACAATCTCAGGCTAAAACTTGTAAGTAGTTGTGGATTTAATTTTGCAAGAGGTGGGCACTTTGCTTTCCCACAAAAACCAAATGAAGGTGTGGCTAAGAGAAGGTCCCACTAAGCCAATATGTGTGGTCATAGGGGAAATCTCTTGTCAACCTATGTTCACCAAATAAAACCAAAATACTTTAGTGAACAAATTGTACCTTTCGATTATGCTTTTATATAGAACCTTAACGCCAAGCCTGATATCTAGTTTTGTTGTAGCTTTGTTCGAGAACTCTATACCAATCTCACAATACCCATCAACTATTACTCATTGCCCAGCACCTGTTATCATTGTTTTAATCCTAATATTATGAATCTTCTTAATAAATAATATAGTGTCCAAATTGTCTCTATTATAATCATTTGAAACTTAAAGGTACATAATCTTTCATACCAATCTCTTAAGTACTAGCTTTGAACTATATAGAGCTTTCTTTGATCTATAATCATCATCTAACTTGTCATGAATTTCAAAATCGAGAGGTTATTCAGCATACATTGCTTCTACATTTAGAAACACACTCTTTACAACCCTTTAGTATAACTTGAAATTCCTATAACATGAATATGCTAATAAGAGTCAAATAGTATTTAGCTTGGGGACAAGGGAAAAAGTACCTTCAACATGTATTTCTTCAACTTTACTATAACCTATAGTAACTAATCTAGATTTATTCTTAACCACAAGACCATTCTCATTTAGTTTGCTCTTAAACACCCACTTAGTACTTATAATTAAATAATCAATTGACCTTATGTTTAACTCCCACATTTCATTTCTTTCAAACTAATTTAGCTCTTTATTCATAACCACATTCCAAACCTTTAATATTATGTGCATCCTCAATTTTTTGTGGCTCATAACTAGAACTAAAAGTTGAATGGCTAAGATTAACTCTTATCTTCTTACTATCCATCAATTCTCCTAGAATCTATTCCTTAGGATGATCTTTTCTAAATGTCAAATCTCTAATGACATGAGATTCAATAGACTCATTGTCTCAATCTTCTTCTCTTTTGTGTGCATCCTCAATGTTGAATTTCTAAAGTCCCTTGAGGCCATCTTTTAAAATCTTAACTCTGTGGTTTCTTGGTAAAGATTCATCAAAAGATAAATTTACAAATTCTTTCAACAAGTTGTTATTCTTGTTAAACATTTTATATGCCCTACTATTTAGAGAATAGCTTAAAAATATTTCATCATTGAGTCTTGAATCAAATTTTTGTAATTCTCTTTTGAAATTGTTCAAAATATAACATCTACACCTAAAAATATGGAAATGTGTAATCTTAAGTTTCTTGGTGTAAAATAATTTATAAGGGATCAACTTCATTATATGCTTTACAAATACACAACTCATGATATAGCAAGCTATGTTCTGTACTTCAATCCAAAAATGTTTAAAAACATCAAACTTATTAATCATAAATCTAGCTAAGTCAATTAGTGTTCTCTTTTTTCTCTCTACAACTCCATTTTATTCCAAAGTTCTCTATGATAAAAATGTGTGTGATGTCATATCTATTACAATATTTAATGAATGGATCACTTTTAAACTCTCCATTTAGATCATTCCTAATAGATAATAAAGATGCTCCATAAACATTTTATATTTTAGTGATCAATGTGGCAAATCTCCCAAAAGATTCACCCTTCTTTCCAAGAAATAACACCGTAAGTGTATCTAGTGTAGTCATTTACAATCGTAAAACCATACAACATGTTTTCTACCCTAAGTGGTTGAATAGGTCCAAATAAATGTAAGTGAAATTTCTCTAAAGGTCTTCTAAAAGATACATCTTTTTAGACTAGAATGACTGATGTAATAGAGTCTAGTACATCACATAGAGATTACACTGAAGGCATACTATTTCTATTCAGACTTAGAGCTATGTCAAAATTTACTTCTCTACTTCTAATTAATCTATATTATCATTACCAATTTAAAAGTCAATTGTAGTTGACATTTGTTTATTATATATTTCAGTTTGATTTCATCAATTCATCAAGTTATTTGCATCTATAATTTTTTCAATTGTTTGAAAAATAATTGGTAATTTTTTAGATATTTTAAGCTTTATATTCAATACAATTCATCTCCTCAATTGTCTCATGATGCTATTGATGTAAAATTTGGTAGAAACTAATTTTTAAAAATTACTTAAAATTTAGTTTGGGTTATTTTCATCACTATTCACCATCGTACCACTACCATCAGCTACTAATGTCACAGTTTGCACAAACTCGCGTGACCTGCTTGACCCACGTGACTCACTTGACTTGTGCTGACCGCTCTGAACTCATTGACCCAATCGACTTGTGTCAACCTGTACACACCAACTTATCAACACATGCAAACCCAATTTATGAATGCAATTGACCCAAAACATGGGCATCAACCTATAACCCTTGTTGATTAGCTTAGAACAATACCAACTCGACAATTGGATCTTAAGCATCAAGCACCTCTCCAATTAAGCTATTTGCACCACATGTTGTTACCACTTTGTCATTACATATAACTATTTGAGAACTACTTGCAATAATTAATTTTGTAACTTTTCAAGTCAGTTATTTTTTTTAATTTTTTTTATAAAATTCAAAATATTTATTTTATAATTTATCATGGTTTTTAGAATTCTAAAAATCTTTTAAAATAATTAAAATATGTCATTTAATATTTCAAATATCATTTTTTTTCTTAGGTTAATGAATTATCATTATACCCTTGAGATCTCTATAAATAGGGGTACTCCTTATATTGTAAGTGATGAATTTTTTAATTAAGTAATGAAGTACTATCACCAAGCCTATGTGATACAAGAATATTGTGTGTGAATAATCTGATAGTGTGATTTTGGAGGTGTTTTAGGAAGGTGAGCAAGAGGCTCAAAATAGTATATCCTAACACATTATCCAATATCAACAAAAAAATATCAAATCTTCATGAAAGTCTTTAGTCGTTTTATTTCATATTTCAAAAATTTAATTGCCGCATCCAATTTTCTAGTTTGTGTATGTGATCATGTGATTTCTTATTTGATATTTTGTAAACTCCATTTATGTGTGTATGTTGCCACTTTACCACCAATGTGAGTACTTTGATGTGTGCTATTCAAGTCACTTTTTATTAGGTCAAGATCTCTCATGTTACAGTTAATGCAAGTTCTTAAGCTTTGTAAAAGTTCTTACTTCCCTAACAATCTTAGGATTTTCAATTCTAAATTAATGATACCTTTGAGTAAACCCTTGTACGAATATAATGCTTAAACTTAAGAATTTTTTGATTATCTATGAGCTAAAATAGGTTTTAACATATTATCCTGTATCAATGATTTTTTGGTTTGTTTTCCTAATTGACAAGTTTCATAGGTATGCATATTATTCACTTTAAACTCTAATAAACCTTTAGTCACTTTAAACTCTAATAAACCTTTCACTAGGTTATATCTTACAAGCTTTTTAACTATAGAAGTTCTTATATGACAAAGTATTCTATACTAGAGATTTGCATAATTAACATGTCAAGGAACGCATTTAATTCCACTCTCTTCCATACTTTTTTAATCCAAAATGTTTATGTTGTTCTTCCTATAAGTTATCTTTGATGGTTTATTGTTTCTACTGATATAACACTTGGTCTCAAAATAAATAATAAAATCAAAATCACAAAGTTGGTTAATACTTAACAAGTTATATGTCAAGCCTTCAATAGGTAAGTCCTTAAATATAAATTTAGAAAAGTTACTAAAAGTATTGATGTCAATAACACTGTTCTTAGAGTTATCTAATAAGTTGACTTCTCCATCATCAATTGCTTTTAGTTGGTGAACAAGTTGGAGATGTCATTCATATATCTTGAGCACTTGCTATCCAAATACCATGTGGCCTTCTCAATCCTATTAAGGAGGTCTTCCTACACACTTAAATCTAAGTACTTGTTTTGGAAACCTAAAACTTTTTGGGTCCAATATAGATAAAGGTGGTCTTAAAAGTTGGAGCAATTGTACTCTTTTCTGCACACATGTACTAAGGAATCTTGAATGAACATTGATCCTTATTCTACAAAAATATGAAGTATCTCTAGGTCTCATATAATAATTATAACTAAATTTATCTTTATGAGATGAAGCATGTTAATAGGTAAAATGAATGCTTTAGATGTAAAGTTAATTGCTATTACATGTAATGCTTTTGACATAACGAGCTCATCTTTTCAATAATGAATTCACGAAGCCCTATGTAGTTAGCATTCTATTTCTTTAATTCCTTATATCCACATAATAAGTAGTCATATTTTTTACAAAACAAATAATAACTTTTCTTCAAATTTTGAGTAGATTGGCATACTGAAGTTGAGCAATATTCATCACTATTATGGGCCATGAGATAGATCAACCCCTCATTATGCACATCCCTAATTAAAGAGCACTCCTTTGAGTCACTCCAAGTAGCCTAAATATCACAATTCTTTTTGCCATTTTTTTAATATTTTTAACACAATTGAACAAAAAGGATGAATTTGTCTTAATTGCTCACACTTATGATAAACAATCTTCTTTAGTGATAAGGGCTACTACTTCATCTTCTCCTGACGTATATAACTTAGATTATTCTTTAATCTTCATAACAATTGTCCCATATTCTTCTTGCTCATTCCCTTATTTACAAAAATCTCCTCTTCCTTCTTTCTCTCAATTTTCATTTCATTTTTCATTAGCTCTCCCAAGATATCCAAGAGAGAGTAAGGAGGTTCTTTATAGCTTTTATTATAATTACCAAAGGATCATACTCCTTTAGAAGTACACATAACAAATGTAAAAGAAAATATAATATTAATGTATATATAATTATATACATCTAACTCATATAGATATATACACATCATATAATACTTATAGTATGTCTTACTTTATTTTTCTTTTCATATTTAATTTTATTTTGAAAATATTTGATTCTTTTTCTCTTTCACATTTTCATTCTTTCTATAAGTTTGACTCTTTCTATATCATTTATTCTAACTCTGAAGAGATCTCATATCATATCTTGTCATAATAAGCATTAATATTATGACATATTAAGGTCTTATCTCTAAGAGCCTGTGACACTAGCAAGTAAAGTATTTCACCATTATTGTTCTCTACTCATAATTTGTTAATAATGAAACAAGGTGATTTCACATGTTGAAACCCCTATCATTAAGTTCCCACTAACACCCGAAAGTAATGTATCTTATCATTGTCAGTTTCTCCTCTTAATATTAACATCTTATGTAGATGAGGAAATGAGAAAATTGACATGTTAGAACCCCTATCTTTTAGTGCTCATAACATATGAAATTGAAGTATTTTATCATCAGTTATCTAGACCTCTAACATGTCATGGCCTCACCTTTTAATACAATGACGTCAAGGGTGACATTTATCATATACATCACACATATTAAGTTGTCATATAAAACTCTTTTATAAGTATACCACACTCCTTTTTTCTTTCTTACTTCTTTTTTCTTTCATTTTTTTATTATTTTATATGTTCTAATTGTTAGCTTCTTATGTTCATATATATAAGTTACTTATTTATACAATGCATACATACATACATTAATAATCTCAATATTAGATAATTTAATCAAAACATATGTAAGGAATGTTATTTCATGTAAATGCTCACTTCATCATGCATAGTACAATAATAAATAGGGATCTTTAATGATTTACTTATATCATAATTATTTAATTTTTCTATCTAATAAAATGATATTAAAAAGTTTTTTCATAACCTTTTTTTTTCCTTTATTGATTCTTATCATTTCTTACAATTACACATTTCCCTTTTATCAATGATGAATTAATTTCTATTTTCAAATTGTAAGAAAATACTTTTTAAAGCTATTCTGAGTCAAGCTTATAAGATGTGCCTTTTTTACATTTCTTGCACTACATTATACAATATGTTTGTTTTTCTCATATTATATGATCCAAGCTTTTCACTAGTTAGACAATTGATTATATTGTACTTCCTACTAAATATAACATGAACTAATCACATATATATAATTTCTTTTTTGGATGTGTATGATCCATAGTAGACAGATTACTATATAAGGGATCAAATTAACAATATATATTGAGCTTCTTGTTAAATAATTAAAAAAATTTACTTTATTATATGATTTTCATGATATAAATTTAAGAACCATTTTGTTTCCTCAAATTCAACTTTTACATTTAAATCTTTTTAATTTTCTCAAAGGTCAGGCAGTTTTGCTCAATTCCTTAATGTTAACTTCTTTGGTTCTCTTCTCTTTCCTTTTTTGCTTTCTAACTCATTTTTCAAATGCCACAACTTGATCCTTAGGCATGAGTGGGAGTTTGTCATTTCATTTAATGAAGGAATGGATGAGTTTCTTTTTGAATAATTATTTTTTTTTATTATCACTATCTTTAAAAATTTACTAAAAATTCAAAAAACCTTTGAAAAATGAAAACAACAAACCTATAAATTTCTCATATCTAGACCTTTAAAATGATATATTCAAATCTAAGATTCAAACATTGTCATCCTAACATACTTTTTGAGATGCCCATTAAATAATACATTCTTAGGTTTCAAATCTACAACACAAGTATCTAATATATAAAATTTTATTTGGGAGAATATTTTTGTGTAATTATGTGGAGTATTATTATAAAAGTTAGCTTCAACTCACTCTCCTCTTTATCTGGTTTAACTTATTAATTTCTTCTTTATATTGTTTCTTTTTTCAAAAGTAAAGGCGAAATAACCTAAAGTATTTCTCCAACACCTTTATCTTAAGACCCAACTCACCTTTCCATTCCCAACCAAGTGTGGGCAAGCTAGAAACAAGAAAAAACCCAATTCCTATTATTTATCTAATAATAAATTTAAGTGCTTGCAAAATTTTGTCAACTTGTCATATTATTCCAAACAAATAGAAAATTACCAATTCAATCTTTTTTTATTTTAAAAATTCAAAACAAAATAATTTGATCTCAAAAAATATACAAATTAAATATCATTGATTTTTTCTCATGAAGAACTTTTGATAAATATGATTAATTTGAAATTCTAATACACTTTTATAAATTGGCACATTTTTAAAAATATAACAAAACATTAATATTTAATTCTATCCTAATTAAAATTAAAAAATATCATCTGTATTGTCAAAAATATGTGTATTAACTTTCATAATTTCTTGACTTCAATATTTATAACATATTAAACAAAATAAAATTTGATGATAAGATATTATTAGTTATTACGTTAACCAATACACCTTGTGTATAATATGGCATAAAACCAAATGGGTCATAACCTAATTCTTTTCCTTAAGGTATATATTATAACCATACTAACTATAAGATTTTCTCTTAAATGATTAACAGTCATTTTGTATATTATGTAAGATTATTATGAATAGAATCTCACGTATTTGATGAGCTTTTAATGATGATTTTTTATATATATTTGTTATTCTATTATTCATAATAATTTTTGTTTTATTCAAAAATATTAAAAAAATTATAAGATTATATACTTTGATATGGTTATGCAATAAAGTTTTAAATATTATGATTGATTTTTAATGCATTTTTATTATATCTTAGTTTTAGTCATATTTGAGAAATTCTATATGAGGATTCTCATATCCCTCTTTAGGAAAAAAATATCAAAAAAATAATTAAAAAATATTTAAAGTGATAAAACATTCTTTAAAAGAAGGATTTTAGTAACTCTTACCCCTCTAAAATGACTCATGAAACTAATGAAAACAATATAACTCAAAAAAAATGTACGGCATGGTTAACTCTTCTTGTAAATAACTAATGAAAGTTGGGTCATTCAAGACGACAATAAAATAAGAGATGCCTTAGATGCATTCTTCTACTTACTAAGGTCAACTTATGAAAAATATGTATTATATTTTCTTCATTGTTTTTAAAAGTAAAAACAAACTAATCTTTTATCTTTCTTCAACAACTTTTCTTTTTTACTCAAATCCTCTTTCCATTCCCAGCCAAGCATGAGCAAGCAATAATACAAAAAAACCAATTCCTCTTATTTATCTAATAAGAAAAATACACATTCAATCCTTTTATTTAAAAAATAAAAAATTAAAAAAAAAATATGATCATAAAAAATTACAAACTAACTCTATTGAATTATTCTCAAAGAACACTTTCTAATTTGCTCAATTTAAAGCCCAAATATATCTTTGTAAATGGGCAAATTTTTCAAAATGCAACCAATATTAATATTTAAATTCATATCAATTAAAATTCTAAAATATGATCTTCATTTTTTAAATTATATATTTTTACATTCATAATATATTAATTTTAACATTTGTAATAGAATATACAAAATTAAATTTTAAGACCATTACACAAGCAGTTATTAATGTTGATGATTGCCAACCAATTGAAAAGCTTATAATGAAGAATTTTTTTATTTATCTTTGTGATTCTATTTTTAAAATATTTTTTTTGCATTGATAGGGATTAAAAAAGGTTTATAAGTCAATATAATAAACATTATTTCTATTTTTTTGGTTTTTTATATATTTTTATTATATCAAACTTCAAGTCGTAGTTGAGAAAATCTTTATATAAGATTCCCTTATCCTGGTCAAAACCAAAAAAATATTTTAAAAATATTTAGAACAATAAAAATTCTTTAAAAGGTGGATTACAATAACTCTTCCACCTTAAAAATGACTCATGAATTGAACAAAGCATTATAATTCAAAAATAAAGCGTGCCTCGCAATAACTCTTCCAACTTGCAAGTGGCTAATGAAGGTCGAGTTACCAAGGAGCCGACAAAATAACAGTTGGCTTGGACTTAGGATATTGTTCTTTATATTATTTTATTAAAAATAAATAAATGCAAGCGAACATTTAATCTTTCTAAAGCAACTTTCCTTTTTGATCCAACTCCTCTTTCCTTTCCCAACCAAGCATAAGCAAGCTAGAAACCCAAAAAAAAAAAACTCAATCTCTCCTATTTATGTGATAATAAATTTAAGCCATGAGATTATGGGCAAATTACCAAATTCTCCCACATAAATAAATAAATATCCATTCAATTATTTTATTTTAAAATTTAAAACAATATAATTAGACCTTCAAAATTATAACATAACAATCACTAAATTCTTCTCAAAGTGATCTTTCTAATTTACATGATTTGAAATTCTAAGATAGTTTTGTTAAATTGGCATTTTTTTAGAAATATGATAAAAAATAATATTTAAATTCATGTCAATTAAAGTTTTAAAATATTATCTTGATTTTTTCAAATTTTTATTATTATATTAATAATATTTTTATTTTAATATTTATAATATTATACACAAAATAAAATTTTGACATATTACATAAGTAGTTATTAATATTTACAATTATTAACTAATTTTAAATTTCAACGTGCCTTATTTATAATATTGTATAAAACTAGATGGGTTATGATCCAATTCTTCCCTTTCATTCAAATACCAAAACTCTACTAATTATAGCATTTCCTTTTGAATTAGAGTTGCTATGTGTAACAAAAGTGGTTATTGTTAGAAACATTTTGTGAATTTGACGAACTTATTATGAAGAGAATTTTTATTTGATTTTTATTCTATTATTCAAAATACTCTTTTTCAATTATATTCATAGGCATTGTAAAAGTGTAAAAGTTTTACGATTCAACATACTAAACATTACTTTTATATTTTGATGTTGTTATATGTAATCATTTCTGATGGTCGACTAGGTACTGAAAATATAGTGTAAAAACTTTGGGATTGTTTCTAAACTTTTCAATAGCATAAGTTCGACAACTAGCAATAATCTTAACAACTTTCAAGCAGGCCAATGAAAATCTGTCTTCGACCAAGTAAATTTGTTTGTCACAACTAAGTGACTAAACAAATCTCGCATGGATTTCCCAAATAAGCATATCATGAATTAGTGTATGTGGCACACATAAATAATCTCTCTTAAAAAAGAAATTTATCTTGAATGTGATAATCTCCTAAGACTTTAGTAAGACTATTGATAGTATCTTGGTAAACTTTATCGAAGTTATGATATTTAATCTAAAATTCAATAAGACAATCAACGATGGAAATTAAGATTATTGAGAGTAAGGCAACTCACCTACTTAGTGGATCTTGTTTGTGTCTCAAGACAGAAAGTAAAGCTTTGGATATACTCAAACTATTTAGAATTTTAGTGGTTCAAACTTTGTTGTAAGTTCAAATATTTGATTACTTAATGGTTTGAGTATAGCATAAGCTCCTACAAAAGCAAATTACCTCTTTAGTGTTACAAAATTTACAATAGGGCATGAAGCTCTTTTTCATATGTATAATACTTTTGTATAGACTCAATTAGTTTTTCAATAAAAAAGAAAATGAGGGTGTTTACCTTAATTCAATACACCACCTTTTCTTATTCTAGTTGAATTACATGTTACTTCAAAAACTATAAAGAAATCTAATAAGCAAAGGATAGGTGAATTAGTCACAATATCTTTAAAATTTTAGATTGCTAAATCTATTACTTTACTCCCAAAAAAAATTTACTTTCTTGACACAATCAATAATTCAAGTAGCTAAGGTACTAAAACCCTTAATAAAATGATAATAAAATGTTACAAGTCTAATGAAGCCATGAACTTTATATATGTTTTTGAAGAAATTATATTATAGCTATTACTTTTTCTAGGTCTATAGAAAGTCTATCCTTAGATACTATAAAACTAAGAAATGATGCTGAGGGTGTCATGAAGGTACACTTTTTAGGTTTTCATGAAAGTGTTATGTGAGTAATGCAAACTTGATGTAAGTGCTCTTAAGTATCCATTAGGGACTTATTAAAATCATGTATATCATTAAAATATACTACAACAAAGATGCCTAAAATGGGATACAAAACTTAAATCATTAATCTTATGAATATGCTTAAGATATTGATCAACCCAAATGACATAAACAACCACTCATTGAGTCCATCTTTGTTATTAATGATTGTTTTTTATTCATCACTAAGATGAATATATGATACCCCTTTTTCAGATCAATTTTAGAGAAAATGATTGCTCTAGAGATTTGATCCAAAAGAATGTCAAGGTGGATATAGAAAAATGATATTTCATTATAATCTTATTGATGGATACACATGCATCATGTCTAAGTTTCCTAAGTACAAGAAGTGTTGGAATGACAAGGATAATATTCTCTCATATGATTCCTTTCTTTAATACTAGTCTCCTTAGTGGAAAGCACTTATATGATTTATCCCTTAGGCATGTCATGTTTTAATTCTAGTAAAGTAATTGTTCAAAGAATTTTCCCTTTACTTTTCTTAGATGATGTAAGAAAGGATGGGTTTGGTTGTATCGAAGAGGAAGGGCACAATGTAATCTTTTTCCCATGACATTGGAATAAACAAGTATTGGCTTATCCACTGAGGGTCACATCTCGATCAAACAACCAAGGGCAATCATGAATAATATGCTCAACATTCATAGGAATGCTATCACACTATATCTCATTAGAATATGAGCTAAGTTTAAAGAGGACTTGGCATCTCTTTTTAATAGAGATAAATGACTTATCAATCCATGACACTATATAAAGGTAAAGATGGTCGAGAAGGGTAAGCTCATATTTAATCGAGATATCAATAGCTAGGGTATTTATACAACCACTATTATTAATGATAATCTTATATGGTTTATAACTATTTCTTGTGAAGGTAAAAAAATAAAGAGTCTCCAATCTTTCTTAACTAGTGGTATAACTAAGGTGTATCTAATCACTCAAAGTAAGAGATGTTTTATCCTTTGTCATGACATCACTTGCTTGATAACATAAAAATTATTATATTAATATTTCTAATATATTTCTTGAATGTGTTTCAGGTTATGCATCTCAAGCTCTTATAAGATCAATTAATTTGAGAGCTTTGACTAGATGTCTCATAGAGTAATCCACAAGTGAAGCAATATCAAGCAATGTTAGTGATTATGCTCTAGTTGTGGCTTAAATGGCATATCAAGGAGTACTTGATTAAACTTTTGGTCGAGTAGCTAACCATAAGAAGTTTATCTCAAAAATATCTATTGATTTGATTTTTTTTATCCTATCATTTGTTTATATATGACAAAATTGAGTTACATAACATTATTTATTCACATACTTGATCATTGATTTCTAATATATTATTATTATTATAGTTGTAGAAATATTTTGTTACTTTAATAACTATAAAAATACTTTAAAAGTAAAAAAATTAATATATAAAAGATGATTTGAAAGAAACAAAATTTTTGGACTAAGAATCCAACATATAGCCAAGCCTAAAGACTCGAACCAAGCTACATAATTTTGTATCCTCATAAATCTCATTTTTCACATTCTCTTATAAAAGGATGAATTCTTTCACTAATGCACACTCTTTTCCTTCCTCATCTACTACAATTAACATGGCTTAAGTAGGGCATTGGGCCATAATATGACCCTCAAAATGACAACTAAAGCACCCAATGGTAGAACATGTAGTAGATCATGTAAAGAGGTCTTTTTTTATAATTAGTTGGAGTAAAACTCATAAGGGGGTAGTACTAGAAGTGGATGAGTAGATAGTTGATTTAATTGGTGGATTGGTAATCAGTTTGGCATAAGTTCAAGTGTTGATGGTGGTAGAAGAGTCATACTTCCTTAAATATAATTTAATGAAATCATTTGCCATCATAAGAAATCTTATAAGCTTCTTCAAGTGTAACAACATTTTTAAAATATAACTCAATTTGAATATAATCTCTTATAATAGATCTAAAATGTGATAATAAGATAAGTCTAGGTTTAGAAACTTAACAATAAAAAAAGCACTTCTCAAAGAGAGAGATGTATTTATCCACTTTAGAGCCTTGGGTGAGACATTATCATTATTTTAATAATTATCTTATGTACATAGTTGACACACAATTATCTTTTAAGTCTAATCTTAAGTTCCTTCTAAGGGTAAAATTGTGGTGCTTCAATGGCATAGCATTATTGTCCTAAGGTATACATAAATAATCATGCCTGAGAAGTGAGTTTGGTCTTTGTAAATTAGAATTTATAAACTTTCTCAAATGATACTAATCAAAGTAGTTTTCTATACCCATTTCCTAATCCAAATATGTGTCTCAAGGTCTTAATTTCTCTCAAATATCAGTACTTCTATCTCAATTACTTTTACAAAATGGTTATCATTTTAATAATGTTCAAGTACGTATTGATGAGGTTGGGCACATGTGTAAGGATATGTTCCTTATGGACGTTCATTAATTTTAGAAGGTGGTCCAAATGCTAGTACTACTACTTATATACTTACTCTCTCTAAACAAGTAAGACGAGTATCTATTTTAGTAACTAGAGTAATTGTGCTGAGATGTATTAAGATCTTGCATATTGTAATACATTGTCTTGATCTAGTTTTGAGTAGTGTCCATTTGGTAAGAATGACCTGAGCGTATGGGCATAAGAGTAATGTCCTAAATTTCTTCAATGGAAAATTGCTAATGACTTCTATTAATAATGATGTAGCATAAAGTCTTAATCCTTCTAGAAAAGACTATATAGCCACACCTTATCTCCCAAAAGCAACTTATGCATAATGTTAAAGAGCAGTATACTCAAGAAAGTCCAAATCACCTCATGTGAATGTGTGTGAAGAAAACCTCTAATTGAGAGATTTAATAAGTAAATAATATATATATATATATATATATATATATATATATATATATATATATATATATATATATATATATATATATATATATATATATATATACTCTCTTCTTTTTAAAATGGTTAATTTTATGTTTAACTTTTCCTTGAGTTTACCAAAAACCTTTTTTCTTTTTTTGTTTTGAAATAAAATTTAGTTATCTTTTTTGTGATGTGAATTATAATAATTGTATCTTTCTTTTGTCAACTCTTTAGTGAGAAACTCTATTAATAGCTCATAGTTATCCATTATAATTAACTACTATCCATATGAGTACCTTCAACCACAAAGATGGTTATTACAAGAAAACCCTGCCTCCTTAGACTCTTCATTATTACAATAAAATTCTTGTCTAGAATTTTAAATCATAATTTCAATAATAGGGCAATATTACGTTATGCTACAAGAAAGAGTAAATTAAGAATTACACATCTTAGTTATGCTAATTACATCATAATCATTAATATAGGAGAATTATGGCCCTTAAAGGATATTCATAAGTTCCTTTAAACTGTTATACCCGGTAAAATATTATATGTTTAATCTTCAATAATTCAATTGTGGCTTGGATGATTTCAGATCGACAATAGGATGAGCCAGGAGCTCAATTAGAGGCTATTGGAATTTCTGAAATTTTCTGGGGATTTTTCGGAGCACCGAGATTTTTTTTAAAACCGGAATTTGGTTTTTTTTTTACGCGCGTGAACCGGACCAGAGCGGTTCAGCGAAGGCGGGGCGGTTTGCCGAGGTGCGTTTGCGCGTGCGTTTAGATAAGCCGCGGATAAGCGGATCGGACGGGCGAGATCAGCGGTGGAGATTAACCGGCTGATCGGGTGTTAAGCGGCGCTTTTGGAAGGTCAACCGGCGCTTAATGGCTCTTAACGGGTTATTACCGGTTTAAGCCGGGTACTTAACCTAAACTGTTCGGCTGTTAGGGTTTCGAACGGCGGCTAGAGGCGAGGTGTTCGCGGCGAACGGCGGTAATTTCCGGCAGCCTTCCAAGGGGCTTTTGGTAACCGGAGGTTCGCGGGACAGAGGCGAGCATTTTGGTACCGGTTTCGTTCGGCGAGGAGCTGCGGTTGATCGCGTGCGAGCTTCACCGTCGCCGGCGAGCAAGGTAGGAAATTCAAATTAAATTAGTTATTTAGTAGAAATTAAAAGCATGAAATATTTTGCTTAATGAACACAAGCATGTGGATGAAAAATCGGACTTAGTTGAATGCTAATTTGCATTTTTTACAAATTTTGGATTTCTGGAAAATTGCCCATTTCGCCGAAAAATTTAGTTAATGATTGAAACATTAGGATGGTACGAACATCGGATTTTGTTTCTCCTTGTTCGCGTTCGCCGAAAATCGACGGAAGGATTGGATTGGTCGGCGATTGCGTCGATTAGGGTTCGCGGGCGTCGGACCGAGGAAGGAGAAGGGTTTAGATTAATTACGAATTTATTTAAGTAATTAATGGTATTTATATAATAATTATTAGTAATTAATTAATTAAACATCGACCGATTAACGGATTATTAAGAAATTTGGTTCGGCGGTGTCGCGGCTCAGCGCGAGGGTTCCGAACCGGCAGCAAAAACCGGTTCAGCGGGATTCGGCGCGGAGGAACGGTGCGGAGGAAATTTAAATTCGGAAATTAATTCGAATTTTCGGAAAAAGGATATATGTGGAATTTAAATTTTAATTTCGGAAATTATTCCGAATTTCGGAAAATAGATAAATGGCGGAAATTGATTTTTTGAATTTAAAAATCTCCTGAAGTGAGAAAAAGGTGATTTTTAGAAATCACGTAGCCAAGTTGAAATTGACTGTTGGAAATTACCCATAAATTCAGTGCAGCTGGATTAGTTGGAAGGAAGTGTGACACTTGGGTGCTACCAGAATAGTCAGAATTTTGGTACAGTTTGTGTTGCTTGGATGGCAATGACATGGATTGAGTCAGTTTACTCAGTGTTGGCATATTTCATGGATTGGCATATTGGACCGGACTACTATAGGCCCTATATGATGTTTTAGGGTAGTTGTGGTAGGTAACTGTGCGGTACAGACTTAGCTTCCACAGTATACATGTGGACTGGTATACGCCTTGTTGTATCTGGACACATGTTGCCGAATCTTGGAGTTAGAGCTTGGCAATGACTGTAGGGGCGTGGCTTCTATGGAAATTGTTGGGAGAGGACTTCTTGGAACGGTGACTGAGTCGATCTCTTCTGGTCCATGAGTGTAGGCCTGCGCGCCTGAGAGTGGCAGTGGCAGGGGTGACTCGCCGTGGCTAGCCAAGTGTGTAGGCCTGCGTACCTGAGGGTGGCAGGGGTGTCTCACGTTGGCTAGAGATCTATGTGACTGGTTTTGTCTATAGTCTCCAGAAGATTGATTGACGAGAGACGCTGCGGTGTCGGGTGCTAGGCGTTGTGATGCGTGCGCAGAGATGGGCGTGTCCCGCTGGCATGCTTTGCCTAGGCGCCATGCGTGCGCAGAGATGGGCGTGTCCCGCTGGCATGCTGCCTGGGAGCACAGAGGAGAGCTACTCTGGTGTGACTGGAGGTGACTGTGGTTGGTCAGAGTCTGGGACTGAGAGTGCCTTTCCACCCTACAATGTTATGCTGTATTTCTATACTCTTGCTATTATCCTTCTCTTGCATGAGAGTTTTTTTTTACTAGCTGTCTTTCCTACTGGGCGTAGCTCATTCTTTTATTATCCATATTTTTCCAGTGGCTCGGCAGACTTGACGCCAACCAGCTTTAGGTGGGATCGTGATCAGTAGGCTAGTGGAGGAGATCTGATCTGTGATTTTCTGAGACATTCTGGTTAGTTGATTGTTGCTGTTGGTTGTATTCAGTGAGACTGTTATTCTTATGTCTTGTATTATGTGAGGGTGATTCTGACTCATGTACTCGGATGGATGATGTGGTATTTGATGGACTGTGATTTTTCATAAGAGTTACATTTTTATACACTGTCTTATTTTCTATCTTGACAGTATGGTGTGTGGAGCGCCATTTCATATCGGTGGATGTTATATATTTTTTTGTTGATGGTGAGGTCATTACATGACTATGGAACTTAACCTTGGGGGTTCAGACTTCTATTAGATCGGTTCTCCCACCGGTATGGGTTAGGAGTATTGGGTCTAGTAGGAGTAACATTGCGCGAGTTCATCAGTTAATTCAGGAGTCATGAACCTGATTTGACGGTGTGCCCGGGAGATGGGATCCACATAGTTAAGGAAAGTAGATGTGTAATGATGTGTTATATCCTATGTTTTTCGTAGGCTACTCAGATTGGTATGGGACGATCTGAGCTGTCTATATGTAAAAAAAAAAAAAAAAAAATTTCTTTAAAAAAAAAACTGGGGTGTAACATAAACCTTCCAACAAACCTTAAGTATTGTAATTGAATAAGCAAAAAATGCAAATGTTATGTCTAAACCAAGTTAAATGTGGTCATATGTAAGAAAATTGAAAACATTTTGAGATGTAAGCAAGGATCAACCCCTATAACCTAGTTAGGATGCCTAATTTACACTAAAAGAAAAATATTTATATATTTTTTGCAATTAGTAAAAAAATCACAACAATAAAATAACTAGTTGGAAGAAGTAGCTACCGGTAATGGAAGAAAGATTAATGCTCATTAAGCATGTTCTAAATTTGGTCCCAACTCGTACATTAATGTCTATAAAATATAACAATGCTTGAAAGGTTATGAATGCTTTCTTATAGAGACATACAGAAAGTAATCACAAACATCATTGTATCAACTTAGAAAAAATAAGTGAACTATGTGAGAAAAATAGACTAGTTATAAGAAAGCTGGATAATATTACTATGGCTTATGCTTCAAAGCAAAACTAGAAATCCCTATCAGACTATTCTCTTTGAGTGAAATTCACTAATGACAAATGCATGAATGGGAAGCACACATAGATCAAAACTAATAAATGGAGGGATATAGGAAAAACTAAAAAGTTAGTCTCAACTTTGGTACATAACTCTTCTACAAATGGTTTTTTACTAAACTTTAAAATATGATGGTTGATTCATCTTAAAATTTGGCTAAAATGTCATCAGAAGTAAGTGCTTTGAGTAGTCCTCTAAGAAAAGATTCTGGAATAAGAAACTTCAAAATAGGATTTTGATTCTTGTTTGGCGAATACTTAACTTTGCACTCTCCTTTTAAAATCAATTGAAAAGATTACATGTTCAATGTACTTTCAAGTGCCCCCCATCATTGTAATGAGGACACTCTAAATTATATTTTTACGAAATGTTACTTTGAACAATGTGTACTGTATCTGTAGCAAATGTTAATTTATATACCTACTAAGATGTAATGTTGATTTGTGGCGCATTGATATCTTAATCTCAAATTGGGAAGCAACCTAACATCAAGTGGTGGGTGCCACATTAACCCACCACCGCTTCGTTGAACAAAAGAAAATGCAAATTTTTCAAATATAATTACTACATATTTTCTTATTATTATTATATTTATTTCATTTTAATAGTGTATTCAAATCATAATTTAACAATTGCACATTTTAATATCTTTTTTATTTCAAAAACCTTAGTTGAAAAGTATTATTTGTGACAATGAAAAACATTCCAACTCAGTGGTGGTGCCATTTGGATTTAAGCCTTCGTTAGCTAGCAAGAAAAAGAGTTTTTATATCTTGGGATCTAATACTACACATATTATTTCTTTTTCAACATGATCACATATTAATCCACCATTTATTGATTATGATTTATTTGTATTATATCCTCCAATCTTATATATTAACTTTTTAATTGGATGTTTTGTTTTCATGGTAATAAAATAACAAAATGCTTATATGTCATATATTATTAATCTTTATTGTAACATAATATAGAGTTTTTTTAAGTTAGCTACAACTCTTATGATGGTTATGAGAGATAATAATAAGAAATAAAGTCTAAAGTTTAAATAATTAAAAGAAATTTAAAACCCTTGTTTTAGGGTCTTTTAAAAAGTCCATAAATATAAGCTATCAACTAATTAAACACAAAGTATAATACATGATTTTCCAAAACATCATATTTGTGAATTAAATAGTAGTCTACTAAACATTAATGAATTGCAATTGCTTATTCAAAGTTCAAAAATCCCATTTCATTCTAAAATAGCTATTTTACAATCATAACAATTGAAAAAAACGATGCGGAAAAATTTAACTTCCAAATTAGGCAACAATGACTACGGCTTGATGATTATTACCATGTGCGTAAGGTTGACAGGGCAAATTGTTTTATTGTCATCAAGATTTATCACCAGTTAATTAAACTTTTAAGTTAACATATAACTATTAACAAAATTGGCATATTTATTTCATCAAATATTTTAAAATATGTTTCAAAGATTTATTTATGAAAATAAATATCTTATTCATAAATTAAAAATGATGTCAAATATTACATCTTTGTTTCAGATTAAAGTAGAAAATAATAAAAAATGTCGAGAGAATTTTAAAATATATTTTTTGCCAAAGAATTTGTAAATATATAGCATAAATTTCAAACTTTTAAATAAAAAATTAAAAAATTTAAATGCATTTGAAAAATATAATAATACAAGCCCCCATTGAAATCTAAATGGTAATAACAAATACAAAAGTTTGATAAATTTATTGACATCATTAATTTTGATTAAAAAATTATTATCATATAAAAAAAATCATGAAGTGGATTACTCTTGTCAATTGTTTTCATGGTAATCACAAATTTGTTTGAGGATGATTTAAAAATAAATTAACTTAACTTTTTCTGTTTGTTCATAATGTATGATGACTAATTTAGAATTAAAATCTTTTGTTTTTCATATATCATTTTTTCAATAAATCAAAGGATTTATAATCATGCGCCACATGTCAAGTATAGAATATGGTTTTGGCATCTTACGGCCCGCTAATACACAAAAAAAGTTTCTATTGTTTTCTACAAGATAGCAACTTAATCTACCATTCATTGATTATCGTTAGTTTGTGCTACTTTTGATCTTAGATTCCAACTTTTTCAATTGTATATTTCGTCAATCTAGTAAACAATGAGTTTTTCAAAATATTAAAAATACAAAATGCTTATATGCCATATGTTATTATTCATTATTGCAATGTAATATAAAGTGTCTTAAATTGGTTATCTCTCTTATGATTGTAATAAGAGGTAATAATCAGAAATAAAACCCAAAACTTAAAGAAATTAAAAAATATTCAACATTTAAAGGTTTAAATGATTAAATTTTTAAAAACATTGTTTTTGAGCATTTTGAAAAACCTAAAAATACCAAATAACAATTATTTGAGTACATAAGTTATGTATAAGAGTTTCAAAAATATCATATTTCTATGTAAATTACTCCTTTAATAAAAATTAATATATTTTAATTGCTTATTCTAATTTTAAAAACCTTATTTCATTTTATCATAACAATTGAAACAAAAGATATTAAAATTTTAAACTTCAAAATTGGACAACAATGACTATGATTGATGTTTGCATTTTGCGTAATGTATTTTTCCAAAGATTGTATTATTATCACGAAGATTTTCTTTTTTTCAATAAACTTTTAGGTTAACAAATAACTATTGAAAAGGTGTGATATTTATTTCATCAACAATCTCAACATATATTTTAGAGATTTATTTATAAACTAAAGCATCTTATTTATTAATTAAAAATAATGTCAAATATTGTGTCTCTTTTTTATTAAAATTGAATTTAAGATTTTTGTAAGAATTATGGAAACATATAACATATTTTTCACACTTTAAAATCTAAAAAAATGAAATACATTTAACTAAAGGAATAATTCCAAACCCTTGGGTAAGATCTAAATTCTAATGTCAAACACACAAGTATGATCATTTTGTTAAAATAATCAATTTATATATAAAAATTATAGTGATATCAAAAAGGCATAAGGAAAACTAAGAGGGATATCTCCTACTTTATTTTATGGCCATGACAATCTTCTTTGCGGATGATGTGTAGGTAAATAAACTTGATTTCGCATGTTTGTTCACAATGTATGATGGCTTATTTGGAGTTTAAATCCTTAATTTGTCACATATTATTCTTTCAATAAATCATAAGTATTGAAAATTCATATGCCACATGTTAAGCATGGAATAGGATATTGACATCTTGGGGCGAGTAGTGCACATATTACTTTTTCTTTTTTTTCTACTCAATTATATCTGTATATACCATTAATTGATTATCATTGATTTGTGTGTATTTTTTTATCAAAGATATTGACTTCTTCAATTGTATATTTTGTCCCTTTAGTATACACTAAGATGTTCATGATAATAAAATTATAAAATACTATATATGTCATATGTTATTAATCTTTATTGAAATTTAATTTAGATTGTTATATATTAAGTACAACCCTTACTATGGTAATGGGATAATAAATAGAAATAAAACCCAAAAAATTAAAGTAATTAAAAGAATTCAATTTTTAGAAGTTCATCAAATTATCAAACCTTAGCTTGTAAGCATTTAAAATACATATAAACATTAGATATCAATTAACTAAATACATAAATCATGTCCAAGAGTTTCAAAAATATCATACTTGTGAATTTGATACCCTCTTACTAAACATTAATGCGTTGCAATTGATCATTATAAGTTCAAAAATCTCATTTCAATCTAAAATATCTTTGTTCCATTAAAAATTTTGAAAGGAAGTACACAAAACGTTTTAGCTTCCAAATTAACAACAATGGATACAGTTTGACGTTTGCGTATTGTATAAAATTGATTTGGTAGATTATGTTATTATCATGAAGATTTATTTATAAATTGACTAAATCTTTAAGTGAACATATAACTATTGACAACATTGACACATTTATTTCATAAAGCATTTTAAAACATATTTTGTACATTTATTATGATTTAAAATATTTTATTTATTAATTAAAATTGATGCAAATATTATGTCTTTGTTTTTTATCCAAAAAAAGGAACTTTAAAAAATATTTAAAATAATTTTTTTAAATATATGTTTTGCATAACATTTTAAAAATTTATAACATACCTTTCACACTTTTATATATAACATAAATTCCAAACTTTTAATTCTAAAATAAAAAAATTAAAAACATTTGGCAAATGAAATATTACAAACTCCTATGTTAAATCTAAATGGTAATGACAAACACATAAGTTTGATAATTTTGTTAAAATCATCACTTTTGATAGAAAAACTTATTATCATATAAAAAAAAGGCATAAAGTAGACTAAGTGAGGTATCTCTTCCCAAATTTTTTCATGAGGATCAAAACTTTGGTTGAGGATGACGTAAAACAAATTAACTTAACTTCTTATGTTTGTTCATAATGTATGATGACTAATATGGATTTGAAATCTTTTGTCTTTCATATATTATTTTTCAATAAATCAGGATCATTTATAATCTTGTACCACATGTTAAGTATAGAATAGGGTATTGGCATCTTTAGGACCCGCTAATACACAAAACAAATTTCTTTTTTTTCTGCAAGATAGGAACTTAATCCGTCATTCATTGATTATCGTTGGTTTGTGCTACATCCTGTGACCTTAGATTCCAACTTTTCAATTATATATTTCGTCAATCTAGTAAACTATAAGTTTTTCATAATATTAAAAGTACAAAATGCCTATATGCCATATATTATTATTCATTATTGCAATGTAAAATAAAGTGTCTTATATTGGTTCTCTCTTATGATTGTAATGAGAGGTAACAATTAGAAATAAAACCCAAAACTTGAAATAATTAAAAAACATTCAACATTTAAATGTTCATCAAATGATTAAATTTTCAAAAACGTTGTTATGAGGATTTTGAAAAACCTAAAAATATCAAATATCAATTATTTAAGTACATAAGTTATGTATAAGAGTTTTAAAAATATCAGATTTCTATGTAAATTACTACCATAATAAACATTAATGTATTGTAATTGCTTATTTTAGTTTTAAAAACCTCTTTTCATCTGATCATAACAATTGAAACAAAAGATATAAAAATTTTAAACTTCAAAATTGGACAACAATGACTATGATTGATATTTGCAATTTGCATAATATATTTTTTCATAGATTGTATTATTGTCACAATAGTTTTCTTTTGTTAACTAAACTTTTAGGTTAACAAATAACTATTGACAAGGTTGAGATACTTTTTTCATCAACTATTTCAAAATAATATTTTAGAGATTTATTTATAAACTAAAACATTTTATTTATTAATTAAAAATGATGTCAAATATTGTGTTTTTGTTTTTTGATTAAAAACGAATTTAAGAAAAATGCTTAAAAATTTGAAAATATATTTTTTGTGAGAATTATGGAAACATATAACATAATTTCCACACTTTTAAATCTAAAAAAATGAAATACATTTGACTAATGGAATAATTCCAAACCCTTATGTAAGATATAAATGCCAATGTCAAACACACAAGTCTAATCATGTTGTTAAAATCATCAATTTCTATATAAAAACTATAGTGATATCAAAAGGTTTAAGGCAAACTAAGAGGGATATCTCCTATTTTATTTTATGGGCATCACAATCTTCTTTGCGTATGATGTGTAAGTAAATAAATTTGATTTCGTATATTTGTTTACAATGTATGATGACTTATTTGGAGTTTAAATCCTTAATTTGTCACGTATTATTCTTTCAATAAATCATAAGAGTTGAAAATTCATGTGCCACATGTTAAGCATGGAATAGGATATTGACATCTTGGCATGAGTAATGCACATATTATTTTTCTTTTTTCTACACAATCGTATCTGTATCTAACATTAATTGATTATCGTTGATTTGTGTTATATCTTTTAATCAAAGATATTGACTTCTTCAATAGTATGTTTTGTCTATTTTGTATGCAATAACTTGTTCAATATAATAAAATTATAAAATACTTATATGCCATATGTTGTTAATCTTTATTGAAATATAATATAGATTGTTATATATTAGGTACAACACTTACTTTGGTAATGGGACAATAAATACAATTAAAACCCAAAAAAGTAAAGTAATTAAAAGAATTCAATTTTCAGAAGTTCGTCAAATTATCTAAGCTTAGCTTTTAAGCATTTTAAAATACTTATGAACATTGGATACCAATTAACTAAATACATAAATCATGTCCAAGAGTTTAAAAATATCATATTTGTGAATTAGATACCCTCTTGCTAAACATTAATGCATTGCACTTGATTATTATAAGCTCAAAGGTGTCATTTCAAACTAAAATAGCTATGTTCCTTCATAACAATTGAAAGAAAGTACACAAAACTTTTAGCTTCCAAATTAACAACAATGAATACAGTTTGAAATTTGTATATTGTATAAGGTTAATATGGTAGATTATGCTATTATCATGAAAATTTATTTATATATTGACTAAACGTTTAAGTGAACATATAACTATTGTCAACATTGACACATTTATTTCATCAAGTATTTCAAAATATATTTTGTAGATTTATTATGATTAAAAATATATTATTCATTAATTAAAATTGATGAAAACTATTATGTCTTTGTTTTTTATCGAAAAAGGAACTTCAAAAAATATTTAAAATAATTTTTAATATAAATGTTTTGCATAACATTTTAAAAATATATAACATATCTTTCACATTATTATATATAACATAAATTCCAAACTTTTAATTCTAAAATAAAAAAAATTAAATACATTTAACAAATGGAATATTACAAACTTTATGTGAAATCTAAATGTTAATGACAAAAACATATGTTTAATAATTTTGTTGAAATCATCAATTTTGATAGAAAAACTTATTATAATATAAAAAAGGCATAAAGTAGACTAAGTAAGGTTTCTCCTCCCAATTGTTTTCATGGGGATCACAAATTTGGTTGAGGATGCGTAAAATAAATTAACTTAACTTCTTATGTTTGTTCATAATGTTTGATGACTAATTTGGATTTGAAATCTTTTATTTTTCATATATAATCTTTTCAATAAATAAGGAGGATTTATAATCATGTGCCACATGTTAAGTATAAAATAAGGTATTGGCATCTTAGGACTTGTTAATACACTATTTTTTTTTTCTACAAGATAGCATCTTAATCCATCATTCATTGATTATCATTAGTTTGTGCTACATCCTGTGATCTTAGATTCCAACTTTTTCAATTATATATTTCGCCAATCTTGTAAACAATACGTTTTTCATAATACTGAAAGTACAAAATGCTTATATGCCATATGCTTATTTATTATCGAAATGTAATATAAAGTGTCTTATATTGGCCATCTCTCTTATGATTGTAATGAGAGGTAATAATCAGAAATAAGACTCAAAACTTAAAGTAATTAAAAACAATCAATGTTTAAATATTTATCAAATGAATAAAATTTCAAAAACATGGTTTTTGAGCAATTTGAAAAACTTTAAAATATAAAATATCAATTATTTAAGTATGTAATTATGTATAAGAGTTTCAAAAAAATCATATTTGTGTGCAAATTACTCCCTTAATAAATACTAATGTATTGTAATTTCTTATTCAAATTTCAAAAACCTCATTTCATTCTATCATAACTGTTGAAACAAAAGATATTAAAACTTATTATCATATAAAAAAAAAGGCATAAAGTAGACTAAGCGAGGTATCTCTTCCCAAATTTTTCATGAGGATCACAAATTTGGTTGAGAATGACGTAAAACAAATTAACTTAACTTTTTATGTTTGTTCATAATGTATGATGACTAATATGGAGTTGAAATCTTTTGTCTTTCATATATTATTTTTTGCAATAAATCAGAAGGATTTAGAATCAGGTGCCACATGTTAAGTATAGAATAGGAAATTGACATCTTAGGGCTCGTTAATACACAAAAAATTTTTCTTTTAGTTTTCTACTAGATAGCATCTTAATCCACCCCTCATTGATTATCGTTCGTTTGTGCTATATCCTATGATCCTAGATTCAAACCTTTTTCAATTGTATATTTCGTCAATCTAGTAAACAATAAGTTTTTCATAATATTAAAAGTACAAAATGCTTATATGGCATTTGTTATTATTCATTATTGCAATGTAATATAAAATGTCTTATATTGGTTTTCTCTCTTATAATTGCAATGAGAGGTTATAATTAGAAATAAAACCCAAAACTTAAAGTAATTAAAAAACATTCAATATTTAAATGTTCATCAAATGATTAAATTTTCAAAACATTGTTTTTGAGCATTTTTAAAAGCTTAAAAATATAAAATATCAATTATTTAAGTACGTAAGTTATGTATAAGAGTTTCAAAAAAATCATATTTGTGTGCAAATTACTCCCTTAAAAAACATTAATGTATTGTAATTTCTTATTCAAATTTCAAAAACCTCATTTCATTCTATCATAACTATTGAAACAAAAGATATTAAAATTTTAAACTTCAAAATTGGACAACAATGATTATGATTGATGTTTGCAATTTGCGTAATGTATTATTTCATAGATTGTATTATTATCACAAAGGATTTTTTTTTTTTTTTGACTAAACTTTTAGGTTAACAAATAATTATTGCAAGGTTTCATCAACTATTTCAAAATATATTTTAGAGATTTATTTATAAACTAAAACATCTTATTTTTTAATTAAAAATGATGCCAAATATTGTATCTTTGTTTTTTTATTAAAATTGAATTTAAGAAAAATGCTTAAAAATTTGAAAATATATATTTTTTTGTAAGAATTAAGGAAACATATAACATATTTTTCATACTTTTAAATCTAAAAAGATGAAAAACATTTGACTAATGGAATAATTCCAAACTGTTATGTAAGATCTAAATGCTAATGTCAAACATGCAAGTCTTATCATTTTGTTAAAATCATCAATTTCTATATAAACATCATAGTAATATCAAAAAGGTATAAGGAAAACTAAGAGGGATATCTCATACTTTATTTTATGGGCATAATAATCTTCTTTGTGGATGATGTGTAAGTAAATCAACTTGATTTCGTATGTTTGTCCACGTAATGTATGATGACTTATTTGGAGTTTAAATCCTTAATTTTTCACATACAATTCTTTCATATTGAAAATTCATGTGCCACATGGTAAGCCTGGAACATGATATTGACATCTTGGAGAGAGTAGTGCACATATTATTTTCCTTTTTTTTCTTCTCTGTCGTGTCTGTATATACCATTAATTGATTATCATTGATTTGTGTTATATGTTTTGATCAAATATATCGACTTCTTCAATTGTATGCTTTGTCTCTTTAGTGTACAATAAGTTGTTCATGATAATAAAATTATAAAATACTTATATGTCATATGTTATAAATTTTTATTGAAATGTAATATAGATTGTTATATATTAGGTACAACTTTTACTATTATAGTGGGATAATAAATAGAAATAAATACCAAAAAATTAAAGTAATTAAAAGAATTCAATTTTTTGAAGTTCATCGAATTATTAAACTTTTAAAACCTAGGTTTTAAGCATTTTAAAATACTTATGAAAATTAGATCTGTCCAAGAGTTTCAAAAATATCATATTTGTGATTTGGATGTCCTTTTAAT
Source organism: Vanilla planifolia (assembly GCA_023846275.1). Taxonomy (NCBI): domain Eukaryota; kingdom Viridiplantae; phylum Streptophyta; class Magnoliopsida; order Asparagales; family Orchidaceae; genus Vanilla; species Vanilla planifolia. Next base: position 28,073,493 of record CM043869.1, on the reverse strand, counting down.
AAACATCAATGCATTGCAAATAATTATTATAAGTTCAAAGATCTCATTTCAATCTAAAATAGCTATTTTTCAATAATAACAATTGAAAGACAGTATGCAAAAAGTTTTAGCTTCCACATTAACAACAATGATTACAGTTTGATGTTTGCATATTATATAAGGTTGATTTGGTAGATTATGTTATTATTATCATAAAAATTTATTAATATATTGACTAAACTCTTAAGTGAACATATAACTATTGATAAAATTGACACATTTATTTCATCAAGTATTTTAAAATATATTTTGTAGATTTATTATGATTCAAAATATCTTATTCATTAATTAAAATTGATGTTAACTATTATGTCTTTGTTTTTTGTCAAAAAAAGAACTTAAAAAAATATTTAAAATAATTTAAAAATATATGTTTTGCTTAACATTTTAAAAATATATAACATATATTTGAGACTTTTATATATAAATTAAAAACTTTTGAAATATATTTCACAAATAGAATAATTACAAACATGAAATCTAGATGCTAATGTCAAACATATAAATTTGATAATTTTGTTAAAATCATAAATTTTGATAGGAAAATTCTATCATATCAAAAAGGCAAAAGACAACTTAGAAGATTATATCCTTAGAAATGATGCAAAATAAATCAATTTGGCTTTTTATGTTTATCAACAATGTATGATGATTTATTTAGAATTGTAATCTTTAATTTGTCATATATATTTTTTTAATAAATCATAAACATTGAAAATTCATGTATCATATGTCAAACATGCAATTAGGCATCATTTAAACTTTGGCGATGTAAAGAATTTGGGATAAAGTATTAAAAAGTTAGGTGAGATGAGCAATAATATTATAACTTCAATAAATTAAGTTCACAAATAAAAACATTAGGATTTTGATAATTCTATCATAAAATAAAAGACAAAAAAATACTATTATCATTTTAATACTTGTCTCACTCTCTACCTCTTCGATGGTGCAAAAATGGGATACTTAGAAAGAGAGTAGTGATAACGATCTCGAATAAAATAATTAACAAATAAAAGATCACTCAAACATAAATTGAAAAGAATTGAACAATCCTATTAGTTTCTCATAAAAAATTACAAAGCAATAATATAATTGTATGCAAAAAGGCGATCCAAATAAACTAAGAAAATTGAATTGTGGGAAATAAAATAAGCAATGAAAACCACTAGCACATACAAAAATATCATGAAAGATAGTAGTGTTGATAAATTCAAGCCAAACCATCATCAATCATGTGAGAAGAGAGAATCGTTATGCTAGTGGTGGTATGAAGACATTGCAGTTGAGTTGACAATAAACTAGCATGACTTTTTCACCGCTTAAGACTCACACCTCTCGTCCCAATTAATGGTGTTGGTTTAGCATGCATATTTGCTGTTGGCCTATCAAGGTTTGGGAGCACGTGCGATACCCAATAGATTTTGTGGTCAACAGATGTGTTGTTCATTAAATATTGTGGGTCAAAACTGGATCAACGACAAAAGAAGGTTATAATTGTGTTAGTGGGTATACGGTCAAAACAAGTCACTCGTCAAATCAACAGGTCAAGTAGAGTCGATGAATCCATTTTCTGTCACAAGTCAGTGTATGTTTATGGGTTAGTTCGGTGGGTCAAGCGTATTTGCTCAATCCATTCTTTGTCATGGGTCGATTCAAATTCTTGGTTTAGATCGGTTGTCAACAGTGGCAATAGGTTACAAGTTAGATCAAGGAGTCAAGAGGAGTTAGTGAATTACGAGGTGCTAGTGGTTTGTGTGAACCTATGAATAGACATTACTAATCTGGTGGAATGGGCCCAATGGGCCACAATTGGGTGCATATATTCCAAACAATAGTTTGAAATAAAATTTGACCTTGAAATATATTTTAGATTCAAAATTAGATTTATATATAAAAAATAATTACCTCAATCATATACAAGAGTTGAAATATATTTGACTATATTATGCATCTAAAATCTTGAATGTAATTGATATTCTCACAAATATATTTTTATTCTTATAAATAATATTACTTTGACTTCTTTAATATTTGTGTTTCCTCTCTTTATCATGAATGTGTGCATGATTACTAGTTATCATACAAATTTTTATATTTTTTTTTAGTAAATTTAATCTTTTCAAGTCTTTTGTTCTTATTTATTATATTCATTTCACTTGCTTAATATATTATTGTATGTGTTACATTTTAAAAACCCTCACATATGGCCTCTGTTTAGTTAGTATGCATTAGTGAACTTGAGCTGTATTAAGGAAAAGTTTAGAAGTACTTATATATTTTGGTTAAGTTTTAGTAAGACTAACTGAGACAAATTGTAATATAATTTTAGTCAAAGCAAGTCCTAAATAGTTACCTTTGTTTACCACCAACAACTTAAATAAAGATGGATTTGGGAGTAGATTTTACAAAAGGAATTTTCTTTACCATAAAACAATAGTAAATGCATTTAAAAATCTTAATAGTCTCAAATCATGAAGATAAATAGGTTTTTATAACATTAAGTGGCTTAAAAATTCTACAACACACCAAATTGCGTTAAACATATGGAATATTTTTTTAATGATATAATTTGTTACTAAAACTAATACATAGATATTATCTAATTTGAATGGTATTAAAATATTTAAAATCTTGTTATTAAAATTTTAAAAATATTTAGATAAAATGAAAACAAATAAAAAATCACAAAATTATTAAACAATTTTATGATACTAACATGTAGATTTTGTGTACTAATTATTGAATATCATGTTGATTTATTAATAAATATTAATTATATTAAATAAAAATAATAACACATATAACCAATACTGAATAATTAAAAATTGTAATTAAAGTATATTAATATGGTCTTTGTTAAATTAAAAATTAAACAAATTCAATTTTATAGATATTATAACAAAAATTATACTACATACGTTTATAAAAAGAACTAAATTAAATCATTGAGGCTATGTAAATTTGTCTGTGTGATTTGTTGGTACATTTTAAAGGAATAATGATAAGAATAATGTATTAAAAATGAGAGTATAATATTGGTAACTATATTTGAAATATTAGTACTATCAGCAGAATAATAGAAATGCCCTTTCCAATATAATTTAATATAAATAGCAAAAACTATCATATGTTACCAGGTATTGTTTTAAAATATCACAACAAAAACATTTCTTGATAATTTTACAAAACAACCTATGTACCCGCTTTGAGCATTTTTAAATATCTTCATGCATATTAAATACGAACTAATTATAAAACATTTCTGAATATCTCTAAAAAAAATTGAATAATGAGTATAACATAAAATACAAATTTTTGTTTTTGCAAATTCATTAAAAAAAATTAAGTGAATTCTATGTCATATTACGAGAATCATAAACTAAAAAAAAACTTTAAGAATACTAAAAATTTAAAAAGATAATGAAACTAATAAATGCATATCCTATTATTTATATAGAGTTTATTATGTACAATATTGAAATAAAAAACAAATGATAAAAAATAATTTTAATTTAAATCATAGAGATTGGAATATAAAAAAATAACAAATAAAATATTATAGGTATTAAATAAAAATTTATATTAATCTTTGATAAATTAATTTTATTATGTTATCTTTTTATTTAAAAATGTAAACATATTAATGATTAAAAAAAGTTCAACTACACATAAAGGAGACAAAAGACTAAAACACATTATTAAAATGCAAATCTTAAAGATTACATGGGAAAAACAAATAATCCATAGATACTAAACACTCATCAAGACAATGATTCATTCTATTTAAACACTTTAAAGTAGTGATAAAACATCAAGCATAGATTCACGTGGCTTGAACAAGGCTTGAAGAGGCTTGGCTTTAGGCAAGGTTAGACTAGAGCTTTCCTTCATGTTCACCTTTTCTACTCCAATCCTTCTCCACTCAAAGCATTGAAGTAAAGTCCCCAACACTAATGCCATCTCTTTCATTGCAAGCCCCTCCCCAGGGCAACTCCTTCTGCCCTTCCCAAAGGGTAACATCTTCCCTTCCATTTGCAACTTTGCATCATTTAGAAACCTTTCAGGAATAAACTTCATTGGTTCAACCCAAAGCTTAGGGTCCCTCTGTATTGCATAGGCATTCGTCAAAAGAATGGTTCTTGGAGGGATGATGTAGCCTCCCACTTTGCACTCCTTTATTGATTCACGGGGTATGAGAGGCCCTGCAGGGTACATTCGAAGGGTTTCTTGGATGATGCAATGGAGATAAGGAAAGTTTCCTAAATTAGATTCCTCCACCAAGCGGGCCTCTCCAACATTTTCCACTATCTCCTCCCTTGCCCTCTCAAAAATCTTTGGGTTATTCAACAATAAAGACATTGTCCATTCTATAACATTGGAAGTTGTGTCTGTGCCTCCTGTCAACAAACCCTATATAACCAAATATTTTAAAAACTTAGTTACTTTTTAAGTTAAAAATATATAATTAAAAACTAAATTAATGGATTAATTATATTCAAAATAAATGTATATTTTTAACATAAAATTATATTAAAGTATATAAAATATTATTTAATGATAAAAAAATATTTGATAATATCATATAAGTTTACTGAATACTTTTAAAAAAATAGTGAAAAAAATTCTTTAAAATATTTTATATATGTGAAAAATTATATTTTAATGAAAAATATTTATTCTAAATAGAATTTTTTAAAAAACATTTCAATATAGTGAGAAATTACAATTATGATATTTTCGCTTTATTTTTCTTAAAAGTTAAAAAACTATTTTTTGTCTTAATATACTTTTTTTTTTCCAAATATCCCTATAATATATCAAATATCATTGAATTTTGATTATATGTTTTCATTTTATCAAATCCACTAATTAAGTGAAAAACAATTGAAGAAAAGTTTTTTCTAATGAAAAAATAGAAATTGCGTAAACAAACAAAACAAGAATAATGGTTAATCTTCAATAAAAAAAATGTAATACAGCCAAAAAAAATGTAATATTAATTGAAAAAAAATGTAATACAGCCAAAAAGAAAGTGACGATTTTTAAATAAATAAATGCTTTAAAAAACTGTTTTTTAAAGAGAAATGGAGATTGTAAAAACGATTTGTTAGAACAGTTTTAGTTACCAGAAGAAGCGATTTGATGTAGCGGTCGGTGTACAGCCCCGGCTGCTCCTTTTGTAGCGATAACAACGCTTCAATCATAGTTTTATGCCTTCCACGATTGTTGCTCTCTTCTTCCTCTTCGTCTGCTTCTTTTCTCCCTTCCACAGCTCTCGCCTTCCTGATTCGATGCTCCTCAACGATCGCCTGCATAAACGCATCCCTGTAGCTCTGTAACTTTTTGAGCTTCCTCCTGATCCCCAGAAGGGCCAACCACCCGACCGGCGCCGGTAGAAAGTCTCCGACGTTCGAAACTCCTGCGACAGTTAATAGGTCCGCTACCAAGTCCATGAACCGCCACGCCACGCCGTCTTCTTCGTCCTCGCCGTAGTACCTCTTCCCGACCATCATCCTCATTATCACGTTGAACGCTACGCCGAAAAGCATCTGCCTCAGCTTCACACGCCGGAAGCCGTTCTCGTCCGCCGCCGACGCTGAGTGTTCGCGGAAAAGGGTTCGAGCCAGGAAACGGACCTCCTCGGTACGGATGTCGGAGAAGTAGGGGAGGCGGTGGGTCGCGAGGATCTCCGTGACGGCGACGCGCCGCATGTTGCGCCACGCCGTCCCGTAGTTAGCGATTGGAAGCATTGTGTGGTTGTTGGTGTTGATGGAGGCGGAGGGAAGGTGGGGTCGGTTGGAGAAGGCGTGGTCGTTGGTTGTGAAACACTCTTCGGCGAGGCAGGCCGACGAGACCACGAGGGTTCGCCGTGTGCCAAGTTGGAGGAGGAGGACTGGACCATAGCGGGCCGAAAGGCGGGCCAGTGAGTGGTGGAGGGGTTTATAAAGGTAGTGGAGGTGGCCGAGGAAGGGAAGGGAAGGAGGACTTGGAGGTAATTTAACCTTGCCTTTCTTCTTGGTGAAGACGAGTTTGTTTATTAGGTGGAGAGAAAGGAACAGAGCAAAGCAGGTGAAGCAGGTGACCACGGTTTCCATGGTTGCGGATGCCAACCAAATACCTCCTTCGGCACATATATAGATGGAGAGAGAGAGAGAGAGAGAGAAGCAGGAGAAAAAATAATTCTGTTCGTTGACCACCATAAAGGATTTGTTTTTATGAGGGAGAAGCACAGCGATCCTGACAATATTCACCATAAAGTTTTTTTTGTTTTTTTAAAGAATTGATTGTGATGCTCAAAATAAGATTCATCTCATATAAGAGTTAAATGATTATTAAAAAACTTTCAAAATATAATTTTTTTTCTTAATTATGATTGAAATAATGTTGGGTAATTACAATTTTGATGTGTAATCATTTACACTTTATAAAAATATTTTATACGACATTTGTAAACTTATATCTCTCATATGTAGATCTTATCACTATGATATATGTACCATAACTATTTTGATTGTTCTCGGGAAAAAGTTGTTTTGATTATTTCTTGCTTGATTTTTTTTATCTCTAGGTGTTGCTTATCTTTATAGGATATTTTTTATTCCAAATAATTTGATTTTATAAGTAAAAGATATATACCGAATGTTATTAGGATGTATGGACACAAAAAATTCAAGATATGCTCACAATGCTCTATCCACCTTATTGAGAAGGCATGTATATTTTCATAACAAAAGTACTGCTTTCTTAAGGGACATAGTAAAGTGGCATCTATTTGAGAGTGTCATGTTAGAACTTATACACTGACAACATGATATTATAGCCCATAAAACATTGCTTTAGGAGGAGAGATACTAGAAGTTGAGCTTATTATGACTTTTGCGTTGACATTACCATACATCGATTCCTTTGGAACATGAATCTTTAACTAATATATAGGCTTCTATACTTATCCACCATGACAAGAAAAAGGCCATAAAGCTTTCATGTGCAATATCTTAATACATTATGCATACATTTAAAATTAAGCTAAGAAAATATCATTGTATTCAAAATTTTTAAGTAAATAAAATATGAAAATGACATGAAAAGGAGTATTTTTATTAGAAAGAATTTTGACCATAATATATATCAGATAAAGAAAAGTTTGAAATATAGTAGAATAGAAGTCATAAAATCAAATGATGCTAATTTATTGAGATGAGAAGTGATTTGAGCATAAAATAATAGCCCAAAGCTTGTTAAGGAATTTTTAATTATATAAAATTGGATAAGAGATATATTAAAATATTAATAAATAAATAATTAATGGGATAAGAGAAAAGAAAGCTTGAAATGTATAAGATAACTAAAGAGAGAAGAGAAGGGAAATTACAAGGAGAAGGATGGAGATAATGAGCTTGATCCATAAAAGATAATATTAAGAATCATGATTTCCAAGAAAGATAAGTTTTTCCTCTAAACATAATACATAGTTTCTACAAGATTTCATAGAGACTTGCAAGTATGCATGTAATAGTGTTGCATAGGAAGGTAAACTTGTAATGTGATTTTATGAGATTTTTGAGACTTGCATTGAAATGTAGCAAAAAGGGTTCATAACCTTTAATGAATTCTCTTTCGAGACTCATTGAAAGGTTGTCCTGTTATACCCAATAAAAATTTTTATGTTAATCTTTAATAAATTAATTTTTGGCTTGGATGATTTCAGATCGACAGTAGGATGAGCCAGGAGCTCAATTGGAGGCTATTGGAATTTCTGAAATTTCTGGGGATTTTTCGGAGCACCGAGGTAAATTTTAAGTAATTTTCCTGTTTAATTATATTTATTGGATTTTTAGAAATTCGAAAATCCATTTAAATTAAACCGGAAATTTGGTTTTTTTTACCGCGCGTGAACCGGACCGGAACGGTTCAGCGGAGGAGGAGGCGGTCGCCGAGTGAGTTTGCGCGTGCGTTCTGATAAGCGGATCGGAAGGTCGTGATCGACGGTTGGGATTGAACCGGCTGATCGGGTGTTTACCGTGTCGAAAGCGTGTCAACGGTGCGTAACGGGTTTTCACCGTGTTGGCCAAGAATATAAAACCCTCGCGAAATACATCGATTAGGGTTTCATTCGACCGACCGATAGAGAGGAAGTTTTCCGGTGTACGGCGCGTGATTCCGGCGGCCTGGCAAGGGGCTTTTTGTGCCTAGAGATTCACGGGACCGAGGAGAGTCGATTTATACCGGGTTCGTTCGGTGAGGAGCTGCGGCGAGCTGCGGACGAGGTTCACCGTCGCCGGCGTCTTTGAGGTAGGAAATTCAGATTTTAAATTAGATATTTAGCAAATTAAAACATGTATTATTTTGCAAACTGCTACCTGAGCATGTGGATGTGATTCTTGGGATTGATTATGCAATTATCGAATTAGCATGTTAGGGTTTTCTTTTCGGGACAAATTAATTTGTCCGTCGAATTGGAAATGTTACAAAGCATTGTGATTTGAATATGTTATTTCCTTCACGTGAAGGTGATTGTATACTGCTAGAATTTTAATTGCGTGAACTGTCAAACATGTGGATTAGACGAAATTGCTCGGGAAAATTTTGATTTAAACCTTAGTAAATTAGCGGCATTATTGGAACTTTAGGATAGTACGAACATGTTCTCCTTGTTCGCAGTCGCCGGAAATCGACGGAAGGATCGTATTGGTCGGCGATGGCGGCGGCTAGGGTTTCGCGGACGACGGACGAAGGAAGGAGACGAATTAAGGGTTAATTAGGGATTAGTTGATTTATTAAGAGAATAATTATATTAATTATTAATATTATATATTAAGCGTCGGCCAAATTTTGAATTAATAACTTCGACCGGCTGGGTTTGGTGCAGCGCGAAGGCCCAAACCGGTGGCGAGATCCGGTTCAGGGGATTCGGCGCGGTTCAGTGAGAAGCGGTTCTCGGCTCAGCGCGAAGACCGAACCGGCGGCGAGAACCGGGTTCACGGAAGTGCGGCGCGATATAGTGGAATAGCGAAATTTTAAATTCGGAAATTATCCCGAATTTCGGAAAATGGATAAAATGCAGAATTTGATATTTCGAATTTAGGAAAATTCGATAATTGAGTTTAGGGATTATTTATATTTTGGAAAAATTCAAGAAAAATCAGAAAATTTGGAAATGAGAAATTTCGAAAATTCTGGAGATCCGTGGGTAAAGAAAAATTGCCTGAAGTGGGGAAAAATGTTATCAGTGATGATAGTACAGCTGGAAACAGTCAGACAGAGGTATGGTACATGGATGCTACCAGAACAGTCAGTAATTGACAGTTGTGTTGCTTTGATGGCAACGGCATGGATTGAGTCAGTTTACTCAGTGTGGGCATATTTTATGGATTGGCATACTGGACCGGACTACTATAGACCCTATATGATGTTTTAGGGTAGTTGTGGTAGGTAACTGTGCGGTTCAGACTTAGCTTCCACAGTATACATGTGGACTGGTATGCGCCTTGTCGTACCTGGACATATGTTGCCGAATCTTGGAGTTAGAGAATTGACAATGACTGTAGGGGCGTGAGCTTCTATGGAAGTTGTTGGTAGAGGACTCCTTGGGACGGTGGCTGAGTCGATCTCTCCTGGTCCATGTGTGTAGGCCTGCGCGCCTGAGGGTGGCAGGGGTGTCTCGCAGTGGCTAGCCAAGTGTGTAGGCCTGCGCGCCTTAGGGTGGCAGGGGTGTCTCACATTGGCTAGAGATTTTGTGACTGGATCTGTCTATAGTCTCTAGGAGATTGATTGACGAGAGACGCTGCGGTGTCGGGTGCTTAGGCGCCATGCGTGTTTCGAGATGGGCGTTCCCACTGGCACGCTACCTGGAAGCCCAGAGGAGAGCTACTCTGGTGTGACTGGGGGTGACTGTGGTTGGTCAGAGTCTGGGACTGAGAGTGCCTATCCACCATATATTGTTATGCTGTATTCTTATACTCTTGCTATTATCCTTCTCTTGCATGTGAGTTTTACTAGCTGTCTTTCCTACTGGGCGTAGCTCATTTCCGTATTATATATTTTCAGTGGCTCGGCAGACTTGACGCTACCAGATTAGGTGGGATCGTGGTCAACAGGCTTGTGGAGGATATCTGATCTGTGATTATCTGAGAAATTCTGGTTAGTTGATTGTTGTTGTTGGATGTTGTCAGTGAGACTGTTATTCTCATATGTCAGGTATTATGTGAGGGTGATTCTGACTTATGTATCTGGTTGGACAATATTGCACTTGTTGGACTTGGATCTTATTCTTGTAATGTAGTTTCCACTACTGTTTTACTTTATTATCTTGATGGTATAGTGTGTGGAGTGCCATATTTTATCTGAAGATGTTATGTATTTTATTTTTGATGGTGAGGTCATTACATGACTAATGAACTTAACCGTGGGGGTTCAGACTTCTATTAGACCGGTTCTCCTATCAGTATGGGTTAGGAGTATTGGGTCTAGTAGGAGTAACATTGCGCGAGTCCATCTGTTAATTCAGGAGTCATGAACCTGATTTGACGGTGTACCCGGGAGATGGGATCCACATTGTTAAGGAAAGTAGGTGTGTAATGATGTGTTATATCCTATGTTTTTCGTAGGCTACTCAGGTTGGTATGGGACGATCTGAGCTGTCTATATGCAAAAAAAAAAAAAAAAAAAATATATGCCAAAAATCAGCCTAGGAAAATATGGGATGTAACATGTCCAATGTGGTATCCAATAGTTTAATGAAAATGTTAGACAATTTAAGACTTTTTGCAACAGGTGTCCTAAGTCAATATTGGAAGCTAGTTGAAAGGTCCAATAAATGTCTAATAAATATTTGATAGTTCAATGAAGAGATTAGATTCTTTTTTGAAAATTTAGAGGGGAACAAATAATAAAGCAGACAAAGGATTAATGTGATTATTACCTATTGAATGATTGTTAAAGTAAAGAATGAAAATGGATCGAATGATATAATGGGTCCAAAGAGGTTTGATCATAAAAGAATTTCTTAAGTCTAATTAGTCCTTTAGAAACTAAGGGATGCTAATTGCAATAATGCAGGAAAAGAAAATAAAAGCATAGTAAAGCATAATGTGAATAGAATACCTAAAGTTGAAAATAATCTGTATACTTTATGTTTGATTGCATGAAAAGATTAAGAATGAAAGAGAAATTGAATATTAACTTTTTGATAATTAGGTAGATAATTCTACATTAATATAATTTGTGTATATTTGATATAATAATATAAGTTTATAATTACCTTTAAAATAATTTATATGTAAGTTAGAGTTATATGATAAGTGTTGCTATAAGAATGATAACTACATATGACATGAAAAACACTTGCATGAAATCAAAAATAGAGTGCTACTTAATAAGAATGAAAAATAAATATGCATATATGAATGCATGCATGCATATAAGTATATATGTAAGCATGCATGTATGTTTGTATGTTTATGTGTGTGTGTGTATTCTGAATGTGAGTATGATAAATAACATAGCATGAGTGGTAATTAGCCACATAAATGTTAATATAGCATAGGTGATAAGCCATATAAAGTGCAATATAGCCTATGTGGTTATAAATCACATAAATATATAGTATAACATTGGTAATGATGAGCGATGAAGAAGTATAATATATGGCTTAGGTGGTGATGAATCATGAAAAGGTGAATACAAAAATGGCTAAAAAAATGCTTGAAAGAAAAAAAAGGTGATCAATAATTCATGAAATAATAAAATAAACACTTATTTGAGTATGCTTATCTAACATACTTCTATAACATGTGACTATTTATCAATTATGCCTATATATATAAACCTAGCATGTGGCATGACCACCTATAGAGCTTACAAAGGTTACTTAGCAAATTTTGAATAACATATTACAAATGCATATGGTTCACAATATACATGTTTTAGAAAAGTGTATCATCTTAAATGTTTTTGACAATAAAGTAGTATTCGCATTTTAAAATGTTATGCTAATATTGGATTTCTTATAAAGCATGCTAAAAGTATTGAAAATATATAATTGCAAAATATAGAAATAAAAATATAACAAGATAGAGCTTATTAAGATGACTCTAATAATACTTATTTTATGTCAAACAAAGTTTACATTAATTATACGTAAATAGTTGAAGTTAATATTGCAATTAAATAAATCTAAGCTTCATCCCAACTAACTTTCTCTTATGTTTGACTAAATTTTTTTCACATTCTTGTATTGAACTATACTAGTTGCTTGCTCTTACATCACTTAATGATTTTCCAAAGTAATCATGGAGTGAGAGTCCTACCTTCATCTTACAATTGAGTAGATTTTTGTAATGATTCCAAAACTTTAGCTTGGATAGATTTTTGTAATGATTCCAAAACTTTAGCTTGGTTATTATTTATTGGATAGTTAAGAGACTGAGATGAGGCATATGAGAAATAGAAGGGGAAAAGAGACAAGAGAAGAGAGAGTAAGAAATAACTATAGGACATGAATCCTTAAGAGTGAGAAGAGGAAGCCAAAGAGAGAGAAAGCATGGAATGAAAATTAAGGAGACATAAAGTATGACATGAAAATTAAAGAGAGTGAAAAATAAGGGGGCTTAGGTGTTAAATGCAAATGGAAGCACGTATTTATCAAATTTGCAATCAACTTTGTTGAGCTAATAGATAGAAATTTTGTTATATCTAAGGCATATGCTCCTTGTAAGATTGTAAGTTAAGAAAGAGAAAGAATAGGGAGCAAAATTCCTAATTTCTTTTAACTTCGAGGTAGACATCTAACATGTTTATATATGCATATACTTGATCTACTAATGTCTAATACCATAACATTGTGTAGGAAATTTAGCATGTTACATAGGTGTAAGTGTCTATTATTGTGCTATACTATTATATGCCAACATAATATGGATGTCATGACATACCATCAAGCTATTTTGATTCCAAATATTATACCTATATTTAGTATATTTCATTATAAGTGATGTAGAAATGTGTCACAAATAATCGCAATGTGACACCAATGTCATTCACACTCGGAGTAATCTTTGAGACAAATCTTATTTCGATTAATAATCTTTATCAACAATAAGGTCGACTATAGCACTCTATTTTTTTCTTATGGTTATACCCACTATTTTTGCTTTTGTTCTTCTTAATACATTTTATAGCTACTTCTTGTGTCATCATCGATGTTGGTTCTTATTTGTTTGCACTTTTGCATGCTTCACTCACCCTTAACAGTTGTCTGCTAACGCTTAGTTTCCAACTGCTTCAACTGCCATCAGTTGTAGTCGTCCATCTTATCTATTATTAGCATCCTTTGTTGCATTGTTGTCATCGTCTAATCATCACATTGCATGATTGCATAATTTTTCTATGATTTATTTTTTTCATACATTTTTATGTTTCATATTTTTGTTTATATTGTTGACTTATTTGGAGTTAATGGCTTTAGAATTATAAATATATTTTTAGATTTTCAACTGACTTAACTCCAAAATGGTCTTTCTCATATTGGTTTTTCATCTCTCCTATGCTTTTGTTATCTTCCAAAGTATATTTAATTTTCTTTTTATCATTGATAGTTATTGAGCTCTCCTCTATCTATAAAAAAAGAGAGATTCCCTCATTGCTATTATTAAATGAAGCTTCTCTTATTTATATGTATTCTTATTTATGAGAAAGGAGTGTGTACTCAACTCTAATTATGGAGATTTTTAACTTCTCATTTCTTTGTGAGAGATAAGGATGAAAAGTGAGAGACCTTCCACCATAAGAGTTAAAAACCAATCAAATTTTTTCTTTCTGCAATACTCTCTTCATGACACTCTGAAGTCCTTGTCCACCATTTCATTCTTTCAATCAAACAACTAAATGTGTAACCTCCTCAATAAAGTTCTAAATCCTAGCTTATCATGCTTTTACCCCTTAGTAAGTTCTCCATCAACTAAGACCTTTACCTCATCACCTTTTTCATCTTTGGTGCTTCAAATGTCAACTCGAAAGGAAACTTCAAGTCATCATCATCAAAAAGCTAAAATCTTTTCATAGCTTTTTTCTTGTATCATAATATAAAGTTAGAGTTTCTCTTTCTTCTATTAAAGTATTTCACATAGAGTTTGTGTTAACTTATTTATTTTATACATGTGAAATTGGATGTAAAAAAATGTTTAATAAGATTTTATGCTAAACACTTAACATGTTGTCACCTAATCTACTAATAATCCATACTAGAACTGAAAAAACTATTCTTTGAATAATTCTAAAATGTGATATTACCATAAGCCCTAATTTGTATATAATATCTTTTAACACTTTGTATTACTCTATTGATCATATTTTGTTTTGTAAGCTTTAAATTAGTAGAAGTCTAATTTGTCTTACATTTGATCGTACTAAGAACTATTTATTATAATATATTTTCATGACCTTTTTGGGCTATAACAAGTGTATTGAGGATCACCTTGACCATTTCTATAAATTATGTAGCCCTTTTAGAAAAGAATACTTATTTACCAATATAAATAAATATAAATTCTTCATACCCTTGTTTATCTTCTTAGTATATATAGTTTTCTTTAAAGGATAGTCTTTCAACCCTCACAATAATTCATGACATTAGAAGTTTTCATAGTTTTGCAACATTTTACTACAATTTATTAAAGATTTTAGGACTATTGTGACACTAATTATCTATTATACTAAGTTTAGTTAATTGACTTCTATAGACCTAATTTTAGAAAGTTGAAGAAGACTATGACTAAGGAACCCATTCTAAAGCTATCTAATTTTTTTACTATCTTCGAGGTTGCATGTAATGCATTAAGAGAACAAAAGGGTGTTGTCCTTAGTCAAGGTAAACATCCTACTGCCATCTTTAGTGAGAAGCTTAATGAAACTTAAGGAAAGTATTCTACATATTAAAAAGAGTTCTATGCAATTCAATCTTTAAGGAATTGGAGATGTTACTTATTGTCTAAATAATTTATCTTATAGTTTGATCATTGGAACTTATGTTCCTAAACTACCAATGAGACCATAGTCATAGGGATGCCACATGATTTGAGTATATCAACGAGTATACATTTATTATTAAAGACAAACCCAGCTTAAAAACTAAAGTAGCTAATGCACTTAGTTAACGTGTTCACCTATTAACCATTTTGTCTATAAAGGTCTTATATTTTGATCAAATTTAAAATCAATATCTTGACTATCCTTACTTTGAGCTAATTCATCAAGAAATTCAATCAACACCAACCCTTGTATCTTGAGATTTTAACTTGAATAATAAATACTTATATATAAATAATAATTTATGTATCCCAAATTTGTCACTTAGAGTTTTTTTAATTTTTAAAATACATGTCAGAAGATTATCTAATTATTTTGGTAGAGATAAGACTCTTAGAGATATCTCAAAGAGATTTTATTAGTCTAAAATGGCATGCTATATTGTATTTATTGTAGCATTGTCACACATGCACAACTATAAAATCTCTAATTATAAGTCAAGGACCTTACGTTCCACTTCATACACATGACAAGATATTGAAGCACATAAGTATGAATTTTGTACTTAGATTAACTAAGACCCAATAAAGACACAACTTTGCCCTTGTGGTAGTTGATCTTTCTCTAATATAGCTCATTTTATCATTTTTCATAAGAACACAGATGCTACTAATGTAGCTAATACTTTTTAATAAAATAATTAAATTGCACAGTATCCTAATAACAAAAATATCTGACAAAGGCATAAGAATTTTTAGTTATTTAGGAGACCTTATGACATTTATTTATAACCAAGCTAAAACTTTCCCTTGCTAGTGGACTCTTAGATCTCTATATTTTCTTCTTTCTTTATCTCTCATATATTTTTATTACATAAAATAATACCTAAAAAAATTATTTTAAGTAATGAAAGGAATAAGAAACTATTAGATGCTCCTAGAAAGGTTAAAAAATTTCATAACAGAGACTATGTCATCATTACATTTAAGTTAGAATGGTTCTCCCTTGGAACTTACAAAATATTACAAGCACGTGGAGCTAATTTTCAAAACTAGGAACTAATGTGTATATGATAGGTTTGTTAGAAGAGTATAAGATTATGCAACCTTTAATATAAGAATTTAGTCTCTTATAAGGTGACATAATTAATATATACTTGATCCTTTCATGTTGAGTAAACGCATTTAAACCACTAATAGCCTCGAGAGTAAGCATTATTTGGAAGAAATTTAGTTCATGAGAAAATCTTAACAAAAAATTATATACTTAGAAAAGTTTTAATTCATTAGAAGGGTAAGCCTCCGATCAAGGACTCTTGGCTTACCTATGATGTCCTAGCCTGTATCGTGCCTCACCTACTGGAGTACTACTATACTCATCACCTTGATACCATCAAACCAAGCTCTCTTCCACCTAAGGAGGATTATGTAGGAGTATCTCACTTTGGCTCATAAGTACAAACCCACAGGTCTTACACCAGTCCCATTCAGACTCAAAGCTATGCTTAATTCAAACCCTATTTTAATAATTCATCTCTGTCAACCATACGGTCGACTATAACACTCCATTTTTCATTTATGGTTATTCTTGTTATTTTTACTCTTGTTCATATTTGTATATTTTATAGCTATTTCATGTCATCATCAATGTCGATTCTTATTTTATTTGCATGTATGGGGGCTTCACTTGTCATTGTCAACCATCCACCATCACCTCATTACTTTCTACTTTCAATTGTAGTTGTTTATCTCACCCACTATTGGTATCCCTCATTGAATCATCATCATTGTCTGATCGTCATGTTGCATCATTACATAATTTTCCTTGTAATTTTTTTCATGTATTGCTTTGTTTTATATTTTTATTTTACATAATTGACTCATTTGGAGTTAATGGCTTTGGAATTCTAAAGGTTGCTTTTAGATTCTAATATGACTTAACTAAAATGATCTTCTTCATATTGAGTTTTTATTTCTCCTATACTTATATTATATTCTAAGTTATATTTAATTCTCTTTCTCATATGTATTGTTATTGAGCTTTCCTTCATCTATAAAAAAGAGATTCTCTCTTATTGTCAGATGATGTTGTTCTTAAATGAAGTTTTCTTGTTTATGTGTTTTCAACATTATGAATAAAGAGTGTGTGTCTAACTCTACTTAGAGAGATTCTAACTTCTCCTCCTCTTATGAGAGCCAAGGATTAAAGATAAGAGACCTTCCACAAAGGAAACCAACAAGTAATCAAATTCTCTTTTCCTCCAGCACTCTCTTCATGACACCCTCAAGTCCTCATCCACCTTTTCACTCTCTTGACCAAAACACCAAACTGCCAACCTCTTCAACAAGGCACCAAATATTAGCTGACCACCTTATTCCACTTTAACCAAGCTTTTCCATTGACTTAGACCTGTACCTCATCACCCTTTTTCATCATTACTACTCTACATGCTAACTCCAAAGAAAGCTACAAGCTACCATCAGCAAAAATGTATACTCTTTCTTCTACTTTTATTTTTTAGGTCATAATCCAAAGTAAGAGTTACTTTTTCTTCTATTGAAGCACAAAAACATAACGTTTGTCTTTAATTGTCCATTTTATATGCGTGAAATTAAATATATAAAAAAGCTACAAAATAAGACTTTGTCTAACATTTAATGTGGAGCCACTTCACTAAATAATTTATATTATAACTTAGGATATTAATCTTTGAATAATTCTAAAATGTCAGACATGTCACAAATTAAAATTAATGTAAAGTATTCTTTAGCATTCCCTATTAATCTATTGAGTATCTTTTGTGCTATAGGCTCCAAATTAGACATTGATAGAAAGCACATTTATACTAGATGAATATGTTTAAAATTTATTAGCATAGCTTTATGTTGGCATATTATTACTTTATATAAGTCCATATATCTAATGTTGTGATTTATCATTATGTGTCATCAAAATATGGATTTCATATGAAGTTATCATGCTATTTTGATTCATACTTATATTTCTTACATTTTATGATAAGCCTAATGTGTATAAAGACTATTTGAGTTAATACATCATAGCATATGATAACTAAACAAATGTATGATATTGTATCTTGGCTTTGAGTTAGTAAGAACCATGTATAAACGTGAGAAATGCAAGTAAGACAAAAATAATAATATCCTTATCTATGTGAGGGAATATATGGGTCTCCATAGGACAAAAGAAAAGACAAAAAATAGAAAGAAAAGGTCTAGTCTATGCCATGGAAATGTGTGAAACTCTACGAGAGAAAGATAACTTAGTATAGTGATGAAGTGATAACCCTTAGGATAAAAAGCTAACTTCCTTAAGAGTAGAGTTATGAAATTCTCAAGAGAGAGGAAAATGAACTGTCTATGCAAGGAGCTATAGTACTTTCCCATTAAACTAAAAAAGAGTAGTTTATTAATATGAAAGGAAATAAGAATGAATGTTAAGAGTATCAATGAAAGTAGAGGATTGATTGGAAGTAATGGATATGATATTTGAAAACATGATGTGCATAGATAATAAGAGGGCATCATTAATTATATTAATTCTAAGTAGTGTGGCAAAGAACTGGTAGATTGGTTAGAAAAGATAAAACTTTGAGGGTAGAACCAATATGGAAATATTATGGTAAGAATTCTTCGAAACTTCTAGAAAATTATGTGTCGCAACCTTTATTATGGACAAAGTGAATGCTCAACTAAGAAGGATAATACTAATGGATTTGTTTATTGCTTTAATTAAATTTCCTTAAGAAATGATTAAAATACAAGAACAAAAAGTATTGTCATTTTCATAAGGGATTGAAAGAATTTATTTGATATTTTATGTTTTCATAAGAGTTTCTTACATAGTGATCATGTAAAGTAGCTTAACACATTGAGCATGATCAAATTATTATAGTATATAGAGTAAGGACTAAAAATAAAAAGGAATCTTCACATTTTCAATAGATAGGGTTTAAAAAGCCAACGGTCTAAACATTGGCAACACAAAGTTTGGCATCATCTTTAAGATCTAGAGTGGGTGACTAGTTGCATTATAGAACTTATAAAGGATGGCACTAGGGCAAGTGTAGGAGGAAGAAATGGATTGGTTGTTATAAATTTCAAAACAAACATCATAATGAAATAATGCATCTTAAGAGATTTAACAGTGTAATGGAAAGCCAACAAACGAGTGGGTATGTGTAGACTCTAATGAGATCTTCAACTAGATTATATTTGTATTCCATACAGCAATAAAATAAAAGATCCACATCATTGTGAAACATAGAATACAAACTTATGAAAAAAAAGAAAGAGGATTTGATCTCTTTCGGTTGGGCATGAAAGGAAGAATTAAGAATGAAACTACCCATATTATGGCTTAGACCTTTTACAAATAACCATATTATGCAATGATAAGAAGAAAAAATAATAAAAAGGAAATCCATTTTTTGTAAAAGTCAATCAAAGGGTTTCTTAATGGTTGTACAAATGTCTGATGATTTGGTGAAAGAGAAAGAAGAAAATATTGAATTTGGGGGTATTTTCTTAGAATTTTACACATATCTTCTCTTCAATGTATAAAGTGGTTACAAGTAAAAAGGTTATTCCTTCTTATGTGTTTATTTCCAAAACTTGTTAGAGTCTATTTGTTGAGTTGTCTTAATATGTAAGTACTAGGTTTTCATTTCTAGACATTCGAGATGGAAATATTTAATTTTATTGAACTTGTAAATTCATGAGGAAAATAATGGAATCAGAGTTCACACTAATTAAAAAGTAGGTCTACCTTTGAATCTATTCAAAAGTTCTTTGATTGTTGTCTATTGTTTTCTAGGTCTAACCCTTTGAGGTTAAACCCATAATAGAATTGCCTGAATAGACTCCTTTTTGATACCTTTCCTTTTTTAAGGTAGAGTAAAAGAATTACTTCTTTGAAAAAGATAAGTAGATAAAATAATCATTTATATAAAGTCTATGTAGTTATTTACACCATCATTAAAGGCATGAATAGTCACCCCTATGGTGGCCTGTGATATTCTGATCTCACTATATTATGATATTATCTTATTAGGGTTATCCCATACTAACTCAATTAGGTTTTGCTTTAAAAATATGTCTCAACATCTTAACATCATGGTATATCATCTAAACACCAAGATCTAACTATTATTAATTAATATGAGATAGTTATCCCAATATCCCTCCACCTAAAACCAAATTAGAAGCTAATGCTTGTTTAGTTATTCACCTCTCAGGTCATCACTTGGTGATCACTCCCTGTCTTGCTCAATCTCGGGTGTTATAGGTCCACCAAATTTTGTATGGTTCATTCTCAAACTACATTACACTTACAGAAGATACTTCTTTAATGCCAAATATGACATCTTGGTTTCATAATGTTTAGATATTATTTCATAGGTCATCACATATTAACTCAAGTGGGTTTCTCCTTCAAATGACATCTCAAAATCTTAAGACCATAACATGTCATATAAACACCAAGATCAATATGTTAGTAGCCAATGTGGCATAATCCATCCTTATATCCCTTTACTTAAAAATACATTAGAAGTTTCTCCTTATCTAATGATTCCTCTAGCATGACATCATCTAGTGATCACTCTTGACCATTTTTAATCCTAGGTGTTATAGAAAACTAATTTTCTCTTAATTTATCCTTAAAATAACATCAAATTAATATAAGGTATTATTATAATACTAAACGTGATATCTTAATTTTATTATATCGAGATGTTACCCTCTTAGATCATCCTAAATTGCCCTAAAATTTTTTTTTACTTAAAAGATCTCTTAACATCTTAAGACCATTGTATCTTATATAAACACTATGATCAATCCCTTAGTAGACAATATGGTATATAATTCATCTTATAGTCATCAACTTAGAAGCCTACTAAGAGGAATTAATTGTCCAATGATTTCTCTCTTAAGACATCACCAAATATTCACTCACACACTTTTTAGTCTTTAATGTTATAGAAGCATTCCTTCCTAGAATGTTAACTACTCTAATATCATTCATGTGACATCCCTATTCTTACCACTAGCCTTTCCTAGTCTTGGGTGTCAATTAAACATCTTTTTTCTCTTTTCTTTTTTCTTATGCAACATCAAATAGTGAAAAACATTCAAATTTTCTTTTAAAATAAAATTATGGATGCAATACATATTCTTTTGAGGAAGACATTTATAAAAGTAATATAAAATAACTTCTAAAAATGTCAAGTTTTTCATATTACTTTTTAAAATCACATGTACATACACCATTAGTGGTTTCACATTAGTTTTTTTCAAATAAACAAAATTTACAAACAAACTTCTATTAACAAATGATTATTTTCTGACATATTATCATAATATAGATCTCATTTCTCTTGTAATACATATGATGTCTCTTTTGACCTAAAATTGTTAAGATAAAATAAGCATGAGCCAACAAATGTTGAACTGGCAAAAAATGTAAAATAAAGTAAAACAAGCAATTTTTGGGTAATGACTTGCATGGTTTATATCGATAATAATCTAAATTAATAAAATTTACATTATCTTTTTTTCATTGTATTCATTTCAAATAAAACTTTAAATTTAAAAAATTATATTAATTTTTTAATCATTTTTTATTCTTTTAAGCATTTGAAAAAGTTTTTCTAAATTTCTTAACAACATCTCAACAAAATTTGGATAATGGCGCTACTTTTGAAGAAATTTTATTTCACATAACAAAAATCTTACTTTTAGAGAAATATTATTTTGTATAACAAGTTTTCTTTGAAAAACAATCATTATTACTTCTCACATTATATCATTTTTTATATCTATTTTTATTATTTAATATCATTTATTTAATCATTTCTTTTCTTTTAATAGATATAATATTATAAATATTTATCATATCACTAAAAAAAGAATATCATCATACTCAAGAAAATTAAGTATCATAATATTATGTTAACTTGTTATTGCAATCATATAAAACAAATATCCTCTAATTAACATTTCACATATTATTTCAACAATCATTAATGTCTTCAACCTTCATTACATATTACATGAAAAAATTATGAATAATTCCTCTCTACCTTTTCAATATGTGTAGTGTTCTTACCAAGCAATGATCTTTGCTCTAATCGTGATTGCTATAGTACTCAAGAGCTTTTCCCCTTAATTTTTCTTTTCTCTTACACAACATCTTTCTAAATCTCTTAGAAACATCTTCACTTACTTTTCACTTTTATCTACTGATTATGACTAAGTATTAGAACTCTTAAATTCTACAAATCAAAACTCTCAAAATCACAACCAACCCTTTTTTATACTTATTTTTATGATTTTGTATATTCCTAACCTTTTAAAAGCTTCTAATAGTTTTGACCCTTCATATGCATGCCTTTTAACCTTTTATCCTCTCATTTCCAATGGTTTTTCATTAACTAAACTTGCATCCATGTTATTTTTCTCGATCTATGAAGTTTTTAATAATCATACACATTTGATCACTAGTTTTATACTTAATGATTCTCAAGCTTGTCTAAGCCTACCTTAAGTTCTTATCATGTTATTACAATATTAGTATCATATTGGTATGATATATCACTCATCTTTTGTCATATAAATACTTTTTCTTGTACACCAGTACTCGTGACTTGATCATTCTTATATTATATCACCCTTCATAATGTATCCTTAATTAAATCTCTTGTTGTTGCACTTATTCACATTAATCATAGTGATATGATATACTAGTCATACGTATTATCTATTCCTACTTAGCTCAAGTATTTACCTTATCTTATACTTGTGTGATTTCTCATCATACTATGTAATATATCTACCTTCTTATATTGGAACTTGACAATTTTGTTATAATGTGCTTATGATGCACCTCATCATACTTATATGTTAATACTCATTGTAATGCATGACTTGTCCAATTCATTACTTAACCCTTCAAACTTAGTTTTTTTTCTCAATTGATTAGATTTGTATGTTTGTTTCTTTCATACTATATGCTACTTTATTATCAATACTTGCATTTACACTTATGTATTAATAACCTTTTACAATGGCTTAGTTATCTTGTACAATCCTTAGCTTACTTTTATGCTTATTCATACTTCTCCCAAGTTCATTCTCACTTAGTTGATCATATCATACTGTACTTTATGGTCATATTATATGGTCCATTCCAAAACTTATCGAATTTCTTTAACTCATAATGATATTACATTGATTTCTATCATACTTATATATCATTGTAATCATACTCTATGATACAATCTATCTTATGGATCTATTCACTCAGTTTATTCTCTCTCTCAATCATATTAAATGATCCTATGATGACATACCATATAATACCTTAAAATCATGAAACTTTTTTAGATTAAAATTATAATATAACTCTTTCTTCTTTAAGATAATCAATCATTCTTAACATATATTTTCTTAAAAAAATTATTTCTACTTTAAAGATTTTATAATTTATAACATTGAGGTCTAGAGAGACCAAAGAGTAATTATTAGGTGATATTCTAAGAAAACAATTACTAGACAGAGAGTAACTCCTAATAGGATTCTAGATGAAAGTTACATGAATGAATTATCTTACGTTGGGCTACTTAAGAATTGATCTTGATATTTATATAAGATTTTATGATCATAACATAATGATGTACCTTTTGAAAGTAAAACCTACTTGGGTATTATAAGGCAACCAATGAGGATAATATCTTGATATAGGAGAGTAAAATATCACATTTGTAATCAGAGTATACACTTTGCTAGTCTTATATAATTTAAGAAAAAAAACCAAAAAAAAGTTGGTGGGCCTATAACACTTGGGGCTGAGAGGGTAGGAAATGATTGATGGGGGTGATGCCTTCATAAAATTAAGAGACTGATTCTAGTATTTTTATGAGATGTCATATTATTAAATTTTTGATATGCTTTTTGAAGGTAAAACCCACTTGGGTTGGTATAACAACTCAATGAGGTAATATCTTAATATAATAAGACTTAGATATCATAGGACACCTTAAATAAATAAGAAATCAATTCTTCTAACTAAACAAGATTATTCCTTGGTTGAGTAAGCCTATTCAACCAACCCTCCTTATTATAAAAGGAACTATTTATTAATTAGAAAGTATTATGATTTTAATTAGATAAGTTAATGGAGTAATTTGCAAGAACAATCCTTTATCTCATTTTTATAAAATTGATCCTATGTAAGAAAAAAATTGGTTGGAATTAAAGAATACAATTTTTTGTGAGTATGATGTTCCCAAATAATAGGACGACTAGCACAAAATTATTTTGTTAAGAATACTATAAAACTTTCATAGAATGGTATGTCCCAATCTTTTCTAGGGATAGATTCAACAATGGGCAAAGTAGGTAAGTAAAAGGAGATTTATATGATATAACTTATCACAAAACATTGTAGCTTTAATTAAATACACCCAATAATGATGATAATGTAAAAAAAGGTATTATTTGTTTTGCAAGGGTTTACAAGAATATTTTTGGTGTTTTATGGCTCCACTAGAGTTTCTTACATGCCATAATTTTGTTGAAGTATATTATATCACTGAACACTAGAGAATAGTGGAACCTAGAGTAAAGACTAAATAGAGAAAGGGACCATAATATTTTAAGTATAATGGATTAAGATTTAAAAAGCTAAGGATCTTTGCATTGGCAATACATAGTTTGGAATCATATTCAAGATCTAGAGCAAGTGAAAAGTCAAACTTTAGAATATTTAGAAGATGTCATTGGGGTTAATGTAGAAGAAAGAAATGTATTAGATGTTACAAATATCAAGAAAATTGTCACAAACATTTAGCCATTTTTTGCCTATTAAAACCATATAATTTGTAGAAAAGCTAGGCGAAGTAATATTGATATGATTGTATGGTTGCATGGAGTACCCATGACTATTATTGTTACACCCCATTTTTCCTAGGCTGATTTTTGGCATACATTTTTTTTTTCATATAGACAGCTCAGATCGTCCCATACCAACCTGAGTAGCCTACGAAAAACATAGGATATAACACATCATTACACACCTACTTTCCTTAACAATGTGGATCCCATCTCCCGGGTACACAGTCAACTCAGGATTCATGACTCCTTAATTAACAGATGGACTCGCGCAATGTTACTCCTACTAGACCCAATACTCCTATCCCATACCGATAGGAGAACCGATCTAATAGAAGTCTGAACCCCCACGGTAAGTTCCATAGTCATGTAATGACCTCACCATCAAAACAAAAATATATAACATCCACAGAATATAGCACTCCACACACTATATCACCAGAACAATAAGTAAGACAGTGAATGGAAACTACATCACAAGAATAAGATCCAAGTCCAACAAGTACAATATCATCCAACCAGATACATAAGTTAGAATCACCCTCACATATTACATGACATAAGAAGAACAGTTTCCCTGAATACATCCAATAGTATCAATCACACTAACCAAAATGTCTCAGAAAATCACAGATCAGATATCCTCCACTAGCCTGCTGACCACAATCCCACCTAATCTGGGTGGCGTCAAGTCTGCCGAGCTGCTGGAAAAATATAGATAATAACGGAATGAGCTACGCCCAGTAGGAAAGACAGCTAGCAAGAATTCACATGCAAGAGAAGGATAATAGTAAGAGTATAGGAATACAGCATAACAATGTATGGTGGAAAGGCACTCTCAATCCCAGACTCCGACCAACCACAGTCAACCCCAGTCACACCAGAGTAGCTCTCCTCTGGGTTTCCAGGTAGCATGCCAGTGGGATCGCCCATCTCGAAACACGCATGGCGCCTAGGCAAGCATGCCAGTGGGAATGCCCAACTCGAAACACGCATCACAACGCCTAGCACCCGACACCACATAGCATGCCAGTGGGTGTGCCCACTCGAAACACGCATGGCGCCTAGGCAAAGCATGCCAGTGGGAATGCCCACTCGAAACACGCATCACAACGCCTAGCACCAACACCGCAGCGTCTCTCGTCAATCAATCTTCTGGAGACTCTTATGGACCAGAAGAGATCGACTCAGCCACCGTCCCAAGGAGTCCTCTCCCAACAATTTCCATAGAAGCCACGCCCCTACAGTCATTGCAAAGCTTTAACTCCAAGATTCGGCAACATGTGTCCAGATACAACAAGGCGCATACCAGTCCACATGTATACTGTGGAAGCTAAGTCTGTACCGCACAGTTACCTACCACAACTACCCTAAAACATCATATAGGGCCTATAGTAGTCCGGTCCAGTATGCCAATCCGTGAAATATGCCAACACTGAGTAAACTGACTCAATCCATGCCATCGTCATCCAAGCAATACAAACTGTACCAGTTACTGACTGTTCTGGTAACATCCATGTACCATACCTCTGTCTGACTGTTTCAACTGTACTGTCATCACTGATAACATTTTTCCCTACTTCAGGAAATTTTTAAATCCCAATTTCAATTTCCGCCCTTTATCCATTTTTTTTCGAAATTCGGAATAATTTTTCGAATAAAATTTAAATTCCACATATATATCATTTTTTCGAAAATTCGGATTAATTTCCGAATTAAATTTTCCGCTTATCTTTTTACTTCCGAAAATTCAGATTAATAATAAATTTCCGAATTTTTCCTTCTGCTTCTCTCTCCTCCGCGCCGCGCCGTTCGTCCTCGCCGAATCCCACTGAACCGGATCTCGCCACCGATTCGGGCCTTCGCGCTGAACCGCGACACCGCCGATCCGAATTAATTAATAATCCGTTAATAAATATTATATAAATACCATTAAATTAAATTTACAATTACTTAATTAAATATAATTAACCTAATTCATCTCCTTCCTCGGTCCGACGCCCGCGAAACCCTAGCCGACGAAATCGCCGACCAAATCCAATTCTTCCGCCGATTTCTGGCTACCGCGAACAAGAAGAAACAAAATCCGATGTTCATACTATCCTAATGTTTCAATAATGCCACTAATTCCTAAGGTTCAATCAGAATTTCCGCCAAAGGAGTTTCATCCGATCCCCAATTTGACAATTTACGAAATTAAACAATTCCAGCATACGATACTACCTTAACATGAATAAAGCACATAATTGAATCATCACATGCTTGGTAAAATTCCCAAATTCGGTGGTTATAATTTTCCGAAGAAAACCCTAAAGTTGCTAAAATCAATAGCATTAATCAATTCTACAAACCACAATTCGCATGCTCCGGTGGCTATTTGCAAAATAATCCATATTTTTAATTAGCTAAATAACTAATTTAAAATATGAAATTCCTACCTTTCTTCTCCAGCGACGGTGAAGCTCGCACGCGACCAACCGCTGCTCCTCGCCGAACGAAACCGGTACCAATCGATTCTCCTCGGTCTCGCGAACCTCCAGGTACAAAAAGCCCCTTGAAAGGCTGCCGGAAAATATTGCCGTTCGCCGCGAACACCCCGTCTCCGGCCACCGCTCGAAAACCTTAACAGCCGAATAAATCGGGTTAAATACCCAGCTTAAACCGGTAATAACCCATTAAGCGTCGGTTGACCTTCTAATAACGCCGCTTAAACCCGATTAGCCGGTTAATCTCCACCGCTGATCTCGTCCGTCCGATCCGCTTATCCGCGGCTTATCCAACCGCACGCGCAAACGCACTCGGCGAACCGCCCCCGCCTTCGCTGAACAGCTCCGGTCCGGTTCACGCGCGGTAAAAACCAAATTCCGGTTTAAAAATAGATTTTTCGAATTTCCAAAAATCCAATAAATCCAATTAAACAGGGAAAATTACTTAAAAATTTCCTCGGTGCTCCAAAAAATCCCCAGAAAATTTCAGAATTTCCAATAGCCTCCAATTGAGCTCCTGGCTCATCCTACTGTCGATCTGAAATCATCTAAGCCACAATTGAATTATTGAAGATTAAACGTATAATATTTTACCGGGTATAACAATTATGTAGGATATGAACTCAAAATTTACTATTCATTTTTGGAGAAGGTCCATGAAATTTTAGGATTATTAAATTTTCAGCACAATCTTTCGTCCATAAACTAATGGTTAAAAAGAAAGGACAATTAAGATGTGAAAGGATATATTGAGTCTATATATTTTGACTTTGTTGGTAGTTACAATGAGCACTTTACTCTATTAGAGTTCACTTGTAATAATTATTACTCAGCCAATAATGAAATCATGTCATATGAAGCTTTGTATAATAGAAAATGTTAATCACCATTATGTTGATACTAAGAAGCTAAAAGTAATAGATTCAAACTTGAATTGATTATAAAGGCTACTCAAAGATCCAAATTATTAGAGAGAAGATCTAAAAGATGCAAGATTGACAAAGAAAGTAGTTTGATAGCAACCACAAGAAAATTGTGGCACCCTTCAAACCTTTCTTGGGTTGGATCCATGTTGACTTTTTCTCTTATTAGTTTTGAAAATCATTTTATATTTTTTAAATGGAATATGTAATGTCATATGCTCATAGTTTGAAAACCATAGCAAAAGTTATATAAAACTTTCACATTTGAAAATAGGATGGAAGTAGAGTAAAACTTTCACATTTCTTATTAAACATGCTATTCATAATAAATCTTTTCCAAACTAGTGAAATGTAAAGAGTTGGCATAATATCTTACATAATATGATAATAAAGGAAACAAACTACTACATGAAATATTATGCTATCACTTTCATTGTTCCTTAGGAATCTGATGCTTTGTCTTATCCTAACCTATAACATTAAGTTATAATACAATCTGAGTCAATTGTCACTAACTTAATAATAAAAACACAATGACATGAATGTAAATAAACAATTTAGTGATGCTACATGCTAAGTTAGTATCATACAATGAACAACATGAGATTAAAAAAAATAGTAGTTAACATTGTTTGTCTTTAAAAACATAGTCTTCCATTTTTAAGAAATCCCAAAAAATTCTTTTCAATTCTTTTCTCTTATCTTTTACTCATTTTATTTCCTTTTTTGGTTGGTTTTAAGGATATATCTTTATACTTTTTAAATCAAAATATGCTTCCTTGGAACACATTATTTAAAATAAAAATGACCTAAAGATAGCTCCTTTTGCACCATAGCTAAAACATCTTATTCTTGATTATAGCCTCATTTCTAAAACATGTTATTTCAAATGATAGCCTAAGCCACTTTCAAAAACCACCATTTATTCACTTTTTAAAATCTTAAGTTTACTCCTATTTCTTTTTCTTTCTTTTTTGATTTTCATCATATAATTTCTTTTGTTAAAAATTGTTTTTTTCTTATTTCTCATTTCCATAACCATAATATTTAGCATTCTCTTTAAACCATAGAATTTTACAAAAAATAATTAGCATTATGCTAACATAGATAATATCAATCAATTACATTACAAAAAGGATCACAAACATCCTCAATTGTTTTTATTTCAATTTATCCATAATAGAATCCATAGGAAATAATCAACAAAAATTCAAGTACATACACTCATGGTGCAAAACCTACCTATCTTAATTTCATTTCATAGTGGTCTCACATTTGAATAGATCTTAAATTATGTGCCTTTCCATTGTTAAGGATATTTTTCCTATGAGTACTTATGATTGTTAAAGTACTTTTCTATTATAGTGTTCTTTCCTTAATTCTTTTTTTATTACCTTGCTTGGCTACTTATGCATTTCCTTTTAAAACTTCATCAACACATCTTCTTCTCTCTCCACCAGCTCATAGCTTAAGTAAAATTTCAAAAAGTATAAAAATTTTGCCATAATCATAATTTTCTTCCTTTTTATGATTGTCCAACAATAGTTCCTTTTTTCAGCACGCCAACACCATGGAGATCAAGCATTCCATCTTCTACAAAACAGCCACATCTATTTAAGGAATCACATTGCCTGCCTTTTCACCTTCCTACCACTTGAAATATAATAGTTTCCCATTAGTTTAAGTCACTGTCATGGCAAATCTTCACCGCATTTGTTAGGTTGGGAATTTAGTAGTGTTTAATTAACTAAAATTATGCTTTAATTAAACTTGTTAAATCTAATATTTGTCATAATTTTAATCAATTTGGCCTTCAAAAAGTCGACGGCCAACTCCTTATGATTCTCCTCAATGAGCTCTACTTGTTAACAAAATATCACATTTTTGGCAGTGTTTTCTATTTTTAATAATTTTCCAAACTTAAAAAAAAAAATCGTTGTAAATGTTATTTAAAAATTTTCTTAAACCCCCTTCAACTTTTGATTCAATGTTCATCAAACCTTCCTTTTATGCCAAACAAAATTTGTCAATCTTATATTTATAAGCTTTATATGTCAATAAAATTCTTTATTTTTCTCCAAAAAAAATATTTGTAGTAGTTTTTGGATTTTTTTTAAGCTCGTAAATCATTTTTAATAATATCCAGTCTTTCGTATTTTTACTTAAAACATTCTAATTTTTATTGACTTTGTGTTGTTAGATTCCAAATAATTTATATATTTTATTTCTTGGCTCATTATCTCTCTAAAATTTTATACATCATTTTAGTAGTCATAATTTTATAAAATATAAAAAATAATTCAAAAAAAAAAAGAAATTCTCAAAAATCTAAATAACTCCAAATAACAATAAAATGTATATTTTATTACAAATAAGGTCATAAAAGTCATCCCTCTTTATAAGAATTTTGTGATCAAAATTTAGAATATATTGGTTATTTCTTTCTCATTCATCTTCAACTTTCTATGTTGCTTCCCAGTTTATTTGATTTGTTCATAGCATTTTGACTATTGGTTTCTCTTTGTTTCTTTATCTTCTAAACTTCTACTGTTAAGATCTTTAGTTTCTCATCATATGTTAAGTTCAGTTATAAATCTAGCATATTTGAATCAAAGACAAGTATATGTGATAGGTGGAATCCACCACTTCCTTCATTAATTAAGGGTGTTGGAACACATTCTAAATTTCAGGTAAGTTCACTAACAATGTCACATTGTATACAACTTCAATTATCCTTTCAATGATTTAAAAAGAATCGATGAACTCACCTTGATGAACAATTTCATCCCCTTCAAATTCCATCTTTAAATGTTTGAAACTATAGTACTTCTTCTAATGATCTTATGCTTCAAATAATATCTTTTCTCAGATTAGTTCCACTTTCTTAAGCTTTTTATGCAATTTCTAATGCAACCATTGCCTTTTAGTTCCCATCATACTATCATATAGATGATTGAAACTTCCTTCAAATTAATTTTTTAAATAAAGTCATTTCAATACTTGATTGATAATTACTATTATTGGTAGTTTCAAACAATAGTAGACATGTATTTGTCATTTCTCATTGAGACTAACATTAATTAAACCCAACAAAAGACATGGAAATACTAAATTACCATGTCAAAATAGAGCAAGAAGTAATATCATAAGGATAAATCAAAAATCAAGTAGAGGTGACAAAATACATCACAAATCTAAAGGTCACATTAAACAAACAATAATATTCAAAAATACACACAAGTCTCAAATCTACCAATACAACAACATTAAAGCTAAAATAACACTTTGATACAATAATAGCCATACAAATACATGAAAAAGCTTTTCTCATACAAAATTCTCATGAAACTCTTAAAAGTAAACATTCTCTCTCACACAAGAATTCCATGATTTAACCTTTGCAAAACCCCAACAATATGAATATTTGTATCATGGGCAATAATATGAGTAGATAATGAGCATAATATAATCAATAGACAAACTACTAATTACAAGAATATAAAGCAATATGTAATAGAAAAATAGCAATGAAGAAGTAAATAAAAATATATAACATCTAAAAATGCATAATAATATGCTGAATCACTAAATATATGGTTGTTTACATCATGTTTATATTTATATAATCATCACATAGTGCTTTTATCATGTCGTACTCATGGCATCTTTTTTAATTTATTTTTATTATCACATTCCTTTCATCTCCTCTTTATTGGAGCCCTTATTTTCATGTAGGTACACTATCCTATTCCATGGATGTCAAAACATATTATATCTCTATGGTCCCAGTCATGTCCTTGGACCTCCATAAATTATTGGCTAAGCTATTAAAGTCAACTCCTTATCACCATTAGCATATATTGAATTACTAATGAAAATGGATCCCGACTTTCCATTGCCTAATATCAAAGCTCTCATAATAATAGGAATGTGGTTA
The DNA here is from genome assembly GCA_023846275.1 of Vanilla planifolia. Taxonomy (NCBI): domain Eukaryota; kingdom Viridiplantae; phylum Streptophyta; class Magnoliopsida; order Asparagales; family Orchidaceae; genus Vanilla; species Vanilla planifolia. Next base: position 28,041,170 of record CM043869.1, on the reverse strand, counting down.
AATGTTATCTCTATAATAGAATCATCACCTTCATCGACTTATATAATGTACTAAGAATAACAAGGTCTTTTTTTATTATTGCCCTCAATCCAGGTGCTAATGAGAGAAAGGATAAGCTTATTATATTAGAAAACTAGAAGATATGGTCATAGAAAAGGCAATTTATCATGATCTTTATATATCAACAAAGCTTATTTAGCCAATTATTCTCTTTCTTTTCTTTCTTTTTATTCAATTTATTAATTTCTTATTATTTGTTTTGATACTCCTATACTATCATGCTATGACATAAATTAGAACACATGCATAATCATCCATACTATGCAATATGCTCAAATCAAATGACATTCAAAAATAATTTAATAATTTAACATATTTATATGACAGTTATTTAGTTTGTCCATCTGTTGGTTTTAAGATCCCTCTTCTACACATTTTTCTTTTCCTTTATGTGTTTATTTCATTTTCTACATAATATTTAGCAAAATAACATAAAACTACATACTATTTAGTCACAGTTTTCAAAATCCTCAAGCATTACTTTAAGCTCTCCTTTCTTTCCCCATTTCCCAAAACCACGTGTTTTCTTTATCAAATACACTTGTAATTATGGTTGTAAAGAGTCTCTAAAATCTTTTTTTAAATTTTGTTGAAATTAATGTTCATTTCCTTCTTAATATAATGTTTATTCCTTTTTCCATATTATATATTGAGCTCGACATATGGTATGTTTGCATCAACATCTAGTACATTATTCTTTTTTAGCTACACATTGGAGCAAACAAGCACACTGTTCTCAACCCCATGCACACACAAATTGGATTAACATGTGGTACTTTGGGCAAAGTGTATGGTATGTTGCGCTCAACGCACCATGCATCAAGGATTGATTGCATTATGTATTTCTCTTAAAGTCATGAATCATGCTCTAGCTATATGTTACTTAAAAAAATAATGTACTATTTGGCTTTCTCAAGACATTAGGTGTCATCAATTGCTCTCATTCCTTCCCTTGAATGTACGTTATGTTAATAAATAACATTCTATGCATTTTTCTCAAGAAAGAGGCCAATCGTTAATATTTCATTGTTGTACTATCTATTATTCTTATTGTATTATATGTGTGGGTCCAACATACAGTATGTTAGTAAATTACATATAGTATGTGAATGACTGATAACAAATTATACATTCCAAATTGTGACCGATTCTTCTATTACATTCAATATTCTTGGCCTGATTATTAAACTTTAGTTCATCAAGGTATATGTATTCTTATGGCTTAAAATTTAAAATTTGAATTAAATATATTTGAATTTTGAATATGGTTAAATTACAATTTTTATTTAAAATTTGAAATTCTAGAATTGAATAACATGGTTGAATAGCAAGTCTTATGTTGCATCACATGAGCTTTAAAAAGATTTGACTTAATGCTTTGAAAATGACCTTGTAATATTATTTTTGTTTTTTAATTTTATTTCTTATACTTATTGTTGTCCAACCATGAATGCATAATAAAGATATGAATATGACTTTTAAAATTTAGGAGTTAGTTGGTGGATGAAGATAGGAGGATTAAAAGATAAAATCTCTGTACTGTAGGTAAGAATATCTTAAGAAAAAAAAAAGAAATATTAAATGCTAAATTTCCTCTTAGCCATATTCTCTTTAGATCCATAAATTTTAAGAGTTAGATATGGCTAGGAAAAAATGCTAATTAGAAAAAGTTTAACTAATAATGGGTGTATGTGAATTAAATTAACCATAGCCAATTTTTCTTAAGAAACCCCTTAAATTAAGGAGGTGTGATTGAGATTATTTAAACCCTTAAATTTTGGAAAACTTGATAGGCTAATTTTGGAAGAAGGGTAAGTTGGTTAAGGATATATTTGGCTAGTAAAGAGATTAGGTGTGGTTAAGCTAAGGATAGACCTTCTGGTCTTATGGATAATTCTTAATCGGGTTGAATTATGGGCTCTAGGATCTTTAGAAAATGTAAAATGAGTCTAGCCTTAAAATCAAGCTTCAATGTTTTGAAATAATTCATAGGAAAGAAAATCATAAAAGAAGGTTATAGTGTTGAGCTTATGTAGTACCAATTGGCAAGTTTATATGCACTTAAAAATAAAGCTTTGAATAGTTAGCATCTTGACCAAGACCTTAAGAAGAAGGTAAAAGATCTTGAAATAAGACTTAGAAATGACTTAACTTTGGACATAAAAATATTAAGGTAAAAATATTAGCTAGACTCTTAGGTTGATTATGTTCTTTGAGTGAGATCATGGGTGACCTAAGTAGGCTCTTAAGCCATATCATGATACCCTAAATGGTGATATAGGGAAAGTGTGATAGCCTAAGAGAGGCTTTAAGATGAGTGCTATGACTTAGGGTTGCCTTGTGGGCATATAAGTCACTAGTGAACATTGTGTGATGTTAGGCTTAGTTCTAAAAACAACCAGCTAGCTATACATTGAACATAAGGATAAAAGCTAAAACATGTGAACACAAACATTAGCCTAGACATACAAGGATTTAGATGAAATTAAGACAAGATAAATACAAGAAAAATGGATGAAGATCTAAATAGCTAAATTAGCATTTAGTGGAAACCATAAGATGTTTATATATTCCACATTCTACACATTGTATCTTCCCACAAGTTTTAGTGTACATCTTGTTGCTATTGGTAATAGAATTCTATCAACTATGCTAGAAGTTGCCAAAGCTTCATCTTTTCCAATATAGAATAATTTCTTGAAAGGATTTAAACTTTTTACTAGCATAGTTGTCTCTTTGATTTTCTTTATTGACAACTTTCAGGTTTTAAAAATTTCAATTTCATGCTCCATTGATTTGCTCGCTCAAAAAGCATGCATAATTATTAGCTTTATAAGTGATCAAAGAAGCCTTAATGGATTCCCTCAACAATAAAAAAAATTAAATCTACTATAATTTTACAATCCCACCATCTATAATGTATAATAAGTTAGAATGAAGAATATTTTTTTCATAATTTGTCACAAACATATCTCCTTTCCTAGACTATTAGTTCTCCTTATCGTTGCTCTAATATATGGGGGAACATACCATATTTCAAAGTCATCAACAAATTCTTTCCACGAGATCTCTTTTTTAAACAATTTTTGAAATGCAAGCATAATGAGATTCTTAACACAAAATAGTAGCCACATACAACTAATAGAGCAAGTGGCACTTCCCCATCCCCTAGGAATGCTATCCATAAAAAATTTTATCGATCTGACTTAATCAATTCTTTGCTTCTAGTGGATTTAATCCTCCCCAAAATACTAAAGGTTGCATTATATAAAATTTCTTTGCAAGCATGTTAGAATGGAAGAGCTCCTAGTAGTTTCTCTAGGGTCTTAGAGAAGAGGATTACGTATGAGTTGCAGGACTCCACTCCTTAGATCTTCTCCTAGTCCTTCCCCATCTTTCTTTGAGATGTGATTCTTTGTTCTCTAAATCCCTTACAATTTCTCTTCCTTTATTTAGAACTATGTCAATTATTCAATAATCAAATATCCAACCTTTCAACAAAAGACAACATTTATTATCACCAATAAAATCATATGTGAGCTATTTTGGTGTCCTCACTTAAAAGCTTTCATAAGTTCTTAACCTTAGCCTTAGCCTTGTGTATCACCTAGTCATGCCCTACTAAGCCTAACATTAATTAATCTCAATAAAATACTAAGAAACAAAATTATTAAGTAAAAATAAAGCAAGATGCAATATCTCACGGATGCTATAACAACCCAGCTAGCTGCACCATAATTAGAATCTAATTTCTCAATCTTAAACGATTAATCTTTTTTAATTTAGTTTTTAAATGAATAGTCTCTCTTATATTATGTTTATTTCTTGTATACATATATATTAGATTTCATATAAATTACTTGTAGTGTTCCAAAAAGTATTTTTTTGGTGAATTTTTGTAGTATCATTACTCAAGAGAAGTAGAGATTACAAAGATATATGCCAGTTTAAAGACCAAGAATCATAATACATGAGCCCGAAGAGGGCTATAATGGATAGATAGACTCGTTATATGCTTCTTATCTTCCTATCGTGTCTATACTCTATGCTTGATTAGTTAACAAATGGTGGATTCTCAAATAAGGTGTGTTTCTTTGGTCAAGCCTCACAAAGTCACAACATTAACTGAGGCATTTGATTTTTTTCTTAGGAATTAACTCTAAGAAGAGCTCACTAGTTGTGCCAATGTATTAGCCATAGTATTACATTCTCTATAGATGTATTGTAGCTATACATATGTGTATAGAAGCATGTTGATAATTTCCTTTGAATCTAGTTTGATTAGTAGCTACTGAACACCTTTACAAATACAATGGTGTAGCCCTGTTAACATAGCCATACCTTCCACTTCCATGTTTGTTTTATTGCTATATTATATAGAAAATATCCATATGATCCTACCCTTGTCTTCTCTAAACACCTTGCCTCCACTTACGATCTCCATATTTCATTTTGTAGATTTATCATCATTAAGCTTGAAGAAATTTGGAGGTGGTCCTGACCAATGCATAGTGAAAGTTTGCATTATTCTACACATAAAGAAGGCATCCAACAATCCCCTAGAAATTAGAGTAAAGCCCTCTTGCCTTTTTTAAGTGAAATAAAACTTACCATTGTATTACGAAGAAGAAATTGTGTTTTTGAAAATTCTTGACACTAAGATAATTTTTCCTTCAAATAGATATTATGTATTGATTTTTTACAGTACTAGTTCCTCTTAAAACAATTGTCTGACATTATTAATATTGTGTATCAATTTTTTGTCCCCTTAGTGAAGATGTTTATATCATCAATAAAACAAAAAGTTAGATGTTAATATCATGTTCCTTGTATTTAGCTTGCATGAGTCTTACGTATACGAAGTTCCCATTATTGAGTTTCCAATAAAGTCTATAGCTGAATGCAAAATGAAGATCCTCAAACCTTTTAATGCCATGATCATCTCTTTCTATAGGAAGGAAAATCTTGTCCAAATTACTTGATCTCCATTTATGCCTAGTTCTTAAGTTCACCTACAAAAAACCATTTAGATTTCTATCAAGTATTAAGGTGAATTATTTCAAAGGATTAATTGTAAAAAGCCTATGAAGATTCATTGGGTAAAGGACATGCTTTATAAGTGTTAATCAAGAAGCCATCAAAAGAAGCTATTGCTGCCAACCCATAATTTTACTAGTTATCTTTTCCAATAATGAAAAAATAGTGAAAGTCTCTTTTTACCTTTATATACATTACTACCTAAATAGGTTAAGGAAAGCTTACTATTTTAAAAACCCAACTTCTTAGAGAGCCAAATTCAATGGGTTATTAGATAGTGCTTTGAGCAATAAATTTCACTTTTCAATTTGTTAATTACTAACTCAATTCCTCTTGTAATAACTGTATGACATTATTGATATAGCGTATTGATTTTTTGTCCCCCTAGTGAAGATGTTTATGTAATCAACAAAACAAAAATTTGAGATGTTAATACTTGTTTTAGCAATGCAAAGGGATAGATTTTGTCATTATACTAGAGTTTGTTTCTTAATATCTATATCCACTTGATTATATATTTTTATATTTACACATCCACCCACATATTCAATATTCATTAACACAAATTCACAATTATCCATTATAACTATACAAATACATGTGTACATGATACAAAAGCCATAATAAGTAGAAGTTAGGTTTATATACAAAGCGTTTACAATAGCATTTCTTCTTAAAAAGTCATTTTCTATACGTGATCATCCTTACATTGTGATTCTCATGCACCTAAAATGTTAGTGCTAAATGAATAAGCTAAGTCAACCATCATAGGCTCAATAAGATATATTTTATAAATAAATACACAAGAAACAAAAAATAATGGGTTATGTCCATGCAAATTCCATATCAAGAATAAATAATCAAGGCCTTATTTAAGCTTAAAATAAAACATGAAACTAATATGCTTTATAAAGATGTGTCACAACCATAAAAGAAATAAATACATACACAATCACTTATTTGTTTTCATTTTTTTAATGTAGCCTTATTTATCATCATTATTTTTGGTTAAATAAGCCAATCTTATGATAGTTGTATTATTGTTCCCACTCTCTCTCAAGATAACCAATTAGTATCTTCTTTTAATTTACATAGTTATAATGAAAATTCTTATTTATTAGTTGTTTATTTCATATTTTTAAGAAAAATATTTATAATCATTTGCTTTATTAATATATATTTGTATAACTACTAAAATCTCAATCATGTGATTTACTATTCACTAGCCACAAATCAAGTAGAACATCTTACTATCATATGGCTCATTGACTAGTCACAAGTCAAGTATCATATCTCATTTAAGTAGTTCATTGATCACATATCTATTTTTAGTATCATCTCAAATTATTCATTTCACATGCACATGATTGACAATTCATAATACTTGTAATAGCTCAATTTCAATGCATATAGTTAGAACAATATAAGTAACAAGCAATTCAAGCAATGCATTCTTTAATTGAAGGATTGCCATACTCATAAATTTCACAATGACATTAATGTAACACATAACACTTTTGTATGCTATTCACATTAGCAACACATTAATCAACATAAAAGCTATACATAACTTTTACAACATGCTTTTAAATTCCTACGATAATTTATTGCATAATCTAAAGATAATAATAATATATTAGAGTATTATAATGACTAAGAAGAAATACTTGAACAAGATCATGTATGTCACTTAGCATTACAATAAAAACATGCATGTAAAAATATTCTAGAGTGCCTATCATATTATTCTTTCTTTTTCAACATTTTTTGTTCTCAATTTCTACTACTTGTTGCCAACTCCTCCTTAAATTCAACCTATTAGAAAGTGATGGGCATTACTTTTCTTAGGTAACTTCTTTTTATGCTATTACCATAACACCCAAAAAAATCTTGATTTGCTTAATTTCACTTTCCTTTCACTTTTTATCTCTTTCTTCTCCATGTTTCTCTTTCTCTCTCCATGGGTTCAAACTATTCTTGAGCCCTATGTTCTAAAATCTACTACACTTCTCTCTGATCGACCTAATAGAAAGATCGGGGCTTGAGTCGATTATGACTTAGGAATAACTTGCCAAAATAGTGAAATTGAACAATTAAATTGCAAAAATTTCATTTAAAAGTTTAAGAAAACTCATAAAATCCCTTATTGATGACATCATTAGGCACTGTTGTGGTTACACCACTCTTCTTATAATGATCACACTGGAAATTGATAATGAGAATTATAGTAGTTGATGGTGAAAGAGGAAACCAAGTTTTTATCGCTTTGGCTAGGCTACTAATGAGAGGGAGGAATCATGCATTGCACACAAATGAGTGAGCTACTTAAAATCCCATATTTAGCAATCCAAATATTAATAAATAACAATTCGTTAATTATTTACATGTTAAACCTTTAAGCTTACAAATTCATAATAATTCTAAACAAACTTCAATTGAGTTAAAATAAATGATGTTGGACTTAGCATAAAGAGCTTTATTTGATTTTATATTCATTTTCATATTTTAGAAATATTTTTTTAATTATGTTTTATTACTTTATGAAATAGCTCTTTTTCTCTACTATTTTTCTCAAAGATAAATTAATGTTTAGCTTTAAACATTGAGGATGTTATAATTCTCCACTCCTTGCATGAACCTCACACTCAAAATTTAGAATAGTTTAAGGTATTTGTTTTCTTCATTTCATGCTTGAGTCTCGATGTAGCTTCTCATTTTATTTGGTTCTACATCATAATTTAACAATTTGAATTATTTTCTTCCTTAATTTCTTGATATCTTTAGCTAAAACGTTTATGATACTTTCTTTATAGCTTAGATTTGAATGCACTTTCATAATTCTTAGATCATAATATACAATGTTTTATGGATCTGAAATGTATTATGCATGCCAGTAAATTAGAAAGGTAATGCAATTTTGCATGTGATCTCTACAACTCTTTCTAGTGTTTAAAAAGGTCTAATAAACCTTTGCTTTACCTTCCCTACTTTTTCAAATTTAGTTACACCCCTTATTGAGCTCACTTACAAGAAGACATTCTCCCCCTCTTAACACTCACTCTTTCTATGCTTTACATCAAATTAAGTTTTTTGATGATTTTGTATATTCTATACTCTTTCTCAAATCATTTGAATCCTCTAAATAGTTTTGTTTATCAACTTTGGTCCCAAGTGAGTTGTATCACTTGCTTTATACTAGCAAAATAATGAGTGACATCTCCTTCCATATAACACTTCATATGATGCCATTCCTATGCTAGATTAATAACCATTATTGTAAGTGAACTTTATCGTTGTAAGATGAGTACCTCAGTTACCACCAAAGTCCAATAAGCATAATCTCATCATATCTTCTAGAGGTATTATATTCCTTTAAGTTTGACAATCTATTTGGGGATGAAATATTATAATAAATTTTAATTAGGTACAAAATTTTTCATATAAAATACTTTAACATTACAAAATGAATATTAAATCTATATCAAATATAATTGATTTTTGCATCCCACATTGTCTTATAATTTGATTTATATAAGTTTGTGCTGGTCTTTCAACTAAGTAGGTAATTCTAATAAGTAAGAAATAAGCTAATTTTATTAATCTATCCAAGATCATACATATGACATCATGACTTTCAGTAGTCCTTGGTAGCCTAGCTATAAATTTCGTTGATATTTCTTCCCACTTCAAAAATGGAATAAGAAGTGATTGTAACAATCAACTTGAAATGTAATCAATAAGTAGTTTTCTAACAATCTCATCATTTACAACCTTTGTGGGAAAACTAAAAGGATTTTCAATAATATCTAAAACTTCTAAATAAAAATATTCCAAAAGCAAGAACATTGGCTCTTCTAATGTAACTAATACTCACCTTTAAATAGTGGTGGCCTATGAGAGAAAGTTCCCTCACTTAGAACAACATTGTCCTAGACACATGGTGGAGTGATAAGATCTTATCTTCGAATTTTTTTTTGACAAATCCTTACTCTAATACCACTTGATATAAACTACTGAAAACAAAAGCTATAAGAGGGGGATGAATTATAATATTTAAAAACTTAAGTCTTTATGCAACGATCTCTTCAAATAAAAGATGCAATATTAAGCTGTGAATAGCAAAAAAAACTTTAAGTCATGAGCTTGAAAATATTCAATTTAATTAAGCAATTTGTAAACAAAATTAAGGCTTTTTCAATTTTTAGTACAACTAGCACATAAAGACAATAGTAGACCATATTCAACAAAAAAGTAAATTGAATATTTCACTTTGCAAACCACTATAAGAAGCAAAATATGAATAAAAACAAAAATAAAAGTAAATAGAGGCAAAAGGATTTTCAAGTATTTTAACTTAACCAGTGCCTATGTTCATCCTTAGTTGAGCTAACCAGTCTTCACTAACAAAAACACTTTCCTTCATTATAGTAGGTAGAGTTAAACATTTACAAATGCTGGCACTCAGATACATTAAGCAAAAATAAAAATAACTAAGTATTATAGGATTTAAGCTTCCAATCGTTTATCTCTATATAATTCTAATACCATAAATACTCCTTCAAGTATTATGGCATAGTTTAGTGAAAATTTAAAATACCAATGAAATAATATGAAAATTAATTCTTTTACTGCAATAAGAATAACAATGAAATGCATAGTTAGCTTCTTAGCCTTTCACATTTTTTATGAATCTTTGATTAATTACTCCTTTTTCCTCTCATCTCCATTTTTTAAACAAAAATCTTATTTATAATAAATGTAAATAAAAAAATAAATTTGGAACAAGAAACAATAAAATAAAATTTCCAAAATAATTAAAAATAATTATTAGATTTTTAGAATTCAAATATTAACAATATGTTAAAAACATCATATTATGGTGATAAGGTCAATTCAATTTAAATCCCAAACTTTAACTAAAATAACTAGCTTAAAACATCTTAGTACAAAGTATCATACACAACTGATATAAAATTTGTATTATATGATATAGTGTCAATGAGCACATAGAGCATCATATAAATGTTATACATGGATCTCCATTAAATGACAATCTAGATAAATAAAAAATTAGACCAATTTATAGATCATTATACACATATATAAACTCATCATACTAGTGAAAACATGAGTTTGACCATACACGTATGACATCAAAAATAAATAATTAAAAACAATGCACAAATATGATAGATGAACTTTGCATTATATTAAGAAAAAAGAAGAAACAAAAATTGAGACAAACTATTATAGTACAATGATCATGTTAGTATGCATTATAAGCATGAAAAAGCTTAAGTGTTACAAGAATCTACATATATCATACGAAAAGTTTTTACTGTATGACATATAGCACTAAAATAAAAACTTAAATATTTATAATCATTAATATACAAAAGAAACAATTATACACTATTGACCTTAACCAAAGCATAATAATGGAGAGGTAAAAATGAACTTACACATATGACATAATTATGAAAACTCAATTCTGAATAATTATGAAAACAACAATACAAGAGCAATACCATGTACGAGAAACGTAACTTAATATTTTTAAAACTTCATTTTTAATCAGATGTTGCATGATCTTGGCTCATAATAATATAAAATAATGTTTTTGCTTTTCTAAAACATGTTGCCTGAAATAAAGTGATAATGTGAAGTGCAACAACCTTCAAAGATAAAGGTTAAACATGCTAATAGAATCTTTGAGTAATTTTGTTCAGCTTCTTGTGATTTAGCCACTCCACAAAGAGCATCTTTAGTTGCAAGATCCAAAATTTGAAACATCAAAAGCAATGTTCCTTAATATTCAACTTCACAAACTCTAAATCTTTAATTTATTTTTTAATCAACATCGATCAAATACTCAAAACTGCATTTCCATCAGTCTCAACCACAAGTTACCACTATGAAACTTTGTTTGTGATTAGAATCCTTGATGGTGCAACAATTAGGCTAGTCCATAGAAAACCCAAAGGAAATTATAATGCCAAAATTTGGCTTTAACTAAAACTTGTGTGCTTAAGAGTGTCATTGAAAACAAATCTCTAAAATTATGCTAAAATGTACAATAAATATGAGAAGATTGAGCATAAACATTATAAGTTTAAGTATATTTTCAAACTAAGAAAGAGTAACAAGAGAAATCAAAGTATGAAGAAATATAAGTTTGGTTGTTTAGGCATGGGTAAAACATGTAACCATGGAGTTATATTGTTTCTAATGGGAAATAATACAAGTTTTTTAAAAAAATTATAAAGAAGAAAAAGTTATTTCTTTATTGATAACAAGAAAAATGGAGGTTAAAAATTTAATTTAAAAAAATTTAAATGTATTATTGAAATGGATGAATAAAGAGAAAAAAGAAATTAACTTAAAAGAAAATAAATTAACCTATTATTTAAGCCTTAAAAAATATTTTAGACACTTCAATGCATAATATTACCTCTTCTCTACAAGCATCTCAAAATGATTTTTATTGATTGATTAATTTAATTAAGCAATAAATTGGGTTTAATGATTTGAAGTGTACTAAATAAGTAAAAACAAAATGAGTATCTAAGAAAAGTTTTTGAAAGTGATAAATTATTAATGTGTTCTTACCTAGAAAGTTATGTCCTTCCATATTTCAAAACATTTGATGCAAAACATCATTATTATTTCCAATAGGTCATAAGCATTAGAGATTATTGAATTTACTTGCTAATAAATCATTCTCAAGTAGACCTTTAAATGAGTTAAATTGAGCATTTACAAAGCTAAATCACCCAAGATTTCATATGGTTCATCCACTTGATGTATTGATTTCTAAGAAGGACCTATATAGATAAACATTGACTAACACAAAGGCCTACTTAAAGTATAACTCTAGAAGAATTTATTCTGGCTGGATGAATTATTATAAGACAAGCTTCATCAGCTAGATGATGTTGAGCATTCTAGTAGGTCATATAGGAGTTTTCATATTTATTTTTATTTCTAATTTATTGTGGATTATAATGGATCATTTATGAAGCACATAGTAGTTTTTATTTTCTTCTTCATTTTTTCTTATAATAAATTTTATTAGGAATGAAATTTTTGTTAATTTTCTTTTAGGTCTAGGCTTAATTATTGTATCCTATTTAAACACTTGTTAGAGAATAAGAAATGAGAGATTGCATATTATTTGCTTGATATTACCTATTTATTGAAATGATAATTTCTTATCATCTATGTGTGCATAAACTTGGGTTATCATCTACATTTTTTTTGGGCTAGGATTGGAAGATATGTGTTATTGTTTAGATTACGACTAGCACCAATGTCATTTCATGTAGGTTAAGATTTGTTATATACAATGAGATGATACTAAGCTAATCCAGTGGGCCATAGAAGTCTTTTCTTATTTATTTTTTATTTTAAATTTATTGTGTATTGTAATGGGTAAAATATGATGCCTTTATAAGGTTTTAATTACTTTGCACATTTTTTATGTTTGTATAATTTTGTATTAAGAAGGATATTTTATCATTTAGTTATAGGTTTTGTCTTTTATTCTATTTAAATTCTTCCTATAGAACGAAAAAAAGGAGAGATTGCATTATTTGCATTTCTTCTTATAAGAAATTATAATTTGTTTTATCACGCATTCTTCTACATTGCTAGGTCATAATCTAAGTGCTTTCGAGTTGTCGTTTGAAAATATCTGAGTTATGATTAAAATTACCTCTACAATCATGTTCCACTTTAGAACCTATTATGAGATTCACTCTTATCCTCTTCTCCATCATTTTGGTATCAAAGAATCTTTCATAGTGTTCCAATCACTTTGATAATCTATAATTATAAACCACTTGCTTTCTTTGGTTTTAGGGCTTTCAACTACCTCCATCCCATTAATCCTAAGTTGGTTCTTATCAATTATCCTCAAAAACTCAAGGATAATAGAAATATAGCTCAATTAATAGAGATATTTCAAACTTCTGCATTAATTAATATCATATGTAAATCATAATGCTCATTTATAGAAGCACCAAAGACAATTATTATGCTTGATTTTCCTTCTTCATCTGAACTTAAACAATTAAGAGTATCATTACAAATAATCTTTAAATAGAAATTAACTTTTTTTATAAATCTAAGAAGATTAGGCATAAGACCTATTAGTAAAAGTACAAACTTTTAGAAAGAATAACAAGAGGAATTAGAGAATAAAGAATTAGAAATTATTTTTTTACTAATAAGGAAAAAGAAGAAAATAAGATGTTTGATTTAAAATAAATTGAACTTATTATTGATAAGATTTAAAAGATAAAGAAAAATTTGACTTAAAAAAAGAAACTAGCCCATAATCTAGGCCTTAAAAATCTTGAAAATATTTTAGGACACATATATATTATTATTTGTCTCTATATGCATCTCAAAATGATTTTTACTATATGATTTATTTAATTATTCAATAGATTAACTTAGTAATTCTAGATGTTTTAAATCAATAAATTAAATTATAACTATAAAAAAGCTAAATAAGAGTGATTAATTATTAATATGTATTTAACTAAAGAGTAATATCTTTTCATAATTAAAAATTTTTTATGTGAGAACATCATTGCTATTACCTAAAGTCCTAGGTATTAAAGATGATCAAATTTATTTTCTAATGGATCATACTTAGGTTGACCTCAACATAAGTTAAAGAAAGCATATACAAAGTTGAATCGCTTGACATTTCACATAAGTAGGCTACTTGATGTCTTTATTTTAGAAAGATATGTATAGATTGACACCAACCTTCATAAAGATTCGCTTTGGGTATGGTCTCTTGGGCACAGTTTTTCTTTTTGTATTCATTTCATGTAAGTTAAGGTACATCAAGCGAATGATATTGAGCTCATCCAATGGTTTATATAGAGCTTTTCCTTTTTATTTCTCATTTTTAGTTCATTGTGGATTGAATGGATCATATACAAGACATTGTGAGTTTTAAATTTTACACATTTTCTTATATTTTTGTAATTTCAATTAGGAATCACATTTTTGCAATGTTGCTTTTCTGTATAATGCTTAGCTTTATCTTATTTTTAAACATTTCCTATGGAATGAAAAAGGTGAGATTTGAGATTGCTTGCTTGGCATTATCTGTTTATTAAAATTGTGTTTTTTTAATCGTACATATTGCACAATTTTAGATTACAATCAAGGTTTCTTCTAGTTGTGATCTAAAGATATTCAAATTATGATTCAAATTTATCTTTACTATCACCATTATCTTTTAGTAAATGTTCTTAGCTTTAAGAACTTGTTGTGTAAGAGATAAAAAGCAAAGTATATAAGTATTTTTAGGTAATTCATTCCAAACTAATATCTAAATCTAACTTTAACTAGAAGGCATGATAAAAATACTAAATTTCTTTCACGAATGAGAGTAGGCCAAACCGTACATTAAGCCAAAATATCCTATACAAGCTTAGCATAGCTTACAATTGCTATGTTAAAGGGCCCTATAACATTGATAGAAAAAGACTATAATAACATGTCAAAGGACCTACCACTAACTAGAATAAAAGACCATACAACAACCCAAAAGTCTAACACAAACAATAAGTATAAAGTCCTAACAATGAGATAAATGTACTATATACAAAGATTAATTTAAGGTTCGATAACCCAAGTTCAATTTAAGAAAGAGGCATACTAATATGACATTAAAGCAATGAAAAATAAAATGTAACATAACTCAAATAATAAAAAAAAATTAAGAAGGCTTGGAATATGATTTGTGCTTGAATCCTATAGGCTTCTATTTCACTTATCTTAGAGACAATGATCTTAATCTTCACAAATATTTGCAAGTTAACATATACCTTTAACCTAATGTTTTGAACCCTTTATATAGACGTTTGCAACCTCTCTAATGGCTCTAAACATCCTTCAAAAATTTGTATTCAACTTTCTTAAAAACTAATTAAATTAGTCATTACTCACTATTTTAAATAGATTGTATTGTCAAATCCAATAGACCAATATGTTACAACTATAAATAAGTATAATTAGTTGATTTTGTTACAAATCATACTTATGTGATGAGTACATCATACTTGCATAAGTGATATAACTCTTCTAGGTCTAAATTTTTCTCAACTTTTGGTCTTGTCCAATATAAAAATGTATCAATAAGAAGACTTTCTTGGCTAACACCCTCTTTGTACATAAAGGATCATATTTTTGTGATATGTGGATCATATGTTTAAGATGCAAATCAGCTAACTGAATTCTTAAGTCCCAAACTATATTTCTTTTGAAAAAGTATCATACTAGTACAATAAATGGATTATACTTAGATTAAAAAAATTAGTTCACTTTTCTACTTAAGTCCCAAATCCAATCTCTTTGATAAATATGATCAAACACATACAAATTGTACCATTATAATATATGATGAACATTAGCTCCATATGACTCCTAATACCTCTAAAAACCATGACATAACTATATGAAAATGATATGATACATGTATGATAATATAAAATCTTAGTTCATACTAAATCACCTTGATGATCCTATGACCACCTACAAAAAAGTATCATACATATACAATGGCCATTATCATATCGTACGATAGTGATATTATACATATATAAACATCATATATAATCAATTTAACTTAGGATTGGCTATAACTGACTCTCTATCCAACTACAATAATAATTAGTCATATTATTCGATGAGGATATCATTCATGTTTAATTAAAATTATGGAAATTTCACTCATTTCATTTAAATGAAAATTTCTACTTGATTTATCTTAACTAATTCATAAAATCTTTAAGGTTTGTAATGTTCTAAGGCAAAGATATATATAAATCATTCTAGATGACATGCATGCTTTAAGACTAGATAAATATAAGTAGAAACATAATTTAAAAATATTTAATACTCACATTCAAACCAATAAGATCTATATCAAAACTTAAGTGTTTCTTACCGTATTATAACTGTATAGTACAAGAGCCATTTCAAAATTGTATGATATATTGTTTAAACCTATCCACACTAGCTTATTAGTATTATAAGCTTTTTGCATAATGCATTTTACTGTACAATCATGCATTATATAGTATCTTTCTATGAGCTTGAAATTTGGTTGTATAAGACTTTGTTCTATTCATATAATATGATGTCATCATCATATTTGTATGATATATTTATATTAACAAAAATGAACTATTCAAATAGGCACATCATCAGGATGACATAATACATCATTATAAAAGGATGTCTTTTATGTATTAGCACAATTTGAATCTTGAGAGCATAACTGCAAATTCAAACTTTTCTATGATACTATTTTAGCCATTACTATTTCTTGATTTATATCTATTTTATTCTTTCATATAAATTGATATAGAATACTTTAAGAAATAGATGGAACTTCAATATCTTAATTAATCAATTTGCATTATAATATACTTAACATATGGTTGGAACTTTGAATTTCATTTTTAACATAATTCTAAATCAAATTTGCACTTTCTTTCTACTTTAAGCATATTTTTAATATGTTGTTTTTTCATTTAGTAGTTGTACAACATTTTATAATGAAAGACTAAGGTATAGATTACTTTATAAATAGTTCAAATGTCATGTACTATTTTTTTACTTTAATTGTTTGATAGTGTTTTGTGTGCACCTATGTTAGGTTACTTTTGTAAGTTCAGTTGAGCTTTGCTAAATAGATTAGTAAGCCACTATTGTCATGGTTTTCACCTACACACAAGTTAGGAGAAAGGACATAATGGTATAGTTTGGGGTAGATATAGGTATAGATTTTTTTAAACCACTTAAAACTCTTTTGTATGCCTTTTTAAATTTACTCTATTTTATTAGATTTAAATTTTAACAATAATTATATGGTTAAACAAAGGTTTTTAGAAACAAATCATGACTTTTAAAATAGTTTATTATTGTAATCAAAATAATTAAGTGATATTTATTGTAAAGTACTTGAATGGATCAAATTAATCTTGAACAAAAACAATTTCTTAAATCTAATTTGAGTAAAAGACAACATTTGACATGTAAAAACAACAAAAAGGATTTTACAAATAGCATTATATTTTCCATTTCTATACAATATCGTTTGTTGTTGAAATAACTTTTGCATTTAAGATATTTAAATTTATAGATTAAATAAAATCTTAATTACATAATTCAAATGAGATACCGAGTTCTTTCTAGGTTTTTATTATATCTTTTGATCGTAGATATTAACGTTTTCAATTTTATGCTTTGTCTCTCTAGTATACAACAAGCTGTTCATGATAATAAAATTATAAAATACTTGTAGGCCTATATGATTAATCTTTATTTTAAAGTAATATAATGTGTTTTATATTAGCTATAACTTTTATAATGAGAATGAGATGTATTAATGAGAAAGAAAATAAAAAAATATATAATGTAATTGAAGAAATTCAACTTCTAGAAGCTCGCCATGCTATATAACTTTCAAAACCATTTATTTTGATCATTTTGAAAAGCCTATCAATATGAGATGTAAATTTGTTAAATACATAAATTATATATCGCAATTTTATAAACATCATACATGTGAACTAAATACTCCCTTACTAAACATTAATGCATTGTAATTGCTTATTCTAAGTGCAAAAATTTAATTACATTCTCAAATATTTATGTTCCAATAATAACAATAGGAAGAAAGGATGTAAAAATTTTAAAATTCCAAATTAGATAAAAATGATTATTGATTGATATTGTACATTGTGTAAGGTCATATTGAGTAGATTATGTTATTTTCATGAAGATTTATCACTATATTGAGTAAAGTTTTAACGCAATATTTACACATTTATTTTATAAAATATTTAAAAAAATAATTTGAATATTTATTTATGAACTAGAACATCGTATTCATTAATTAAAAAAGATGACAAATATTGAATCTGTGTTTTTGATTAAAAAAGATCTTAATAAAAATTGTTAAAAAAATAAAGTTGAAAATATTTTTTTTGTAAAAAATTATGAAAATATATAATATACACTTGACATTTTTAAACCTAAAATAAAAAATGAAATACATTTGACTAATAGAATAATTACAAACTCTTACTAGAAATCTAGATGTTAATGTCAAACAAATCAGTTTGATAACTTTGATGAAATCATCAATTTAGATAAAAAAATTTTTTGTCATATCGAAAAAGCATCTAAAGAAAACTAAGAGGGGTATCTCTTCTCACTATATGTCATGGGGATAACAATCTTACTTAAGGATAACGTGAAATAAAAAAGCAACTTGTGTCCTTATATTTGTCCACAGTGTTTGATGACTAATTCGGAGTCAAAATCCTTGTTTTCTCATCTATTAATTTTTTTTTTCAATAGATCATTTGCATTGACAATCAATTGCCATGTGTTAAGTATGAATTAAGGCATTGATATCTTAGGGCCCACAAGTGCACATATTATTATTTCTTTTATTTTTCTACATGTTCACATCTTAATCCACCACCCATTGATTGTTATTGGAAAAACTTGATGTAATTAAAGAATTCAACTTTTTAATATTCATCAAATTATCAAATATTAAAAATCCTTTGTTTTGAGCTTTTTAAAAGCCTACAAATATCAAATATTTAAGTACATAAATTATGTATGAGAGTTTCAAAATATTTGTGAATTAAATACTCCCTTGTTAAACATTAATGTTTTACAATATCTTATTTTAATTTTAAAAACCTAATTACATTCTAAATAAGTATGTTACAATCATAAACATTGAAACAAATGATACTAAATTTTTAACTTCAAAATAAAACAACAAAGACTATTTATTGATGTTTGCATATTGCATACGATTTCCTTCAACAAATTGTATTATTATCATAAATATTTATCTCTACTTTTATTAGAGTTTTAAGTTATCAAATAATTATTAACAAAGTTGACATATTTATTTTTATCAACTATTTTTAAAATATATTATAGAGATGTATTTATGAATCAGAATATGTTATTCATTAATTAAAAATAATATCAAATATTGTATCTTTGCTTTTTATTAAAAAAGAACTTAAAAATGTTAAAAAAATTGAAAATATATTTCTTGCAAGAAACTATGAAAATATATAATATACTTTTCGAGATTTTAAATAAAAAATAAAAAAATAAAAATACTTTTGACAAATGAAATAATTACAAACCCTTCTATGAAATCTAGGTGCTAATATTAAACATATAAGTTTAATAATTTTGTTGAACTCAACAATTATTATATAAAAATTATTATCATGTCTAAAAAGCATAAGGACACATTGAGAGGGGTATCTTATCTTGCTATATTTTATTTGCATCACAATCTTCCACATGGACGATGTGAAATAAATTAACTTGGTTTCTTATATTTTTTCACAATGATTTATTACTTATTTGGAATTTAAATACTTAATTTGTAACAAACTAGGTTTTTGATAATTCGTAAGCATTGAAAATTCACGCACCACATGTTACACATAGAATAGGATATTGACATCATGAAGCCTTGTAGTTGGCTTGTGTTATTTTATTTGATCAAAGATAATGAATTTTTCAATTGTATGCCCACTCTTATTAATTTTTATCGTAATATAATATAGAACATTTTATATTAGCTACAACCCATATTATGGTGATAAGATGTAATAATTAGAAATAAAACCAAAAACATAAAATAATTAAAAGAAATGCAACTTTTAGAAGCTCATCAAATTATCTAATTTTCAAAACCCTTGAATTTGAGCTTTTTAAAAAGCCTATAAATATTAGATATCAATTAACTAAATACACAATTATTTTCAAGAGTTTCAATAATATCATATTTGTGAATTAAATACCCCTATTGCTAAACATTAATTAATTGTAATTGCTTATCCTACTTTCAAAAATCTTATTTCAGTCTAAAGTAGCTATTTTCCAATCATAAAAATTAAAAGAATGGATGCAAAAAAATTTTATAGTGCACATGAGGTTTTATTGGTTAAATTGTTTTATTATCATGAAGATTTATTTCTATGTTAAATAAATTGTAAAGTGAAGATATAACTGTTCACAAATTTTACAAATTTATTTCATTAAGTATTTTAAAATATATTTTTAAAATTTATTTACAATCTAAAATATCTTATCTATTAATTAAACATGATGTTAACTATTATATCTTTGTTTTGATTAAAAAAAAATTTAAAAAAAATATTAAAAAAAGAATTTGAAATTTTATTTCTCGTAAAAGACTAAAAATACATAACTTACTTTTCACACTTTTAAATATAAACTAAAAAATTTTAATATATATTTATAAATAGAATAATTACAAGCTCTTACGTGAAATCTAGATGTTAATGTCAAACACATAAGTTTGATAATTTTGTTAAAATCATGAATTTTGATAAGAAAATTCTTAGTGATATCAATAAGACAAAAAAAAAATTGAGGCGGGTATCTTCTCTCAATGTTTTTTTTTTTTTTATTGGGATCACAATCTTGTTCGAGGATGATGTAAAATAAATCAACTCGATTTTTTATATTTCTCGGTTTATCTCAAATTGAAATCCTTCATTTATTATAAATATTTTTCAATAATTCATCAGTATTAAAATTTATGTGCCATATGTTAAGGATGCAGTTAGGATTTTCATAATTCGAAAACAAAATAGAAGAGAGAAAAATACTATTATCATTTTAAGGCTTGTTTTAATGTCTACGAATCTAGATTTTAGATCTTCATTTGGTATTGGCTTTTGGAATTACAAATGAACTTTAGAAGTTATTTGTAGAGGTTCTTTTGAAAACTATATTTTAAAAAGAAAATAATATATTAAGTTATCTCATAATTCTTTTTTTTTTAATATTAAAAAAACTAAGTTGAGAAACAATAACTAAACAATTTCAAGTTATTTAATATATATATATATATATATATATATATATATATATATATATTTTCATAATAAATTAGATAGTTGTTTAACAAAAATATTATATATATTATTTTATTATCTTTTATTTTAACTTTCTGATGAACTGTATTAACATATTATATATATATATATATATATATGTAAACTTTATTTGTATGGTTATTTAAATAATAACAATACAATAAAAAAAAGTCCCAATCTCCATCACTTAGTAATTTCGATGATAATTACTATAGCAAAAATAAACATAACTTTCTTAGAAGTAGTCTACACCAACGATCCAAAGTCATAACGTTCCAATATGACAACAATTTTGTATGATCTTGTGGAGTTCATTTACTTAATAGTTTAGGTTTCCCATGTTTTCATTATCAATACATACAAGTGATTTTTCTTATTGATTTAGAAGTCAAGACATAATTTATCATATGTTAGACTTTTATGATTTTTTGTGAATCTTCATAAACTAATATTCTTAAGGGTTTCCTACTATTTAAAAAATGCAATAATGTCTTTGACATTCAAAAAAGAATTATTGAAGTCAAATAAGTAACAAAATATGTTATAATGAGCAATAAAATGGATTACCCTGCACATATTATGAGCAAAGAAAATGTAAAAGATAAATATAATAAATCAAAAAACAAATATGCAAGAGATACTTATCTAAGAAAATCTTAGCCAAGAGAAAGCCAAAAACAACACAGGGGTCAATGCGTATGCTAGGTTCGCAACCTCTTCAATGGTACAAAAATGATGTACTCAAAAAGAAGTTTATGAATTTGATTTTGAATAAATTAATAAAGATTAAATAAACATAAATTGAAAACATTGAACAATTTTATAGATTCTCACAAAAAATGTAAAGTAATAATATAATTGTACACGAAAGCTAATTCAAAAACACTAAGAAAGTCGATTATAAATATAGACTTTATTTATATGATTATTTAAAAAAATAAGAATCCAATAAATAAAAGTCTAAAACTCCATGACTTAGTAATTTGGAAGATAACAACTATAACAAAGATAAAGAGAACTTTCTTAGAAATATTCCACATTAATGAGTCGAAGTCATAATCTTGCAATAAAATGACAAACTTTTAGTGACCATGTGGAGTCAGTTTGCTTAATAGTTTAGGTTTCTTCATGTGTTCATCGTTAACACATATAAGTGATTTTTCTTATTGATTTAAAAGGTGAGACATAATTTATTGTATGTTTAAACTTTTATAATTTTTTGAATCTTTATAAATTAATATTTTTAAAGGTTTCTACCATTTAAAGAGTGCAATGCTCTTTGACATTTAAGGAAGAATTAGTGATGCCAAACAGGCGACAAGCTACATTATATATATGGATTAACCTGCACACATTAAGAGCAACGAAAATGCAAAGGATAAATATGAAAAATCTAATATATATATATATATTAGACAATTTTAACCAAGAGAGTACCATGAACAACATAAAAGTCATTATGTATTATAGGCTTGCAAAATCTTCGACAGTGCATAAATGGGGTACTCAAGAAGAGGTTAGTGATATCGATCTCGAATAAAATAATTAACAAAGTTTAGATGGGTGTGCATTAATAACATTGAATAGACTTATTAGATTCTCACAAAAAATGCTAAGTAATAACGTATTTGTATGCAAAATGTGATTAAAAAATATTAAGAAAATCAAATAATGGGATATGAAAAAGGTGATGAAACCTGATATTTGCATATAAAAGTATCAAGTAAGATAGTAGTCATGCCAAATCTGAGTGAAATTGTTATCGATGGGGTGAGAATGGTGAATCATTATGTTGACAAAAATAAGAAAATGTTATTATTGAGTCAATGGTAAACTGATGCAATGTATCACAATTTTGGCCAAACACCCCTCTTAGTATCGAATCTCTAACAAATCAACAAATTGAAGTTCTTGCTACGACAAACCTCAAAATGTCATTAAGATGCAAAGTTGCAATTAAAAGAAGCAAAAATTTTATTCATACAAATATTGTCTTTTTATATATGGGTAGGTCTCATTTTATAAAGAGGTTAGGGATATTTTGGTAAAATCACCTTAATAAATTTAAAAATATTAAAACGTCAAAATCATCTTTCACAAGTTGTTTCCTAAGCAACTTTCTAGAACTCACCTTGCTTTCAGCTGGCCAGTCCACAGCAAGGTTAGGCACGCGTATCTACGATCGGTAGATCAAGGCTCCAGAGGAATGCAAGACACCCAACGGATTTTGCGAGTCAACAAGTGCATGGTTCATCAAACGTTGTGGGTCAAACCTGGGTCGATGATGGTAGCAAGTCTCAATAGCGTAGATCAATAGTTTGACAGTGGAAATAGGACGGGGGTCAGATTGGGAATTCGAGCATAGTGGCTTAATCCATTTTTTATTGCGAGTCAGCATGATTTGTAGGTCAAATCGATGGGTTGAGCAAATATAGCAAATCCATTTTCTATCATGTCTAATACAAAATTGGTGATGCAAACATTATGAGCAACTTAGAAATTAAGTTGCACATATTATAAGAAAATACAAAATATAAATTATGCAATTCCATGCTAGAATCACAACCTCCAAGGTATAATTATGTGGGAGAAGACTAAAAACAACATAGAGATTGCTTATGTTAAGATCACAACCTCTTCAACAACATAGAGATGTAGCACTAGAAAGAGGTTTGGTAAACCGATATCATGATAAAGAAATGAACAAACTTAAGGTCACAAGATGACAAATTAAGAGCATTGAAAGACTTTATTATGTATCATGAAAAATTCAAAGAAACAAAGTAACTTGCATATAAAGACAGGCCAAGACACAAAACTTGAATCAGAAAGAATTAAGAAGATGAAGATAGAAAAAAGTGAAAATCCCAATAAACTTAAGAGACAAAGTGAAGGAGTAGGATGTAGTAAAGAGAAACAATGAAATACAGGGAATCAACAAAGTGAAAGAAATAATAAAGTGAAAAGGAACCATTATGAATGATGACCAGAAGACAATATCATATAGTTGAAGGTAAATTTGCACGATATCTCACTAATTGGGTCTCGCACACCTTCTCCCAGTATAGGTACCCCAATGAATTAGCATATAAGAGTTATTACTGCAATCAACCTTTGGCCTAAAAAAGATGTAATAAAATTGTGAAAATTACATTAATGTAAAATCATTATTTTTGAAGGGTGGGCTTTCTCTTTTATAAAGTCTAAGCACAAAAAAAAAATTAAAACATAATAAAAAAAGAAAATAAAAAATAATAAAAAAGAAAATAAAATCAATAAGTTAGTGGTCAAAAACTTTTGCCAAACACCATTCTTAGAAAGCATCATTTTGGTTTCAAAAAGCTATGTTTTGAATAGTTATTACCAAAGTTATAATTAAAGCTTTTGCCAAACAACTTTTTAGCAAGCTATCATTTAGATCCAAACTTCTACAATCAAAGCTATTGTCAAAAAGCTTTCTAAAACTCATGTTTTTAATTCAATATGAAACGAGTTTGCATGGATTATCGTGGGATTAGATCTGTGTTGGATCAAGTTGGTTGGCCTGCATGGTGTTGAGTGTGTCACTGGTCAAATTTAGGTCCACATATCGCGAATTAGGTAGGTGGGTTGGCACAGCATTTGCATATCCATGTGTTTATGGGTCGCAAAACTATGTACTATCAGGTCAGTCTAATAAGTCGCACATGACGTAGCGAGTCTTGATACTTTTGCAGGTTGCACAAATTCGTGATCTAGATATAACCTGGAAGACCTATTCATCAATCTGTTTTTGCCTAACGCTGTCCAGTCAACCATCAAGTTGGGTCGAGATGGCAATGAGCAACAAAAGTAGTGAAAGATGGTGGAGCCTATAGAAATGGAGCCACTTGGTCATTTTTTTGCCCTTTTTTGGGTTCTAAACATAAAGTTTTAGGTCGAAATATAATTTTAGATTTCGTTTTGACTCTGTATATAAAGAATATATACCTTGATTGTTTGAACATTTGAACATTCCAATGCATGTTTGACTGGCTCCTAGGCATCGAAACTCCTAACTAGTGTTCTCACTAGGGTCGAATAGGTGAGGTCGATGGTAGAAATAGGTAACAAGTTGGATTAATGGATGCAGTGAAGTAAGAGATGTTGCAACGTGGTTTTAGTTAAAGCAAGTTCTAAGTAGTCATCTTTGTTTACCACTAACAATTTAACAAAAGATTATTTGGGAGGAGAGTTTACAAATTCAATTTGTTGAATTGAATTATAATGAATATAGATACTGTAACACAAATTACACTATATATGTATATTAAAGCAGCTTTTTTTTAAATCATAGAGGCTATATAAATTTGTTTGTGTGATTTCTTGAATACATGCGTTGTTGCCCAAAATTTATCAAACAAAATTCATTTGACATAATAAATTTTTTGTAGCTTCGTTTGCTCATGAAGTTTTAAGAGGTGTACATTTTAAATATTTTTTAAAATTTATATCGCATATATTTTTATACATGTATTCTATATATTTACACTTCAAATATATTCTTTAATTGCCAAGAAATGCTAAATTAATGAAATTTTATTTGGTGGACTATTGTTGAACACAACTTTTGAAGTATCTAGTGCATTAGATACCGAATAAAATATTTTTACTAAGCTTTGAAGTAACAAGTGCTTTCCAAACATATGTGTTATTTACTGAGAAACATTATGACAAACCAATTTGCAAAAAAATAAATATTGTATTTAACTATATGAAGCTATTATTTTGGTATATTATAAAGGAATTTAGTGATAAGAATATTTTATTAAAAATGAGATTGTAATGTTGGTACTATACTTGAATATATCTACAACAGTCTTCTTACATATATTGGTAAAATTGAGGTTGTTTAGCAGAAGAATACAAATGTCCTTTTCAATACAATTTAATATATATAACAAAAAACTTTCATATACTACAGGACATTGTTTTAAAATGTCACCAAAAAAACAGAATTATTTAACTTGAATACAAACTATTTATAAAACACTTATGAATATCTCTAATAAAATTTTTGAATACTTAGTATAACATAAAATACAAATTTCATTTTAGCAAATTCATTAAAAAAAATTAGGAGAATCATAAAATAAAAAAAACCACAAATTTACTAAAACTTTAGAAAAATATCAAAACAAATAAATATACAACTTACTATTTGTATATAATTCAATGTGTACAATATTGGAATAATGAACAAATTGTCAAACATAGTTTCAATTTAAATCATAAATGCTTGAATATAGAAATTTAACTAATAAAATATGATAATTAATCAAAAAATATTTATAATAATCATATTAATCATGGACAAATTGGTATGTTATATAATATACATATAAAAAACATAAACATATTAATGATAATTGAAATTATAATAGAAAAAAAAAACTAAGGACAAAATACATTATCAAAAGATGACTCTTAAACATCACATACAACAAACAAATACACTCATAGAAGACAATAAGTATTCATCAAGACAATGATTCATTTCATCTAAACTCTTTAAAGTAGAGACAAAACATTGAGCATAGATTCATGTGGCTTGAACAAGGCTTGAAGAGGTTTGGCTTTAGGCAGGGATAATCCCAAGCCTTCCTCTGTGTCCACCTTCTCTACTCCAATCCTTCTCCACTCAAAGCATTGAAGTAGAGTCCCCAGGAAAAACCCCATCTCTCTTATCGCAAGCCCCTCTCCAGGGCAGCTCCTTCTCCCCTTCCCAAAGTGTAGCATCTTCCCTCCCAATTGCACATTTGCATCATGCAAAAACCTCTCAGGAAAAAATTTAGAAGCGTCTACCCAAAGATTGGGTCCCTTTGTATTGCATAGGCTTTCACCAAAAGAATGGTTCTTGGAGGGATGATGTAGCCTCCCACCTTGCACTCCTTCATTGATTCATGGGGAACGAGAAGAGGCCCTGCAGGATACAATCGAAGAGTTTCTTGGATGACACATTGAAGATAAGGAAGGTTACTAAGGTCAGATTCTTCCATCAAGCGAGTCTCTCCTACTTGTTCCACTATCTCCTCCCTTATCTTTTGAAGATTCTTTGGGTTGTTCAACAATAGAGTCATTGCCCATTCCATAGTGTTTGACGTTGTGTCTATGTTTGCTGTCAATAAACTCTACACAACCAAATCCGTTAACTTAAAATTTCTTTGTAAGTTAAAAATAATAATTAAAAACTAAAAAAAGATTAATTAATTATATTTAAAATAAAAAATATTTTTAAACATAAAATTATGTCAAAGTTTATGAATATTGTTTAATGATAAAAATGTTTATAATATCTTATAAATTTAGTAAAAATATTTGAAAAAATATTAAGTACTAGAAAATATTTTTATATATGTCAAACATCATAATTTAATGAAAAAAATTTATTTTAAATAGAATTTCAGAAATAGAAATTTCAAAAAAAAAAGTGAGAAAATACAATTATCATGTTTTTACTTTATTTTTCTAAAAAGTTAAAAAAGTATTTTTGTCTTTATATATTTTATTTTTCTTCTTTTGAATATCCCAATAATGTCACAAACATCATTGAATTTTGACTACATATCCTCATTTTATCAAATCCAGCAATTTAGTGCAAAACACGCCTTGCTTATTATGTAATTATACGGTGGCATTTTAAAAAAACTGAGAAAGAGACGAAAGTTCTGAAGAAAAGATTGCTTTAATGAAAAAATAGAAATTGTGTAACAAGCAGGCGGGGTGGTTAAACTTTAGAATATTGGTACTTACAAGAAGGAGCGATTTGATGTAGCCGTCGGTGTACAGCTCCGGCTGCTCCTTTTGTAATGACAGCATCGCTTCAATCATAGTTTGATGCCTTCCACTGTTGTTGCTGTCCTCTTTTTCTTCGTCTGCTTCTTTTCTTCCTCCCACTGCTCTCGCCTTCCTGATTCGATGCTCCTCCACGATCGCCTGCATAAACGCATCCCTGTAGCTGTGTAACTTTTTGAGCTTCCTCTTAATCGCCAGAAGGGCCAACCAGCCGAACGGCGCCGGGAGAAAGTCTGCGACGTTCGAAGCTCCTGCGACAGATAATAACTCCACTACCAAGTCCATGAACCGCCGCGCCACGCCGTCTTCTTTATTTTCGCCGTAGTACCTTTTCCCGACCATCATCCTCATTATCACGTTGAACGCCATGCCGAAAAGCTTCTGCCTCAGCTCCACACGCCGGAAACCTGTCTCCTCCGCGGCCGACGCTGAGTGGTCGCGGAACAGAGTTCGAGCCAGGAAACGGATCTCCTCGGTACGGACGTCGGAGAAATAGGGAAGGCGGTGGGCCGAGAGGAGCTCCGAGAAGGCGACGCGCCGCATGCTGCGCCACGCCGTCCCGTAGTTGGCGACTGGGAGCGAGGTGTGGTTGTAGGTGTTGAACGAGGAGGAGGGGAGGTGGGGTCGGTTGGAGAAGGCATGGTCGTTGGTGGTGAAGCACTCCTCGGCGAGGCAGGCCGAGGAGACCACGAGGGCTCGGCGTGTGCCGAGTTGGAGATGGAGGACTGGCCCATGGAGGCCCGAGAGGCGGGCTAGTGATTGGTGGAGGGGTTTCTTCAGGCAGTGGAGGTGGCCAAGGAAGGGGAGGCAAGGAGTCTCGGAGGTAATTTAACTTTCCCCTTTTTGGCCAAGACGAGTTTGATTATTAGGTGGAGAGAAAGGAATAGAGCCAAGCAGGTGAGCACTGTGTCCATGGTTGCGTGTGCCAACAGAGCTGCCTGCTTCGGCACATTTATACTTGAAGAGAGAGAGAGAGAGAGAGAGAGAGAGAGAGAGAGAGCGTATGCGTGTGAAGCTGGGGAAATAAAATAACTCTATTTGGATGTTGACCCACATAACGGGATTTTTTTTAACAGATCCGAAAAGTGCATACTAAAAAGCTTCTTTTATACGACCTTGGAGTGTAGCATTACACAGCTTTCGTAAAGTATTAATACAATTTAGGGATAACATTAAAGATTATTGAAAACAAAAAAAGTTTATAAAGATAAAAATATGTTTTATTTTTTTAAATATAGTATAAGAGATATTTATATTAATGAAGAGCTTAAATTTTATGTATTTTTTTAAAAATGATTGTGATGTTTGAGAAGACTTATGAATAAGATGATAATTAAATAACTTTCAAATAGTATCTTTTTATTATTAGAATTACTTGAATATTGAATAATATCATTTTGATGTGTAGTTACCTACACTTTGGGAAACTTTCTCATAAGACATTTATCACATTATGTCTCATATAGATTTGAGTGCTCTAACATAGTTATAAGAACTACTTTGATAGATAAATATATCATGTTAAGACTAGGTCATGTAGACGCTAAACATGTTGGATGCGCTCACAATATTCTATCCACTTTCTTAAGAGGGAACATGTATTTTTGTGGCACAAGCACTACTTTGTAAAGAGACATAATAAAGTAAAGTGGCAAGTATTTCTAAAGATAAAATTATATTTTGTTTTTTTTTAAACAATATAGTATAAGAGATTATTATATTAATGAAGAGCTTATCTTTTATGTGTTTTTTCTAAAAAATTGATTGTGATATTCAAGTGGATTTAAGAGTAAGATGTTAATTAAATAACTTTCAAAAATAATTTTTTTAGAATTACTTGAATATTGAATAGTACTATTTTAATGTACAATCACTTACAATTTGAAAAACTTTTTCATAAGACATCTATAAAACTATGTCCCATATATATAGATTTGAATACTCTGACATAGTTAAAATAACTAATTTGATAGTTCTCGGGTAAAATGTTTTTAATTACTTTTTGTTTTATCTCTTTCTCATCAAGTGTTATTCATCTTTATGCGATGTATCTTATTCCACATAATTTGATTTTATAAGAAAAAGGTAAACATATTATTTAAGGCTAGATCATATTGATGCTAAATATGCATTACATGCTCACAATATTCTATCTACTTTGTTAAGAGGGAACATGTATTTTTGTGGCACAAGTATTACTTTGTAAAGGAACATAGTGAAGTGGCATCTATTTGACAATCCCATGCTAAACCTTAAAAACCATCAACATATGATATTATAGCTCACAAAGCATGGCTTTAAAGGAGAGGTGGTAAAAGTTCAACTTATTAAGTCTTTTACATTGAGCATACCTTGTATTGATGCCTTTGGAACATGAATCTTTAATTAATATAGACTTCACACTTATCCACCATGATGAGAAAGAAGCATTAAGGATTTCATGTGTAACATCCTAATACATTATGTATACATTTAAATTTTAGCAAAGAAAAATACCAAAATTTTTGGATAAATAAAATGTGAAAAAGACCCCAAAAAAGATATTTTGTAAACATGCTCATTGACTATAGTATGTATCTAACTCCTAAATGATTAATAAAAGTATAAAATATCATAGAATAAAATACATGAAATCAAATGATGCTAATTTCAGTGAGATGAGAAGCAATTTGACAATAAAATGAAGGGCCCAAGCCTGTTAAGAAATTCTAAACTATATTATATTAAACCCTTAATAAATAAATAAAAATACAAAGGTTTATGATCTATCTACGAGATGTGTAGTTTGAGCCCTCAACAACAAATTTTTTTTTGCATTGTAATAGAAAAATTAAAGTATGAGAGCAACAAAAAAACTAAAGAAGAAAAAAAGGAAGAGAGTTTTTTTCCCAAAAGATTCAATCCTTCTTCTCTAGGTATACCATTGCATTATTCATCTTTCTTCCCCCTGTTTTAGATGTTTTGATTATAATATTTTATTACAAAATATATATTTTTTATTTTCCATAAGTTCTATAAGCATTTGATCGAAAACATTGCTACTACAAAAATCTATGTTGCAAGCACCCATTCACACGTGTGCAAACGTCCATTCCTTGCTCCTTTTTGTGTTAGTGAATAGCTCCCCTAGCAACGTGAGCCATTACAAATGGTGTGATAAGAATACCTATTACGTGCAATTGTAGGTGTAGCCATTGTGTGGCACATGACACGTTAGCAATGAGTGCCACTATAGTATGTGCTACTCACAGGTAGTAATTTGTACAATTGTGGCTTGTCCACACACAACTGAGCTACTTGAAAATTGTCGAGTGGGCTTCAATGCACATGTAATGAGCTTTTGTGCCCATATGTGCTTGAGGGGTGTTAATGCATGGTGTTGCTCAATAACTATTGTTGTTTTATCTCCAATCGTAATTATTTCTCAATTATAGATTATTTGATGATTGGTTGAATTTATAATTGATCCTCTAATCAATTTAGTAGACACCGATGAGGTAAGGAGAGAGATAAAAGAAATCTTGAAATCTATAAGATAGCTATAGAGAGAGAAAAGAGGGGGAAATGATATGGAGAAGGATTGAGAGAAAGAGTATGACCCAAAACTGATAACATGAGGAATCTTAATTTTCAAGAAAGATAAGTTTTTCTTCTAAAAAGAACACATATTTTTCATGGGATCTCTTAGAGGCAAGTACATATGCATGTAATAGTGTTGTATAAGGATGAAAAGTTGTAATGTGAGTTTGTGGGACTATTAATACTACATTGAATTGTAGAGAAAGAGGTTCACAAGCTCTAATAGAGTGTCTATTAGATACTCATGGGATGGTTTGATGAAGGTGTAATATGGTATCAAGTAGTCCAATAAGGATGTCAGTTAGTGTAAGAATCTTTGAAATAAGGGTCCCAAGTCTTTGTTAGAATCTTGTTGAATGATCTAACGAATGTCTAATAAGGATTAGATAGTTCAATGAAGAAATCAAATTGTTTAATGTGGACTTGTAGTTGGAACAAATTGCATAACGAATGGAGGCTCCATGAGACTGATGCTTATTAGATGACTGTTAAACTAAAAATGAAAATAGATTAGATGATATAATGGTTGACAAAGGTTTGCTTATAATAGAATTTCTTCAAGTATAATGAGCCTTTTGAGAACTAAAAGGTGCCAAAAACCATAGAGTATTGAAAAAAAATAAGAGCATAATAAGGTATATTGTAAATATAATATCTAAAGTAAAACATAATGTGTAAACTTGCTTACAAGAAAAGAAAGAGAAAGTCAAAAAAAATTTATGTCAATTTTTCAATATGAGGTAGGTAATTGTATACTAAGGTAATGTGTGTATATTCAATATAATGATTCAAGTTTAAATAATTTACCTTATATAGTTTATATGTAAATTATAGATATATTATGGGTGATGTTATGAGCATTATAATTACATATGACATGAGTAGTACTTGCATGAGATCAAAGTAGAGTGTTGAAAAATAAGCATGACAAATGAATATATACATATTATACAAGCATGACAAGTAATACAGCATGGGTGGTGATGGATCACCTAAAGGTAAATATAGCTTAGGTGATGATGACCCATGTAAGGTGTAATATAATTTAAGTGATGATAAGTCATGTAAAGTTTAATATAACCTAGGTAGTGATGATGAATTAAGACAAATTATAATATATAACCCAAGTAGTGATAAGCCACAAAAAGACAAATACTAAAATCACTAAAAAATGCTTAAAAAAATATGGGTGACTAGTAATTCATGTAATAATAAAGCAAACATTGATATAAGTATGTTTTTTTTATTAAAAATTTATAACATATGATTGTTTATATGTTATTCCTATGTATAAACCTAATATATGATATGACCCAACTTATTTACATGCGATGCTTGTGTTAGTTTTGCCTATTGAGCCTATGAAAGTTGCTTAGCTTATGTTGGCTAACATATTATAAGTGCAAAAGGTTCACAATATGTAACATGTGTGAAAAGTGTAACATTCTCAAATTTGTATAAGAATAATGTGGTGTTGATATTTCAAACTTTTATGCCAATATTGGATGTCTTATAAAGCATGTTCGAAATATTGGAAATAAAATATTTTAAAATATAGAAATAAAAATATTACTAGACGGAG
Source organism: Vanilla planifolia (assembly GCA_023846275.1). NCBI lineage: Eukaryota > Viridiplantae > Streptophyta > Magnoliopsida > Asparagales > Orchidaceae > Vanilla > Vanilla planifolia. The sequence goes on along the minus strand of CM043869.1, from coordinate 28,008,113 downwards.
CTTAATGAAATGACTCTAACAATACATGTTTTATCTCGAATAGAGTCCACTTGAATTAGATGTAAAATAGTTGAAGTTAATGTAATAATTAAATAAATAATTTATTATTATAATTATTTAAATCCTTATTTCTTCCTTGAAACTAAGCATCATCCTAACTCACTTTCTCTTGTCCTAAACAAATTTTTTTTGCCTTCTTGCATTGATTGATACTAGTTTCTCACTATTATGTTGCTTGTTAATCTTTTAGAGTGGAGTAAGTAGTTGTTCATCATCTTATAATTGATTAGATTTTTGTATTGAGTCCAAAACTCTAACTTGGATATTATTTGTAGGATAGTCAAGAGAGTGAGATGAGGAAGATGAGAAAGAGTTGGGAGAAAGAGAGGAGGAAGAGAAGAGAGAGTGAGAGAGAATCGTAGGACATGAATTCTTGAGATTAAGAAAAGGAAGCCAAAGAGAGAGAAAGCATGATATAAAAATTGAGGATAGACAAAGTAGAATATGAGAATTAAAGAGTGAGAAAAGATGTGTGAAATGTAAAATGGAAGTATGTAGTTATCAAGTTTACATTCAACATAGTTAAAATAATAGGTAGAAAATTTGTTATGTTAAGACAAATGCTCATTGTAAGATTTGATGAAAAGAAAAAGAAATAATTTGAAGTCAAATTTTCATTTTCTTTGATTTCAAGGATGAGGTTATACTAATTGTGTGAATGTGATTGGTGAAATAAGTATTTTTTTAATGTGGATGTTTATGAAACAAAATGGATAAAATATAAAAAATTCTTGATGTATAGAATATGCAAAAAAAGGATATAATAGGATTGTGAAAATTTGGTCTTAAGAATGACAAGAATTAGAGAATATCACATGGTGGTAATAAAGAGTTATGAGTTTGTATTAGGATAATATAAGTGGGTTAGATAAGAATAAAAAAAGAAGTACATATAATTTAGCACATTATTATTCTACATAACTATTTATAATGTTTAATATGTGTGATTAGGAGATCACTCTCAAGCTCACTGAATCAAAAATAAATGAAAAAAATTAAGAGATTAGGCAAAATGATAAAAATTATCGAATAGCATTAAACGATAGGACTAGGTGTAGAGACTCACTACAAGCGTGCTAGAGTGCAAACATTGGTAGGGAATAGGCACACATGAAGCACAAGTGCACCAAGTCAGTCGTCATGGTCAACGAGCTTGCAAAAGGCTATCCATGAGTAGGAATAATACTTGAGTGCATGAATAACCCCATGGCTCGACTATACACATGAAGGGTGCGATGCATGCATGGATAGGTGCAAGATTTTGCAAAATTTAGAGAATTTTACATTTTTTTGTCAAATTCACATATATTGTTTTCTTTTATCATTAAATATTATATCTTAACCTCTATATAAAAGGGTGAAAATGATGTATGAACTAAGTCAGAGAAGTCTAAGCTTATAGGAAGTAAGAAATTCAGAACTTTGTTAATTTCAAAACCCTTGAAGGGAAGCTTATTAAGGAATTCAATCTCTTTGTGAAAAAATCCTCTTCTCTTTCTACTTTCTTTGCTTCTTGTCATTAACATGTTTTCACTTTTGCTACTACTACTCTAAAAAGAAGGTCTATTGATGAGTGTTTGGGGTAAGAACGCATCATAAATTGATCAATATGTTATATTTTTACATGAAATACAAATTTAATGTGTTATATTAAACTAAATATTGGCTAAACAAAATGGATCGAATGGATCAGCTAAGTAAGAAAGATTAATCATAAATAAAAAAGTGAGGTTTAAGGAGAAGCCCAAGATAAGATAAGATTTGTTGTTAGATGAGTTAGCTGACATCACCTTAAAAAAAGAGAAGTAATGTAAACCTCTTCTCATAAATAAATTGATGAATATCAGTTAGACAAGTTAGTAGAGTAGTTTTACAAACTACATCCTCCATCCCTTTTTGATACAACCAATCTCCTGAAAGTAAAGGATTAATTAGAAGTAATGGATTTGATTTTTTAGAGTATGATTATGACATCCCTTTTTCATAACTGGCCTTTCATAGTCTTGGATGCCACTTAACATCCTTCTTCTTTCCATTTTTTCTTCATGTAACATCAAATAGTGAAAATGTTTTTAATTCTTTTTAAAATCTAGTTGTGGAAGTGATACAACGTTTAAGAAAAATATTTGAGATCTTTAAAGAAGAAATATTTGTACAACTCATGGAAATATCATGTTTTTTATACTATTTTTTTAAATCACATATACAAACAATATCAATAATTTTAAATGTACTTTTTTCTCAAATAAGCAAAGTTTACAAGAAACACTTTTATTAGCAAATGCTCATCTTCTATAACATGTTCAATAAGCTACATCTCATTTCTTTCTTATAGTCATTTGTGGTGCCCTATTTTACCTAAATTTTAGCTTATTCTCCATTTAAATTCTAACAGTAAGTTCTCCTTCTTTTTGTAATCATTCAAAGGCGGTTAATGACACCTAAGTTTAATCTAATTTTATTAAATACTTTGGTAGCTAATGGCTTAGTAAAAATATTAGCTCATTGGGTAGATGATGGCACAAATGATAATTGAATTACTTTCTTTTACACATGCTCTCTAATAAAATGATATCTTAATTCTATGCATTTTGTTCTTGAGTGTTGAATATGATCTTTAACTAAACAAATTATATTTGAATTATCACAAAAAATTATAATTCTAAGCCATAATCTGAAAGTTGTTATAGCTGCCTATAGTAATGTACTTAATCTTTGCTGTCGATAGTGCTATATAATTTTGTTTTCACTAACCCAAGAGATTAGTGAATCACCAATTAATTGGCACTTACTAGAGATACTCTTTCTATTAGTCTTACTATCAATAAAATCAGCATCTATGTAGGCTATTAATCAAATCTAAACTCACACATAAGATACCATAAGGCCAGGTCTTAGTTTCAATTCTATATTTAAAGATATGCTTGACTACTTGTTCGTGTGATTCTTTAAGACTAGCCTGAAATCTCACACACATACTTACACTAAACATAATATCCAACTTACTCATCATAAGATACAATAATGATCTAATTATTCCTTTGTATAATTTTATGTCAATAGATTTTCTCAGCTTCATTCTTATCTATGATAATACTTATACTAATAGAAGTCTTCCTATACTTCATGTTCTCATAACTAAATTTCTTTAGCAACTCCAACAAATATGTGGTTTGATAAATAAATATTCCTTCGCTTGTTATCAATTCTAACTATAAAAACTAAGAGAGTTTGCTTATGAAAATTATTTGTAATTTTAACACAAAGATATGAAATAAAAAAAATTCATTTTAGCACTCCAAATCTTTTTCATAACTTAACAATAGCATTCTAGTTTTTATCCAATGAATTATTTCTTTAATCCAAATTATTTAATATTTTAACAAATAAAGACTATGGGTACATTTAATAGATAAAATTGTTAACTATTGATAGAATCTAGCCTATGCTTCTCCTAAGTTCTAGCACTCAAATTCCATTAATCCTTTAATGACATAATCTCCAATAAAGTAAAATATTACATTTTTGTGATTTTTTATATAATGATAAAGTTGATTATATACATTTATTAAGAAGTTTAATATTGTTTGTAATAATTATTTCAATTTCATATGTTTTATTCTTTAATACCCATTTAGCTCTAATCAATTATTGATCACTAAGCACATAAATTATTTTTTATACTTAATTTCTTTCAGGTGCATCTAATTATCAATTTATTACATGAACTTACACCTTTAAAGGCTTCTTCAACAAATATCAATTGTATGAAAGATACAAATATACTTGATCAGTTACATTCATAGAAACTTATATTCCAACTCCTTGAACTAACATATCATTTAATTGATTCATATGAATTTTGATACTGCCAAACTAAAGATAATTGTTGACTCATATTCTTAATTATTTAATTTATTTTTTTCTTTCAATTCTAGGTTCATCAATTATTCTATTTAATTATTAAAATATTTATTATTATTTTTATACATAACTCATCAAATATAATATGCGTGTTTTTTTTCTAATTCCCAATTCTAATTAACAAAATTTTAACTATTCCTTTTCGATTCAGACGAAAACTAATTAAGGTAAAAAAGAACAAATTTTTAAAAATCATATAAATTATCTACAAACATGAAGTATTTATTATTTTTTCTTGAACACTTTTATATGTTTCATAAGTAGGAGATATAAATTAATCTTAGATTTTTCTATTCCTTATAATCATCATATAGATATCTATTTTTAAAACCAATTAAATCATATAAATTAAAATTGATGTTAATTGTGTCCAAAATAAGTTATCTCTAAAGGTTCACTAATTCTCAAGTCATTTGTGATTTAACTATAAGCTTATACATTTTCATTCCTAATAACAAATCACATGATTATTCAATCACATTTCAACAAAGCATGTTATGAAGAAACTATGGTGTTGGCTTGCTCACAACTAAGGAAGGCCAATCTTTATCGATTAGCCTCCAATTTTCAGGTATGTAAACTTTTCCCTGCCAATATCTTGACAAAGCTTTCGAAAAGTTTTATTCTCAATATGGATTGTCTTACTCTCTTCTTTTAGATTTTGATTGCCTCGACTCTATTATCAATAATGGGTGTTGCATCTTGTTCGCTTAGTATTTTGTAGTCTCCTCCTATCTCAAATTACCTGGAAGAAACTCTTTTTTTTTTTTGGCTTAGTAACTAAATATTTAAACCCCAACTCTTTCATTATGACTGTCTATTTTCTATGAATGGTGTAAATTAAATAAAATGAAATGGAACATAGAGTTGCATGGAACATTTTTAAGGTTCAAAGGCTCACATAAATCAATTGAATCCAGTAGCTTTTCTGAAGTAACCAACAAGTTCCTTTTCTTTTTTGAAGTGAATGACCTTTTCAGCATTTAGTTATGCAATTAGCTTGCTCATATTGTTTAAACAAAGGTGAAGATTTGAAATCATCGCTTTGAGAAAACATTTTATTCTTTTTTCAGTAGTTTATCGGGGCCTTTTAAACAAAAGTGCGTGAAATTTTATTGTGATGGTCATCTGTATTAAACCTTTCACTGGCTGGGATTGTTTCCATATTTGCTTGCGTAACTTTTCAGGATTTAAGGTTAGTAAAGGGAACTTGATAGATTGCGTGGAGCTCATCTGAAGAAGTTATTGCGGGAGAAAAAGCTAGTCCTGATCTTAGATTTGGACCATACACTTCTCAATTTAACAAGCATTGTTGATATCTATGGCGAGGAACAATACCTATTGAGATAAGCAGAATCGGTAAAGAGTATATTCTTTTCTTGCGAAAGATTTGCTTGTAGTAAAGATTATTATAGATAACTTTTTATGGCGTTCTATATAATCCTCAGAAAACTTGATAAAGCTGGACAATATGCACATGCTAACAAACTTGAGGCCCTTCGTCCACACTTTCTTGTCAGGGGTTAGCGTGCATGCATTCACATTTGTCAACACACCCATCTACTGATTGACCAGCTGAAAAGCTACCATGAAATATAAATAAGCAATTGTCTGAGGGATCCTCACAATTTTATCTGCCATGGGCCTATTTATCATTTCCGAGTCATTAAAATCAGTCCCCAGCAAACTTTTGAATGGATTGTGATTGCTGGTATGTGTAAAATGTTTCTTATTTCTTTTTGGTTTGTTTTTTGGAGTGGGGCAATGGTTGAAGGAATAGAGAGAATGTTCACATTAAAGGAGTTGCCAAACAAAACTTTTTAAATTAATGTGTCTTAGGCATTGCATAATAACCTCAGTTCTCCACAAAAACATCACTCTTCTAAACCTAGGCTGTCCAAGCCATTCTAAACTTTCTATTCATTCATACCTAGCTTTCCATTTATTCATATCTAGGTATTTTTCTTAATTATTTTTTTTTCTTTATTGCGTACATAAAATGAAAATGTATTTTAACTTTTTTGGTGAAAGAAGGTATGGATTGTTTCAACTCGCATAATTACCTCTGTTCTCGACAAAAACATCAATTTTCTAAACCTAGGCTATCCAAGACATTCCAAACTTTCTATTCATTCATACCTAGCTATCCATTTATTCATATCTAGGTATTTAATTAGTTTTTTGTGTACATGAAATGAACATGTATCTTTTTTTGGTGAAAGAAGGTACTTTTCTCGATTTGTTCAGAGCAGCTTTTTTAATATCTTCATGTCAAGATTTTGTTGGTATGAACATATGGTGTTTTTGCTATTAAATCCGGTGTGACACAGGCACAAAGAAATTTAATTTTTTTTGGAAAGATACCATTTCTTTGCTTCTAGTTGTCACCAATTTGGTCTTGTTAGAAAACCATTATCAGAGCTAAACCAAGATGAAAAGGAGTCTAACGGTGCTCTTGCTACTATTCTTAATGTCCTCAAATGCACACATCAGATGTTTTTTGACCCAGTTGGTTTTTTGTCATTTAGCATTTTATGCAACTTGTTTGTGATTGAATTAGTTGGTTGACTACTGCATCCTTTTGTTTTCTATGTTCAGGTTCTTGGCATCGATCTCTCACCATAGATATCAGACAGGTATACCTTAGTTAACATGCACATGAATTAGCTATCTATGCAATTCATCATTATGATACCTTTTTTCTCAGGTTTAATTTTCTAATACCATTTGGATGAATGCTTAATCTATTATTTTGTTGATAGCATCTGTTCACCTCTTTGTACGATTTTTTACATGGTTTAAGGGATGCTGATCCATAGTGGATAGAAAGCTTATTTTAAAAGGATAAATATGATAAACAGAAATTATGCACTTCATGATATATATTTTAAATCTTGGATTAAGCCAAGAGATGATTGTTGCATTTATTAGATGTGTTTTTGAAAAGATACTAAAGAAATAATCATCAAGTTGGATAACCCCAAGTGGGACATTACCCATGAAAATAACATTTTATTTCAGGTTCATTAACAAACGTGGTTTGCTCATAATAACAAAATCATAAGTTATTGAAATTTTAATATTTTGTTCCACTTTGAAAGGCATAGTTTCTTAGGTTGTACCATCTAGAGGGCGTTACATCTAGGGGCATATTGAAGGTTACCCTTTGACTCCCATTAAGGTGGTGCAAATTAATAAGTATTTTGCCAAAGATAGGGACTCTCCTTTACAAGTCATGAAGGTCTCTTCAATGGCCTTGGGGAGTGCCCTAGAACATCTTCAACTCAGTCGCTCTTAAGAGGGATACTAATATTAGGCTCATGTTTGTCATCAAAAAGGAACATTCTTTGAATCAGAGTACGATCAAGGCTGCAAGTGGTCTTTGATGAAAGTCAGAGTAGTTTCCCCTTTGGTAACATTTTTGATGTGCAACTCATGCTATTCCCTTTACTTGTGAAGGCTTAAGAGCAACTCAACAAATCCTTGACTAGTGATTACAACAAAAAGGATTATGGTTGCTACATGCTTCTCTTCTTTGAGTTCCCTTAAGAATCCTTATAGCAGCTTGAGTCGTCTCTAGGATTTTTGCTGACTTTCTTTAATTAAGAAAATCTACTTAGAGGATACAAACATTGTAGGTGTCCCTCAAGTCCTCATCACATGAGGTGTAGGTTTAAATGATAGCCGTTATGTTTGTCAAAATATCCCAAAGCTCTTTGAGTTGTGAATCTTCCTTGTAACCTCAAAGGAAAGTTTCTTGATGTCCTCTTGATGAGCCATGCCCACAATCAAGCTTCCATTAGGACACTCATGTATCATTCTTTGATGAACACTTGAATGAAGCGATCTTTGACTTAACATAGATTATTATAAAAGGCTTCATTCTTGGTGTGAACACTCAATATCCATCTGGAAACTTTCATAGGAGTAGCCTGATTAGAACTCTAAGTCATCTTTATTTGGATTGATCATTTCATTTTGATGGCATCATATTTCATTTTTGTAATTGTTGGTTCATAACTCATCCTTTAGCATAGTTAGCATCTGTTTTTTATCATAATATTTATCTTGTACTTTTCTAGACATTTAGAAATGTGCTTTGTTATGCAATCACCCAAGAGGCTAACAAAACCTTGGGTGGTTTGCTTAACTGTAAAGGGCGATATACAAACTGCCATGCATAAGATCAAATTTTCTTTTTGATGGTGATGGTAATGACTTCCCAAGACGAGGGTTGATTATGCTAAGAGATTAGGTGCTTTTGCTTACTATCACTCTCAAAAAAATATTTTGAGAAGTACAAATGACTTTAAATTGGTTATTTGAGTCGATCTTTTGGTGTGATCCTAATATAGTTTGAGGTAAACAAAATAGATTTAGTGTTATCTTGCTACCACTCTATATGATTAGGGCTACTTGGCATATTAAAACTAGTTAGTTGGTTAGAGATTAATCTTCACTTGCATTTGGTTTTTGATTTCTATAATGAATGTGATGTGCCATTGTGATTCTTAGTCCATAATATGTGTACCTATATGATCTTCTATTATCATGTTTATTTTTTTCTTAAATCAAAATTTTTTATCCTTAAATGCTTCAACATAGCACTTAATGTATAATGTTATGTTGACTATAGTATGCTTGGCTAAATCTATTTAGGTTGTTTCAAAATAATCATTTGTTCTTGATTTGATGACATCATGAATGACTTGGCATTTTCTTTGTTTCCTTATTAGATATTTTGTATTCTTGGGATAGCATCATAGGTTGCTTATGAATTAAAGTCTTTATAAGTGGTGTGCATTGTTTTATGATATATTTAAATAATTTTTCTTCTTGCAGAGGTCTTACTGCATCAAGTTATATATGATTACGCTAATATTGGTGCATCATTTCTAGTGTCATAAATAAATCTTTAGCTTTAGAAGTTCATTAAGTTTTTATCTAGCCTTTTTTTTTTTGAGATTTATATGAAGTTTTTAAAATTTTCGAATTTATCACCTATTATTAGCTAATTTGGTTGAAAAGTTTTATGTGAGTGGGCAAACTATGTTAAGGGTCATAATCCATTAACATTTGTGACATTTGGATTGACAATTAAGCTAATAGCTTTGGTTTAAGTTCGAAAACCATAAAATCTTAAAATAGTATTGGAGTTGTAATCGAGCATTTTGCTTTGGATTGGTTCCAATTCAGGCAAACACCTTTTAACTTCAGCAGAGTTTCTGAAATCTAACAAGCTAAAATTTCAATTATGTTTTTTTTTTTACTTTGTGCAATTGGATCCTACATGTTTACTTTTACATTCTATCTACTTATACTTAAGATTTCATTAACTTTGCAACATTTATTATCACAATGGTAAAGCAAAAGAAAAAAAATAATGCAAAAGAAAAAACAATGAAAGAAAAACAGTAAAAGCATGCTGTATTTTTAGGAAAAAAGGGCTAAGGGGCCATAACTCAGTGAAGCATAACCAATTAGTATTGATTTGACATTGAGCTTGTACTTCTTGTTATTTAAGTTATGTACTTATTTTGCTTTGAAATGTTGTAGTGGCACACAACTGATGCAAGATATGAAGATCGTGACGTTTTGTTACACTGATTGTGTTTGATTAAACTAGAGATTTATTGCTTAGATGATGACTAAACAATCAAATTTGTGATGATTTAATGAAAAGATATTAAGTTTATCAAATATTGTTCTGAATTTTGTATGATGCAATAGTTATCCGTATTTATTTCTTTGAATTAGTTGGATAAAATTAAGAAACTATTTTAAAACAAGTATATATCTCTTTCAGATCTCAGTTTAGTCTCAAAATTTGTCAAATTTCGAAAGGCAATCAATTAAAGACAAATTATGCAAGAATATTTACATTAATGTGAAAGAATTGAAAGCAATGTAAAAATTGACCAAAAATAGCAAATTGATGTGGAAAAAAACACCAACAAGATGATGAAGAAGATACTACATTGCAAAATCCAAGTGGTAGTTTTTCAACAAAATCCAGCACAAATGGAATGACGATCAACATCACACAATGCCAGCATCAAAAAGCAAGTTTTAATCATCTAAAGGTTTTGCATTATAAAGAAGCCTGGATCTTGTTTTTATTCCTCGGAAGATTTCCCCTCAACCTTAAAATATCAAGGAAAAATCTAGTTCAAAAATGGTGGATTCAATGTTAAGCATTGATGAATCTGTTGTCCTTGATAAAATAAATGACCCACCAAGTCTACAACATGTACTTACAGAAGTTCATACACATAATCAGTAAATAAAAATAATTACAGTGGTTCGGAAGCGGTATATCCAATTCCCAAACAAAATCAGATTCAAGAGCTTTTCGTGCAATCCAGTTGATAGCTTGATTACCTTTCACATGATATGGGCAACATTTTGGAAAATTGCTTGCTCAAGAAATGAGATTGTTAGTTGGGAATCTGATTCAAGCCATACTGCTTCAGCTTTTGGAAGCTGAGTCCTTAATAGTAGTATTGTTTCAAAGTTTGCTACCTTTTGCATGGCTAAGGGGGAGATTGAATAGATCATCCTACCAACAATTAGTAGAATTGGTTTACCCCATGCATCTTGGATAAATATACCAAGTCCAACATTGATGTTTTCTTTAATTGCCACATCACAGTTGATTTTGAGCCAACCAATGGGTGATGGAGACCACGATAAAGAAGAGGGACGCATTGTAGCATTCTGACGTTGAAACTGAATAACTCTTACAAGTGCTGATGTCTTGAGGTACTTGTTGGAATGGATCGTTTCATTTCTGTTTCTCCATAGATAATAAAGAGTGTAAGCTACATATGAAGTTGCTGTATTTGCGTTGGAATTTCGAGCATGATTTGCCATCCAAGTTAATGAGTCCTGAAGGGAGCCAATTCCAGCTCGTATTTTTATAGTCAGCAGTGAACAGCAAGGACTGAAATCCTCCACACGAAGTTTAAGATTCTGGGCTGGACATTAAGTTTCCAAACCCAGGTCACACCCAGACATGCTGCAGTAAGCTTTTTTGGAGTTTGGAATTGTATCCTTACTGAATTGGTAGCGAAGCAAATCAGCATCATTCGGTGAAGCCCAAGGAAAATGAGTAATCCTTTCCACTAAATGAGGCTGAAAGAGTTGTTATAGCTTTATTAGTATTTCAGCTACCGTGTTCCTGCACTAGTTCACCCACATTAGATGGAAATTCTATGTCCACATTAAGGAAAGTCCACCATGTAGCTAATGGCTGTTTTCCAATCCAATTGTCATGTAAAAAGGAGATTTGATAATCCAAATCAATACAATATACAGTTTTGTTTGAGATCCATGAGACAACAATGCTAAGGAGTTTGTAAGTTTGTGATCCTCCTCTCGACATTAGAAAATTATCATGCATTGGAGAATATTTGGCATTTGTTCACAAACCAAAAGCTATCTTCCCATTGAAGGACCCATCTACAATGTTTTGCAACCAATGCCATTTGCCATGTAGTAAGTTTACAAATGCTAAGCCCATCTCGCTCCTTTGGTAGCGTAACAAGTTCCCAATTAACATAATGAATTACACTGTCATTATTAGACCAATATAGTTAATAGTGGACTAATTGTTCCAATTCAAAAATTATGCCAGTGGGAATTATAGTATTCTCAAGATAGTATGTAGGAATTACAGCTAAAATAAAGTTGATCATCATAATCTGATCGACTATTGAAAGAGAATGCATTGCCCAATTGGAGATTTGGTTAGCAACATAGTGGACAATAAACTTGAAGTCTTATGTAATTTATTAACAGTGATAGGTTACCAAGATAAGTGAGGTGGATGGCTTGTTGCATACGAAGCTTTCCTGCACCCATCTTTTTTTGCTTGTGCTTTATTCTGTGACTAAAAAGTAACCTTGATTGGTTGAGATTCACCAACTACCTAGAGTGTTGCCATATTGTTCTATGATACTCCGGATAGTGCGTGCCGCTGCACATGTAGCTAGTTGATTGATCATCACATCATCTGTATATAAAAGGTGTGTTGGGGCAAATACCAAATTCAATTGAAACTGTTATGCATAAGCCAGGACAAGTACTAGGACATAATGGAGAAGAGATACGACGAGAGTGGCCATTCTTGCTTAAGTCCTTTGGTTGCATCAATTCATGGCAAATGAATGTCGTTACACATGATACCAAATATTGCTACAGTAATACAAGCTTTAACCTTGTCACATCAAATAGTGGGAAACCTCAAATGGCGAAGGTTGGTTCGTTGTAGATTGGTGTGTGACAGACTAGCGCGTGTGATGAATAGCGCACACTAGACAGGCACATCGCAGATGGGTGTGTGGCAGAAGATTCGTAATAAATAGATGTGTTGCCAAACAGCATGTGTAAATAGTACAATGCGTGCCACCACAATATGATTCACATGAGTGGTAAGTGTGATATCAATAGTGGGCACAAACTTTTTGCATATGAATAGATTAGGTGTGAAATTTGATGTTTGTTATATTATTTGAGTAAAACATGAGGATAATTAAATAAATATATATATATTGACCAAAATATCATTGTTGTACTATTATAAAAATATATTTGAATCCCTTGTGAACATGGAATTTTTCTTGAGTTATATTCCTAACATTTTTTGCAGAAATACTTTCTCTTTTGCACTTTTAGTTATTTTTTTAATTCTCACACTTCAATTCTACTATTATAACTCTGAAACAGGGTCTGTCAAGCATTCGAATTTGGGGACCTCATAGATAGATCAAAAGATAAAAGAGAGTTTCTTTTCTCTTGTCTTCTCTAGACCAAAGGAGGAATAATGAGTTACTGAATAGATTCAGCCCACTCTTCTCTGAGTCAGGCTAGTATAAAAGCTCATGAAACACAAGGAGAATAGGAATAGGTGTAGGATGTAGGTTGGCATATATGGTCTAAATTGTGAGAGTAGGCGATGAAGCAGAGATTGGATTTGGTTGTTATGTTATTTCAATGATCTTGATTGATGAAGAAAGAGGTGGAGTGGATGGCACGATTGCTAGAATAGGGTTGGTTGTAGAGCCTGAGGGTCTTGCAATTGGAGGGGTTCCTTGCATATATTTGCTCAATGTTGAGTCTTGGAATGGTTTGAAACATCTCTTCTTGACATTGTATGTGCATTATTTGTGCCTATAACGATAACTCAAGTGTAGCAAATGGTTGTGCTTGACTAAGCAATGAAGATGCTTTAGTTTGAGTAGGGACTATATGACCTTAAATATGTTTTGATCTGTTTGTCATTTCCTATTAACAATGTTAGATGTTTATGCATAAATTATGATTTTTAGTATTTGTTATGTTCTTTTGCAAAGAGATTTATTTCATACTTGTGGTTAGGGATAAATTGAATTGCAAATAGAGTAGAGAGAGAAAAGTCAAGTTCAGATGTTAACATAGAAAACCTTAGGTAAAAAATCATGATGCTAAGAAAGTTGAGGATCTCTTCGATCTAAGTTTGAGTCTTAAGTCACCTCATCTAGTGATGAGGTGGTGTTATTGAGGAGTTGGAGCTACTTTCCATAGAGGTAACACTTATCTAGATGCTTGTTTTATCATTCATGAGTCGTTTGAATGATACAATAAAGACTTGATAAAGTGTCTGATGGAAATTGGTTAATAGGTATTATTGTTTTAATTGCTTCAAAAACATATTCCATAACTTTACATATTGCTTATCTCTTTTAAAGAAATTCAAAAATAACAAAAGTCTCTTGAGGATTAGTTCTTCTACATCATAGGCCAAGCTCTTAATTGTCAGAGATCTCAATTGATCTTGCACATTTGTTAGATTAGCATCTGCCTTGTAGCTTTCTCAAAGATGAAAATCTAGATTCTCTCTCGAAAGTAATTCAAACTCTAAGCAAGTCAAAATGACATCCTCGATGCATGCGAGTACCCACTTGTTCTTGCAGATCTGGGGATCGCACAACTTGAGAAACCTTATTTGTAATCCTTTTTAGGTCATTTGAGGAACCCTCAAGATGATTTCTCTATAAACCAATATTATGAGAAATAAAGTCTACTTAACTTTGTATAAGGCTAATTTAGCTTCTGGGGTGACATCCTCTTAGAGAGTTTGATACCCTCATTCTTGAGGCTATGTCTAGCAACTTGAAGATTTTGATTTTCACTTGCTTTAGCTTATATAGTCTTCTTTACTTTTAGTTTGTATTGCAATAGCTTTTGGGATGCTAACTAGCCTACACATGCAATTTTAGTTTTTTTAAGAATCTTTATCTCGAAGATATGTTTGACAGTCGTAGACATGTGAAAAGGGGATTTCAATTTCTTTTTGTTTAATTCCTCAATTGGCATTAACAAATTAATGATGCTAATGAGTTTCTGTTAATATCTCATGATCTCCCAGTGGCTTTTTTGCTTTGGGAATCTTGTTTTGCTCTTGTTCTCTCGTTTTTTGTTTGTCAACAGAGGCTTCAATTAATACCTTTCCTGTAGTTATAGTGTTCCTTTCTTTGGTTATGTTTGCTCCACAACTATTTGCATAGCACTTTCAATCTCATTCAGTTTATGTTACTTCACAATTGTCAATTCTTCAACAATTATGCTTCCATATGCAAATTTTATTTATAACTAACTTAATAACAAAAAACTTTTTAGAAGATAAAATGAGGTCCACAAAGTTATACAAAATGCTAAAAATCTTCACAACGGCTTAAAAAATTATTTTGGTATAATTGAATGATATTTATTTTTAGTATTGTGATGTGGAATTTGTTTAAATCCATTTAATTGATTTTTTTTGTCCTTAATACTATTTAATTTTATTATTTGGATTCTGTAGAACAATATAAATATATGCCACTTGTTGAGGTAAACATGTTATACTATTGAGTTCAATGGCGTTATTGCAAAGATTTCAAAACTTATAAAAAAAACAGTAGAAAACATAATTCACTGGAAACTTACCAAGTGATCATTAGTTTATGTATGAAGTAATGTTTATTAATAATTAAGAATTACATGCAACAAAACAAGTGAGATATAATGGCATAATTAACTTGAATACGAATGAAATTATAGAAAGAATTGCATTTGAAACATGTCACTAATCTGCCAAATGATAAAAATTATTTTTGTGCTGAAAGATTAACTTGTTGCAAAACTAATATATCTATGCATTTAATTAGGACTAAACTATGGAGTATAGTTAGGAATGAAAATACAAAGATTTTCCTTCATATAATGCTACATCAAATACATAAATATTGCCACTTTACCCTATAATAATAAAGACAAAGAATAAGTTCATTACTTGGATCATGTTGCATCTAATTCTTCTTTAATATTTCATGCTTGTTATTGACGTAGAATTTAACGGGGAGGACTTAGAGTAGAGACCAATCTAAGAAAGTACTAGAGCTTTGCCTTCCTCTTAAAGCAGTACATTAACTCAAAAACTTGCTTTCAAAATTGATGCAAGCAAAGAAAAAGAGAAGAATTAGAATCCCGAACAGGAACTGGAAATGACATAGTACAAGGCAAGGATTCAAATCTCATCTGGCATTCGGTCCTAGAAGCAGTGCCATTATGACTTCTTTTATAACTAAGATGATAGTGAGCAGCCTTGCCCCTTAACATCTTCACTTTTGTACAACTAACAGTTAATTATCAGAATGGAAATTATACCATTGTTGAGTTAGCAGGAGCAGTTATAGCAATTACAACTCATGAGGAAAACCTGTTGAGCCGCCGAAAACTGAGGTTAAACAACCTAAACGTGGAACTCTCAAGGTTGAGACTTTTTCTCCATCAAATTTGTTGCATGACAACTCCTTTTGGGGGTTTGCATCACATTGTACTTTTGGTATAGTGGAGAAGAGGTCAAGTGACCTGTATTAGATCAAGTACGTGTTGAGATCTGGCAGTTTGATTTTCGAATGCATCGAATCACGTAACAAACTGCAATAAAACTTGGATGTCATAAAAGTTAAGGGAAAACTAAGTCCAATATTTTACTTTAATAATGTAGATTCTTCTGAAAATACAACAGGAAATCTTGCATGGCTGCGTTTTATTTTCCAGCAGATTTTTTCCGTCCAAGTCCTGGCTAAAGAATGAGAAGATCTGCAAGATGGCGGAGCAGCTGGGAACCATATCGTTTCAAATGATGTTGGAATTCACAAGTCTTGATAGGCAGTGAAAAATAATAAATTCTTGGTTAATCCCTATTGGGTTGAAGCAGCAAACTTCTTATGGCGAAGGCAACCAGAAAAAGATTTTCCTGTGTGCAATCCGAAGGATCCGCTACAGAACTGAGCATATTTGCTTTTGGTTCTGATAGCAGAATGACGAATCGTAAATATGAGTTGTACAAGCTTCGATACTAGTGTTTAGAACTCGCTTTGTTTCTAATTTGCTTGTTAAAGTGACCTTTATTTTGCACGTTTAAATATCTGTCTTTCTGACATATGTTACTCGTGTTATAGAAGAAAATACATTGAAAAGCACTGATTTTAATGGCGGTAGGTTTAAAATGCCAGTGTTGTGATTATGAACTTGGCATGCTATGAGTGGATTGTGAAGATTCTCAAGAGGACTTCTTAATAGAAGACAATTTAAGAGTAAGTTGTGGCCTTTGAGACATATAGAGAAAGATTTAGGATTGCTCCGGTTGATGTTCTCGAGAAATATTTTTAAGTCTTGACACTTATTCTAATTGCCTTGGGGTAAATGGAGATGATCTTGAGAAAGGATACTTTTGTCTTGTCTTGAGATATATTACTGCTAAATAAAAACTCTCGTGCAATGAGGGAAGGGCTTGCAGACTTTAAGAGAGATGTTATTGTGACTCAAAATGGTTGTCTTGAGAGGGGGCTTTAAGAAGCTCGTTGAGGTATCAATTAGGGTTTTCAGAGGGCATGATCTGATGGAGAATGAGCAAGTTTCAAGCTAAAAAAGGAATAATGAATTTTGTTGATGTCTTGATGAGGCTAGATACTGCTCTTTGAGGTATCCTCCCATAGGATTTAGATGAGTAAGTGTTTAGTTAGATTACATTATACTTTGTGGGCTGTTTTCAAACTTGTTACATTTAGATTTTGGTTTATCCATGAACTATAAAGTTTTGAAGAATTTTGTTACCTTTCTTACACATCTATAATTGTCAAATTCTGATTTGTGTGGAGAAAGTCACATCTAGTTTATAAAAATTACGTGGGAGGGTTATTGGATAAGTGGGATTTGTGATTTGGATTCTATCTAGAATTAGATGTGTTTTGGTTTTACAAGATCAAGATTATGGGTTGATTTGTTCTAATCCATAGAGATTAAAGCATTTATATTTATCTTATTCTATATTATTCCTAGGGTCTTAAAAACATTATAAAAAAGACCTTTTGGATGGCTGATGAAGATATGAACCAATATGGAATTCTATTTTTGAAGTCAAGAATTAGATGAGATTTACTCTTGGTTGTTCGAGGTCTAGGAGTGTGCTAATGGTATTTGAGTCTTCTATCATTGTTTTGAGATTTGGAGTCTACTTTGTGAGTTTCTCTAATTGAAAGATTATAGTTATCTTATATTTTTACTATGTTTTCTTATGTTTTTTTTGCATGATTCTATTCATTGTATTACATTTCTTTGCTCTTATTCCATGTGAGGATCAGATCATCTTATTAGAGTATTATATCTTACTTGGGGGGAGATCTTAGTGAGTGGAGTTTGTGATAATATATATTTGAGAAGTGGGAGAGTAAAAGCAATGTAGGGAGAGCAATAGCTTAAGGAGAGTTACTTAGGTTGTTGGAAGAACAATTTTTTTTTGGCGTGAAGCAAGTAGAGCTTTTAATGGAGATTATGTGGGAAAGGGAGGTATTGACTACCCCTTTGAACCACTAGTTGATGAGGATGAGTCCATTTTGTGAAGAGGAAGGACTATTAGTAAGAGGCAAAGGTGATGGACCCTTGAGAGGTGGTGATAACTATCATGATGTTGTAGCTTTAGGTGCAGAAAATTTTGTGAAGCCTTTTATGGTGGAGGCATGAGTCAACATTCTTACATATGGTGGAATGGTCGAAACAATGAAGTTGGACATTCAATTAGAGATTTATATTTATACTTACATGCATATGAGTTTCAACGATGTTTCTTTTGTAAGATTAAACTTAACCCATCATGTGTTAACATGGTGAAATAGTCATTTACATTTTGATGCATATCTCTACTTACATTTTGATGTTATGTAGAGTTTTAGCTAAAGCCAATTTGAGTAGCTTCTATGGGAAGGGATTTTCTCTATGGGCTTTGTGAAAGCCAAATGAAACGAATGGCAAGAGATTCGACAATTGAAGGATCAATCTGCACAAGATTACATGTTTTAGAGATAGGCTCGCTCAGTGTGAACTTGAGAGAGAAAAGAACCCTGAACAAGTAATTGATATAATTGCCTTCTCAAACTTTCATAGAGTTGTCACACTTTTCCTTCACCAATCTCAAGTAAGAGAATGCATTTGTAATTGTCATATGAGATGAGAAGCTTAAGATGGGTGGAATTAAGAGCAACAACACAATGAATAAGTCAATAGGAGAAGGTACTTTCATTTCTTTTAAGGTTTTTGATACAATCTACTTTTAGAAACAACAAAAGATTGTTTTGTAAGGAAAGGAGGATTTATTGTATTATGAAGATCATGGTGTGTTTTGCACAAAAGTTGTACAAAAGAATAGGTGTTACTTATGCTACTTCATTTTGTAGATTGAAGCATGAATAATAGTAGCAAATGGAATGTGAAGACCACTTGGAGTCATTAATTTTAAAGAAGGAGCTTTTGAAGGGGATTATATGAATTGGGCAATAGTGAATTCAAAAGGAAGCAACTAAATTGTTATAGCCACTTGGTCTTCCTTGATTGAGAGAATGATGACTTATAAGAGTAAATCAATTCTTCAAAGAAGGGGCCAATATCTAAGTAGATTCTGAAGGTTCTAAAGAGTGAGAACTTAAAATGGATGGAAGGTAATGAGTTTTAAGAATGATACAAAGTAACCCAATGTAATGAACTTGAGAGGTATTGTTAAATCTTGAGACCAATTTCTATAGACTAGAGGTGAATGAAAAGGATTCAAAGAGAAACAATTTTTGCTTGGGAGTTTTCATGATTGTATGAAAACCCTTGTACATTGAGGGAGATGATATTAATAAAGGTGTAAAAAGTGGCTCAAACTTGGCCTTGATACCAATATAGTAATGGAAGGACATGCACAATCAAATTTGTTTGATACTAAATCCTGAAGAAGGATGTGGCTTGAACTTTGCTCTAGTTCCAAATTATGTTGATGGTTTTGAGAAAGCGACTCAAATATTGATGAAAGTGTTTAAATTTTTCTCATTTTAAAAGATGCATAATGCAAGCATAAGAAAGTTTGTGTCATGATGCATAAATGGGTACATGAAGAAGAGTGATCAAACATTATGTGGGCAAATGTAGACATTGTGTGGATGCGAGATGGGTGAGTAGATAAACACATGGGTATGTAGGAGAGCATGCTTGTTGCATGTAGAGATGCTTGATCAGGCATGTTGTGGAGTGTAGGTGATGATTGGGTGAATGAAAAAGTGAGTGCATAAGCATTGTGTGGGCAAATGTGAGCATAGGAAAGCAAGGAAGTTGCATGAAAACAATTATGGGTCATGGCCAAGCAGTGTGTGAGTGCAACAACTAAATTATTTGAACTAGTGCATGGGTGTGCCAGCAAGTAAGATGAGTGTGTAGAAAAGTGGGGCTAATTGAGCGGTCCATGAAAAGTGCACAAATGCAATAGTTAGAAGAAGTATGATTAGGGTTAGGGTGTCGTCCTAAACTTAGTTGGGGTAAGATAGAGGAAGCATCGAATCATGTAAGACTCATATGAAGTGTGCAATAGGTCGGGTAGGACTCGAAATCATAACCTGTAATCTTGTATGCATACGAGT
Organism: Vanilla planifolia; assembly: GCA_023846275.1. Classification (NCBI taxonomy): domain Eukaryota; kingdom Viridiplantae; phylum Streptophyta; class Magnoliopsida; order Asparagales; family Orchidaceae; genus Vanilla; species Vanilla planifolia. The sequence goes on along the minus strand of CM043869.1, from coordinate 27,988,152 downwards.
GGTCTAGGTGATGAAATCTTAAGCACGTAAAGATGAATTCAACCCCATGTTTTTTCTTGCACTATGCATGTGTAAAACTTAATATGAAGAGCTAAAACTTTTGATATTCAGCCATGTGGGACTAACATCTGTCCAACACCTTATTGCCTAAGAATGCATTAATTCTCATCATCTGATTATCAATCAAAAGACTAAGAGTTCACCTTTTTGTAAGCATTGGTTCAAGGCTCGAATTAGATGACCAAAATCTCGTTCGATTTTATCGAAAGGCTAGCATTCTTTTCACTTTGTCAAATAACTTATCGTTGAATCAAGCATCTCAAAGCTCTCAGTTTTGAATCCTATAGTTGAGATCATTCTCGCATTTATCATTAATGATTCAAATGATCCAGATCTCATTTGATATGATCGGATGACCTAGATCTAATCCTTCCTCATCCAATCATTCATAAATCATATGCATTTACATTTGTTGATCTAATAATCCAAATCTTCTTTGATCGAATCCAATGGATCTAATTGATCCCTCCTAATGGTTATTTTCCTAGCCATTATTTGAGTTGTTATAGAAGTTATTTGGAAGAGATTTTTTAAGTTGTTGATGTAGTAGCTCATGAGAGCATTTTTCTTTGACTTTTTAATGACTATAATTAAAAGTTTTTTTTTAGAAAATTCAATCTTTTATGAATGAAATGACTAATAAACAAGAACAAAACTTTAAGATCTCAAAAAGGTACTGTGTGACACTCCCTCTAGTGTAAAATATCTCGATAACATTCTACGACTTATTATTACTTAAAAAGTTTTAAATCCTTCTGGCTAAATCTAAATCCTATAAGCTTTTATTTTCTTATTTACCTTCATTATTTTGAGCTTATTGCATCTTATTTTTATTTTAAATAAGTATAAAAAGTATTGTACATTTTTTTATTGAAAATGTTTCCTTGCATTTTTTTTTATTCTAGGTTTGATAGCTTAGTATTTGCAAAAGCCCAAGTTTGATTTGATCTGATTAAAAAATTAAGTTAAGGTTGAACTTACAAAAACCTGATTTTTAGTTGACTTATAAAAGCTTATAAGTTAGAGATGAATCATAAGGAAAATTCTCAAGTTATAATATTCTTAAGTATTAGTATTTTTCTTGACCACATTTTGGGGTAGGTTTAGGTTCTATTTTTAAATTGAACTGTTTAAAAATTTTGTGTAATGTTTTAATTTTTATTTTTTTAATCATAAAAATTAAAAAATATTTATATAAATTTGAATATCAAAGTTTTTTTAATAAAAAGTAAAATTATTTTTATAAAGAATTTTAAAAAACAAATATGATAAAACATGATAAAAATAATAAAAATATTATAAATATCACAAGTCACTTCTCTCTTATGAGATTTGAATCTCTTATTTCTTTGATTGGTTAGTGAGAGTTTCTTATATTGAGTAAAATCACTAGGTGGTCTTTTATTTGTGTATGTAGATTAATTGTGTTATTATTCTAATTATTTGTTAAATTTGTTGCATTATTAATATTAATTATAATATTATCATTTTACTTTATTATTGAACTACTTGATTTTGTTAATGTACTTATTTTAATTAATTGTTTAAGGATGACTTCACTTAGTTGATATTTGTGAAATTTTAGGTAAAGGATCTTTATCATGTTGTCTCTTAATATTTATGGGTTAAAACTTTCTTATTTTGAAAAATACTTTTAATATTTTATTTAAAAGATTGATAATAATTTGTGAGATTTTTTTGTTCATCCTTTTATAATTCTCCAAGATGAAAATAATAATCAAGAATATAGTCCAATTAAATGTTAAAAGAATAAAGTATTTATTTTGTATATTTTTAAAAAAAATATTGTACGAGAGTGTGCATCATTACAACTTGTTTTGAAATGATATAAGAATTAGACATATATGGTGAGAATGTATCTCAAGATACTAGTGATGATAAGGAGATGGACTTTATCTTAATTGTCCCTCCCTTTTAATGTTTCATAAAGAGAGAATGACTAATGTTTAGTAGTCATAAAGTGAGGAGCACGAAAGGAGAGTATATGTTATTCATTTTTAATATCTCTTAACATAATAATTATTCTAAAATATATGTTTTTATTTATTATATTTTTATTTAAACATTTGTATTGTTATCATCAAAAGAGAAAGATTATTAGGTCACATTTATGTTTGATAAGTCAAGACATAAATATTTAATATTTTATTTTAATGAGCTTATTTAGTGTAAATCAGGTTTAATTGTGAAAAATAAGTTATGTATTTTTTAAGATGATGAATTAATAGATTTCAAAGCATCTTAAAGTGTTCAATAAGCGTTAAGGATTGAAGATATATACATCAACTTTGAAAAAGTTTTTTTGTTATATAATTAAATGTTAGCTTGTTCATTATTAATCATAAGATATATTTTTCTATTAATATTACTTTCAATTAACTTAAGCATCTAAATTATTCAATTCTTTATTTGATTTAAACAACATCTAAGATTCTACTTTAACTTAACGAACTCTAATCAACTCTTTTAATCACCATAATTTGATTCAATTTTATTTATATATCTTTACTAAATTTTAGCTTAAATAATTATTAAATTTTGGTTATATTAGAAAAATAAAATCTAATAAAAATAAATTTGTTATTTTTTATTATTAAAAAAGAAACAATATATCCTAAGCCACAACCCCAATCATGGCTCAAATGTAAAGCACTTGGGCCCACATGGCTCGACCAGGCCAAGGAAGCTTTGGGTTATGAGACTAACTAGAATCAAATCAGGTTTGGACCCAAACTTGGTCAAGGTGATCTCCTAAATTTGATTGGGTTTAAGATAAAGGAAGCATTGAATCATCTAAGACTTGTATGAAGTGTGCAATTGTTCAGGTAAGATTCCAAATCATACCCTGTAATCCTATATGCATATGCATGACCTAGATGATGAAATCCCAAGCACACAATGGGGAGCCAACCTTACATATTGGCTTGTATTTTGCATGTGCGAAATGTAATATGAAGAGGTAAAATTTTTGTTATACTGTCTTGTGGAATTAAAATTTGTCTAGCGCTTAAGCATGCTTGAATTGTAATCATCTGATTGTTGATCAAATGACTATGAATTTACCCACCTATAATCATTGGTTCAAGGCTCAAATAGGATGATCAAAATATTGTCCAATTTAATCAGAGGGCTAGCATTCCTTTTGCCTTCTCAAATAACCTATTCTTGAATCGAATAGCTCATATCTCTCCATTTTGAATCCTATGACTAAGATCATTCCAACCTTTACCATTGATGAATTGAACGATCCAAATCTCATCATCCTAATGGATGGCCTATATCTAATCCTCCTTGATCCAATTGTCCATTATTCATATGCATTTACATTCATTGATTTGAAAGTCCAAATCTCTCTAATCAGATCTAACAACTCAGGTTGATCCCACCATTATGGTTATTTTCCTAACAATTATTTGAGTCATTATAGAAACTATTTTGAAGAGAGTTTTTAAGTTGCTATGCAACAGCTTATGAAAATATTTTTTCTTAACTTTTAAAGACTATGATCAATATTTTTGTATAAAAACTTAACATTTTATGGATGAAATGATTAATAAATATGAATAAAACTTTACAATCTCAAAAAAGAGATGCATGCTAATCCTCTTATTTAAAATCTCTCGATAGTACTCTACTACTTAGAACCACTAAAAAATTCTAAATTCTTTCAGCTAAGCATAACCCTCCTAGCTTTCACTTGCTTATTTCTCTTTATTATTTTGAGCTTATTGTGCCTTATTTTTATTCTTAAACAAGCATAAGAAACTTTGTACATTTTTTAATCAAAACATTTTCCTTATTGTATTTTTGTTTCTCTTTTTGTGTTGAGTGGACTGGCATTTGCAAAAGCCTAACTTTGATTTTATCTTATAAAAACTTAAGTTGGGGTTGAGCTCGCAAAGCTCAGGTTATAATTGAACCTATAAAAGCTAAAGGTTGGAGATGAATCATAAGAAAAAATCTGAAGGTGTAATTTTTTTGTTGATGTTTTTCATCACCTTAGTTGAGGGTGGAGACAAGTTCTTGTTTGAACCAAATCACCTAAAAAGCTTGATATATTTTTCTAAATTTTTATTTCCTTTTTTTAATCATAAAAATTAAAAATTATATATACAAATTTGAATATTAACGTTTTCTACAAAAATTAAATTATTTTTATAAAATTTTTTTGAAAAATAAATATAATTTAAAAATAGTGAAAATAGCAAAAATATTATAAAACTTATAGTTCATCTCCCCTCTTATAGGATTTGCACGTACTCTTATTTCTTCAAATCTTGGTTAAGGTTGCATGTTTCTTATAAGGATTTCTTTGTAAAAGTTCTTAAATTTGATTTTCAATTATTCTTGTAATTAAATCATTTGACTCTTAATTATTTCTAGCTTTAGTTAGCCTCTCATTAGTCTATTTGTAAATCAACCATATAAGATTTTTTGATGTACTCATTATTTGATGTAAGGTATTTATAATGGAGTAGCTTGACCCTTAAACTAAAGGTAAAAGTAGATCTAAGCTTGAATTGAATTATCTAAAAATCATGATGTTATTTTTTATATGGGATTTACTTTATTTATTTACTTTGCAAAAAGGCTTTGAAAATAATTAAGATTTTTTTCCTAAAAATCACAATTCATAATTCACCTCTCTTGTGCCTTAATAATTCCTATATCTTGGTAATCTTTTGAATAGATGATGTTCATATTATTAACAAATTCTATTTTGACCATCTCTTCCTTTATTGTGCACCAAGTGTTAGAATAACTATCTCTCCTTAGAAAAAATTATCACTTGAAAGTTTTGAGAAAGGTATTTATTATAATTAAATATTTAGATCTTTTGTAATAATTTCAAATTTTAATTATCCTTAATCATCTTGTTAGTCATCTATTGCAACTACTCTTGATTAGTTTTTACAATTTCATAAATCACATTGAAACAATTATTGCTTAACATAAGGTTCTTCTTATCGATGTAAAATATAAATTTTGTTCTGAATAAAGATTCCTTTTTGGTGGGTATCCTTCATGAAGTCAATCTCTAGGTAAATGTATAAATTCATGTCTAAGTCACCCCTTCTTAAGACAGTCTTTTGTAGTTGTCTTTTCTTAGATTTTTTTTATGTTATTCTTTCAATCATGGTGTTTTAATTTTAGAAGATCACTTTTTCGTCCTAGCCTTTGTAGTATTTGAAGAGGAAAATGTTGTAGAGTTTATAGCAATTGAAGAAGAATTTATATCAATGCATATAATTATCAAGACTACAACTACCTCGCTTTTGGTTCTCTTTGTTTAACATGTCTACTTGAAAGCCCTCTTTATCTAATGATGCTCTCCATCATTCATATTGCCAAATAAATTTCATATAATACATGGTATTAAAAGGAGGAATTGATCAATGAATCTTTATACACAAGAGGTATAAGTTTGTCATAAATTATAGATAAAATCACAAGGACCCTTAAAAGGCCCATGTATTATTATTATATATTTTTAATATTATTTATTGTTATTGGGTTTGAACTGGTCATTAACATGACACAAGGATTTGTTGAATTTTTTTATGTATTTTCTTGTGTATTTGTAATTTTTAATTTTTATTATTTCATTAAGTTATACAACATTTATGTCTTTGCATTTTCTTATTAGGGATTATCCTTATATCTATTAAGTATTGCAAATGAATGGAAAGGAGATGCCAATTTTGGTCATAAATTTGAGAATCACAAAGCTTTTTTGTGGGTCGTGCATACTCCTTATCTCTCTAAATCCTAGTTGGAGTCCAACTTTCCCTTCTCTTCTTCTACTCTTGCACTAATACTATATCATTTTGGTATCAAAACCTAATGTTGATCCTCCATCAATTTAGTATTACAGCTTGACTTGAGCCATAAAGGTAGGTAAGGATCTTACATCATTTGGTATTAAAATATAAATTCAATCTTTCTTCACATGCTACAAAGTGTTTGGAAAGATTTCAATGGTAATAAGGATTTTAAAATTAAATGGCACCTTTGGTGATGATTCGTCACCTTTTAAAATTAGTTTAATATTCTAATTGTTACTTACTGAACTTAGACTAACAACTACTAAGGGGAACTAAAACTTTTAAACCATTTATTTAGATAGCTCGCCAATTTTGAAGGTGTTTTTGATTCTTTTTATTGCACATCATGAGTCCTCCATAAATAAAAAATCAATCTAATAAGAGAAGAACAAAGACAAATTATGATATTATGTCCTACTAATGTTTTCTAGTTCTCTTAAGTCAACATTGGTATGTCAATATCGCTAGTCAATCTAACAACCCATGTCAATAATCATTAATGTCATAAGTATTTCTAGTTCTTACAATAATTTCCCACATGGTAGAAAGGAAAAATGCCTAACAAGACACTAATGATAATGATTTAATTGCTTTATTTGGGTACCATCTATCATTACTTTGTTCATCTTTTTTTTTTTTTTTTTTTTTTTAATTTTTTTTTATTAAGGATTAAGGCAATCAAATTTTAAAATTAGTGATTTTTTATTATTTGAGTAGATTACTACTAGATCATATATATTTAGAAATTGAATGTATTTGATATCTATAAACGTAACATTCTCATAAGAGGCTAGTGGATTTTACTTCTTTTAAAAGTTAATCTATTAAGCTTGAGATCATAAATTGAAGTCTTATAGTTATTGTTATTTACATTGAGTATTTATTTTGAAAAATGCTTGTCTAACTTTGAAAATGGTTGTGTGAAATTATAGTAAAGAACTCAAAGGTTTTTAAGTGGCTTAACAAACATACAAGTTGGTATCCATCCCTAATCGTGAAAGATAATGCTAAATAAAATCGACCACATTTTATTAAAAAGTTAGTAAGTGAAATACCTTTACAACCAGTTTTGCAAGGATCAAAAAACAACCAAAAAAATGTCAAGCAAAAGATGGATTATAACAGCCATAATAAAAAATAAAGTACAAAGAAACAAAAGATAAAATATAATATAGCTTCTTGATAATATAACTTATGTAACAAATATATATAACCAATGCAAAATGTAATTGGCATATTTGGTATCTAAATGGAAATACAATACTAATGAAAGCTGGAAAAAATATATGTAGGTTGTGAACACATCAACTATAAGAAGGTATCCAAGAGATTTGAAAAAGAAACTTTTACATATAGATGTAATGATGAAATTGATCCTTTGGATTAATTATTTCTATATTAGATTATTTTATTATTATTATCTTATTTATAGACATAAAACACTTATATGCTAGAATAAGATAATCCAAAATATTAAAATATATCTTTAATCTATTTCTCAAAAAGGTTAATCTAGTTGTTATAAGTTTTGATAGTTGATCATACTATAAGATTGATAAAATTATATTGTATATGACATGAAAGTAAACTATATGAACTATGTGATGACACTTAAGGTACTTTTCAAAATGGGTTCAAAGATTTGAATGTACTATATGATGAAATAACATTATATCATAAACTCTTAGGACTTCTCTATTTAGTCAAAGAAAATGATCATATTGTATAATAATAATTATCACATTATATGATCTTCTTAAGATTTTTATTTCACTCATCATTTATAGTCTAATGAAAGATCATATTATATGATGATGTGATGTACTATTGGAATGCATTTATACTATCACTTAGATTGTTAACACTTTATTCAATTAGGAGTACATTCTTAATATAAACCAATGGTATTATATGATATAAAGATCTTATTGCATGATGAATTGGAGCTTTCTTCTCACTTACCCAATCAGACTCTTTTATTCTCTTTCATAGCCTTGTTTTAATATTAATTATACTATATAATAAAAATATCGTACATAGGATAAATGTTATCTTAGTCTATTTGACAAATCTAGTTTCCTTTGCACCCACTTACATGATTAATTCTTAAATGATAAAAATTTATTTACTATACTATTAAGAAACTACATAATACTCAATGAAAATATAAGTGTATATTCAGGATAGGTTGAGATGAAAATTGAAGTTGATATGCACAAGGTCAATATATTAGGTTGTACAGATAAAGAGTGCATAGGTTTTAATATTTGATCATACCAAAAGATAATAATAAATATTCATGATAACTATCACACTATTAAGAGCAAGATTCCTTCATAAGTTCAAAAATTGTGAGGTGTGCATCCTTATCTTTGCCTTATAGTGAGATATAATATTGACATATCTTGAATGATCAGTTTTTTTAAATTTTCTTATTGCAAAAAACTCAAACAATATATTAATTATTTTTATTATTTTATTTTGTTATCATTAAACTCCTACATATAGGCATGGGTTTAAGATTCTTCTCATTTGATGATGACAAAACTATTACTACAAGTATATAATTAAAATGAAATAAAATAATCAAATGGTCATAAGTATATAAGAAAGTGATGAAATGCATAACAATTATCATTATTACCTTTAAATCTATGCTCCCCCTTAATTTATAATATATATTAAGAAACTAAATTTTTTTCTTTTTGTTATCATTCAAAACATAAGTAATTCAAGGGGTTGATAACTCCTAATGATATTTTAATTTTAACAAATATGTAAAACAATAATAGTTTACTAAAAATATCAACTAACTATGCACTTGAAAGACAAAATTCAAAAAAATTATTTTAAAATTTACTTATAGCCAAATAAACTGGTTTCTAATGTCTATATGTTTAGTTTAAAAGTGTTGAATTAGGATTTTAGTTAGACAAATGGTACTAGTATTATATAATAAATTAGAGTTTCTTTCAGTTAAACACAATAGTCTTATTCTCTTATTTACAAAACTTAAGCCACACAACTATTGGTAGCTTTATATTCAAATTTGGAGATGGATAGAGTTATATAGTTTTGTTTTCTACTAGCTTAATAGATAAGTGAATGGTTAAGAATTGATAAGTAGTTTATGCATTTTTTTTATCTATTTTACTATCAATAAAATCAATATCTAAGTATGCACTTAGATCAAATCTTAGCTCAATCTTTGGATGCTTAGGATTTGAATTATGTATCATAATAAGATATCTATTTTGTACTCTTTGGTGATCATACTATTTGTTTGATTATACTCAAATTATTATGTAATGCATTTTAAAGTATTGATGCCAAATCATGCATCTTAAGTGCATATAGATTATTCATATTAAGAGCTAGATGATATGAATGAAGGAGCTTAATAGAGGTACTTGGGAAATAATTATAACTAGTATAGAGAAAAATGTAAGTTTGAACAATAAGAGAAGATCTTTTTTAAGTCTCTTTATTTTGATAATTAAAATATTAAATCTATAATAATTTACTTAAGATATTTAAAATTTATTTAAAATATGTATTTTATCTTATTTTAAATATATTATTTATCTTAGAACATTACATTTATAATAAATTATATTATATGTTAATGCTAAATTAAGTAGAAATTAAAAAAAAGTAAAGTGAGGGTTATATTATTAGTGTTAATTATACTTGTATAAGATCATTTTTATATAATATGATAGGTTATTTTATAGTATCAAACATAGCATCAGGATAAAAGATCCAATAGGATATGTATAAGTTTTATTATTTATATTAGTATGATGCCAATATCATATAAGTATGTTGATAATTTACTTGAAAGATTTGATTTGAGATTTAATATTCTTAATCTTTGTATAAAATAATATTATTTTTTTCTAATACAATATACTCATTTGAAAGTCAAAAAAAGGATCAAACCAAGCCATGTAGGTGAGTCCTTGAGAGACATGGAGCTAATAGGCTTCAAATAGTATAGTTCTCATTATTATTATATAATAATCTTAATAATGATTAAGTAATTTACTAAATTTTGTTGTACTCTTATGATATATCTTTCATACCCATACGATATAATTTACTCAAGAGTACTGTAGACTTAGGTTGTGTTTGAATGAATCTAGCTGTATTGAATGACATCACCATTATATGTGTACAATACCATTTCACATGAGAGCTTGTTACTGAGACTTAGTCATATAATGGGCATATTTTTATTGTAGAAGTATGATCCCTTTATTATAATATATGATTTATTATGATTAAAAAATTGAGCTTATCGTAGGATACATTATACTATATGATCTTATATCATACAATATTTTTTAGAGAACTCAAGTTTGGATGTTGTGCAATTTTGTTCTAGTCGTTTAGTAGGATGTTCCCATTATATCAGTATGACCCATTTGCATAGAGAAAATGAACTAGTCAAACAGTAGAGATTACCTGGAGGATGTTGTCACTAGTTCATCATACTTATACAATCCCTTAGATTGTATAGTATGATCAATTCAGGATGTGAGTAATAACTAGTTTGATTAATTTTTTTATAGAACCATCATAGAGAGCTTTGGAGCTATTTGAGAGCTTGAGAAGAGTTATTTAAAGACATCCAAATGTGAGAGATAAGATTAAGGTTAATTTTGATTATTCTTATGAAAGAGTATGATTGTATTCATCATTTGTAAGAAAAGAAAAGTGTAAGGTTATAGCATTTAGCTTGAAACATTCATCATAGCTTTCTTTTTCATCACTAAGCTAAGTTGTATTTTGCTATTTTAAGTTATATATATTATATTATCTCTTGTATGAGCATTGAGTTTCCACAGCTTGCATTGATTAAAATAGTATGCCTTTTAATTCTTCATTGGTTATAGGAATTATTATATTGAGCTTTTACTTAGTTTATTAGTCCTATTGTTTAGATTTTTACTTGTTCTTTTATTAGTTTCTATTAAGTAATTATAAGCTTTTATTAAGTTGATGTGTTGTTTTTTATTATGTTGATTGTAGGCTTTTATTAACTTAGTATTATAGACTTTTATCAAGCTAAAGCTAGAAAATTTTATTAAGATCAAGTTGTAGGTTTTTATCAGACTAATGCTGCAAGCTTTTGTTAAATTGAAATTTTTAGTGGATTGTCTTAACCTTTTGGTTTGGATAAATTTAAATCAAAGTTTGGATTGAGTCACATGATACTTGCTATGTAATTTATTTTAATTATATTATATCAAAATTTTTGGTAAACTTAACATCATTTTTTAAAAATAAGTTTTATAATAGCTAATAAGGTTAAAAATAATAGTCTTTTGTTGCAAAGTAAATTGAATTATTTGAGTTAGCTTAAATATTTGAATTTATATCATTCACTCTTTTCTTATGAATATTGTGCTCCTTTTGGTACAATGATCTAAATATATATTTTCTTATTTATAAGTGGGAATCTTTAAGATTAGATTAAAATTTAGCACACATAAACAAATATTATATATTATGTATGGTCTACTCATTATGAGATATAACAAAAAACATATCATTCTTTTATACAATTTCATGTTAATAGATTTGTTATTCTCATTCTTATCTAATGATGTGGTTATTGGTATAAGAGTTATTCTAGTATTTAGATTCTTAAGTCCAAATTTCTTTAATAATTTTAAAGTATACTTTTTTAGGGATATGAATATATTATTTTCTACTTGTTTTACTTATAATTCTAAAAAGAAAGTTAATTTTTCCATCAAACTCATCTCAAAATCTTTTTTCTTAAGGTTTGAAAAATCTTCAAAAAGCTCATTATTGGTTAAACCAATGTCATCTACATAAAGTTGATGTATTAATTGATCTTTTATGTCTTTGATGAAAAGTGTATTATCAACTCTACTCTTAATAAAATAATTTGAAATTAGAAAATTATACAATCTCTAGTACTTTATTTAATTATATATTTATTTTTTATTTTAAAATATTTTATTTTTAGTATTTTGGTACACTTTATGAGATAAATTGATTCGTATTTAATTTGATGATTTGAGGATGTTATAATTCTCTTCTTATTGTAAGAATTTTGTTCTTAAAATTTAGAATAGCTCAATGCATTTTTTCTCATTTTATCCTTAAGTTCTCATGAAGATTCACATTCTGTTTCACATTCTATTTAGTTTTGTTATTATTTAATCGTAGAAATTACTTTCTTAGTTTCTTGATCTCTTTTGTTCAGATTCTTATAAGCTTTTCTTCATGGCTTAAGTTTGTCTTTACTTTCATATCAGTTAGATCATATTGTATGACATGTGATTGATCAACAACATATTTTCTTAAAACTAAATTATGGAACACATCATGCATGCTCGTCGATAATGGAGGTAATGCTATTCTATATGCTGTGTCTCAAATCTTTTTTAGTATTTGAGAAGGTCTAATATACTTTAAGTATCAATTTTTCTTTATTTCCTTCATTGGGTTTACTCTTAAGAAAATGTGTTCTTTTTTTAGAACTCCATCTTTTTCTATTTAACATCACTATTTATTATAATAATTTTGTATGTTTTGTATTCTTTTTTTAATCATTTGAAGCTTCGGAGTATTTTTCTCTATCAATTTTGGATGAAATTGTGCTTTATCACTTGCTTCACACTAACATAATGTTGAGTGAATTTACCATATAATGTCTCTTATGATGCCATTCATATGTTGGATTGATAACCTTTTTTTTTGTAAGTTCAACCAATGTTAGATAAGTATCTTAATTACCACCAAAATTCAAAATACATGATCTCAGCATATCCTTCATAGTCAATCTTTATAGTTTATCAATTTGTTCGAGGATAAAATATTTTGCTAAATTTTAATTGAGTATTATATGTTTCATACATTTTCTTTTAGAAATGCAAATTGAATTTGTAATCTTTATCAAATATAATTACTTTTGATATTTCATATAATCTCATAATTTGATTAATATAAATTTGTGTTAGTCTTCTAGTTAAATGAATAGTTTTGTTGGGTAAGAAAAGGCTAACTTTGTTAATCTATCAATAATTACCCATGTGACATCATATCTTTAACTTGCTTTTAGTAACCTAGTTATAAAATCCATTACTATTTCTACCCATTTTCATATTGGAATAAGAAGTGATTGCAATAATCCACTTCATTTTTGTTGTCCTCCATTCACCTATTAACATATGATATATTTTCTCACTTAGTCATTAATATCCTTTTTCATTCCATTTCATCAAAACCATTGTTTTAGATCTTTTGATACATTTTTATAACTCATGTATGTATTGTGTACTTTATTCAATGAGCTTATTTTAATAAACTTTGTTTCCACTCTCTTAGTACAGGAATGCATATTTTGTTTTTATAAACTTGTACTCCGTTTAAGTAAACTTTATTTTATTTTTCTTAGCAAGCCTAGTTTTGAGTTGTTGGATATTTTCATCTTTGTCTTAAGCATCCTTTATAACTTGCAATCATTCTGCTACAATAGTTATTTGAGAAATTTTTCCTTAATAGCTATTGATATTAAATTTAATTTTAGATTACTTAATTTTACAATTAATTAAACTTCTTTCATACTAGATATCATATTGTGCATGCTAACTTTCCAGCTTAATGCATTACTTATTACATTAACTTTTCTTGGATGATAGATAATTTTCATATCATAATTTTTTAGTAATTTTAGCCACTTTCATTGCCTTAAATTTAGTTTCTTTTATGTAAACAGATACAATAAGTTTTAATGATTAGTAAATAAATAGTCTTGCACCCCCATAGAGATAGTGCCTTCAAATTTTGTATGCAAACACAATTACAATAAGTTCAAGATCATGGGTAAGATAATTTCTTTCATAGGGGTTGTAATTTCCTTAAGGCATATGCTATGATTTGTCATTTTGTATTAAAACTCCTCAAAGTCCTTATAAAGATACACCAATATATACTTAGAATTCCACTTCTTTTTTAAATAATATTAGAATATATGTTATAGTCAAATTCTCTATTAAACTTTGGAAAGTTGTTTTTTATAATTTGAATTTTATTCAAAAGATAACACTCACATCCCTTCCTTATTATTTTTCTAGCTTTTAAAGTATATATTATAAGTACTTTTTTACTTTTGCTAGAATACACTAATACAGTGCTATCAATCATGTAAATTTTTATTTTTTTTTCTAATAGTCAATCGTGACCTAATTGAATACTAACCAATCCATCCCAAGTATGACATCAAATTTTGATAAGTCTATGATGATTAATTGGGATTCAAAAGATTTTCATTGATTTTTACATTTTTTAAATATACTTGTTTACTTTAATATTTTTTCTTATAGAAAGCTTTGTAAAAAGAGGGGTTTTTAACACATGCAATTTGGTTGATAGTTTCAAAATCAAATTGGCTACTATGAAGGAGTGTGATATACCACAATCAAAACAAAACCATTAGCAATGTTTGGCAATGCAAGAGCTTCATAGTAAGTAATGGAATAATTGTGAGACTGTGTAGTCTAATAGGACATTTTGAGAAGTTTTTCTTTTCAAGGTATTATATGCATCTAACAAAGTAATATTGGGTCCTACTATCTTGGACCCTTTAATAATTCTTACTCCCCTACTAGCCTTTTAGCTGTTCTTTCCTTTTCTAGTATTTTGTGTGCAATGCATACAATATGTTACATTTGTTGACATCTAAAGCATTTTTTTGGCTTTCCTCAGTGTCAATCTCTCTAGTAGTACTTTGTAAAGATTTTGCATTGTGGTTTTGACTAACTCATGATTTGATTAAAGCTATAAAATATTGTAATATAGATTTCATAACTATTGACCTTTTAAATTTTGTTTCACTTCCAAAAGTAAAATTGAACATATTTCTTTTTATTAAATTTCTCCTCACTTCCCTAGCAACCTAATCCTATTTAATCCATCTAGATGCTTCCACTAGTTCTCTATAGAAAGAAAATTTTAAAGGAGTTATAACGCTTTTCATAAAATCTTAAAATCCTTTATTAAACATATAACATTTCTTATCCACAATGGTCACCATTTTTGGTACTTATTTACCAAGTGATGCAAATTTTTATTCATGAGTCATGATTGTTAAGTTTCGTTAATATAGTCGGCTCATCTCGTCTAGCATTATGTTCTTCACCAAGAGAGGGATATATTATTCCTTAAAAGCTTTATAGAAATCTTGTCATGATATTTTTAAGTTGGATTTACCTTCAAATTTTAATCCTTTTTGGCTAACGTACAAGTCTTGTGAATTTTACCCCTTTTAATATAAGAGCAATCAAAGAAAATTTTTTTCTTGTAGGATAAAATATGTTATCACATAATGTCTCTATACTATCTAGCTAATCCTCTGCCTACATAAGGCTACAACATCTAAAAATTGAGGAGAATGTAATTTTAGGAATTGTCCCACCAACTTATTAACTTGCCTTTTCTCAATTCTCTAATAAGCATGGTTATACTTCTTTGTGATAAAAAAGAATTTAGCTAGTTTATCTAACAACTACTCCCTTCTCATCCTATGATATTGAGGATGCTTATCTTCATTATTGATGTTCACAACCTCTTCAGTGGAATGTGCATTCATGAATCCATCTTGACACACAAAGGTGGAATGTTTAGTACACAATATTATCTCATAAATCACACATATATGAATAAAAACAAAGAAAGTGATGTTCCTAAACTATTACAAGATGCAAACATGTATAATTAGACATACTCAAAACATCTTATCATTTAAACATCAGTCCTTAAGATTTTAACTATTTTGATACTGCCAATGTGATAATCTTTTTTACCATAAACTCTATTTTTTAATTTAAATCAATCCATTCTTTTAAAATTATAATTTTCATCTCAAATTTTAGATTTCAAATAGATATAATTTTTTTATAAATTTTATTTATTTTTCATTATACAACATTAATTATTTCACATATATAAAATAATTAAATATTTCTATAGTTTATATCTACAACTATCAACTAAAATACTAAAAATCATCACCAAAACTTATGTTTATATCTAAAGTATATCACAATATCAATTTCATAATTACATTCAAATTTTAATATTCTAAAGGATTATATAATTGTTTATCTCAAACTTCGACATTTTTAAACTTATTTAGTAACTATGCTTACTAATATTCTTCTTAATCTTTCGACTTTAGTATACCTAAAATATTAATACTAAAATAACATAATTCAATTATCACAGAAATAAATTAAATATAATAATAAAATATATACATGTAAGCACAATTTAAAGTATTATAAGTATAGTTGTCATGTAATAAAGCAATAGGTAATAAATAAAATAACAAGTAATGTATCTCTTAGATAGAATAATATGATGTAAGGAGTTATCTCATATGTGAATAAGTAACATATACATATAAATTAGAATCATTTTATTTTTTTCTTTTAATATAATTTATTTAATAGTGCCAATTTCATATTTAATCAAGTAAACCTTACAATAGTCATTTTGTTGCTTCCACTTTCTCTCGAGATAGTAGATATTTTGTTTTCATTTTATTTAGTTATAATGAAGCCTTATTTGTTATTTGTTTGTTTTAGTTTTTTATGCACACCTATATTCTTTTTCTTTTGATATTTCAATTGAATAAATTCTTTATGATAAAACTCATGATATGTCCCATTGTATACTAGCCTAAATCATAATGAAAATTTTCAATTTTTTGACCCTGGTCACTAGTTATTTCTAGTTTGATAGACATCAACTATGTAGCTCACTGGCCACTAGCCGCATCTTAGAGGTAATATAATCATATAGCCTGCTAACCACTTATTACAAAGAACAATATATTTTATTGAAGTTTGATGAATATATTAATTGTATTCACTTAACTTAGTACACACAAAATCCATAATTTACTAAGCAAATGAAAACAACAATTTAAATAGATTATCATTATATTGAAAATTGTAGTTAGCATCCCAGATGATGACACATAAACTTATAACAAATAAAATTTTTTTATACATGATAATTACAAATTCATGTGTAACATCTCTTAATCCATGCATAGTTTTATGGTTTTCATTACAACAATATATGAAACATGAAAATCATTGCATAGGGTTTATTATAATTGCCTTAACAACTAGCATGCAATGAAACATTATGCATACTTATATAGTTATGTTAAATTTACCTATCTCACAATTTTTCTCATTATTTTGGGGCAAAGTTGTAGCTGTTTAATTTCCCTCATTCATTAATTGCAACATATCAATTGCAATTAATGAATGAGGGAAGTTAAACTGCTACAAGTTTACTTCAAACAATTTATGGAGTTTTGTATAAATTAAAATTTTCTAAATTGTAAATGTAAAATTGTGTTAGTTGCTTTTTATATTGCAAAATTTTCCTTTTCCTCTTTCCTCAATTTGCCTCTTTTTCAAAATCCTAATTGTTTTGGCGTTTCAACTTTTTCGACTTACACAAGTTTTTTTAAGGTAAAAATTAGCTTCTAATATTTTATTCTTGTGAAAAGATGATGACAACCAACTTCCTCACCTTTGGCGAGCCATCACTCTGATGAGATTCAACTGATGAGTGTGAAAACCTACCATAGGCATGGGAGCGTCATGCACAGGTTAGGGAAGAAGGAAATAAACTTGCTTTTTTCTAAAACCAGAGATGTGTGTGTGTTATTTATATAAAATAATATATTAATATTTATACTCATTAACTTTGATAGTTTATATAATTTCAAATAAACTTCGATTGAGACGAAACAAATGCTGTTGTACTTGTCTCGATTAATTCTATCCAATTGTATATTTATTTTTATATTTTGAATTTTTTTAATGTTTTGATATATTTTATGACATATTTTGATTTATATATATTTAAAGATTTGATGATGATACAAAAATGTCATGGAGATAAAAAATTATAATTATGAAACTTTTTGAGTCTCTTCTAATGAAAAAGGACATATCTATTTAAGAATCGTTTTCTAGACTTTTTTTATCATATATTAAATAAAAATATATAATGAGATTGTTCAAAAATAAAATGTTATTAAAAAAGTATTAAGATGTTTTTCTTCCAAAATTGATCATATTATTATTGCAATTGAAGAGTCAAAAAGTTTGTCTTCTTATTCTCTTAAAGAATTGATAGCCTCTTTGTTAGCACATAAAGCAAGAAGTAGTAGGTTCACAAAGAAAACTACTTAGCAAGACTTTCAATCGAATCTTAGGATCACAAATAAAGAGAAAAATAATGATAATGATGTTCCAAAATAAATCGAGATTGAGGCAAATTTTATGGTCACGGTAGAGGTTGAGAAAGATCAAATAGTTATTAATGGTGTAATGATAAAATAATCTAAAACAATCTAATAAGATAAAATAATACTCTGCTTGCAAAAATATAGACATATTGATGCATATTGTTGAGAGAAAGCAAAACAACAAGAAAAATATAATGAGGAAAATAAGAAAAGTAATTTATTTCTTCGATAAATTCAAAGAAAATTGATACTGATATTTTGTTTTTAGATGATGATTATAATAATCACATGACAAGAATACAAGATCTTTTTTGTGATATTAATAAATATGTTAAGTTATATGTCCGACTTGGAGATTATAGATGAGTGCAGATTCAAAGAAAAAGAATCATTATAAGGAAAGAAAAATTAGGTGTGAAAAATTTGATTCATTATGTTTTTTTTTTCTTGAAGTAATCAAAGTTTATTAAGTATTAGATAATTAATTTAATATTATTATTCTATTATATTTATGGATAAGCTGTGCATAATTAAGCATAAAAATGTGCTTCACCTTTGAATAGTACAAAAGTTAAATCTATTTTAAAGAATAATGCTACAACATCACAATATCTATTTTGCCTAATTCACTCAAAAATTAATCACCAAGAGAAGAAGATAATTCAAAATATTGGATGACATTCAAGTGATAGATCTTTAGAAAAAGAGATAACATTTTTTACAGATATTTATGATTTCAAAGGATATTTATGATTCTTTATTTTTGCTTTTATATTAATAGAACCTTTATGTTATGAAAATATTTGTGAAAGTCTAAAAAGATGTTATAAAGAAGAAGATAGAATCTATTGAAGAGAATAATATATTTATGTTTGTTAATAAGTTATAAAAATATTCAATTAAAATGTTTTGTGATAATAAATCTACAATATTAATGATAAAGAATTCTATATTTCATAGAAGAACAAAACATGTAGAGGTGCATCATTATTTTGCAAATAAAATTGTTGTTGAATGAAAGATCACAATTAAATATTGTTCTACAAAATAAGTTGCTAATTATTTTATAAATGTGCTCAACTATACAATGTTTGAAGGCTTTTGTTTATAAATTGGTGTTTGAGATTTTATATTAAAGGGGAGTGATAAGGATTAACACAAAATAAAATTTTGAAGTTAGTGTTTTTTTTAGTCGTTTTGAATAGACTGTTATTTGATAAGATATGTTTAATTATTGAATGAACTCAAATGTATTAGGATTTGTTAGGATTTGGATAATTATTAGAAATATATTTTAAAGAGTTAGATATATTTTTGTTTTCTATTTAAAAATCTTGAAGGTATTTATGTATTTATCCAATTTTGTTATTAAGATTTTTTTCATTAATAAAGTATTTTTTTAGTTCGTGAGTTATCATTTATCTCTTTGTTCCCCACAAACGTTTGCGTTTCTCCTTTCATCTTCTCCAATACGTCTACCTTTGCTTCTCATGGTAAGCAATAGGCTCTGCGCTCCACCATGCCTTTAACCATGTCTTACAAGTATTACCGTAGCGCTTCCTGTGGTTATCGAGCTTTTCTCTCTCCGTAAATACACATTTTAGCACAAGAACAATGTAGGAGAAAATAAGGAACTCAAACCATTCAAAGCGCAATTGACAAAAAGATCAATGTATTTACTCCTTTGCATGCAAAGAATGATCAGGATTTTATTCCAGCATTCTAAACTTCGTTACAAAATTATAAGCATATTTTCAATATTTTAAATAATTTCTTAATTTTCATCTTTTAAAAGTTAAAATAATAATTTCTATTTAAAAACTGTTAAACAAACAAAATGTCTTCATGGATACTGAGGAACATTTCGGAAAAATAAGGCAAGTTTACTACAAATCTAGCGCTTGGATCGACATAGGACAGATCGCAACGTTCCGCCAGGCGGTGCACCCATGACGAGGCTGCATCGACTATACAGCCAAAAGTTGAACCGCAGGATGCTCCTAAACTCCAACCTTGTCCTCATCCTCCCATTCAACTCCATCATTAGCCCACCATCTGCTGCTCTGCTTCCCGCAGTTTGAAGGCGCCACGTCTCGACCTCTTTCTCCGGCAAGGCTACCTCACTTGCTATCATGTGCAAGCTGCGCAGCTGCGACTCCCCGTGTCGCTCCGCAAAGGGATCTACTCCAGCAACAGCAATGAGAGTCGCACCGAAATAGAGGTTCAGGTCGAGGCGAGTGAAAACGACGTCGACCTTACTGTTGGGGTTGGAAAAGTTGGCGAGTAAAGTGATGTCAGCGTTGAGGAGCGTAGTGTTACTATCTATGTTCTCGTCGAGATACGCTGCGTTGAGTGTGGCATGCGCGATGTTGAGGTGGGGGTTGTGCGGGCGGAAGAAGAGGTAGATGACGAGCACGGCGATGCCACCAACTATAATGGCAGTCGACAATATCGCGCAGCAGATGGTACCACACCAGGCTAGCGCCTTAGTGCGCTTCAGATGCGGCGGCCTGAGCAGCGGCCGTTGGTTTGGAGAATGCAACGTGTGGTGTAATTGGGGTGCTGATGTACTTGTCTCTTGGCCTATGGGTACATGGCCGGGCGCTGGGGTTGTCGGCTGAAGTGGCGTCGGATCCCAACGCCCATCCTTGAGTTGGGCACTGAATGCTGGACTATGTTGGGGCATGCTGTTTGCAGGACGCTTAAGTGGGACAATGTTGAGGTGAGGTTAAAGAGGAAACGAAGTTTAGGTAGCGGGGGGAGGAGGCAAAGAATCTTTGGATTTAGATATGTGCTTCAATACGAAAACCCATACTTGTTTGGGTGGGGGAACAAGAAAAGGCAATATTCTGTTTTTGTACAACTAATAATCCTATGGCCAGTTTGGCTTAAGCTTAAACAAAACAGGCGATCTTATGTTATAAAAGAATTATCATGGCTTTGTGATAATTTTTTGAATGCTCAAGATGGGACCATCTGATGCTCAAGGTTGGATCATTTGTTGAGCGATTACTGCCTTGATGAGGCAATTCGACAATCACTAGAGTGCATTTTTCATTATTTGGAGTGACAAAAGCAATCAAATATAAAAAAAAATTGAATTGTTCCAATCTTTGGAACAAACTTGATTTAACTAACCAATATGTTGAATTGAACCATCTATTTTTACAAGAGTTAATTAATCAAGAAATTCAGATGTGAGCAACTTCGAATTTTCTGTCAAAATTTTTGATTAAAATTCTTAAATTTGAATCAATTTTGATGGTTTTTTTAGCATCCAACAACTACAGAAATAGTTAAGAGGATAAATTGAGTTTTGATATGAAGATTTACATCATTTTAATGTTCGTGTTCTGACTAGGATAGCACTTATCATGTATTTTAATTTGACTTGCTGATGTAAATCATTTTAGTACCATAGAGTACAAGTAATAGCTAAGAGATTGATAGAGAAAGTCTATTCCTACGATCTAGCTTTGAAAAAAAAACATCCTCATCTAATTTTTCAAACACTTTTGCTATTTTTCAGTAATAAAATCTAACTTTTTGTAATATTTTTAAAATTTTTTTCAACCTTTGTAATATGATGCAAGATTTTATCGTGTGATCCATATGCAAATTTTCTAGATCTTATGCATGTATTTTAGTTTTCATGCAGTCACACTAGACACAAATTTGAAACAAAAAAGAACAATAATGCTTAAAGACATACTTAATTCATAAATCCAATAGAAATCAAATTGTAGACCAACTAGCAAGTTACAAAATTGTTTAAGATCTATAGTTCACTCACAATTGAATTAAAAATATGAGATACAAATAATGGTAAAACTTTTAGCAAATTTTAAATTTCATACTAATGAGGTGCACATGATTCATATACGAACAAGTGATAAACTAAATATGTATCAAGCAAGAATAATTAAATATTACTATGGCTTATTATAATGAATGAGAAGTGGGGAGTATATCATCCTATACTATGAAGGATCCTAAACAAACAAAACAATAATTTGAATAAAACAATCCTTAATAAGAGAACCAAAGATGGATGAGCAAAGGAAGCAGGAGGGATGGACTGGGTAGTGTAAAAGATGGTCAAAATGGTAGAAAATTGAAGGCATCACCTCAATGAACCTAATTTGATAAGGTGTTGGGTAATATAAGGAATAACTAGTGAAAGGTTGGTGGTGAAGTGGCTAAGTCAATGGTGAAGGTGCTAGTTATCAGGTCATTAAGGTTATACAAGGTAGCTATGCAATTTGGGAATATGTAAATACTGGTGATAAAAGGGGAATCAATGAAGGGATGTCATGTAATAGGAGTAGTAGACAGATAAGGAGGTGTTTGATTGGTTGAAAACTAGCAAGGAGATTAAGGAAAGTTAAGGTTGGTTGAATGGTGATTGTGGAGGTGGGATAGAAAATTAGTAGCAAAAATGGCTTAATTGATATAAGATGACAAATGCACGTGTTGAATTTTGCAATGATTAAACCATGATGCTTAATTTTTCTATGCAAAAGTCTGCATTCAAATTAGATCCAATTGACATTAAATATTTTTATGCTAATTATCAAATTAAAATTATAAAATTTTGAATTAAGTTTTTGAAATAAAAAATTAACTTAATCTAAATATAGTCTTTTTGAATCAAGATACTTGTAGTCAAAGTTGAAATTTTATAGCAATTCTAAGAAATTTTAGTTTGAAAATAGTTAAATCAGATAAAAAAAACAAATGGAAACATCTTTATACTCTTGATTTGAAAATTGTATGTAATAACACTAGAGATCAAATATGGTAAAGGAAATAAGAACAATATAAAATCAGAGAATGAAATGAATATGTAAAGTAACTTAGCATTTTAATAGAGTCAAACCATCAAAAGAAATAATCTCCTATAATCTTCAATGGAGATAAATACTTAGAAAAATATTGCAAAGCCATGTAAAACTAGTCATAACTCTAAAACCTCTTCATATTCAAGCTAAAATAAATCATCATATCTTCAAGATTTTATTCAAATAAAAACAAACAAAATCAAGAAACATGATCGATCAGATGTTTAGTAGCAAGGGATTAGATGTTTGATTAGACATTGAAAAACCCAATTGGGACATCACCTCGCAACTACCAACAACTAATTGATAAATTGAAGAAAAGATTGCTTTAAGAATTAGAATTATACTCTCAATCACCACTTTCTAGCTAGACAAACTACCTATGTGAAGTTTGACTTGACGTCTTATTAATAAAGATCAATTATCCAATTTTTAGTTGGTAGTTTTGTGAGTTCCAAAATCATCTCTTTACACTATACCTCATTCCTCCAAACATCCAAAAAATGCTTAATTAATAGATATGACTATAATGGAGTCTAAAACAACTTCAATTGCTAGAAAATAAATATAATAAATGTAACTATAGTAACCAACATTATGATGTGATAGTTTACTTGAGTGCATTGGTGCAAATTATATTTTCTCCTTGAGAGCTATTGATCAACATCTATAACCTAGTTGGCCTCATTTGGCATGTGCAAGTCTCCACCATTCCTCACTCTACCAAAAGTGCACATCTTTAATTAGTGATCCAAGAGGAACTAGTGTAGCAAATCAACTTCCATTTTCTACATGAGCTCGACAAAAATCCATGTTGACTCATACAATGGTCTATCTCTTTAACAAACAAAATATTTCTAGAAACCACCATTTGTAGAATGGACAATCTAATCATTTAAAACCACCTTCAATATAGAAACCTCTCTAATAACCTAGCAAATAAACTAGGCAATGAATGAGTAATATTACATGAAGTAACATTAGTAAAGTAACGATCAAGAACATCAAGATAGTTGGAATAGTTAATGAATAAATTGAAGAATCTAAACAACTAGATGTATTACTCAACAACTACTCGAATAACAAGGTGTTGGTGCAAAAGAACAGTTTAAGGACTCTTAAGGTGGCTTCTTATAGACAATTTTAAAAATTGGATGTACTTAATTTTTTGACACCTTTAAACATTATTTCTTATTCTCTTGAGAAATTTGAGAAGACCTATTCTAGTATTAACTAATTTCTTAAAAGTTTTCTAACATAATAGCTATAGGTGAACCTAAGTTTAACTTGATCTCCCAAAATGCTAGCTCTCCCTTATGTTCACTAGTTTTACTTTGATAACTATCATAAGAAAAACTTAATTGTATCTGAATCCTTTTACGTAAATATAGCAAATTCTATGTAAACTCTATTACAATATCAATAGAACTATATGCATGTGGAAATATACTCAAGTCCATAGTAATGTATATGGTTTATAACCATGCACTTGTGAATTTATTTTTCAAATTTTTAGGCTAATTGATCATGAGGTAAAGTCAAATTTCAGTACTAAACAACTAAACAAATTATCTAAACTACTAGTAAATACCATTGTTTTTCTATGTCTCCATAAATGATAAAAAATAGAAAAATAAAAACTTAGTACCTATCAACTTTCATAATATTTTTCAAAAATAAATAGAAAACTTAAGATTCTAATAAGATAATCTAGCTTTAAGAATATCATAATAATTAATTACCTCTTTAAAATAATTTTATCTATATTATATTTTCTTTATAAAAAAAATATTCCATGAGAAAAATTATATTGTACCTTAATTGTTACATTTGATAAGTGATGTGAACCAACTTGATTTAGTTATTGTATTTGAGTGATTTGATCCAACTTGATTTAGCTAGCGAGTAGTTACTTGTGAAACATAACATACTCGATTGATCGGGTGAGATGTGCTTGAAAGGTACTGCAAAATAATTGATGTTGTGATCACTAAGTGTAAATATTTGATGCAGAACTAGGAGGCATCATCGTACTATGAAGGTGTCTGTATATGAATAGTAATGGCATCATTGAAAACATACTTGTCTAATGCAATATTTGGAGGCATCATAGTAAAATGAAGATATCCAAATTTGAATAATAACAACCTACATAGAGAGTACTTGTTTGATGCAGTAACTGGAGAGCATTGTAATTGGCAGATAAGTAGTCATTCATGTGCTGTCAAACTTGTTTGATCTATAGGATGCAATGGAGTGGCATCACAATCTGTTGACTTTGTATCATTGACTATACTTTTTTGATACAGAATTGGGAGGCATCATCATAGTACAAAGATATTGAAGTATGAATAGTATAAACATCCACAAAGTTTATGTGTCTAATGTAGTAATGGGAGGTGTTGTTGTAATACAAAGATGTCAAAATATGAACAATAAAAGAGCATAGAATAAAGAAATATAGTTGAGAATAAAATAAGATGTCAAATATTATGGAAAATAACAAAGTATTGTATAAAAGAAGATGTTGTAATTAGTTGATTATCCTTCTTTTGACTTTGAAAGAAAGTGTTGATCATCCTTTGATTAGTTATTCTAAAATTCATAAGACTAATCAACATGGTTCAACTATAAAAGGTACCAAAATTAACAATGAATGATGGTTTCTCTTTATTCACTTTGGCCATTACAATTTAGTGATATTCTGAGAAGGCATCCAAAAAATGAAAAGGTATGAATCTTTTTTAATAGCAATGTTGAGGCCAGTGTAGGTATTCACATAATTTTTCTTTACTTTTCTTTACAAGAATAATATTTGTAAGCTATTAAGGATTATAAATTGTTAAGATGAACTTGGCCACTAACAGCTTAATTATCTCTTTTTTTAATTACCCTCTACTTCTTGGCAACTAAATATCCATTTCTTTTGATGGAAGATTGGAAATTCAAGATTTATATTGAGTGTTGCATCATTATAGGATCTATCCCTAATATTTTAATGGACATCCTTACAAAACAATTAAGATACTACACTAATAGTTTAAGGGTGGTAACCTTTCCTTTTTCTTTAAGATCAATAGAGATAATTACAAGTTTAATAGGGACGAAAAAGCATGGTGAAAAAGTAAGACAAGAAGAGAGAATTTTAATGGTGACTTTATCCAAAAGTTTAATAGACAAGAGTATTGGATCTACCAAACTCTTCATGGTATTAAGGTAGCATTGTCTCTAATGAAAGAAGTCACCTTAAACTCAAACCACACCTTTTGAGTATTAAATTTTATATATAGGCATGGTGTTGATATAGATATGCCAAACCTATTCTTCATGGGCCTTTTGAGTATATCATTGTGTGTAAAAGGAGCTATAATGATGACAATGTATAACCTAAACAAATGAATTTCATATCATTAGTAACAGGGTGATCATTCCTCTCCACTTTATAATCTAAAGAAGCCCACAAGTGAACCAACAATTAAGAGGATTAGCTTTTAACTAATTCCAATCCTATCAAAGACATCAAGTAAAAGGATATACATTGAACTCTTAGCTTCGATCAACATTTGACAAATGCCATTATTTTTAATTATTTCTAAAATGACTCTGGCATCATTGTAAGGGTTACTAAGAGGTGAGATATTATGAAGTCTAAAACATATTAAGATGTTCTTCTTATTGGCCAATTAAATTAGTGAACATAATCCTTTCACAGAATTCAAAGTGGAGCACTTAAAGTAAGGTTGCCTTCCCTCGAGAGATGATAGAATAATTTTGATAAGATTCTTACCCTTATCTTTGAATACTAATGGAAAGGACTAGTCATCTCTCATTGCTCAAAGTGGGGTAATATGTAACATGAGAAATCTGGGATGAGAAATTTTAATAAATTTAAACCATAAGATGTTAAAAAGAAGGATATTTAAGAATGATTGATAAACTTAAGAGGACAAAGATATAAAATAATTATTTTGATCTAAATATATTTTAAAACTTTTTATAAATTTTTTAAGATTTTTTTAAGGATGTATAAGATTTTAAGGTATTATATAGTATGATATCATAATATCATAGAAACTTGGAGTTAGTTATGAAAGCTCTCTGGTAAAAACTTGTTGAGGATTTAGAGTGAATCTATGGTAAGTAGGATGAATTATATTATGAGTTGGTAATAATATGTAGGGTAATTATTAGTACAAAATTTTATAAGAAAATGGGCACCTTGTGAGGAATCATAAACTCAAGTACTTTAATGGTAATAAAAATTATTAGTTGGAGAACTTCTTGTAGGACATAAAGCAATACTTCACTATTACTCATGCATTGAATATAAAGAAGGTGATCATTTTTAACATGTATCTTAAAAAGGATGTGAAATTATGATGGAAAACATGGAGTGATGATGATACAAATGCTAGAAGGCCAAAAATTGATGCATGTAAAAAGCTCAAAAAAGAAATAAAAGATCAATATCTCCCTTACAATGCTTCTTAATAGCTCGAGAAGCTTTGAAGAAGCTAAAGCATAGTGGAGCTTTGCTGGAGTATGTTAAGGAATTCAATACCTTGATGCTAAATATCCAAAATATATTTGAGAAAGACAAGCTTTTTAACTTCTTGTCTAGGTTGCAACCCTAGGGTAATTGGAGCTTTGTTAATAAAATGTGGACTTGTTGAATGCTATCATTGTTGTTAACACTCTTATGGACTGAGAGTTTCCAAGGTTCAGATGCCCCTTTAAAATATAAAGAGAAAGAAAAATAAAAGAAATGGAAATGGAATAAGATACAAAAAAGCATGGTGGGGGTAAGAAAAATGACAAATAAAAGAAAATATAGGAGTCTTCTCCCTTAAAAGGTATGAAAGGTTGTTTCTTATGTAATAGCCATTATCATGCTAGAGATTAGCCCAAGCATGAAAAGCTTAATGCTCTTATGTTTGAGAAAACTAGTGAGGATTCTGATAGGAAAGTTGTTACACTTGCTAATCCTTTGTAATTAATCAATCCTTTGGTAGCTAATTTAATCAAAATGTTGATCACAACAAGTAGTGATGCAAATGCTGCATCCTCTTTATTAATGAATGTCTTAGTGAATATTAATAGCTAAGAGATTATGGCAATGATAGTCATGGATGTTACACACATTTTTAGCTACAAGGTTTGTTTAGAAATTTGGGTTGTGGGTGAGAAAATCCAAGTTTTCTAGAAAACAATGAATGTGATGGCTCAAGTAATGATTGGAATGGCTTATAAAGTACCACTAACTTTCGAAAGTTCAGTGAGAAAGGCCAATTTCTTAGTCATTCCTTTGAACCATTTTGATTTAACCCTTGGAATAGACTTTCGTAAGAATTTTAAAATAGACCCAATACCTCATCATGATAGGATTATAATAATGAAAGAGACAACTTCTTACTTTGTTCTTTGCAACCATCCATATGAGAAAAAGACAAGTTAAAGAAAGAGTAAAACAAAATATAATTTAGTAATGTGATTAAAATAAAGTGTTGAAAATTAATAATGATACTTTCTTTTCTTCATTGATCTAGATAAAGGAAGATTAGGTTAATAAGGTACCTGATGTAAATGTAGAAGTCCTTAAGGAATTTGTAGATGTCAAGCATTTGATGTTGCCTAAAAATCTACCTCCAAGAAAGGAGATGGATCACAATATTAAGTTGTTATCTCGTGTTATTTCTCCTACTTGTCCACCTTATTAAATGTCTTTATTAAAGTTAAAAGAATTATGTAAACAACTAAATAAGTTGTTAGAAGCTGGCTTCATTCAAGCAATATATTATGGTATAAAGTAATGATAGTTATTGAAAATAGTCAGTGTTAGTTAACTTATGCCTATTTTGATTTAACATTTTTAGGTTAAAGGAAGACACTTCATAGGACTACCAAGATGGAGCGAGAGATTACACATAATAATTTAGAAGATAATATGATTGTCATTAGATGTGTAAGTTTTATGTTTATTTTATTTAAATAAAAAAAAGATATATAAATGATTTACTTTTAATATTGATATTTTATGTATATATGTTTTTAAAAACAAATATGAAAAAAATTATACTTCTACTTAATTGTAAAAGATGCTGTAGTACTTATTTTCAAAATGTTAAAAGTTTGTTTCTATTATGATTTTTAAATTTTTAAAGGTAAAGAATGATTTTTATATATTTTTAAATATTAAGAGAAACGAAAAAAATAAATATCATGACACCAAAATCTAATAACAATGGTGAGGAGTTGGCACAAGAACGTTCTCAAAGCATACTTAAGTCAACTCAATCAAAAACAAAAATGGAAAAATCATGACTCCCAAATTTGGAGATTTAGCTCTAAACAAATGTGAGGTCTTTATATGATAAGAAGGCCTCAACAAACTTTCTCTAAACAAGAAATGACCATATCTTACCAAAAATATTATTGGAAAAAATCCTTATTAGGTTCAAAAAAGGAAGGCATCAAGTTGTCATGTCATAGAGTGAAGATCACTTGAAAATGTTCTATATTTAAAAGATGAAAACTATCTTCTTCTATTTGACCTGTTAAAAATATAGCTTAATAATTCCTAAAAGTGTTTATACTTATATTTTTATTATTAAGCTAACTTAAATGGAACTACCCATCTAACTTAAACATTAACAAAAATAAGTGCTTGAGGTTTTAAATAAGTTTGATATGTCTAGTATAAATCTATACGATGTCCTTCTAGACCTTATATTTATTGAACAAAACAATAAAGACTCTTTTCCCAATTGATCTCAACTATATCATCACTCAAAAGTTACTAAGACTTAAAGGTTCAAGGATTCTAACATCAATTAAGACTTATGCTTTCAACCAATTTAACTAACAAGTTGAAAGCTTGACTAGTTTATCCTTAGCTTGTAATTACTTTAATACTTGGGACTTGGGAGGAATGGTCTTGTCTACTTCTCACCATAATTCATGCTTAACTAGACAAAGGCCATAACAAGAATGGTCTTGACTTCTTCTCACCTGTCATTATCAATATATCATATAAAGGCCATAAAAGTATGCTTTTTTTTCCTCTCCTCTCTTTCATCATTACTAAATTACATGAAGGTCTTAATAAATATGGCCCTTTGTTCATATACCCTCCTTCAATGCTGCTCAATCACATGAAGAGTTCTATAAGAAATGGCATTTAATCCCACTCTTTACCTATATTGTTACCGCATTGCATGAAGGTCACATCTACTCTAATATCTTTCTCTCTTTCCTTCACTTATGTTCCATTGAATGAAGTGTTCTTGAAGCATTCTTAACTTCTCTTTCTTATACTACTAGACCATCAACTTATGGTTATGAAAGGCAAAGAACATGCTTTCTTTTTCTTTTCTTCAAAAGTATTACTTATACTAACAGATCAAGGGATAGTTAGTTTTATTTAAATCTTTAGCTTGGCTAATTTTTCTTCTCTCAACCTAATAGCTTAAGGCTTGCTCCCTGGCACATTGCCTTTAAACTTGAGCAACTCTCTATATCAACCTTGACTACACCACAAGAACTGTTGGAGGTAAGGAACTTTTGCAATGGTAAACTCCCCTATATAATTGGTGGCATTAGATTCAGAAATGTCCATCACTACTGGTTTCTTCTATGAAACATCCTCAATTACATCCCTTTTCTTCTTGAGAGGTTAATCACCTTCCATTGGGATCCAAAGCACTCAATATAACATTATGGCTACCTATATCAATACTTCATCTCCTAAAGGTAAAGCAAGGTTCACAATCTAGCCAACTTGATAACTTGATGAAGATATCCAAAAAGTTGACCACTCTTCTAAAAATTTAAAAATTGCATGTTTGCTTTGTCAATTATTTTTCTTAAAAAAGTTTGTATGAAACTCTTTATTATAACATAAATAATAGATGGATACTGATAAAGATGAAAATATATGTATAAAAAATCTTAGCCATCAATTAATGATATAATGATCAAAACTCTCTACTCGAGGCCAGACAACGTAGAACTTCTAATGCTTGAGACTAAGAATCTTGAGACTCCTTTGCTCGAGGATGAGCCTTAACTCAGCACCCAAAGACAAACACTCATGGACTAGGTTATGAAAGCCATGGTTCTGCTTGATGCCATTATGCTCAATGCCCTAATTCTTAATGTCCCAATACTTAACCTAGGTACTTGAAGCCAAGGACTGCAAGGATAAACCTTCTTCACAGACACACATTTTAAACTTTAAACTATTACTAAAGTGATTACCTCATCAATGTGATGTAAGCATCATTAAAGCAATGACATTATCAATCTAATGTGAACACAATTGTGTAATGTCATTATTAATATCAATCTCCACCTAACCTTTCTTGTTGATAATATAAATCATATATAATAATTAGGAATAAATTGGAGTATATAGAAAAATAGAATTGATTTTCATAAAACCATTTCTCATAGCCAAGCACAACTACCTCATAATATAAAATAGTAATAATAATATAGCACATGCACACCAATTAAGGAATCTAAGTTCTAATATATCAACTAGAGTGTCAAAATATTCTATAATATAAAACTCTTGACCACATACCTCTCTACAATATGACACTCAACTTACTAGCCACTCTAACATTTCCCTTTCATTTATCCATGACATGACCTATAATGAAAAGAAATAAGCTTTACAAAGCTTAAAAAGTGAATCTCAATCTATGAATGATAGGTTAATATAACATGGCATTAAATTGCTATAATAAAATTATGGAATCTTTGTAATATTCATGTATAAGCAAATCTCAATTGACAAAATGAATATCTTATTCTTTCTTATTAATAAGAAATCATGCTTTTTGGACTACAATAATATTCATTTTATTACTATTTTTTGTTTTTTTTTCATCATTTCTCATGCTTATCATATCTATCAATCTAATAGAGCTAAGATTTCTTAAATGACTATCATCCTATGTCCATATAATCTCATTTATATTTAGTAACTCATCATCTTATATCTTTTTTTCAGACAACTGAAGCTTCTTCAAAAACTGTTCATTTCAGTAAAAGAACGCATCGGCTTTTCTCCCATATCTTGTGTCTTTACTCTTTTGGCCCTGGTTGATTTCTCTCTCACTTAACAATGGTCTAGAAACTTGGATTCTTCATTGGTGGAATACCAGGTAATCTGAAATCCTTTTGAATGATATTGAAGAGGAAAATGTTCAAGAAAAATAGATGGAATTCGAAGAACTCTTCTATCTTAGCTTATAAGCATATCATTATCGACTAACTATATCAATCATATCATCTTTGCTCATCCAGCTTTACATAATGTACTAACCATTATAGAGCTTAAATTATCTAACCCTATATGATGTACTAGAGATACATAAGTATGAGATTTTTATTACAAGCTCATAACAATCCATAGCTTGTTCTAATCAAGTTTTGCATCATATGGCAATGGCTTATCATAATCTAGTAGAAATCATAAGATAATGTCTTAGAGAAATCCTAATATCATTTATTATCTCATGGTTTATAACCAATTCATATCATCATATCATGACATTTCATCATCATAGATGATGTGCTTATAAGGTTTATATAACCTAATGATATCATTTTTGCTCTCTTTTCCTCTTTATTATTCTCTTTTCATTTTATTTATTATTATCTTTCTCTTTTCTTATATTTTTATATGTTTTATCATATAAAATATGTCACATAATATATAATTATCACATGCTCATAGCATATATAAAATTAAGTCAATTGCATTTCACATTTAGCTATTAGAAAACAAATGCATAATAACATGATTCATGTTCAATGATCTAGTAAATACAATTTTATAATTGCAAGCACTATCTTGTTTACATCATAGTTAATTTAATTCACTTACATAACTTCTTTAAGATTGATCTTTTTTTATTCTCCTTTTTTCCTTTAGTTTCCTAAATAAGAAAAGAAAATATTATCATAATCTCCTTATTTTACTATTAAACATATTCTTGCTAATTTCTAATTTACTCTATTCTCAAATTTTCATTTTTCTTAATATACAAAGTTATCCTAAATCATTAAAATCATTCTACTCAAATGTATCATATGTTAGAGTTGACATATTAATTGTCATCTTTATGCATTATATGCCTAAACACTTAGCATACCATCCACTAGGTTGATGTATGGCTTGTTTTGGTATTGTATGCAAGCCCAACATACCATACATCTTACTTTGGATGATTACAAAACTATTCGATTTCCCTTTACTCATGCTCAAATTTAATTTTAAACTTTATAAAATCAACATCTTACGATCTTACATCTATTCTTATCAAATAGTCACTTTAATTCTAATAAAACCTCATGGATTTCATAAAAATGCCCAACTAAATTCAAAAACAAGGATTTTCTTATGAATGCTCCTTTCAAAGCTTCATAGAAGGACTTGTGAAGCAAATTTCTTAAGAAATATAAGTTAATGTAATTATTATTAACCTCACTAGCACTTTAATTCCTTTTCCTCATTCCAAAAAATCTTATAATATCAAATTAACTAGAGTTTCCTTTTTATTGATCACCCTTCAAATTACTTTTGTTCTAGAAAACTTTCTTTTTAGTTGTTTGTCAACCTCTACTTCTTAACTTTCCTTATCGAGGCTTATCTAGTTTTCAAGAATTTATTACCTCACTCCCTCCTATTCTTATTTATTTATAACTTGCTTGGGTAAGTAATCGGCTTAATTCCAAGGCTATTCCTTACTACTTATATTTAATTCCAAATCTATTTAATTTAAAAACAATTATTTTATTTTTTAAAATTTTAAAAAAATTCATAAGAAAATTATAATTTCAAAAATTACAAAAATAAGTATATTTAAATTTCTTATACTAAACTCTTTCCAATTATATATTCTTATTCAAATCTTAAGATAACTTAAAAATTGACTTTTTTAGATGTGATTAAAATATTATTATTTTATTTTATCACTTCAATTTCTGAAAATACTAACTTTATTTTATCACATATTAATATTTACAAATTAAAATACATAAGTTTTCTATTAGTACATATTATACAAAATAAACTTTTTAAGATATTACAATCAGAGCTATGCAGTCATGAGCATAATCGGAGGAGGAAATCATTGTCACTCTCATTGGTGTGTCCTCCTAAAGAGATGAGCCATTAAACTAATCCCCATGCAGATACCCTTATTGAAGCGATAAGGTGGCATAAATGCTAACCTTCTCCAACTAATTTAATCATATGATGTAATAAATCAACACCAATCTTTTCCTATAAATGTACAAACAGAAGGCAAATGAGGGGGAGGGGTACTGGAAGGGCAGTCGTGCTCTCCTTACCTAATTTTCCTCTTCTGCCTAAGAAACCCATTAGTGATCTACTTGTCTCATTATATTTTTCAATTATTTCCTGAGAGACCTAAGAGCAATCCTAATTTTTATTGAGTCGACGTACTTAAAAGTGATTACATTCCTCTTGAGAACAATATCCTAGTCCTACAATTTCCTATCCTTTCCTCACAATTACCCTTGAGAATAATTGTGATGCTTTAAGTATTCATCTATTTTATTGTTATTGAAATCTTATCTTCTAAAACTCTCAATCTCTTGAATCTATTTTTTATATCAACATAATTCAAACATTTATGTTTATATTTTTTAAACATTTTAATTTTATTTTGTTCAATGAATTAATGCATACAAATTTAACTAATTTTCTTAAAAAAATTAGTTCAAAAATCTTCTCTTTCATATGATGCAATCTTCAATTTTTAGGATAAAAGTATTATATTGGAACACACCAAATTCTTTATTATGTTACTTTATTTTAAAATAAATTAAGTCACTTATATAGTATTTTATTAAATAATAGTTTAAAAGTAGACATTAAATGAAAAACAAACCTTAAACTTTCTAACAATTCATTTTTAATGTACTAAAACATATTGTGGTTTACATTTTTTAATTTTATGTATTCAAGTTTAATTTATTTTTAAAATATTTAAAATATTTAAAATAAAATAAAATTATCAAAGAGTTTTTAATGTAAAAACAATTTCAATCTAAATATTATTTTTGTTTCAAAAAATGATAAATACTTATTTTAAATCAAGATTGAAACAAAAAGGATAAAAAAATAAAATAACATAATCTAAACAAAAGTATTAAACCTCCATAATTCCAAATTCCAAACTGTGGTAAAATTGCATAGGACATCCGCTTTCAGTTTTTACATAAAACCCTGCAAGGGCTTCGCCGGTGATTTGATAAAGCCCTCTTGTGGTGGCTCAGTGGTTTGCCATCGGTTGCTCGAGTTCGTCGAACAAAATCACACTTCTACTTTTTGGGGATTAAGCTGTGTTTAATGTGTAGTCCTCTTTTCTCTCTTCAATTCAGTTCCGCTAATGTCTCGTTTGCGTCTGCTGCTTTTCATTCCAGACATTTCATATTGCCCTTCGTATCATAGCTAAAGCTCGAACTTTACCGTTTGTTCTTGATGTTTCTATGCCGAAAGTTGAAACCTTTCAACAACTGTTACTTTGGAAACGCCAAATCCTTTCTTTTCTTTTGCGATGTTTGGAATAAAACCTCGTCATCATCGTCAACAACTGCGTCTAATCCCGTCTGTATCCCGTTCTCTTCGGCCATCTCCGCTGTACTAATGGAATCCAGTGATTCTCTTTTTGAATCTCTACCCGCCGCCCACACTTCACTACTTGTTGCTCAAACCCTCACAAATCTTAAAAGAAAGCCGGAAATCGCCCTGGCCATTTTTCGCTGCTTTCAGGAGCAAGGATTTCGCCATGACATTTTCACATGTTCCGTTATTATTCGTATCCTCTGCGATTCAGGTCAAAGGAAGAAGCTTGTTTCACTTTTGTCTGAAATGTTGTCGTCAAATGAATATCTGTCTTTTGATCTTTCAGCTCTTTTTGATGTTCTTTATCAAGGTAACTCTAGTTTTGATTCATTGCCGCTACTGTTTGATTCTATTATCAAAGCATACGCCTCTTGCAATAGGGGCGGTCTGGCCGTGGAAGCTTTTTTTGAACTCACTAAAGCTGGTTACAGGCCATCGCTTAAGTCATGTAATTTTCTTATGAACTTAATGGCCCAAGGAAGTGACCTAGAGATGGTGATGGCCGTTTATCATTGCATGAAGAGGTTTAAGATCGACCCAAGTGTTCATACTTATACGATCTTAATCAAGGCTACATGCAGCTCGGGGAATTTGGAGCGGGCTAGTAATATTTTGGAAGAAATGGTGCAAGCTGGGGTTACTCCTGATTTGATGGCTTATACTACATTTATTGGTGCATTATGTGAAAGTGGAAAACCTGACGTAGCTTTTGATTTTCTCAAAATTATTAGAAACCAGGGAGTTAATAGCCTAGCATACAATAAGGTTATCAGTGCATTCTGTAAACAGATGAGGTTGGAAGAAGCTGAGAAAGTGTTGGAAACGATGCTACAACAAGATGTTATGCCTGATACCTTTAGCTACAACTGTCTCATTAAAGTTCTTTGTGCGAAAGGGAATCTTCTGAAAGCTGCATACCTTCTTAAGGAGATGGAATCAGCAGGTATTCCACATGATCGTTTCACTGCCACATTTATTGTCCAAGGTTTCTGCAAGTTTGAACAAATTTGTGATGCCTTACAGCATTTCAAGAAATTTAAGGACTCAGCGATGTTCCTTGATGGAGCTGCATATAATGCTGCAATGTGTGCTTGGTGCAAGATAGGGGAAATGGAGCGTGCTATGGATTTATTTCAAGAAATGATTGACCAAGGTTTATTTCCTGATAAGATGCATTTCACCACTCTGATTTATGGTTACTGTTGCATCGGCAAAATAGATTCTGCTCAAAACTTGCTGATGCAGATGCTAAATGCCAAGTTAGAGCCTGACCTTGTTACTTACAATGTGCTTGCTAGTGGTGTATGTAGGAATGGATCTTTTAATCAGGAAGCTCATGACCTTTTGGAGTTAATGTGGGAAAGAGGAGTAGCACCCAATGCTACCACCTATGGCATATTCATTGAAGGCCTTTGCAGACAAGGGAGTTTAGAAGAGGCAGAAATTCTGTTCAAAGAACTAGAAGGCAGGGGGATTGCCCAAGATACACCAATCTTCAGTTCCATGGTTTCTGGTTATCTTGAACATGGCTACACTGAAAAGGCCTGTGAGCTTTTTATCAGACTGGTTAAGCAAGGTACTTTTGTCTCTGGGTTCACTTTCTCTAAACTTATAAAAGTGCTTTGTACAGAGAGGAATTTTGAAAGAGCTTGTAATGCAGTGGATCATATGCTAAATGCATGCATTAGTTCAGTTGTTATTCCTTGTACCAATGTGATTGCAGCTTACTGCCACATTGGAGCTGTGGACAAAGCTCGACTTTGGTTTGATAAATGGGTTACACAGGGGCTATTACCTGATGTAGTTTTGTATACAACTCTCATGCATGGTTACTGCAAAGCTCGCCGTGTGCAGGATGCACATAATTTGTTTTCGGAGATGGAGGTGAAAGGTATCAAACCTGATGTAATGGCTTTCACCGTTATGCTTGATGGACATGTACAAGAGTATTTAACTAAACATCACTTTAATCTTGACATAGAAAGCAAAAAATTGGAATTCAAAGCCAAGCTTTTAGTTTTGGTAAATCTTATACTCAAAAGTATGAAGTTAATGGAAATTGATGCAGATGAAGTTCTCTACACAGTTTTAATTAAAGCGCATTGCAAGATGCTTGATCTCCAGGAAGCTTGTAAGCTTTTTGACGAGATGAAAACAAAGGGAGTCTTTCCTGATTCATACACTTACACATCTCTTGTATGTGGATTCTGTCGCCAAGGGGAGGTAGATATGGCTGCAAAACTCTTAGAGGAAATGCTAGGTAGAGGAATTGTGCCAGATGAACCCATTGCTTTTTGGTCTTTTGTCCATGTCAATATGAGGTCAAATCAGTCGCATTGCAACCTATTAAGTACGCTAAAATAACCCTTCTAAGTTGCTTCATGTACATATTCTTCCTCCTTTTGTCCATCGGAGCTGCTTGAAAATCCATTCTAGTTTGGCAAAAGCCTGTCATCAACTGTTTCATTGATTGCCTTCTAAGCAACAAGGATTTCAGTTATGTAAATTCTCTAACAGAATTGTGGAGCAAACCTTGGGTGTTTTGGTTAACTAAACATGAAATGGACTGCAGCAAAGGCAAACGCAAGCTTCCACATTATAGCATTGGTTACAATATAAATTCCATGAATAATAGCCGGAATGCAACTTATTTTTTTTAGAATTGATGGTTTGTATTGGAAGAAAGTTGAAAAAGCTGAGGGATAAGCGCAATGCCACATAAACCATACTTTGTTGGCATCATTGATGATTTGGAAGTTATGAAAATCTGAACGTTTGGTCACTAGGAATTCAAGTTTATTTTGAGCCTTTGATGCTCATGTCTTGTACCATTGTGTAAATGTAACATGTAGATTTTGATGAATAATTGTTAGTTTTGCTTCTGTTTGATTGTACAACAGAGGCATCAAGGAAACACTATAGAGTTAATTTTTTAGTTTTGAAGCATCTAGGATGTTGTTATTTGTAAGTGTATTTATGTTTGGTGCAGCAAGGATTCAAGCAATACGCATGGCATATAAGACATGTATTTCTGACAGTTCTATAAAGTTTTAAGTAAAAGTGCAGCTCTATATTGATGCTGATATGATCTTTGTATAAGCTGTCTATGTTCTACGAATTCTATCAGCCAGCTTCAGAACATTCTTGAGAGTCTGCTGCTGTTACTACTGCCTGTTTTACTAGCTTTTCTGTTGTTGGAGCTTGGGAAGATTTATTAATCCTTCTACATAATTGGCAGATCAGTCTGGATTAGATAGATGGAAGGCTGAAAAAAGACTTGTGAAGAATCGAAAGAGCAAACAGTTAAATTTGTTGAACCATTTATCGTCGAGTGGATATTGTGTATTTAGCAGCTTGGATAATATCGTTGTGAAGATGGGTTTTGTGCGGATGATATTTGGTGAGGTAGGTTATATGTGTATGATTGTTGTGGGTTGACAAGTGAATGTTAAATTAATTTGGTCTAATTTAGTTCAATATGATCAGTTCAAACTAAAGCTAACAATAAGCTATATATAAATCTTTTGCTCTTGCAGTCCTCTCGCAAAACATTGTTTTGTATTGTTGCTTCTCCCTTTCTGTCATTGCTGAAGTTTTTGTTCATTATCTAGTTGTTGTTGAGGTTACCATCGACATCACGGGATCCCAAGTCTTTTCAGCTTGCTTGCTGTTGCCAAAGAGGAAAAATGCAACTCCATTGAAGCCAAGGAAGATTGTTACATCCTTCCTCTCCCTTTTCAATTGTCTACATAATTTTAGTTATCTTTGTTATTTTTTTCTCTCATTGATTATCTCATTTTAAAATATATAAAAACTTTGAAAGATCATATTTCAAAAAAAAAAAAGAAAAAGAAGAAAAAGATGATAGATGAACAATCTCGAAGAAATATAACTCATAATAAATCCTTTTTTTTTCTTACTCTAAAGCAAGGATCTTAATTTGAGCTCTTTCTTGAAAAATTGGGAAACTCATGACGAATGCAAGAACTTAAGAGAGTATGAGAGAGAAAGAAAGAGAGCTTAGGATCACAAAGAAACCAAAATGAACACTTTTACTAAGGGATACGAGTTTATATAGTCATAGGAGGGCCTAACTTGGTTAAGAGAATCTTAGTGAAATGTTTGAGTTAATTAGGATAGGTTGCATTTAATTGGCATTAAAAAAATTTAAAAATATTAATTCAAATTAGATAACAATTTTGTAGGCGACATTCCAAAAAATTATAACTTCTAGACCCAAAATACAAAAATATTAATATATATATATATATATATATATATATATATATATATATATATATATATATATATATATATATATCTACTTATAGATATAGAGCTTTACTTTTTGATAAATCAACTTTCAATGAATTTGAACTTTTGTGTAAAGAGGTGATTGAAAAGTAAAGATGCATCAGATTAAGATCAAATCTATACAACCATTTTTGAAAATATATATTAAATATATTTTTAATTAAAAAATATTATACATTACATTAAAGATAAGAAGTTTTTTTAAAAAAAACAAGTTTTAAGATATTTGAACAACTAGCAAAAATGACAACCAAAATAATAAGACTGTTAGTGTAGGAATATATATTGATGATTGATGATGAAGATGTGCACTAAATAATTTCATTGTCTAAAAATTATAAATTTATACAAAAAAAATTTAAAAATAATTAATTATATAAAATTAATTTCATAATATTTGAAGAGTTATTAAAAAAATTATATAGATAAAACAATAAATCATAAACAAATCTTAACTGTAGTTCGAGTGCAATGATCATGTAACTAAACTTTAAACACAACACCATTGCAAACATATTAAGCTTCCAATTTTGAATGTAGATAAACTAATTTAGTGGAAGAATGGAGCACCTTTGAATCTATATCCCAAAAGAGAATGGCCATTATATTTTTGTCATGTTTAAATTGTCAATGACTTTTGTAGCATGTGATAAAGAAAGAGACCATGAAATGCAATAATAATAATTAACCTTCATGAATTAAAAAGGAGGTAATATTCCTATCTACATTAGGACTTAATCAATTGGTTATGTTTGAGTTAATAGATAAGCCTTAGAAGTGTTAAAGCATAACTGGTTAATATTTTTTTATCATTTATCGTTCTGTTACAAGTTTTTCATCATATAGTCTTAAATTCCTTGCTTTCCAAATCTACCAATAGATTAACAAGGGAGAAATAAAACTTCACTATATCCTAGATGTCATTGAACCCTTGCCACCATTAATCTAGGAGTGAGAAAATTGATTGATGTGTACTAACCTTATTGTCTAAAGCCACACCATAGAATTCCCAAATCCTTTGTGTAGTGTTATAATCAGTGAAGGGATGATCAAGAGTGTCTTCATGATAGCAGTGTGGGCATTTGGAGCCATGATTCATTTGCAATCTTCTTAATTGAGTTGAGAAAAGAAGATTATAATTGAACATATGTCATAATAAGATAAAGATTTTGGTAGGATTTTTATTCTATATTTTTACCTAGTAGTTATTTATAAGTTTTTACTTCTGAAAACATTCCAAGCTGACTTTAAGGTGAACAAATTACCCTCATTTAGGGTTCAAATTACTTTGTTTCCATCAGAAGGTTTAACCACCATTGATTCTACTAGTTCTCTTTTTTTTTTCTATACTTCTCCAAACTTCATATGCATATTGTGCATTTCTAACATTATTATACTTAGCATTTCTAAATTTTACCTAAAGTGAGTTGGATGTTAGAAGTCACCAAAGTGAGTTGGCTTTTAAAA
The DNA here is from genome assembly GCA_023846275.1 of Vanilla planifolia. Taxonomy (NCBI): domain Eukaryota; kingdom Viridiplantae; phylum Streptophyta; class Magnoliopsida; order Asparagales; family Orchidaceae; genus Vanilla; species Vanilla planifolia. Next base: position 27,946,647 of record CM043869.1, on the reverse strand, counting down.
TAAGAAATATATTTAAACCTTATAAATGGCTTATTTTAAATCATACACTTAGATAAACATGTTAAAGGCCTCACTCTTGGTCCCTTGTAATATTTGTGTAAGATTTAATCCATGATTACAAATGAACTTAGGTCACGAATAACCTAGATTTTTTAAATACTGTAATTATATTACAATATTATGAGAATGACAAATTAAAAATATGAAATTTAATTTAACTTCCTTAAATAAGAAGATGTGGAAAATGAAAATACCTCACTTGTGAATTCTAGTATTGGAAACTTCATTGAGATAAATGATAATTAAGTTATAAAAATAACCAATCAAAATGAGAGAAGTCAAGAGGGCTTTACCAAAGGTCATTTCTCATTTTATGACTTAACTCTTTTGGGGGGGGGGGGGGGGGGCGGGGTGTGGGAAGAAAGAGACAGAGAGAAAGAGATAAAAGCAATGGGTGAAAGCTAGGCTTGAGTGAGGAGAGTTGTTGTTGCTAAAGGAGCTCTTATGCTCCTCACCTTACATTGTCTTTTGGGTATTTGAAATGTTTGATGTGAGATTTTTAGGAGAGAGAAACTTCTTGTTGACTTTAATGTGGAGACACCATTGATTCAAATAGCTAGATCCAATGAGTAATGAATCAAATGAAAAGTTGATCATACCATTGATTCTATGATCAAATCTTTTGATAGACTCTTGTGCCTTACATGTTATTCGTAAAGATAAATCAAACAATCTAAACCATATAAATAGAAGGTTTGATTGCTTCTATACAAAAAAGTTTGAAACTAAAAAATGAAAAAGGTTTACTAAAATGAAAAGAACATTTTGCTTCTACACAAAAAAGTTTGCAACTAAAAAGTGAAGAAGATTTACAAAAATTAATTAGTTAAAAAAAATATTAAACTTTTGAATAATTTTGTAACATGTCTCTTTTTTTGAGAATTTTAACATATTTTTAAAGTGTTTTGTAGATATTTTTTGCAACAAAAAAAGAAATATTCTTGGTCAAATTGTTATAATTTAACATTTAGCTTTTTCGATGTTGCTAGTAAATTCATATTATCGCATAAAATTGTGCTAAGCTTATACTCTTCACTTGCATCATTTCATGTATTGGCATGTTCAACAGGTGCCAAAATCATATATTATAAATGCTACATCTGTACAGCTTAGCTGTGAAATCTGTTTCAAAGTTATGTCATTTTGAAGAACGAGTAGCTTGAAGCTGGTGCTATTTAACAACTATTAGAAAAAAAGTTATGTTCAAAGTATACAAGTGAAAATATAGGACATAGAAATATTCTCATATCAATGACAAAACTGCAAAGTGGATCAAATTGACAGAAGATGTAAAGCTTTTATTATGCTATCTAGGAAATTAAAATTTATTGCTCCTTGTGCACACCGAAAAAATTAGAATAAACTTTATGTTTTTCTTATAATCAAGCATGTTTGGTTTGAGTCTTATCATTATTGTTTTTGAACAATAGCTTTCTAAGGGATAGCTTTAGTTAGGTGAGTCACGAATTTCTTTGATCAAATGAATGGGATTTTTAATATTGATATGAGTACCCACCTTCTGTATTTGGCATGATGAAATTCTTATGAGTATGAAATTGGAGAGCATTACCCAAGGAAGTGAAGATTTTCACATGGTTGATATCAGCATGGTAATATTAATTTGGTTAAGTAATAAATAAGAATCCATAAACAAAACCATTAAACAAAAAGTTTATTAACATTGAGCATATAATTTGTGAGCAAGTTTATTAGCCATTGCGCTTTTCTATTCACATGATTTGTTTGTCTATTATTGTCTATCATCTTTTAACATTGTTTAATAATATGTTATTAATATCATGATAATTAAAATTATTTAGGTCGTACATATGCCTCTCCTCTCCAGTAATAGAAGTGCTATCAAACAAGGATAAAGATCATAGTTGGGCGTGTGCCTAATGTTGCAATAGAGGCTATTTAATATGTACATATTAGTTATAGTTTTTGTGGTTGTTTGAACTTTTTGAAGTGAAAGGTTTATGCATGGTTTGAGAGCAAGTATCTTTTGATTAAACTTTTGGTTTATAAAACTTACGTTTATTAGCATTGCTTACATGTAAGTTTAGTTTCTTATAAATATTCGATTTTTTATTACATATTTTTATATAAAAATGAATGAAATTTTGTTGCAAACCTCACTTCTATTTGAAGCAATTTTGCCACACTGAGTTTTTCCTAATGTTGATACAAAATTTAGATTTGGGTTTTTAATAAAAGCTTACGTAAAGGAAAATTATTAAACAAAATAATTACAATAAGAGAGTAAGAGAGTAGGGAAAAAAATCAAAACCTCACAAGTTTAGAGTTAGTAAAGAGGATGAGGAAAACTAAAGGAGTAGGCTAGAAAACTCTTTTTTATTATAGTAATATATGCTCTTAAAGTTAGTCCCTCCCCCTCAATTGAGCATTAGAGGACTTTTTATAGCCGAGCTTGAGCATGATCACAAGATGGCCAATCATCAACATTTTTCATTTATCTCCTTGGAGGTTTTACAATAAGTGGTAGTGCAGAGCATGAGCATGTGAGGCTAGATAAGCATCCCCCATCACCTTAAAAAATAACAAAGGGTGGTTGGATCTTACCCTTTGTCTCTTCATGTGATAGCATAAGATGGCTAAACCTTACCCCTTATCTCCTAGATGAGACTATCTTATGCAATGACAACCTATGAAGATAACATAAAGCATTGGCCCTATGTTAGTAGGAGATGTGCCATATTGATAAAGGTTGAAGCACAGGGCCTCAAGTAGCATCAAAAGGAAAACCTTATGATTTTGAGGTTTCGTCATTGCTTACCAAGTGACCACTTTACAAATTAACAACTACAATTTCTTGATACGAGTTTTATGTTTATTCAATCCGTTAACTCACGTTTCCATAATTTATGTTGCAACAAGAGTTGTCATAAATATTTACAAGAAATCTAACTAGTGTAAGGTAACAAATAATTTTAAATTTTGAAAAAATGATTAACTTATTTGATTAGTTCATTAAGTTATTAAGCCAACTAGGTTTTGAATCCTTGATAACTTGTTTTGCTCACAAGAAGAGGAATTGTAATCTACCTATCTTAATGTGACATTAAGTGGTTTGAAGGTGATGAATCCCTCAAGAGAAAAAAGGAAGTTATTAAGGATATTTTTTAGAAGGAACTAGTGGTGATGGTGGTTATGCAAGAGTGGTATTTCTCAACTAAACATTTTGTTGCAATTTTATTAGTGAAAAAGTACCTTACCTCTTGCAACCCTCATATACAAATAAGAACTGTTGTAGATGAAGTTTTTGAGAGGATTTTTTGAATTCAACATGGTGAACTCTTAAATCTTTGTATCATTAGTTTAATAATAATAAACTGTTGTGTTTTAGCATTAACTATAACTATAACAGCACCATTGTGCTATAGATGAAGTGTTTCATGAAGTATTTGTTTTTAATAGTAGTGTGTTAGTATTAACTGTAACTAACACCAAGAGAAATAGAAGCTTGAGTAATACTAAGAGAAGATCTTTGGTGAATCATATTTATTGATATTCGTAATTAAACTTATAATAATTTACATGAGATACTAGGTTTTTGTAAATTTGAGTATAAGTGTTAAAAATTTTTAAAGTCACCTTTCCATTCATATAAGCTCTAGTCTTAAAACATATATCTTAACTAGGATGGTTTACATATAAATATATTTTAAAAAATTATAAAGCTAATAGATTACATTATTTAATATAGCCTAATCAAGAAGAAATTAAAAATACATACTAATCATACTTTTATGTTAGCCTCATCATACAATACAACTAGTTATTTTTGAGTTTATCATAAAATTAGATATAAACAATCCATAGTTGAGTTGAATGATTATACTATTCATAAATGATGTCTTTATCATATAAGCATGTTTGCTATTTGTTGAGAGATGCTAGGTGAGCTATTTGAGCTTTTATATTTTATATAGTATGATATATTTACCCTACTTGTACAATCTATTCTTTAAGAGAATTAGACAAGGTCATCAAACTTAGTAATATGGGTATGCATGTATGATGTATGTATTATATTAGTATAATTACTTTTTTTAAAGGTCTTTCTTACTTAGGAATTGAATGAAGTGATTTTCTTTAAACAAGTATGATAATCTTATCATACTTATTTTACAGATAGGAAATTAAGTAAGAAGTTTTTTGTACAAATATGATGCTTATTATTGTATTATACGATCATGTAAAGATCCAAGAGCTAAAAAATTGAATCTAAAGAGATATACTATTCCTACATAAATAATGTGTTCATTGTATAAGTATGATTATTTTTTAGACATGAAATAACCTACTTAAAAACTTTAATAGATGAGACAACGTGTATATAGAGTCATCATACTTGTATGATCCTTAGATCAAATGGTATAATCAATTTAGCAACTAGAAATAATGGCTAGTTTGGCTGGCTTTTAAGAAATATTGTTTTAGTTATAGATTGTTTAGAGTCATTAAAAATGTTGTAAGACTTTAAAAGGCAATTTAAACATTTTGTAAATGACTAATGTTATTTTTTATATTTTTGTAAAAATCTACATATTGAGATCATCATTTCTAAGAAAAAAAATGAAATAAGAGCTTAAAAGATTCAAGCATATATCATATTTTAAGACTTCATTTATTCTTCATTCATTGAGTTATGTTAGAATTTACTTTTCATTGCTTTACTATATTATCAGTGTACAATTAATTAAAATTTTTATAGAAGTTGTGTATTTTGAGCTTTTTAGTGTCTCCTTTTTCTCACTAATAAGGCTTTCACTTTTAAGGTTTGCATGGTCTTTTGGTTATTCTTGTAGGGTATTTTTTCTAAGTGATTGTAAGCTTATTTTAGTCGATGTGTATAGACCCTTGTAGTGATTTTGGGCTCCTTTGGGCTAGTATTTTGGGCCCTTTAATTCGATGATTTTACTTCTTTTAGGATAGTGTATAAGGTCTTTTTGTCCTGATGTGCATTCCCACACACAGGTTTCTAAAGTTAATAACTATTTTTAAAACAAGCTTTTAAAGAGTCGTTAAGAAAAAGAAAGATCTTTTGCTAAATAATATTTGAAATTGTTTAAGTTTATGATCTTCACAATTTAACCCCTCTTTTATGTGGATATCACACTCCTGCATTGTAATAAGTTATATCAACGCAAGGTTAAATAAAAAAACAAATTCCTATGAGAACATTCTCTTCATGTCTCACACAATGGTTGATGATTGTGCATCTTCAGGTGAGGGGGCCTCTTTGCATTGTTTATCTTTTTTTGAAGAAAGTTTTATTCACATTGAAAAAAATCAAATTTGTGTTTTTATGAAATCAATTAACATTAAATTGTGGACATTATTGAAAATAATTGTGTTTCTTTCTAAAATAATTGGTAATACATTTGTTAGGAAATTATTAAGTGAACTCACCCCAAATGAAAAAACAAAGAGTTCAACTTAATTTTATGCTTTGATATTATTCTTTGTGGCTTATCAAACTCTAAATTTAAAAGGATTATAAATTTAGATATTACTCATGATGTTTGGTATAATTTGTAGAATTTTTATGTGCATAAGAAAAAAGATAACACCTCCAACCATTTGAAGGGTTGTGGCTTTGGATTGTTTTACAAGTTCATGTCTTGCGAACAAGAATGAAGAACCCAAAAGCTAAAGGTGGAAGAATAAATGTTGAGGCACATTGCCATAATTGATAGAAGTGGGACACATTCACCCCTAATGTTCAACATTGATGAAGGAGAGAAATAATAAGAAAAAGCTTATGAAGAACAAGAAGGAGCTGAGGAAGAAGATCATATGGAGTGATTCAAATCCATCATCACCACCTTCAGGGAATGAGAAAATTAAAGAAGAAGTTACTTGTCTCATGGCATATCACCGTGACTCATCCAAAAGTAAAGATAATATCTAAACTTTCTCATAAAAAAATTAAAAATATTTTTTCCAAATTAGTTGATACTTTTTAATTACTTGCTAAGAAACATAAATGTTTGAAGAGAGAAAGCATAAATAATGTTTACATCATTGTGAAAAGTTAAATGAAAAGAATGAATAATATTAACTTGATTTGTACTTGAGATGAACTTGCTAAAACTATTAGCATCAATGCATGAAAGCTATATTAGATCTAATCATAAGGTAAGACCTTCCAAGACACTCAAGATAGGCCTTGACAAGTATGAGTGGCATTCTAAACCATTTCTTTTGACCTTGAGCATTTGATCTAATGTGTTAAATTTAACTTAAAAGGGTAGCTTCATCGATGTTAATAAAATAACAATAATGCAAGTAATGTAATGCATAAAAGACTTAATGACAAATTAATCCATTTAGATAGATAGACTAGGAGGACAAGGTGTACTTTATTGGTTCCTTTTCAATCTATAGTTGATAAGCATTTGAAGAGATCATCGAGGCTAGAAGAGGTCATTGAAGTTGAATGCTTGACACAAACCTTTGATGCTACACTGTTGGGACCAATGTTAGAAACCAAAAGAAGAAATCATCAAGCTTAGATGTTTGACACAAGCACTTGGTGCTTGACTTCAAGATAGCACTTTATAGTTTTGAACTCAAGAAGCAACACTTAATGCTAAACCATGTGAACTTAATTTATTAAAACATGTCAAAAAAAAAGTTGCACTCAAAGTTCCATCCTCAATGCATAAACACTTGTTCTTTGCTTGGGAGCTTCTTGTTGGAGGGAGGGTCCTTGAAATTGAACTCTCAGTAGATGCTAGTTAAATAGCCCTTGAGGATTAGAGGTTGGGAGCTAAGTGCTTCAAGTCCACAATCTAAAGAAGAAACACTTGAGGCATGGCCTAAATAACAAGCACTAAAGGAAAGAAGTTCAAGAAACAACACTAGAAACTGGACCTTAAATGGTTATGTGATTGAGGTTGACTACTTAAGAGTCAGTTGTCTAATGCATGATCCTTAAGATTATTCATGCAAGGAAGAAAGTTTGTTAAATAACTCTCAAGGCTGAACAATTGGCACTTGGACATCCTAAGTAAGAGAACATGAATTCAAGTTCAATCACACAAAATTGGGTCCTCAACACAAGCACATCATGGGCTCCTCAAGAAACTTTTTATCAAGGTTTGATACTAATATGAAGTACTCTAGGAGGAAAAATAGTGAAATAGTACTTGATGGTGGATTCAATGAAACAAGTTTAAGTGAGCATCATCTGGGTTCATGACTCTTTTCCCATAGGTGACACCAAAAATGTCGATGTAGAATTTGGATTAAGGGGTTTAAATAAGAGCTTAGAGAAGAATGCTTAAGTAAAAATGATTAAAAAATAGTGTAGGAGTGTAGGAAAGAACTCAAAGCCTCACAAGTTAAGGGTCAATAAGGAGGAAGAGAGGAGCTAAAGGAGCTCGCTAGAAGATTCTTTCCCCCTTGGGTAGTATTTGCTCTAAAAGCCAATCCCTCTTTCTCAATTGAGTCCCAAGGATTTACTTAGAGTCAAGCACAAGCATGAGTGAAGGATAATCAGTCATCATCAATTTTTTTTTATCTCCTTGGATGTTGTATTGTAGGAAGTAATGCAAAGCATGGCCATGAGTAGTTAGATTGCTATCCCTCATCCCCTTAGGAGGTAAAATAAGGCAACTAAACCTTACCACTTATGTCTTCGAGAAGAACAGGGTGGTTAGACCTTACCCCTTATCTAATGAAAGTGTTGTGTGCAATGAGAACCCACAGCAATGGCCACTTGCACATGAGGGATGAGGTGTATTGAAAGTGGATGAGGCTTGTTAATAATTTATTACGACCATCTTTATTGATCGACAAGTGTGCTAGCCTTTGTCAACGTAATATAATCAATTATTGCAGACTGATCAAGTTCCCAATAAGGGACTAGACTTGAAAATTATGCCTCACAAAATTGAAGTCATTTATTATTAAAAACCTTGACTTTAGTAGTTGGAACATAGGAGCCTTAACTTGAGGGCTAGGTTCTAGCTTGGGGCACTGAGTGGCAACCTTGGGCATGGGGCCTCAAGGTTAGGCCTTAGATTGCCTGTCTTTGAGAACCAACCTTAGGCACATTGCCTTTATTTTTGGTTCATTTCGTTGGTGCTTGCTATGTAGCCACTTTTTGAATCAATGATCGAGATTTCTTAATCTGACTTTTTGCATTTCCGATTCCATCCTTGAACTTTTTAAAACCATCACTTATATTATAATAAAGAGTTGCTACAAAGTTTTTAAAGAGGTTAACTAGTGAAAAGTCATATGTAATTTTAAATTTATAGGAAGGCAGTCAATTTATTCAATTAGTTTGTCAAGTTTTTAGGTCAACTAGGTTTTAAAACATTTGTTAACTTGCCTTGTTCTTAGGAAGAGGAATAATATGGGCTGCCTTCATGCTACCATAACTTGCACATTACCTTCAACCTTAAGCCACCCTCTCAAATAGTCAATCATAGTACCTCCTCTCTACACTAAATGGTTGTTGGACGTAAAGCACTACTTTTCACTAATAAAATTGGATAAAAAGTTTTGCAAGGAGAGAGCTCTCCTACTCAAACACCATTTCACTAGTTGCTTTTCAAAAATATTCTCAAATGTGCATACTTGAGAGTAGCCCTTAAGACGAAGCTCCCAAGTTCTAGTTCATGCCGTACGCTATCACCATGGGTTGTCATTGCAAATGACAATGCCATCTAAGAGATAAGGAGTAAAGTTCACCCATTATATGTTGCCTTCTTAGGAAAAAAGTGATAAGCTCCAACCATCTTATATTACCTCTTAAAAGGATAGAAAATAATAATCTAGCCACTTATGCCAATGACTTGTATCACAATCTACACTACAATCTCCAATATAATAAAGGAAAAATGACAATGACCAACCATTTGGTGTCATACTTGAGCTGAATCATAAAGGGACATAAGAAATATACTCTATTGACATATTGATAAAAAAATATTTTTCAAAAAAATTTTCTCTTTGAAAACTAAATTTCTTTAACCAAATATGGAAAAAAAATTCCTAATCACACTAATTGTTTGAAAAAGTAATTCTTATAAATTCTACATAAAAATTATTTTTTTAACAATAACAATAGTACCAAATAGAACATTAAGACAATCTTACATGAATTATTCTATTTTTTTACATAACTTACAAAACTCCACCTATCAAATCATATAAGATTAAATTATATAATTTTTATTGTATATAAAATTAATTAATAAAATTCAAGTTTGTTCTTGAATTTGACATTAGTTTTTATGGATGCCAAAGTTTTCAAAATTCACATCTTTTGATTAAACTTACGATTTGTAAAACTAATACCTATTACCTTAACTTGCCTATAATAGGAGTCTCAAAGATTTATATAATGCTTGAGAACTCATATCTTTTAACTAAATATAATATATATGTCATCAAAACCATCTTTTGAAGAAATTAAAACATGAACATAATAGTACAATAACCTTGTCCATGACAAAAATAAATGAATGCTAATCCAATGATAAACTTTAAAATAGAATCAAAATAAAAAACTTCTTATTTAGATATTATACAAATTCATAAATACTATTCATAGATATAATAAATTAAAAGAAAATTGATATTAGAGGTAATTTCATTAAAAATATATTTAACTCATTTTAAAAAATTAATATTTAAATCATAATATCAAAAAAATTTTAGTATTATATAAATAATTTTTAAAATATTATAAAAATAAACAATACTATTTAAAAATATCACCAAATCAAATAAAATTTTAAATAATATTACATTACTTAACAATATTATTAAATCAAATACTTCTTAAACATTATTTGAATAATATTAATTTACTTTGAATCCTTTTCATAAAGAATACTACCTTCTAAACATAATCCATTCTCAAATTAATAGATGAATCAAATCCAAAACCACAAACAACAAACATATATTCCCATTCCTCGAAAAGAATGCATAGACTTAGCTCTAAGGCCATCATCCAAACTTAAGCAAGCAAACTTGTTGTAAGATAATCACCCTCAAGCCAAAGTTACATGGCCCTACATATCTAGATGCAATAATATGCATTTTAACAAATATGAACAATATAGAAAGATATTCTACTTGCATGGTTAAAAAAGAATGTGCTCACTAAAATTCATCTTAGAAAAATGCAAATTTATTGATTGTGGTTTGATCAAACATTCATGTATGCTAAAGTCCTCACATATTCATCTCAAATTACTAATTTCAAGAGGAACAATGGCCCATTCGTCCAGAAAACATTATTCACTTTAAGAATCTAAGCAAATACTTCTGAAATGTCTTTCATTTTCTAGATAACAAAACAATATCAGATACATTGCTTGTATAATAATCTGGATGGATAGTATTCGAAGAGTCGTTCAGATCAGACAAGGCAGTGACACCTACAAGGATGATTGCAGCAATCATGTTAAGTGTTTTGCAGATTTAAGGTTTGCTTGACCTGGTTTACGACAAAACATTTTTATTCAAAAAACCTGTGCATTTCCTAAATCATGAGTCCCATCAATATCATTTTATTCAAAAAACATACAATCATTGTATTTATACAAAAGTTCATTTGTAAAGCAGTTTGGCAAAATGACAAACCACCACCCAAAACAAGCTGAAGAACAACGAGAAAGTGCTTTCACTCCATTGTACCAAACAAAACCTAAATTTGACAGTGGTTTTGTTTGCAACAGAAGTTTATCAACTAGTATTCATAACTTCTTTTTTTTCACTTAAAATTTCCTTTTTAAAAACATACATTAAAATATAATTTTAAAAGTCCTTTTCAATCAAAAAAATAGCTAATGAATAGAACCAAAATGTAATTCATGTAAAGACATGAAACAAACCTGACAGAACAAGCAGTGTCTTGCAACCAGCATTTCTTCCAAATAGTATGTCAGTGTCTAGTCTATCTCCAACCATGCACATCTTTGATGTGTCGATCTTGTATCTGAGAACACAAGATATTCCAAAAATTTCTATGCAGTTTAAAACTTATTTGCAATAACTTCTGCAATTGAATAGTTGCTGTTTTAAAAATATACTGTGTTACAGTGTTATTTAACAAAACTTTTGCATAAAATAACATTTATTGTGGGTTATCAAAATCCAACAAGTAAGCCTTATTGAAGTTTTAGCGTTTGATAGATTAATGGTAACGATATTGATCAAGAAGTACCATGTCAAATACATTCATCATAGCATGCGTTTATTTGGAGTAATTTACCACACTTGTTTTGCATCTCTTACATTTTAACATAAATGGATAGTAGAATCTAGCATGAAATAAGTAGTTAAACCAACACAACTATGTACTAATTTGCATCAAGCATGTTAATTGCACATGCAACCTTCTCCTTGTTAATTTTAAATATCTATATACAAGAAAAACACATGTTAATTCATGCGAGAGAGTCAATGTGTGGAGCCTAACATAGATATGAAGGTTTAGATTGAAGTGGCTCATCATCTATACAGCAGTTGCCGCAAGGTGTAGAGCCACAAAGTTGTTGAGGTAATCAAAATTGCAGATGTTCAAGACGTAACGAAATGTGTATATCCAAAATGACAATTTTATGGGCACAAATGTTTACAATATGAAAGGAATATGAACTTTAAAAAGAAAGCTGATAAGTCATTATGATGCAAATGTACTAAATGAAAAAATGTTGCTCGGTAGAAGAATATGCTCAGGCATGAGATGTGGAGGAAAAGGACAACTAATAAATAGAGAAAACCACAGCGAAGAACTCTAATGTGTATACTTTGAAATACCTTTGCAAAGCCAATAATCTCCTCTTAAACCTATTGTAAGCATGTGCACTATAAAATAAAAGAGTAAGAATTTGTAATCTCTTTCAAATTCTAGAGAAAATCTTCAAAATGCAACCATAGTTTTCATCAAGCTCAAGTTTTTCACATAAATCTAGTATCTCATGCCTTCCTCTATTTATTCTTGGTTTTCTGTGGGTTTGTGTTACTCTTATGCACCTAGTCTATTTCTGGCTAGAGTTACAAATGTTTTATCATTAGATAAATGATTAAAGAGGTGCATCTCTGATGCTTCTTTAAGGAATTCTTCTAAAACATAAGTGGCATTATTTCCACCTTGGCACTCCCAACAATTGATGTAAAAGCCATCAAGTTCAGTATAGATTTCCGTAGTTTCCATTGTGTAGCAGCACCTTAGTGCAGATTTTGGACAAAACAACCTTTTTCGTGCAACTATAGTGTTTTACCTTATTCAATACATGAAATAAAAATGTAGAAATGGAAGACAAAAATATGATGATTGACAACCTTAAAGACAGGGATTTGCGTTCTAGAAGGTGAAAAGATGATTTACTCAATTATAACAACTTGAACCAATAGTTGCTCAAACAAATATTGAAGTTCATAAAGTAAGAAGACTAGACATCCTTGATAAGTAAGCATCGAAGTAGTGTGGTTTGCTCTTGTGAGAAATATAGCCTTCAATATTGCAAAAATGATTACAATCAACGTATTTTTTAAAGCATTCTGCAAAATGAATGAAAAGATTTCAGCATTAAATAAAGTTCATTTGATTGAAAAGTTATTCGATATGAACAAGGCAGAAGGTGCATTTGTTACATATCACATTAAAATGTTTAATGTGATAATCGTAGAGCTGATCTTACTAGAAATTGATTTTGAGGATGATACAAAAACTTTATCCTGCTGTCATTCCTGTCAGGTGGTTGGAATACATGTGTTACTATAGTAAGCAATGCATCCAATTACCAAAATTGAAATTATAAAAAGTTTGAACCTGATCATTAAAGAAGTCAGATGACATAGTGGGCAACAAGTGCATATTGATATGGAATGGTCAAATTCTAAGGGGCATTTTGCTTCACATTCAAAGAAGAAGTTCATGTGTTAAACTCTAATAAGGGTCATCCAGAAAGAGGCTATAAAGTTCCAAAAAAAGAGTGGTCATTATCAAGAGGAAAGTACATCCATAAACATAATAACCAAAAGCATGGAAGATGCTCTGGTTTTTTGTGTTTATGGCCTGATTAATGAATGGAATCTTAATTCAAGTGCATCATTTCACTCCATACAATGCAAAGAGTAACTACAACGTTTTGTGTGAGGAAATCACGACAAAGTGTAATGTTGAATCATTTTCCACACTTTTGCTTAGTGTATCTTTATAATGCCACTTGTGTCAGGCCAACTTGATACCCACCCAGCTCAAATTGATGGTGTGTAAGCATCTAGGTAGCACTATTCTTTGATAAAGAAAATCTCATTCAAACTTCTACCACGACTTCCTCCATATCATGCTGGAAATGGAAGAAGGCAAGTTCATCCAATGAATACCAAAGGAACCCTACATTCCTATTAGAGAATAACCACTTCGCCTAAAGGAGATAAGGCTCAATAGTGGACATTGCTTAGGGAAGGAGGTTTGAATCGCAAAAAGAAGAGAGATCTATTACCAAAAGGAAGCTTTGCGACTCAATCAAGGAACCGTATCCCATTCACTTCCATTCATTAATAACTCTTCAAAACCCCCATCGAACAAGCTTCTTATTACCTCTTAGATGAGGATAGACTTTATGTCAGTATCTCAATAGGTTTAATGTTAAGCTGGAAGTATCAAGTCAACCAATTATGTGGTCCCCTAGATGGCCCTCTCTAGTGGCCTAGTGATCGAACAAGTTGACCTTAGGCATTTCCTTATAGCCCCACCAAATTTATTAGGTTCTCCATGATGCATCATGAAGATCATGGAACATGTTTGGGGTAGTCAACTGCCTTGACAAGAAGTTTTGGACTCACGAGGTTCCTTGGCTGCAAAAATAGCTTCAACCTCAAGGTTATCGTAGGTTTGTCGGCCATCCTTTGAGTTTGCAAAAATAATCGAACCCAATCCGGTGAGTTAAGAAAAGATTTTGGGGCCCTTAAACAAAAGGGTCATTCTCGGGCCCTTAATACCTATGATGGAAAGATCCAATGTGGCTAAGGACATGCTACAAATACCACCAATTTTGGGGCCATGACAATAAGGATTTATGCACTCTCCAAGGATTCATGGCCCACAAGAAAGAGGGTAAGCTTCCAAGCCTTCATCATGAATCAACCCCCAAGGCTAATGGTGCATCTCCCAAGTTTGCCAAAGACCTTCTGCCTCTAAAACAAGCCCAAGATCTTCTCAGAGCATTCACATTTGACCCCATGACAAGCAATGTTCTAATGGATGACAAGATCTTCCATTCTACATCAGCTCAGAAAGGCCTCCATCTATATAACTCTTGCCATCCCATCACATGATTCTAAAATTTTTTATTCTACACAATTATCCCCTTTAAGGAACTTGTACAATGCCACAAATGGTCCTCACCACTTGAGAGGAAGCCTTAAAGATGAGGCATGCCTGCTCAACAAGGGCGGCTCTACCAACGTCCTATTACATGCTTTTGTGATTGTAAGGCTTGAACATGTTCGTTACCTTTAGAGGCACACCAGTTGGCTCTTCTAGAGAAGTGGCACACCTAAAAGGAACCATCTCATACTCTCCAACTCCATTAATCAGGTGGTATCTTTCTTCAAGGTAATGCAAAACAAAACTTGAGTAGACTAGATACCTGAGAACAAGTATTTGCATTGCTCAAGAAGTAAAATTCACTACCCATCCTCAAAGATCCTAAGGTATGAAAACCACAGCTCATTTACATCACCACTACAAATGTCATAACAACTGTTGTTTTGTTTTGAGAGCTAGAAGTTCTCTAATGTCTCATATATTATGCCAATTATTCACCAAAGAACTAAGACATTTATTATCCTCCTCTCAAAAGGCTTTGGTCTTAGTCATTGCCTCTAGATGATTACGATCCTACTTTCAAGCTCACAAGACCATAGTCATCACAGATAAGCCTCTCTAATGCATTCTTCACTGTGCCAATACCTCGGACTATCTTCAAAAAGTGGATCATGAAGCTTGAGGAGTATAGATAAATTATATCCCAAAGGACCTTGATCAAGTCCCAAGTCCTCGTTGATTTCCTTGCAGATGACTTAATCACATAAACAACTCAGCCAGAAGTGCCTCTGCCTAAATGGTTCTAACATGTCAATGGAGCATTGCGGGAGCAGAATAAGGATTATGAGTTATGATGGTAAGCCCCCAGGGAACATCATCTAGTAAATAATTTGAAACACAGTTTTGAGAATTAACAACCAGGAAGAATACAAAGCACTCCTTGCTAGCCTTTGTCATGCCAAGGATCTGTTTGCTAAATGTGTAACTGTATTTTCTCAGCATGTTGCCAGCCAAGTTCAAAGATAGTACAAAACCCAGGATCTGGCACAGAAAATACCCAGCACAATTATAGTGGTTGCAAGTTTTTTGATTTTGCAAACTTACAGCAGATACTGAGAGAAGAAAATGATGATGCAGATTCATTAGTCAAGCTTGACAATGAGACTTTACCCATTAATAAAATGGCAACACAGAGATTTGGGCCCACGGTTTTATAGGTCATTGAGCCACTCAAGTGGATAAATTCATTAATAAACTTCAACATTGAACTATGCTAGTCTCCAAGGATGACAACAGGTGCTTGTCAGCTCAAGCAACAAGATAAAGCCTATCAATGGTACCTTGCGCAAGAAAAGCTATCTCAAACTCCAGCTCAGATGCCTCAATGGGACAAAAGCAAATCAGGTTGTTGAAGAAGTCTATACAAGGGGTGCAACAACCACTCAAGTCGTACACACCCTCAAAGTACTTAACCAGGGCCACTAATAGTCTATTCTCCAAAAGAATGCCCAAGATTTCATGTGCTAATGCCACGAGTGACAAGTATACACCAATCTATGTAAACAGCTAGCTGCAACCTTCGGCTCAATCAACAGATCTTGGTTGTTCATGGCAAGAAGAATGAGCTTCCTTAACCATTTTTGATGGTCTCTGATAAAAGAAAACATCTCTTTCTAATTGAGTAATTCAAAAATTGGACTAAGGCCAAAGAAATTATTAAGTAAATCATTGTTGAGATACATAAATTCCCAAGGCCTAAAATCTTTTATAAGTTAGGTTCAACACTCCTCTAGCTATCATCACTAAAAAATTCCAACATTTTCCACTTTGAGGAACCTCAGAAGTTCTGCTCTTCCCACGAAACATAGATCAATCTTGCTTCTATGGGCCACTTGAAGTGGCCAGGCTAAAGTAACGAATAGGAACATATTCAAGATCTTGGAACCAAGACTCATGGTGAGAAAAAGGCAAGTGAGCCAAAGAGACACCAAATGTTCTATGGGCTTATTGGACTACCCCATGTTCCGTGATTGGGGAAACGCCATTCTTGTTGGTCAATAGTGTCAAAGTTGTTCTGCAGATAAAGACTGACTATCCAATACAAAGAATACAAATTGCTCTCAATGATGAAGGTAATTATCAACCTATGTGGAAAAATCTAAATGACATACTTCAAGATCTTGAGGTAGAGATCTTAGGGGACAACTACATACAAAGATGAGGCAAAAAGGGAGGAAGCTAGATTAGTATCATGGCTATCATGTACAAAAAATTACATTTTGAAAGGGTCATATAGTTCTTCAAACTAGATGCATACAAGATTCAAACAAAAGGTGAACAGCTTTCTCGAACTATAGAAATAACGATCTCAAAATATATTATCAATAGATAATGCCATCCTATGTAAGTCATTCCCCTCAAAAACTCCAACAAAATTGTAGTGCTATTATTACATCAAGTTTTGCTTCATAATTAGTATGTTCTTTTATGCTTATCCACGTTCCTTCCATAACCAAACTAACAAAAAGCCAACAACTTGAGCATCCTCGCTACTTTTGTGTGAACACTCTTGGGCTAGCTAGAACCCAAGCATGCATTCTCCCATGTCTAGAAACCTTAGTTTGACACTGGGAAACATGTTGGGTACATTCATCCTAAATTGTTTTTCATTGAAGCACAATCACCTCGACAACCCACATAAGCCGAACCCACACACACACTACCTAAGCCTCAAGCCATCATGAGTTTTAGCACATACCTCTCAAACAACATAATTTGTAATCTGTTCAAATAGCACAACCCCTAAACTGAGAAGAAATCCCATAAGTAGCATAAGCAACAATTCACTCGTAAAGCCTAAGTCTCAAACGACAAGCAAATGTCTAGAAATTCTAGAGCATTAGCTCAGCATTATATGATGGCCACAAGCAAGCCCTAAGGCCCAGTGCTCAACCCTTGAAATGGGTGTCACACCTCAAGTAGGCTTAAGGGCACATCGGGGCTGCTTGTCGAGGTTGAAAACATGGCAATAATAATGCCTCAACATACCGAAGAAAACTTTGACACTTGTCTCACTGGTTCAAAAGAGATTCCTTACATTCTTTAGTCTACGATAATTTACATGATGGTTGCAAAGTTTGCTCTTGCTCATCTCAAGACAAGTTATAATATGACAAGTAAAGAACATAACAAAAAAATAATAGCTAGAACTGATGATGGAAAAGAGATTTGTATCATTTACAAATGCTCTAGCTGAATACAGGGACCACATACATCACTAAGTAAAAAAGAAAAAAAAAAAAGAGTACACATTTGTTCTTTAAGACAAGTCTCTCTTCAGCCATCCACTTTACAGTTCTCATGAGTTCCTGACAACTCTTTGCAAAAATTCTTAAAGGTCAAGGCAAACAGCTTCAACAAGGTCAATTGCTTGCACCTCTCTTTTGTAATTATTTATTTGTGGGTCAGATAAGATACAACAGATGAGACCTCTCAAAACAGTAAACAATCCTATAGAATCGAAACTTCTCACAATCCCAAAGCACTTTGAAGAATTCTTTCTCAATGATATACCACCATGATCGAGGCGGGTAAAGAAGGGGTATTTGTGACAACATCTACTTCAGCCAATTATTTCTGCAAGGAATCAATTGCTCCTTGAAGCTCCTAGATCTTCTTACCTATTCCTTCACAACGTAATCTTTCTCTTAGCTTTGTTTTTAAACTCTTAGCTTTCTGTTTGTCCTTAACGACTTTCTCGAGCCAGCCTTAAAAAATGGTTCTTCAACTCCATCAAATCCTCCACTGCTTTTGCGGTCAAATTCTCTTGTGGAATAGCATCCTAAAGATGAGCCAAACCCAACCCAATAAGCACATCAGCTTGTAGAAGTCCATGACCTTTCCTCTGCAGTCCCCAAGAAATCGAAACAATGAAAACAATATTGCCATGCCATCATAATCGGGCTACCCCATGGTATGCACATAAGTCAAAATGTTCACAAGGAACTATACGGAGTCATCAACCCTAACCCTTGTAACCAGCCTCCATGTGTCCTTCTAAGGACATACCATCACTGCTTGATGTTTCTTTGACTCCAAGCATGACTTTGTTATTAAGAAGAGGCTGTTGAACTCTGTTTTCCACAGGCTTTCCTACAGCATTCTCTGTCAGCCCGGGCACTCTATTGGGAGCCTCAATGGCCAGTGAAACAAGGAGAATGTCAAAGAATCTTTGGGCAGAAAGAGAGACCTATTCCTTGCCAGAATTTTCTTTAGTTGAGGAACCTATAACACCTTTGGATGGGTCCAAAGAACCTCGATAACTTCTGAAGGTTCAACACCCTCAACCTCTGTAAAAGACCTTTATGTGTGGAGAAAGCCAATGAAGGAGATCTCTCTTCCTTAATGCTTAGGAGGAAGCATACCTATTGACAACATGTGCCTAAGGTATGTGTACCTGTATCCTCTTTTTCTTCTTTTATCTTTATCACCTCGTTTTTCAGGAATAGGTGGCATGACCAAGTATGTACCACTCTTCACAAGATATAACCACTCCCTGGGTGAGCACAAGATCATATCACAAGAATGTG
Organism: Vanilla planifolia; assembly: GCA_023846275.1. Lineage (NCBI taxonomy): Eukaryota > Viridiplantae > Streptophyta > Magnoliopsida > Asparagales > Orchidaceae > Vanilla > Vanilla planifolia. The sequence goes on along the minus strand of CM043869.1, from coordinate 27,927,666 downwards.
TTGCATCTCCCTAGTAAATAGCTCCACAAGTCATCACCCTTCAGCCTTTGCAGGGTTTCTAGTACCTTGCTGTCAACATCCATTAGTTCTTTTAGCTCTCTTGGAAGCTCTTGTGCGAACACCCATATTGCTTGCGAGCTCGAAGAGAAAATGGAGAGACGGAATGGTCGTCGACCTGTCCTAACCTAAAAGAACATTATTCTAAGATACAATGAAGACGTCTTCAAAATAAGAAGATACTCGCTCCAATCAAGCCTAAATGGTCACCCCTCTTTTTCTAATACTCGAGCAACTGCATCCGTAATGGAAGCAAAAGTCAATGTGATTGCATTTGGTGTAATCGTACCAAGACATCCATAATATTCCAAGAAGTCACAGGAAATATGTTGTAATGAGAGGAGAGTAGGAAGAACTCTAAGAAGCCTACAACCATCCCCTAATAAATTGAATTCAATCAATCTTTGTTCTTTGGAGCTAACAAACTTATTTTGGAAAGGGGGTTAAATATTCTATTGTTTCCCTTTCAGATATGCTCTTTCGTGATGACATTAGCTCAAAACTTCAAGATTTTTTGAAAAATCGGATAAAATCCACCTTCTATAGCAAACAATTAAGTAGAATGCCAAAACAAGGAACCCTTGATAGCAAAAGAAGAGTAGAAAGGTGAAAACAAATTGCATTGAAATTTAAATGATTGGATGACTTGGCATCAAATTGAGTCGTCTTTCGCAATCCATATCAATGGTTGTGGGCACTCAAATATGTTGATAATTCATTTCGCAAAGTCCTTTCGACTTCCCTAAGTGCACATTATGACAGAGAAATTTTTGGCGTGCATCTATAATCAACCCTAGTGCACTTAGCGCTCAACCTCAAAGGCCTACAGTTCATCATAGTATAAGCATAACATCCAAATAAATAGTCTTCAAGAGGTAACATGGTAATAATACATAATAATAAGGAAAAAGAATGAAAATCTTATTCAATTAGTTGGCAAATTATTTTTCTAAAAACACAAAACTTATTTTGGAAAGGGGGTTAAATATTCTATTGTTTCCCTTTCAGATATGCTCTTTCGTGATGACATTAGCTCAAAACTTCAAGATTTTTTGAAAAATCGGATAAAATCCACCTTCTATAGCAAACAATTAAGTAGAATGCCAAAACAAGGAACCCTTGATAGCAAAAGAAGAGTAGAAAGGTGAAAACAAATTGCATTGAAATTTAAATGATTGGATGACTTGGCATCAAATTGAGTCGTCTTTCGCAATCCATATCAATGGTTGTGGGCACTCCAATATGTTGATAATTCATTTCGCAAAGTCCTTTCGACTTCCCTAAGTGCACATTATGACAGAGAAATTTTTGGCGTGCATCTATAATCAACCCTAGTGCACTTAGCGCTCAACCTCAAAGGCCTACAGTTCATCATAGTATAAGCATAACATCCAAATAAATAGTCTTCAAGAGGTAACATGGTAATAATACATAATAATAAGGAAAAAGAATGAAAATCTTATTCAATTAGTTGGCAAATTATTTTTCTAAAAACACAAAACTTATTTTGGAAAGGGGGTTAAATATTCTATTGTTTCCCTTTCAGATATGCTCTTTCGTGATGACATGAGCTCAAAACTTCAAGATTTTTTGAAAAATCGGATAAAATCCACCTTCTATAGCAAACAATTAAGTAGAATGCCAAAACAAGGAACCCTTGATAGCAAAAGAAGAGTAGAAAGGTGAAAACAAATTGCATTGAAATTTAAATGATTGGATGACTTGGCATCAAATTGAGTCGTCTTTCGCAATCCATATCAATGGTTGTGGGCACTCCAATATGTTGATAATTCATTTCGCAAAGTCCTTTCGACTTCCCTAAGTGCACATTATGACAGAGAAATTTTTGGCGTGCATCTATAATCAACCCTAGTGCACTTAGCGCTCAACCTCAAAGGCCTACAGTTCATCATAGTATAAGCATAACATCCAAATAAATAGTCTTCAAGAGGTAACATGGTAATAATACATAATAATAAGGAAAAAGAATGAAAATCTTATTCAATTAGTTGGCAAATTATTTTTCTAAAAACACAAACATAACAAGGAGATATAACAAAGAAAAGCAAAAGCAATGACGAACATCTTAGACCCTAAGTGACTAAATCCAAAATGTGACAACATATCATAACCACAACTCTTCTTATCTCAATTAGCTATAAGGGTACTCAACTTGATCTTCATGAGGGTTCTTCTTGGTTGGCTTGTGGATTGCTCTTAACCTTCATTTGCTCCCATCAGTTACACTCAAATGCTTGAAAGATTTCCTCTATGAATTTTCAATAAATTAAGTCGTTAATCAAGGATGCCATTAGACACCCATGGAATCATGCTCACATAAGTTATGCCTTTACTTTTGAGACTTAGAAGGATTCAATAAGCAAATGGCAACTTAATATATTCAAATTATCAAAGAGTAATTATAAATCAATATTTTATTAAATGGAAGCAACCATTTATATACAGGTTTTTTTGTAACCTCAAATATAACAATAATTTAAGACAACTAAGATCTAATAAGTAAGGAAACATAACAAATAAACCTAACCTAACCTACTAGGATTCAAGGATTGGCATCCTATTACAAGGTTATATATTCCAATGAATCAATAACTTTTAAGATAAATATACAATGACTCAATTAAAAAGATTTAGCAATGACCATCACGAAAGTATAAAGAGAGACTGTAGAGGTAAAACTAACATATAAACAAATCTTTCACTAAGCATCAAAAGCGAATTAAGTGAATCTTTGGGAAAGGGCATATCACACAATACTTATCATGTGGAGTCATAGAGTAACAATATGAGGGCAATCCTTCTAAAAAAGATAAGACCATTGGCCCACTTGGGTCCCTAGCCAATAGTAGACTCGACGATGGAGGGCCCAATAAAGTGTTGACCACAATGGTCCATTATAATATCCTTTGAACTCAAATGCCAACATGATGGTCCATTATTGTGGCATCGAGAGAGAGGGTGAGAGAAAGCCATGCATCAAGGCTCAGGACGGCAAAGCGAATGAAGTGTGGATGAGGATTAGGCAGCCATAAGTGGTATGACAATGCTAGGGCTACGACAATACCGCAAAGATGGCAATAACGAATGGTTGTGGCCAACAAAACGAAAATCGTTATTTTATTTTTAACTAACTTGATGACGACAAGGATTGGTGGATGCAAGCAGCAACCAAGGATGAGGAAATCGAGGGATGCTACTTGGCCAGAGGCAATAAATTATTGCAGTAATTAGAACACCGTGATTGTGGCTCTGATACCAAAATTGATAGTGAATGGGGCAGTTGTGAAATCCTACAACAAGATCTGAGGTGGAAGATGCTAGTAACAAAGATGGAAGTGATAGTAGAAGATTGCTTTATTTGTATCTTTCCATTCTTGTGTTAAACATATTTAAGTCATTGGTGCTATTGGCTCATTTGGGCCGCTTGTTGACCTTGTGTAGATCATCTTATAAGGATATTCGTCTACAAGTCATTTGATAAAAGACAAAAAATAAGCTAGTTGTTAAACTAAGGTGGATGTAGATCTCAATTTGGGTCAAACCACCAAAAAGATTTGGCATCCTTTTTCTTATAGAATTATACAAAGATTTTAAAAAATAATTACAAGTTTTTATCAAAAACCACAAGTTACCCCTCTTGCGACTTAACCATTCTGACAAGTGGTATCTGAGACTGGTTATATATCAAAAGAAAATTTTCCTACAATAAGATTAGTATGGCTTATAATATGAATAAGGAATCAACCACATTAAGAGAAGGGACCTCTTCAAATCACCCTCCATTATTTCAAGTTGAATTTTACCTCTATTGGAAAAATTAAATGAGAATTTTCCTAGAATCAATAGATATAAACATTTGGGTTATAATTGAATATCCATTTACTTTGCATATAGAAGTAATTAAATGTGAAGAAGTTAGAAAAACTATTAGTGAAAAATATATATAAGAAACATAAAGACCAATTGAATTCTAAATAAATTAATATTTTATATTACACACTCTTTGTTTTAGAATATATTAGAATAATGAACCATAGGACAACACATGAGATATGAACAAAATTAAAGGTTACTTATAAGGTACATTACAAATTGAAGAAAAAATAATTATCATATTGACTCATGATTATGAGTTATTTAAAATGTCATCTAATGAATCAATCAAATCTATGTTTACTACACTAATATTATTAATGGCTTGACAAATTTGAAAAAAATATTTTTTAACAGTTAATAAGTTTGAAAGATTCTCAAAGTTATGCCAAAGAAGTACGAACTTTTTGTCACTACAATAAAAGTTGTTAAGAATATCTTACTATTTTTGCTTGGCAAGCTCATGAATGAACTCACGACAAATTAGATAGTACCTGTTAGGCACAACGATGAAGAAATGTCTACTAAGAAGGGCAAGTGCAAAAAGAAGAAAGAATATATTGCTTAAAAAGCTGATTCATCCTCTTAGTGTCTTCAAGTGGAGAAGCGGTAGCACTTATTACCCTAGTTTATCTCGCTTATTACAATGTCGAAGTGCCAGTAAACATGCAGGAAAACAATGGAGATCCAAACACAAACTCCAAGCCAAGGATGAACTAATATGTCATTAATGCAAGAAGCCCGAGAAATATTCATCCTAGGTGCCCAAAGTACCTTGAGAGAATGGAAAGGATCGGAAGTCAGAGAAAGAAAAAGAAAGCAATGAAGGCTACATGGAGATGAGTCTTCATTAAGCAGTGAAGAAAGCAAGAGAGACCCATTTGCTTGATTGCCACAATAGTTTTGCACATACATCAAATAATGAGATAAGCTTCTCTTCCCAAGAAGATTTTGAAGAACAATACATAAAAGTTTGTCTTAAATATAAAAAATTATCAAATAAATACAAAAAATTAAAAAATGATCATGCAAGCTACCTAGGTTTATGTGAATCACTGAATGAAACTTATATGAGTGACTTGCATGATTTAAAGAATGTTAAATGCTAGCTCCATTATCCAAAATTCCAAGTTAACATCTAAATTGAATGAATTTAAGAAAATTCATGCACATTGTTATATATCTCAAGACAAACATCATGCAACTAGCTTTTATGGTCATTTACTTATGTCTCAACCTAATGAACTCAAATGCCACCATTGCTTGAGACCTAGACAAACTACAACTCATTCTAGAATTAAAGTTAATGTTCATCCTAAATTTTTTAAATATATATAGGTTACAAAATCATATCATTTTCATACAATCACATGTGAACCAAAGATGATTTAGATTTTTAAGTTAAAAACTTAAATAACTATGTAGGCATGTCTCTGTACTAATGTCTTATGGAAACAAGCCTTAACATATAAGCATTATTTTAAAATTGAATCCTCTGCTCGCTTGTCAGAGTTCTTTGTGATCAACGTTTGGAACATGTCCTACAATTGTGTACAAATGGTGTTGAAAATAGGATTAAGGAGAAAAGAACTTATTTTATTCTAATCAAGTCAAGATAAGTATGTGACACAAATCAAAGCATTCATAAGCTTCATCAAGCAATAAATTTGATGAAGCACAATTTAGGTCAAAAACTGATTAGAGGCAAATGAGATAATTAAAGTTGTACGATGAATGTGACAAAGTCGATCCCACCTAAATTAGAGTATCACCCAAAAGAACCAATGATACAACTTGGTTGATGGAACAAGCGTAGAGCAAGTACTACAAGTGAGTCATTCTTTTAATTCAATGATGTTCAAACATTTGAACAGCAATTTAAAGATAAATGAAGATTTAAATATAGTCACCTTATACACATGTAGAACTAAGATTAAGATCACAAAAGGTGATCTCAATATATTCTTTAGCATTCCCATATTCGAACCATCCCTATGGCCAAATTGTGAGAACAATGATTTTAACTGGAAAGAATTGAGCCAAACTATTTATCACACCCCTCCTCACATACAAGTTCAAGAAGTGAAACACCTGGTTTTGAAGGCTTACCCAATTTAGCACTTCCTTAGAAACATTGTTATGCCCAAAGAGTGGCGATAAACAATGCATCACTCCTTGAATATGTCTGCTCACATACTATTGCAAGTTTTAGATTGATAAAGAAAACAAAAATCTTAAAGAGTACAATATACAAAAAAAAGATGAATACAAGCTATAGGCACTTTATTGCTCCCATAATCAGTTTCAAGTACAATATCAAGGCTGATAAAGTTGATTACATTCCAAGGACATTTAAAAATGGGAGCATTAAGGATGTAATCTTTTGCCCCAAACACTTTTGAAAGTGAGGAAGAGGTGGAGGCACTTCAAGATCAGTTGACTCTAGCTTTAGTTGCACATGCTCAAGGTCAACAACTGACTTCTAATATTGATTTGCTAACTCAAATGAAGCACTAGAGGCAAGAGACTGGGAAAATAATCAGTACATTCAGCAACTAAATATTGTAAAGTTTCAGAGCTTTCCAAAGATGCAACAAATGATTAGAGACAACTAAGTGCAGCCCTAGATCCAATATAGTTCATTCGTTGGGGGTGATTTCAGACCTTGCCTCTAGAGAATTTACAAAAGAAACCTTAGTTTGTTGCATTTATTTTCTTGTGTATAAGTTGGAAAATGTTGTAACCCTTTGGCTTCAGTAATGAAAAAGCTTGTCTCCTATATGTGCTTCAACAATTGTTCTATATAAATAGTTATTATAAACAAAATATTGCTAAATAAATGAATAATTTATTTAAATAAATATGGTTAAATAAATTAGGAGAAGTACTCTTTTATATGAAAAAATATATATTTAAATAAGTTAATAAAAAATTAGAGATTAAAATATTTTTTTCATCTAGAGGACCACTTGCATATATTTTCACTAAACCACAACCATTAGACATTTTTAATAAGATTATAATAACTTTTAAAATTATCAACCCTTCTGAATAATAACAAAAAAGGAAAAGAAGAAAATACTACTATTTAAGAGGAGCTAAAATTTAGTTACTATATATTCGATTGATATGTTTGAGTATTTATGTATATATTATTTTATATTATTTATAATTATAGCATTAGTTTTGTCATTATTAATAGAGGAGATTATTAATCCCATGCTCTGATGTAATAGTTTGATGATAACAAAATTATGTATTCTTGTCTACTTATGTATGTCTTTTTTTGAGTATAACTTTATAAGGATTAATAGAAAAAAAATAATTTTGAAAATTTGAGACTAACAAATTTCAAATTAGAGTAACTATAGATGACACTTGCTCTTGATAATGTGATGACTATCTAAAGCATCTCTTATTTTATTTGATTATGGTAGAATGTCAAGACCTATATTAATATTCATGTGGCGCTTAGAATCATGTATTTTAACAAACCATCTTGTATACCAAATTCATTTTTCTGATAAATCACGAGTTTTCAAAAATCATCTTTTATGTCAATTTGATTTCATTTTTAAACCTTGTTTTTCTTAAAAACCTACTAAGTTTGCATTAAAAAACATCACCCTTCAAGGCTTAAGTAAATATGAGTTAAAAGGATAACAAATTAAATTTGAATTAGCAAAACTTGTACCAATCATACAGTACGATAGGTTTATTGTACAATACAACTAGTTCATAATACATATAAAATAGTTATCGAAACCAAAGCCCAAATTGTTAATACCAACTTGATCGTATGGTATGATAACAATTCTCGTATAATATGACTTATATTTAGACTAACAATGTTGACAGGAAAAAAATAAACCAGAAACTTTCGTATATACATGAGTATCATATAAGTATAATCAATTTATGAGCTAAAAAATCTAAGTGAGATAAAAACCAAAGAGTTTTCATATAGTATGATGTGTTTTATCACAAAAATATGATCAATCAGTGCGATAAGCAACCTAAAGGAAAAAAACAAAATTTTGTACATTACTATATGTCATATCACACAAATATAATCATACATTACATTAAATAAGTATGGAAAAAACCTAAAAAGTTTCATACAATACAATATATTATATCATACAAGTATGATGATACATAAATTTAAAGAAGCAAATGAAAGAAACAACTAAAAAGTTTCGTACAACATGATCTATTTTACATACAAGTATAATCAATGTATTGAAGATTGAGTAAGTAGGAAAAGAAAAGAACCAAAGAGTTTGGTATAATACAATGTATACACATCGTATAGTACGATCAATTATTTGAGTAAAGAGCACTACGAGAAAGAAAATATTGTACAATATTATACACAGGATGATCAGTTTATTATGCTAATCGTATAGTATGATTCTTCTGATTGTATCACATGAACAAAAACGAAAATCATACAATGGTTATTTAATCATCTCAAAAATAAAAAATTAGCCATTGGATTGCTGTTAGGATTGCCTTTAGTTGCATTTTAAACATTCCTTGTCTATAAACACCACTTAAGAACATATAAGAAAAAGTTAATGCAAGTTAATCCAATTATTTTCAAATATGAGATGACTTCTACATTCCCACAAATTGTTTGAGAAAAGGATGATTCAAAAGATGCAAGTGCATCCTTCTTTTTCATTTGATTCTTCTAATTAGTAATATCACTTCATATTTCTTTTATATATAATTTGTCACTTGCAAATTAGTAAAGGTTTTAAGTTAGCTTACAAAGCTTATGTTGTCAATTTGATTTATTTGTTTCTTGCAATTCTTGTACTATACTCTTTTAAGTCATTAAGTTATTGGCTTGTTTGGGTCTACCATTGACCTCATGTGAATTATTTTGTAAGAGTATTCAGTTACTAACCATTTTACAAAAGGCAACTAATGAAGTTTTGTCATTAGATTTGAGATGGATGTAGAACTAAGTTTGGATTAAAGTACCTAAAAGATTTGGTATCTTTTTTATTAAAATTTTTGTAACGCAGATTTTCAAAACTAGTTTTTATCAAAAACGACAATTAACCATTCTCTTGTGTGCTTGACCATGGTTAAAGAGTTTATCCAAAGTAAGTTTGCATTGGAGTCCTGATGATATAATTTACTAACAAAAGAAATAACCATCTAACACAAACTATTAAAGATAAGTAAATTAATATAAATGTCCAATAAAAGAAAATTATACCTAAACATGTAGTCGAATCTATCTCCAATTTACACTTCATTATTATGCATTCTCCTAAGCGGGTGATTGGCAAACAGTGGGTTAAGCGGGTTAAATGACTTAATCCAAAATTTATAGCCAAATAGCAGTTAGCTAAAGTATGGTTAATTTAAATTTTGATCCATAAATAAATTTTAACCCATAAATAAATTTTAACCAACTTAATCCTAATCCCATTCTCTTTAGCATTATCTTCTATTGTGTGGTTCATGGCATCCGATAATTTTGAAATCTTCCCCTTCTAATTCACCTACTATTGCCAAGACGTTGCACCACTCAAGCTCCGTCAAAACTTGAATAATTTAATATATTTACAAAATATGTTTTAAAATAATAATAATAATATTTTTAATATTAAATAATTACATAAATAATATTTAAATTATGAATGATATATAATAAATATATATATATAAATAATAATTTATAAAATTTACATTATGTATATATTTGTGAACAAAATATGATAATTATTTATTACATAACATTGAATTGAACCAACGAATAATAAAAGAGTTTAAATTATACTAATTTATTCTTAACTTAAAATATATATCAAACACATTTATGTTTAACACAACTTAAGCCAATATAATAACCAAATAGAAAATCATTCTAACCTAATATAATCCAATATAATATCCAAACATTATTTTTCTCAACCTTATTAACACAAGAATAATGGATCCTAATTTAATTAACCTCAAGTGTTACCAAACATATCTTAAGAATTTTATCAATCTTAAGAATTTTTTGAGATTTTTATCAATTGTTTTAGAATTCTTGGCTTGTTGTATAGTTGTTTCATAACCTTGAACTAACGTTGCAGCCTCTTTAACACATTCTCTATGTGGCCTTTTTTGTAGCACTTAGTGTAGCCTCCTAATTTTTCTAGGCACCAAAGTTTACAAGATGGTGACTTGGATCAAGGCTGATAAAGGGTCGAGGCAAGAGGCAATGCCATAGGCGAAGGAAGGTAAAGATGACATCAACAAGAGGTTAATGGCAACGAGTAATCAAAGAGGCAGTAGGCCCTATGTAAGAGAAGAAGCAAAGGCCACAGGATTGTGGCACTTCTGCAAACACAAATGAGAAAAACTTGGATGAAGCCAAAATCAATGATGAAAAAAGTTAGATTCAAAATAGAAGAGCTACATGGGAAACAAAGTGGGTCGCAATGAAGAATCTTTTGATGGAGAAGTGAATGATGAAGTAGTGCAGCATGGCACAACATTTGAACAATGATGGCCAACATGGTGGAGGAAACCTCAAGGTTGCAACAATGAGATGACCAGGAAGTCACCAAGGTTGGTTACAAAGCATAGAATTCCCAAGAACAAAAAAGATGAATGATAGTTATAATCATTGCAAGGTGTATGCCAACGATGCTCATAGCAAATCATCATTGTAGATTGAACATGAAACCTGCTCTTAATCAAATTTGAAATAGGCTAAAAGCAAATTGGAATCGCAGCAAAGTAGAGATAAACAATAACAAAGAAAGTTTCATCTTTTCAAATTCGTCGCGTTGCTTCCCACGCATTAACTTTACATGGCCCCATGATGGAAGCCTTTATTTCGAGAACCTCCTCCTCGTTTATTCAACAACTATTTACATTACAATATTAGATATGCCTTAAATACAATTTTAAACCCCAGAAACTTACAAATTCAAAAACAAGTCAAATATAAAAATTTTTCAAAACATTTTACTTGTCAATAGATTACATTGCCCAATCTAATTGAAAAATCAAATGGCCCAATTTCAAATGAACAAAAGGACATTATCTGACAGTCCAACCATTAACAGCGATAAACTAATCAATTTAAGGCTTGAAATGTATGGCTTTGCTCGATTGAATGGTTTAATCAAGTCAGTAGTGAGTTGTTTTGCATAATTAAATTTTTAACCTATTGAACCACTTCATCAACCTATAAAACAACAAAAAGCACTTAGAGCACTCAAGATTGCCTAAAACATAATCCAACAACTCAAATTGCAAAAAATATAAAATACAATTCTACTAAATCTATGATTGATAGAAGTTTTCCATAATTTTTTCCTTTTTAGCATCAGTTATTCATCTTTTAAAGTTGAGTAGGAAACCCAAACATTGATCAAAGGAGCATGGCACAATTAAATAGTTTGATCATTAATAATGAAACATAATGCACGTGATTGGACAATTTAATCATATCATTTCTAGAACATTTTGTGTAAACTCAATTTTGGAACATATTACACTACTTCAATTGTCAAGCCAAGTAAAAACAATCTAAACTCAAGATACCTTAAAACATAATCTAAACAATCAAATGACATAAAAATATAAAATATATTCTACTGAATCTCATCCTACTAGGAATCTAATAAAGTTCTCTGACATTGTAGCTCTAGCCCTTATGGCTATAGGTTTTAAAGTTTGTTGCACAAATTCTTCACAACCAAAAATGAAATATGATACTTGTGATAATAATGAAATTTTAAATTTCCCATTAATGAGGAACGATGCCTACAAAACCATACATTGGCAAGAAACGCGTATTGTTTCATAATGAAAAGCACAGCAAAACTTTTTGTATCTTTCCAAACTTCCATACCTCTCCAATAAGAAGTCCATTAGAAATGTTGATGGCTTACCAACAACAACTGGTTCCTTTTGTACTGATCCACATACAGCAGCAACCATACATCCAGCACCTGCAATGCTAGCAAACTAACGCCACAATGCTCAAAGTTTATTCAAAGCATGACAAAATCATTATTGGAGCTATGCAGAACCTGGCCATTCCTGTAGATCTGTGAGATGGCCAACAGCATCACGATTGGTAGCAATGAAAAGGCACCCAGGGTTCTCCCGAATGCAAAGAGTAGCATATCTACAAGTCAAGTCCTCAAAATCATTGCCAAAAATAAAAAAGATACGTTCAAAAAGGTCAAAAACCATTTCAACTTGCAAGAAATATTTTACTATTTTCAAAAAGTATTTATGTACAATAACTAAAAGAAAACTCTAACTCTAGAGTCCGTTCTTTGCTAAAAAAGACTATAAAACAAGTTATCTCCAATTACTATACAAATGCTCAACTTCTTTTACAATGGTGAATGGACTAAAGTGTGCACTTCTACCAAGGTACAAACATGCCAAAAAACTGCATGAGGTTTTTTCCAGCAATAGATAAATGAGTTCATAACATAGCTCAAACATGAATTGAATGGAGTTGCACCAAATGGAAGAATATAAAATCGATTAACCAGATTAAACTTAGTCATATGTCAGAACTCAGTCCAAGTAATGCTTCCTTTAATTTTGATACAAATAGGTTCAGACTACTTGGTTTTGCATAGCTTAATAACCTCAATGCTAATATTATATTTCACATAATGATATATAAAATTCATTAATTGGTTTCATTTGATTGGTAAACATTAGAAAATGTGAATATGTTTATTAACCAACATGCTCAAATAGGTTTTCCAAAGATGCATGCATAAATGCTGGGTGATTTTCAAAGCACTTTATTGGTAATTTGTAGTCAATAAAAAACCAAAAAATCGAAGTTTCTGTTGGTTTCCTAACTCATGTACCAGGGCAGCTTCAAAATATTAACAAACTTGATTACTTAATACACTAATAACAATTTATAATTGATTGACTAATGCATTAATCTAGAATGAAGATTAGTAGCAATTACAGGAATGTGACTAATCATGCAAATTATCTAATGCACAACATAGAAAGTAATTAACATGAATTAATCATATTATTTAGTTCATAGAAAATATATTGATAATATAAAAACAATGAATCTTGAAATTAACAATACTTTATTGATTTTAATTACTTAAAATTATGATAGAAGTCCACTATTAAATAATTCTGTGAAACCACAACAACAACCTTTTATACAATTTGATAGAATCAATACACTAATCCTTTAACATTGCAGCAATTTATCAACCATCAGCTTGACATCAACTTCTAAGTACTACACCTCCCAAAAAATTTCTATCCAGATCTTCCTACATATTTTTCTTTCCCTATTAGCATTGATTGATCCCAATAATTTTGGTTTTCCTGTTGGAGCAATTTTTAATCAACACTTGATGTGCATCAGACCATTTTAGCAGAATTTCATTAGCTGTTCTTATAAGCTGAAACCACCACAGAATTATCTATTAATGCTTATGACATATAGCAACATGCATGTCTCCCTGCACCATATTCACAATTATGCAAAAGAAAACACTAAAAGTTTACTTCAACTTCGTACTTGGAATGGCAACTGTCAAATGATTAAAGAAATAATAAAACATTAAAATTTAATTCTATTACGTGATAGCTATGCAAATCCTACCAAGTCTGAATCATATTCTAGCCAACAGCCATTACTTTTTGGGATTGCCTAGCACTATATTGACAATATCATATTACAATACTTTTAGTTGATGAGTTGATGCATATTCTAGAAAATACCTAAATTGAATTTCTCTAATCATCTTCTGATTGTGTCTATTCAAAAATTATATTAGATAAACACATTTGCAATCCAAGCCTCTTTTGTGTGTTCACACATCTAATTCAACATCACAAATGGGTTAATCTCATTCAAAGTACATTTTATTCCATAAACTACATTTTGTTCATTACTAATATTTCACCATGCTACAATTCAATAATCTTATCTTTTAAGTTAAGAAATTTTTTATGCCATACTGTGCTAGATGCAAATCATTTTCTTTGGCTCACCTAGATCATATAAGTAATATCACTTTTTTTTACATCATTTCGTAAAATAAACCCAAAAAATATGAACTATTCACTCATCGAAAAAAATCTCTTCACCATATGTATGACTTCACGATTTCCACAATAATGCCTTAGATATTTGAATTTAAAATTCTTTCCAAGTATAAGCCATGACACTAATCATCAAAGAGTATAAACCATAACACATTATTAGCTTATCTTGCATATCACTAATAAGGGAAAAAAATAATGACAAATTCCTATTCATTAATGCTAAAGAGATTTGATAATAATAAGAAAAATCATAATATGTTCCCAGCTTGGAGTAAGGCTAAACCACTTTTTTTTGCAATAATGTCCACCATATATGATGAAAGCAATCGTCAAAAGATCTTGGAAGGTAAGGAAGTTTGAAACCTATTGATTGTAGGAACATAGTCATTGGGTGATTTCTTGACAAAAAACATCTAAATCTCAAGTCCGTGACTAAGAAGAGAAAACTAATGCTCTCTAGGCCAAAGAGATAGCAATAAATAAAGCTTTTGGATGTGTGTGTGTGTGTTTTTTTTTTTTTTTTTTTTTTTTTTTGAAGTTTTTCAGATCCCTACTCAATTAGTCAAATAGCTTTTAAGGAGACCCTATTTGCTAAGTGAAGATCCATATAGTTAGGCATATTGAGAGACTATTGCAATATACAGTTACCAATAAATAAGGAATCATAATGTAAACAAAATATCACTACATTTTATAAGATTATCATAAGAGTAGCATATTACTCAATCAACTCTTGAGAAGAAGATAAGATGTTGGGTCATACATTGTTGGAGATCTCAACCTCATGACAAATTCGTTTAACCTCATCAAAGGATTTTGATGTTGTGAAAATAAACCCCGCCTAACGAAGAATTGAAACATCTCTATGTCTTTCTATACCAATGTCAAACAATTGAACACGAGGGATACCTTGTCAAACACAACACATGGCTTGTTCAAACAAAAAATTATTTAAAAAATAATAGACATAATAAACATCTTGGGACATACTAGGATACAATTGTTTCTTCCAAATAAAATCTTCAAAAATAAAATCCACTAAGAACATTAAAATACTTATATAATTTATAGAGTTTTATCAACATGGTTTGGTGTCAGAAAATTTGCATTCCACCAAAAAATAAGATGAACAACTTTTTAGCAACTTGATGTAGACAGCAACAAATATTAACAAAAATAATAAATTTAGCCACCATGTTCACTGTCCATCCTACATGAACAGATTTCCAATTTGGCAACAATTTTCTAATAAAGTTTTACTACAAATAAGAATCTAAATGATATGGTATATAACATTAAAGGTAGCATTTCAACTAAAAATGAAACAACTTCAAAACAAGAAAAATAACAAGGGTCTTACTGGAGCTTGTAAAAATTTATGTACTGGTCAAGTCCAACAATGACGGCTCCAACCTAAACAAAGGGATCTTCTCAAAATTTAGCCAGTTTAGACAATGTTGCACTAATCATGTAGGCTGTTAACTCTAAAAGAAGACCTATCCATGTTCTTCATAGGCCAAAAATGGGGGCAGAGTGTTACATCTTTATCATGCTCAAAGAGGAAGTTCGATTTTAGTTGTATGGTTTTCTTTCCATCTTCCTGCAACAAATTTACCGGCACACAAAAACATAGAACTTAGTAACTGGATGATATAGATTCACTTAAGTTCTGCAAAAAATTAATGTTCTATACTAAGCTTGGTTCATGTGTCCTTTATATGGTCATAATTTTCCACAAGTCTAGAAACACCAATTCAACTGATTTCACAAAACTGAATAGGTTCTTGGGGCCTAACCGGTCCACCTAAGCCTGTAAAACCAGCAAGCGCGAGTTCCTCCAATATCCCCTCTTCACCAATGACATAAACCTGTGTAACAAAAGGACTAATCAGTGCGTAAACAAAAAGTAGTACGATGCGTGAAATAATGCAACAGCCTTAGCTTAACAACTTATACAAAACAGCATTAAACACTCAATTGAACAAAGAAAAGAAGCCATAATGCAGCCGTATAGTTACTAGACAGCAAGGGCAATAAAAGCTTCTGCGTAGAAAAATAACCTTTTTATCTCGAGAGAAACCATTCAGCTTCAAGAACATTGCTGCTGCAAAGGAAGACGAGAAAATTTCCTCCTGATAGCTCCAAACAAGTTCAAAAAGAGAAAAAAAAAAACTTTAAAAAAAGAAATCCAAAGTGCTTTTCAGCTTATCCAAACACACAACAAGTACGAAGGCAAGGCGAAAACAAGAGAAGACCTCGGTAACATGCAGCCCAAGAGTACCAAATTTCCGTGCGTACTGCTTCCTTGATTTGGTCGAATTGTTGGTCACAAAGACTAGCCTCTTCCCCTGATATAACGCCGACCCATTCTCACATAATGATCAAATTTCTGGATAAGAAAAGCTCCAACGAATATTTGATATTAAGCGGTGATTACCATAGATCGGAGTGCTTGGAGAGCCTCGGGGACACCATCAATGAGCTTATCGCCCTTCCAGATGACACCTGAAGAAACACACAACCTCAAGGGCTTGAAAACTAAGTAATGAAGAAGACGAGGGAGAACATGGGAGAAGAGGGAAGAGAGACCATCGCAATCGAAGAGGAAGGCGTCGACGGATTCGATGAGATCTTTGGCACTCTCGGAGGTTAGTGAACGATACGTAGAACTCTTTTCAGAATCAACATTAACCATATTCTCTTTTTCTATTGCGATCACTTCACGATCCGTTATTTTAGCATCGTTCTCTTTGGCCATTGCTTTTGCAGCGAGGACAGCGGAGTTGTAATGAAGAACATTTGTAATGAAGAAGGCGCCGCCACAACGCTTAGTATTTTTTTTTTTTTATTATTATTATATTTTATCGATATTAAGATTTACTCACTTTAAATTAACACGTGATATAATTATGATAAATTCATTTAAAAAGATATCAAGTTAATTTCAGTAAATAAATATTTACGACCATAATAATGCATTCAAATACATACCTTTGATAACAAATTTTGAAGTTCTAATATTTAGCTGAATACATTTTGAAAATTATAATAAAGAAAAGAATTACAAGACTTATTTGAAATATATTTATGCAAAACGTGACTTTAAACTGGCTATTATTAAAAAAAATTTAAATATTTAAAAAATACATTTTTGAAGAATATATTTTAGACAAGGATTAAGAATAAGCGACGTTTGTTTTGTTAACTTTTTGGTAATTTGAAGTATAAATATTAACAATATTTTTTGTAAGTCCTTATCAAATATAGTCAAAATTTTAATTTTATTTTTCAAAAAAAAATTCATACACAAAAATACCACAATCCTTGATTATGGGACAACTCAAAAGAAAGATTAATAAGGGCTATAAGAGAACATAACTTCATTGAGTAATGATTTTTCCTCTCAAGAGATTCTACTTGACTTAATGCATCTCACTTATGCTCTTAGAGAATATGTTTTCCTTAATAGACACAATCCTTCTATGCTCTTTATGTGTGTATTTGGGACTTCCATCTGTGTCATTGTTGTTTCTCTCTTTATCATAAGTGTCATGTTCCTCGTTAGTCTTTTCTATCATTCCTTTGATTCACTGTTGATAATAGTCTAATCTTACTCAGTGATGGCTAGTCCTTCTAGAAAGTTATCATCCTTCTCTAACATGATGATTGACCTAACCTTCAATGAATTTTTCCATTATAATTTGTATTCTTTAAACTTTCAAATCACTTGACATGAACTTAATGGGACATTTTTTGTGAATGCTTCTAATTGGTGTTAGTCATTATGAAAGGAAAAGGGAAAATTAGATATTTCACGACTTCTACTTTGGCACCATTAATGACTTCCAAAAACTACAACAAATGGGAAGATTTCGTGATGTGAGCTTTGAACCTTAGGAGGAAGAGAGAAGGGAATGGTTAAAAGAAGCTACTAAAAGAGAGCATAAGCACAAATAAGAAGATTAAGGTTTTAGTACCATGAACAAGAGTGATTTAAATTTTAAAATCTACGTTTATTTGCAACACTTATCTCATTGTGTACACACAAAACACACACATAGATAAGTAGAATGTTCTATTACTCATGATAGCAAATAAAGAGAATATATTATATTATGAAAACAATATAAGAATTAATAGCTACACAAAGAACTAAAATAATGATGAGAATAAAATACAAATATTGATTCCAGGTTTTAGAGATTGGCTCTAAGTTTCAACATAATTTGAATAATCGGGACATGATCAAATAGTATGATCATTAACAACACATTCAATCAGCTAAAGGGTTGAAAAATCATGGCACTATTGCAATGGTTGAATCCACTTGTTCGGATTATTAGGTCATGTTAAGGCCAGAATGGGGTTCAATTTTAAGACTAATTACACCACTTCATCAACATCCAAACCAATTAAAAATACTCTAAAAACTCAAGGTTCACTAAAATATAATCCAAAAAACCAAATTACACAAAATATTGAAGAAACCCTACTAAATCTCAAATGTAACAATTCATCTAGAATTTTCTAATTTTGTAGCTTTGGATCCATCATATGTTAGACCTTTTAAACAAAACTCAACCTCAAGTTTTGCCACTAGAACATGAAGGGAGGCTTCTCAAAATCAACCACCAAGCAATCTACAAGATTTTATTTCCATCTCCCTTTCAATAAAGTTTAGCAAAAAGATAATACAATAACAAGAAGATAGCAACCAATCTGAAATGTGGTTTCAACTAGCCTCAATAATGGCAAAAATGTATGCCTACAAAATCTAGTCCTATGAGTGAACAAGTGGGCACAAGGTACTTAAAAAACATGATTCAATAACTACATGGAAAATTAGATTAAATCTTCTTTCATTAATGAATTAGAATTGCACGATATAAAGTTCATATGATAGAAGATAAATAAAGAAAAAGGAATGCATAAAAAATATAAGTTTTTGTGCTTATATAAGGACACTAAATGATTTAAATATCTAAGTTGTGTGAATCTAGAACAAATGGAAGATAACATTGGATCAAATGACTAAGACTCAAGAAAAAGAGAAGATGATTCAAAAATAGATTCTTTTAATAAAGAGCAGCACTTTCACATTTACCAATTTCTTCTTGTAATATGGATGCTTGATATGAGAAAATTTATTTTGTTTCCATGAAAGTGGAACTACATAGCTTTGGTTTGGTTCTAGGTTGAGGATCATGTTTTTGGCAATTCATGATGTGTTGAGCTTTGTTCAACATGTGTAGCTTTAGGCTTTGTTAAAACTTTTTTTCTTACCAAGAATTGGAGTTTTCCAACAAACATCATCTTGGTAACCAGCATTGAATTCACCAATCCAATATTGCCAACAAACTACAAAAGCACAACCTTTTTCTTTTTCTTTGTGCTTTAAGTTCAAATAATTAATCATACCTAATGATGTGTATATATCATATTGTATGAAACTCTAATTTTTTTTTCTTTGCTTAATCTTCAATACGTGATTATACTTGTATGATTTAACACATCATATTATACGAAACTCTCTAGTTGTTTCCTTCTTCTATTTATTTAACTCAATGTATCATTGTACTTAAGGATCATATTAGATTGGAAATTCAACATAATCACATAATACGATCCTTCTAATGGTATGGTACGAACAAAAGCAGAAATCACACATCGCATCTCAAAAATTAAAAATTAACTATTAGGCTACCATTGGAGTTTCCTTAAGCTACATTTTAAGCATAAAGTGTTCATAAATATCTCTTAAAAGCACATAAGAAAAATCTAATGCCAGATGATACAATTATTTTCAAATATAAGGAGGTGATTTGTGCTTCAACCTTCATTCCTTGCACCTTTGCATTCCAACAAATTGTTTGACAAAGGGACTCTTCAAAAGTGTTTTCAAGTCTAACTTCTCTTTCATTAGATTCCCCTAATTAGTAATATCAATTCATACTTTATTCACATATATTGTGTCACTTGCAAGTAAAACTTGAAAGTTATCTTTTAAGTCATATGTCATAAATTTGTTTTATTTGTTCCTTTACATTCTTGTATTAGGCTCATTTGAGTTTTTAGTGTTATTGGCTTGTTTAGTTATCTTATTACCAGTGGATAACTTACATGTATGTTCAATAAACCACCACTATTATTAAACAAATTCATTTGAATTATAATGACTTTAAGAATTATCAATACTTTTGAATAACAACAAAAAAAGAGAGAAAAATCTACTACTATTTAAAAGGAGCAAAGATTTAGGAGTTATTATACATTTCATTGATATGCTCGAGTATATATGTATGTGTGTGTATATATATATATATATTCATATTTATCATAATTATAACATTGATTTTATCATCATCAAAATAAAGAGATTATTAACTCATTCCTAATTTGTGATTATATTTGGACCATGTTAAAAAAAAAATGATAAAAAACTTTCATAAAGTATGATATATGGGAATCATACAAGTATGATCAATATGTAAACTAAGCAACTTATGTGAAATAAAAACTGAGATTTCATATAATACAATGTCTTATCACACAAGTACAATCAATAAGTGGGATAAGCAACCTAAGTAAAAAAAAGCTAAAAAATTACATACAATATGATATGTTATATCTTATAAGTATAATTAGGTATTAAATTAAATAAGCATAAGAAAGAAATAACCAAAAAGTTTCATACAATATATTATGTTCTATCATATAAATACGATTATGCATTAGTTAAATAGAGCAAAGGAAGGAAACAACTAGAAAGATTCACATAGTATGATATATTCTAGTGTACAAATATGATCGTGCATTGAAGATTAAGTAATCAAAATAAGAAAAGAACAAAAAAAATTATAATATGATATATACACATCATATAGTAAGATTAATTATTTGAACTATGAGTTTTGAGAGAAAAAAATTGTAAAATATGATATGCTTGATAATCAATTCATTTATAATAATTATATAATATGATTCTTCTGATTGTATAGTACAAGCAAAAGTAGAAATTATACGACTACTTAATCACCTCAGAAATTAAAAATTAATAATTTACCATTGGAGTTGCCTTAAGCTACATTTTATGCATTCTTTGTCTATAGTATCCCTTAAGAATACATAAGAAAATGTGAAGACAAGTTAATACAGTTATTTTCAAATATAAGATAAATAGTGCTTCAACCTTCAACATTTCTTCCATCACTACATTCTAACAAATTACTTGAAAAAAGGATTATTCAAAGTTTTCAAGTCCATCTTTCTCTTTCATTTGATTCTTGTAATTAGTAATATCACTTCATGCTTCATTTAGATATAGTGTCACTTGCAAATTTGTAAAGGTTATATGTTATCATGTAAAACTTATGTTGTAAATTTGTTCAGTTTGTTTTTTTTCCTTTTTTGTGTTATTGGCTCATTTGAGCCTCCTATTGATCTTGTTGGATCATATTGTAAAGGTATTCAATTATTTGTTGTTTAAAACAAATTATAAGTCTAATAAGCTGGTCATTGCACTGGGGGTAGACGTAAATTTAGGTTTGGTTCGAACCACCTAAAAGATTTCGTAACCTTTTTATTACAGTATTTACAATACAAATTTTAAAAAACATTTACAAGTTTTTATAAAAAATATAATTTATCCCCCTCTTATGGATTAATTATTTTTACAAGTGATATTAGAGTTTAGTTATATCAAAAGAAGAAATTCTTATGATAAGATCAATATGGCTTATAATATAATTGAGGAATCAACCACCTCAGGAGAAAGGACTTCTTTAGATTGCCCTCCACCATTTGAAGGTGAATTTTATCTCTATTGAAAAATAGAATAAGATTCTTTTAGAGTCAGTAGATGTATGCATTTTAGATATAATTTAATATTCATTTACTTACAAAAGTAGCTAACACAAAAGTGGTTAAAAAACTATTAGTGAAATAAATGTAGATGAAAAGTACAAAGTCTAATTGAATTCCAAAATAATTAATATTTTACATTGTGAGCTCTCTACTTTGGAATATAATAGAACAATGAACTTTAGGACAACACATGAGATATGTACAAAATTAAAGATTACTTATGAGAATACCTCACAAGTTAAAAGAAAATATGATTAATGTGTTGACTCGTGATTATGAATCATTCAAAATATCATATGATGAGTCTATCAAATTTATGTTTATTGATTTTACTTATATTATTAACAGCTCAACAAATGTGGTAGAAGAATGTTTTACTGGTGAATAGGTATGAAAGATTATTGAAGTTGTGCCAAAGGAGTGTGACCCATTGCAACAAAGGTGGTTAAGGATACTTTGACTTGATGAGCTTATCACAAATGAGATCTAACTTGTCAAGTGTAAGGATGAATAAATGTCTACCATGAAGGGAAAAGGCAAGAATAAAGAAGAACTTATTGCTTTAAAAACTTATTCATCCTCGAAATTAGAGCCTTCAAGTGGAGATGAGTTTGCACTTATTACATTAGTTTATCTCGCTTATTACTACATCAAAGTGTAGGTAAACATGTAGGAAAGCAATGGAGATCTAGAGATAAACTCCAAACCAAGGAGGAACTAGTTTATCATGAATGCAAGAAGTCAAGGACATATTAATCTCAGGTGCTTTTAGTAGCTTAAGAGGATAGAAAAAAAATAAAAAAATAGAGGAAATAAAAGAAGTCCATGAAGGCGACATGAAATGATATAGATGACTCTTCATTAAGCAATGAAAAAAACAAGAAAGACTTGTTTGTTTGATGGCCAAATGAATGGTTTTGTACCTACACCACATGAAAGTACTCTTCTCAAGAAGATCATGAAGAACAATACATAAAAGTTTGTCTTAAATATGAGAAATTAGCTAATAAACACAAGAAACTGAAAAATGGTCATGCTAATTATCTAGGTTTATGTGCATCATTGAATGAAACTTATACAAGCTACCTACATGATTTAAAGAATGTTAGATGTAAACTTGCAAGCTCCATTATACAAAATTCCAAGTTAAAATATGAATTAAATGAATTTAAGAGAATTCATGCACATTTTTATATATCTCAAGATAGACAACATAGAACTAGCTTTTATCGTCATTCACTTAGGTCTCAACCTAATGCACTCAAATGCCACTATTACTTGAGACCTGAACACACTATAGCTCATTGTAGAATTGAAGCTAGTGTTCATTTTTAATTTCCTAAATATATATAGGTTGTAAAATCATATGGTTTTATACAATCATATATGAGCCTAAGATAATTTGAGGATTTAAATTAAAAATTTAAATAGTTGTATAGGTGTGTTTTCATATTAAGAATCTATGAAAACAAGCCTTAACTTAAGAGTATTGTTTTTTATAATTAAACTCTTTGCTCACTTGCCAAAATTTAGGACAAGCAAGTTTTCCTTTGGTCTTTTAAATATAAAAAATTTAGAATCTTGTCTAAACTATAAGGTTATACATTCAATAAAAGTTTCATGGGTTTTAGGTGTATCCAATAGTCGAGAGACATACCCAATAATTATTTAAGAATTCCCTTTAAAATTGAACAAATGCTCCTCATAAAGTGCACAAAATATAGAATTAAAAAATTTGAGATCAAAATTCATTTATTACTTAACTAAAAATAGTAATACATAAAAATCATTAAATTAAATAAAAATTATATATAATAAGTAACAAAATTTATTGTACAACATGAACAGGGTGAGCTAAACTAGCTCACAGCTTCAATTAGTTGGTATCTATTGTACAATATAATGTCATCATTTATATTATATGATATTGTCAAGATATATAAGCAGATGAGTTGTTATGGATTTTTTTCACTTGAACATCATATATTTTGAGTGTGAAAGCTAAAAGGTCATCAGGTAATTGCTTTCACGATTTGTGGAGCGATTGAGTTGTGCTTATTTTGTTTTGGATCTCTTCGATCATCAATAAAACTGTGATTTTTAACCAAGCTCTTCCACATCTTCAAGCCACATTTGCATCACTTCTTATTCCCTTTTGATTAATTGTAGGATGTGATGGAAATCCTTTCCCTCCCAACTTGAATTAGAATACTTGAGGTGATAAGATAATTAGAATCCTTTATAATCAAAGTTTGGAATATCTCCTACATCAACCATATTAAAAAATTCCTTAGGTTTGTAGGAATGATGTTCAAAATAAGAGTGAGTAGAGAGAAAATAAAAGATATTCTAATCAAGTAAAGATGAGCACATTACACAAATCAAAGTGTTCACAAGTGTTATTAAGTTATGAATTTGATGAAGCATGATTTAAGTCAAAAGCCGATGTAGAGGCTTATGAGATAATTAAGGTTGTACTATGAATGTGAAAAAGTCGATTCCTCCTGAATTAGAGTACATCCAAATGAACCAGTGATACATTTGTTTGATAGAACAGGCATGGAGCAAGTGCTATGAGTCACTCTTTTAATTTAGAGATGGTAAAATGTTTCTATAGAAATTTAAAGATAAATGAAGATTTTAGTATCGTCACCTCATACATATGCAGATCTAAGATTGAAATTAAAAAAGGCGTTCTTAATAAATTCTTTAGCATTCCCATATTCGAACCATATTGTGGCTAAATTGTGAGAACAGTGGTTTTAACTGGGAATAAGTGAATCAAACTATTTCTCACATACAATTCAAGAAGAAGTGAAACACCTAGTTATAAAGGCTTACCCAATTTAGCACTTCCTTAGAAACACTATTATGCCCAAAAGGAGAGATGAGCAATGCATCACTCTTTGGATATCTTTGGTCACATAATATTGCATGAAGACAGAATCACTTGACCTGGGAGAGACAATTTTTAGATTGATGAAGAAAATAATAATCATAAAGAGTCTAACACAGAAAGAAGATAAATCTAAGCTATTAGTACCTCATTGTTTTTATACTTAATTTCAAGTATAATATCAAGGCTGATGATATTGATTGCATTCCAAGGACATTGAAGATGAGAGGATGAGAACGATTCAACTTTTGCAATTGATATTTTAGTAAGTGACAAAGAGGTGGAGGCACTTCAAGGATAGTTAGCTCTAAGTTTAGTTGACCCACTCCCACATAATGAAGGTTAACAACAACAAACTTTTCATGATCCTAATTGCTAGCTCAACTTTCATCACTCGAGATGAGAACTAAGGAAAATAATGCACATTCAACAATTGAATATGAATATTGTAATGTCTCACATATTTATTGAGATCCAGGAGACGATTGAGAGAACCACGCGTAGATTTAATTTAGTTCATTTGTTAGGGCAATTTTAGGTCTTGTCTTATATTACAAAATTTACAAAAGAAATCTTAGTTTATTATATTAATTTTTTTGTTTGCAATCTAAAAAATGTTATAAATCCTTTGGCTTTGGTAATAAAAAAAGATTTTGTGTCTTCTATATGTACTTCAACAATTCTTCTGCATGTCATGACCAATAATTATAAATAAAATATTATTAAATAAATGAATAATTTATATAAATAAATATTATCAAATAAATTTTGAGAATTATTTTTATATGAATGAATATACATTTAAATAAGTTAATAAAAAATTATAGATTAAAATAGTTCTTTCATTTGTAGGCAATTTACATATATTTTCACTAAATCACTTATATTAAACATTTTTAATAGGATTAAAATGATTTGAATAATTATTAACCCTTTTGAATGATAATAAAAAGGAAGAAAAAAGTGCTACTTTTTAGGAGCTATGACTTAAGAGTTATTATATATTTAATTTATATATATTAATATTTATTTACATATATTTTTATTTACAATTATGATAATAATTTTGTTGTCATTACAAAGGAAAGATTGTTTACCCTATGCCTTCATGTAGTACTTGTGATAACAAAACTATTCATTCTTGTTTACTAATACTTTGTTTTGAGTGTGACTTTATTATATTAGCAAGAAAAGAATGACCTTAGAAAAAATGAAGCTAGATAATACTTACTCTTAATGGTGTAATGAACATTCGATGAATTTCTTATTTTATTTGATTATTGTAGAATGTGAAGACCTATACTAATATTCATGTGACATCTAAGGGCATCCATTTTCACAAACCATCTTGCATGCCAAGTTGATTTTTCTTATAAATCCTTAGTTTTTAAAGCTCATCTTGCATGTTCATTTAATTTCATTTCTTAACCATGTATTTTCATAAAAATATATCAAATTTTTATTAAGATATATCAACCTTAAAGACTTAATTAAATAGGAGTTAAAAAGAAAACAAATTAAAATGTGTTGTTGTGTGTAGTATAAGTTTGAACCTATTGAACCACTTCATCAACCTATAAACCAACAAGAAGCACTCTAAAACACTCAAGCTTACCTAAAACATAATCCAACAACTCAAATTGCATAAAATGTGAAGTACAATTCTACAAAATCTATGTATTGATAGAAGTCTTCTATAATTTCTACTTTTTAGCATCAAATCTTCATCTACTTAAAATCAAACAGGCGAAGGATTGTAGCACAATTAGGTAGTTTGATATTAATAATGAACAACTCAATCACCAAGGGTCGAAAACCATGAATTTATCATTATGAAGAAATCCACTTGATTTGACGATCTAATTATATTATTTCTAGAACATTTTGTGCAATTCAATTTTGGAACATGTTACACTACTTCAATTTCCAAACCAAGTAAAAACAATCTCAACTCAAGGCATCCTAAAACACAATCCAAACAATCAAATAACAAAAATATAAAATATATTCTATTGAATCTCATGCCACTAGAAATCTTAATGGGTTCTATCACATTGTAGCTCAAGCCCTTATAGCCATGAGTTTTAAAGGTTTGTTGCACAAACTCTTCACACCCAAAAATGAAATTTGATACTTGTAATAATAATGAAATTTAAAATTTCCAATTAATGAGGAAAAATACCTACAAAACCATACTTTGGCAAGAAATACCTATGGTTTCATAATGAAAAGCCTTTGCATCTTTCTGAACCACCATACCTTTCCAATAAGAAATCTATTAGCAACGTCGATGACTTCCTAACAACAACATTTTCCTTTTGTACTAACACACACATAGCAGCAATCATACATCCAGCACCTGCAATACTCGAAGTTCATTCTAAGCATAACAAAATCATTATTGGAACTATTAAAAACCTGGTCATTCCTGTAGCTCTGTGAGATGGTCAACAGCATCACGATTGGTAGCAATGAAAGGCACCCAGGGCTCTCCCGAATGCAAAGAGTGGCATATCCACAAGTCAAGTCCTCAAAATAATTTCCAAACATAACAAGATATTTTCAAAAAGGTCAAAAACCATTTCAAATTGCAAGACATATCTTTAACATTTTCAAAAAGTAATTCATATACAAGAATTAAATAAGAAACCTCTAACAACTTAAGAGTCCCTTCTTTGCTAAAAGCACCATAAAACAAGTCATCTTCAATTAATATACAAATGCACTTCTTTTGCAATGGTGAATGGGCTAAAGTGTGTAGTTTGGTCAATATACAAACGTGCCAAAAAAGTGCACGAAGTTTCTCCAGCAATGGATAAATGAGTTCATAACATGGCTCAAATATGAATTGAACAGAGTTGGACAAAATGGAACAATATAAAATTGATTAACCAGATTAATCTTAACCAAAATGAAACAATATAATATTTGAAATGTGGTTCAAGAAAAAGGGAGTGAATTTCTAGAATTAAAAAAATATATAATTTCTTGAAAATATTTTAATTCTATTTTAATAATTTTTTGAGAAATCATGAGAAGATAAGTTTCAAAAATTTAAACATGTACACAAGCAATTTTTAGGTGATCCAACTTAAAATCAAGCCTACTTCCATCATTGGCAAAGTCTAAGAACAAAAAAAAAAAATTATATATATAAAAGTTTTTATCAACCTTTTTCATTCAAAATTTTTCCTATTTATAGATATCTTTTAATGGCTAAAAATACTTATCAAACATCCATTTAATCATCAAACATTCCCTAGCTTTAGCAATTTTTATTTGAAAATTAATATTTAATAAAATATTTTCAACGACTCGAAATAACGGCTAAGAGAGTCATTGCACTGCATCCATTAAATCAGACCGAATAATGACTATTGATCACAAAAACTACTTGATCAAATAAATATTGTTTAATCCACACCTTTTAGAAATATAAAATTGATCTTAATCATTAGATCTGAATTGCGATCTAACGATAGAATTTAACATTTTGAGCTAATGAAATGTAGACCGTGCGATTACGAAATTGCACAACTGAAAGGCTAATAGAATTAGCATTTTTTGAAAAACTAGATACAATCATTCAATTGCAAAATGCATGATCAAATGATTCACGTCACTCCCGTAATTTGGGAGTCTATTGTACAGAAAAACTTGTGTTATAATCCCACATTGCTTGTTTACATTTGTAATTTCTCCTTATAAGGAATGTTGTGGCCTCTAAAGTCAGCATGATTTCAGATCTGTTCTATGCTACATTAAGGATTTGATCAACCGCTCTTCAGTAATCTTAATATTAAGGATGGGTTTGAAGGGTAATGCCTTGACACAAAATAAGTTTGAAATGGGTTCATGAGTAATGTAAATAATTCCAAATGGGTTCGGAAGCGATGCACTAACTTGAGTAAATGATGAATGACAGAGATAATTAGGAGGAGATTTAAGTGATTTAAAATTAGTTTTTTTAATTATTTTTATTTAAATTATTACTAAATCAACAATTTCACGAATGTTGATCAAATAATTAAGAAGTATAAATTTAAGATGTTGGATCAAATGTGATGCTTAAGAATATTAGAGATGAAAAATTTAATTAATCTCTTTATGTGTTTTGAAAGAAAAATTTTAATCAAGCTTAACATTCTAAAAATAAAATTAAAATACATATAAATACTATAAAAAAAATACCTTGGTGGTTTGCCACTCTAATCAAGATGATTTCTATAGAATTTTACTTTTACTCATCTTATTTTTTAAATTCTTTCATGAATATAAATATCAGTTATTTAGAATAGAAAAATTTATTAAAATAAATTTATTAGAGATACTTAAAGTTTGTGGTCCTCAAATAAAATATTATGACTAGGGGTTAATACCATAACAATCTCCCTATTTTGATAATTACAAAAGTTCTAATAAATATGCAAAAATAAGCTATATAAAATAGTTAAGTATAAACTTCTCCTATATGTATATCATAACTAAATTAAGACTCCCCCTTAATTATGCTTTTATCTTTTAAATAATTTTAATTTTTATTCTCTTCCTTTTTTTGTTTTCACTCAAATTGGTTTAATACTCCTAAACTCAATCTAAGTTTTATAAATTATTCATAACCTAAAAGTTTTATGAAAATATTAGTCAATTGATCATTAATAGGTACATATTTTAATAAAATATGATTAAGTTTAATGTGTTCTCTTATAAAATGATATCTAATATCTATATGTTTGACTCTAGAATAATTAACTATATTTTTACTTAAACTTATTACACCTGAATTATCACAATAAATGGGAATCTATCATAGTATAATATTATAATCTCTTAGTTGTTGTTTGGTCTATAAAATATATACTATATAACTACTTATAGTTATATATTTTGATTTTATAATAAATAATGTAATATAATTTTGTTTCTTATTACTTTATAAAATTAGAAACTTTTTTAAAAAATTGGCATGTACTATTTATACTTTTTCTATCTATTCTATTTCTAATAAAATATGTATTTAAGAATGCTCTTAATTAAAAATTTAGATCTTATTTTGGATACCAAAATCTTAATTTTCTTGTTCCAATTATATATCTATATATGTATTTTATAGCTATAAAATGAGATTCTTTGGGACAGATTTGAAATTGAGCACATACACAAATATTATAAAGTATATCGAGCCTATTATTGTAAGATATAAAAGTGAACCAATTAAACTTCTATATATTTTAGTATATACTAGTTTTTTTATCTTTATCTAAATATGTATTAGTGGATATATGTGTGTTTCTAAGTTTAACATTCATAAAATCATATTCTTTTAATAATTTTAAAGTATATTTAGTTTGTGATATAAAAATTCTCTTTTTAGTTTATTTAACTTAATCACTTAAAAAGAATAACTCTCTTATTAAGCTCATTTCAAATTTATTTTTCATTAGATTCAAAAAATCCTTACAAAATTCTTCATTGCTAGCCCAAAACTATATTATCTACATATATTTGACATATAAGTTGAAATTCTCTTTTATTTTTGATAAATGTTATTTACTTTTCTTCTTATGAAGTCATTTAAAATTAGAAAACTATATAATATATCATACCATGCTCTAGGTGCTTGCATAAGTTCATATAAAGCTTTGTTTATTATATATATATGTGATCATTTGATCATATACTTCAAATCGTGGGAGTCATTCTATATAAATTTCTTTATTTATGCAACCATTTAAGAAAGTACTTTTAACATTCATTTGATATAATTTAAAGTTCTTATAATAAGCATAAGCTAACAAAATTATTATTGCCTCAAGTCTTGTTATAGATGCAAAGGTTTATTCAATATCTATCTTCAATTTAATTATAATCTTTTAAACTAATCTTATTTTATTTTTAATTATATTTTTATTTTCATCTAGTTTATTTTTAAAGGCCCCCTCATTTTGTTTAATTATACTTTTATCTAATAGTCTAGAGGTTAACTTCTGCACATAATTTTATTCAAATTTATTTAATTTTTTTATTCATGACTATTATCCAAAATTAATTATGTAAGGTGTATTCTATTGAGATTGGTTCAAAATTTACTATGAAAGCATACTAATTATGGAAAGCTTTAGTTATAACACAATCTATAACTTTACCTATTACTTGATCTTCAGGATGATCCTTATTAAATATTAAAGTTTTAAGAATTTTATTTTCTGCAATTATTTTTTTCTTATTTATCTCACTTGAGTCATTTAAACCTAATTTTTAACTCATTTTTGTTTATCATCCATTTTTATATTATTTTATTTTGTTAGCATTTATTCATCAAAATTTACATATATAGATTCTTATACTTGATTAGTGGTTTTGTCGTAAACTCTGTAAGCTTTACCACTAAATAAATATCCTAAAAAGATTCTCTCATCTGATTTTAGATCAAATTTTTTTAAATCTCTTTTCCTATTATTTAAAATATAATATTTACAACTAAATATATATAAATGAGTAATCTTTAATTTCTTATCAAATATTAGTTCATATGATGATTTGTTTAATATGGGCTTAGAAGGTATCTTATTTGAAACATAATAAGCTATAATCACAACTTCTATCCGAAAGAATTCAGATGTATCATACTCATTCAACATAAATTTAGCTAAATTTAATAAGATTCTAATTTTTTCTCTAATATACTATTTTGTTGTGGAATTCTTGGTGCCAAAAGTGTGAGAAATTTTTTATTTTTACAATACTAAATAAATTTCTCATTTTTAAATTTTTCTTTATTATCACTTTTAATAGTAATTAAGTTAGGACCTAACTCATTTTATAATTTAGTTATCAATATTTAAAATTATTTATATGATTCACTCTTTTTTTAAAAAAAATGACCCCTATATAATTAAAATAATCTATTATAACTAATTCATATTTCTTATCTCCTAAGCTCATGAGATGTATAAATCCAAACAAGTTTATGTATACAAGTTTCAAAATTTTTTTAGAGGTTAAATCTTTCTTGGTTTTAAAGCTTGTTTTTATTGTTTTTTCTAAATTACATGGTCTATAAATAAAATCATCTATAAAAATCAATTTATGTAAATCTCTTACAAATTTATATTTAATCATTTTTTCAATATATGTGTACTAACATGACAATCTTCTATGCCATAAATTTGAGTTACTAGCATATGATGCAAACATTTTATTTGAATTATTTATGATTTTCAAATCAAGAAACTATGTATTATTTCTTCTAGATATAATAATTATTATATTTTCATCTTTGCTAATTTTAAATGTAAAGTATCAAATGAAATATTAAAACCATTATCACAAAGTTGATTAATATTAAATAACTTATATTTTAGGCCTTGAACAAATAAAACTTTAATAATTAAAACTATAAGGTTTCCAAAAATATATATTCTTTTAATAAATTTCTTTGAATAGTCACCTAGCATAACTTTTCATTCATCATAGGCCTTTAGTTTGGCGAATAACTTGATATTTCTTACCATGTGTCTTGAACATCCGTTATCTAAGAACTACATGTTCTCCTTAATCTTAGAAAGAAGACATGCCTCTTCCTTGAGGATGCACTCTTTTTTTATTCTTCTTCTTCTCTAGCCATCATGCAAAAGAACCTTTCATTATTATTCTCCTATTCACTTGTACATGTTTCTTTTGAATCACTCTAAGCTACTTTTAATATTTTTTTATTCTTCTTACTTTTTTATCTTATTTTTTTATTTTTCAACACTTTTTCATATGACTGGACATACTGGTCTAATATGTCTTGACTTTCCATATTCATGACAAATAATTTTTTTTTTTCTTCTTATTTTTCTCTTAGATTTTTAATTTTTATACTTTCTTTCAACATTAAGAACTTTAGATAAACCTTTCAAAATTAAAATGATACCATCATCATCAATAGATTTCTCTTCTAAAATGTCTTCTTTTATCTTTAATGTTACTGATTATTCCTTCTTTATTTTGTTTTTCTTAATTAATTCTTTTTTTTCTTTTATCCTCTCTATCTCTAACTTATTTATCATAAGCTTAACCATTATTTCATCAAATATCATCATAGAAATATTTTTGACTATCATGATGGCAGTGTTAATAGATCATACTCTTTTAGCTAGATTTTGAGTATCTTCATTACCTATTTATTCACAAAAATTGGCTTTCCCAAACTAACAAGTGGATTAGCAATATTGATAAATCTTATAAATATGTTTTTGATAGACTCATTTGAAAGTATCTTAAATAACTCATAGTCATGTGTTATCATATTTATTTTTTTCTTAATTAAAGAAGTAACTTTATATGATACTTTTAATTTATGCTAAATTTTGTAAGCAGTTTCTAAATTTATGATTTTATTAAATTCAGTAGCATTCAAAACATAATTTTCAAATATTTACTATTCTATCATGTAATTATATTTTATATTTTTTTACTATCATCTACTTCATAAAAAGGTTTGATATAAAAGTACATTATGTATTTTTCTTAGTAAAAAAAATTAAATAAAACTTGTACCAATTCTCATATTTTTTATCATCAAATGACAAACCATCATAATCTTTCAAAAAAGATAATAATCATCATAAAAAGAGATGTGGCCTATTAGAATATTCACCTTCACCTAATCGAGTTAATGTATCAATTTGAGTCATAGATCTCTGAAAGAATTTCTTCTCACTAAAAGAAAACTCACTTTGATACCAATTGAAATATGGTTTAGTAAGAGAGAATATAATGTTAGAATTAAAAAATTTAATTTCTTGAAAAATATTTTAATTTTTATTTGAATAAAAAAATTTGAAAATTCATGAGAAAATAAGGTACAAAAATTTAAATATATACACAAGAAATTTTTAGGTGATTCAACTTAAAATCAAGCCTATGTCTATCATCGACAAAAATCAAGCACGAAAATAAACCTATATAAACATTTTGTTAAAAGACGGATAGGTTTAACACTCATAACAAAAGAAAATAAAAGTAGGCTACAATGGCCTTACAATAAAATAGAATTGGCAAAAAGTAGAAAGAAAATGACAATAAAAATCTGTACAAATAAATTTTTATGTTTAACAAAATACTCAACAAGGCACAATCATTTCAATTTAATCAATGAAAAATGAGAAAATAAGAGCTTAGTTGATTAGAAGATGAATTAAGAAATTTGAAGTTCATTGAAGAAAGACACAATATAAGAAGGTGATGATTAGTAACGACTGTGAATTACTTTGAGGTCGTGACTTGAGAATTTTTCTTTAAAATTTTGTAAAAGTTTTCATCAAACTTTTCTATCAAAACTCTTCGTGCTTATAGACATATTTTAATGACTATGTACTTACCAAACATTCATTAAGTCATTAAACATTATGCAACTTTCGTAATTTTTATTTGGAAATTAATATTTAATAAAATATTTTAAATGGCTCAAAATAATTGTTAAAAGAGCTGTTGTGCTGGATCCATTGAATCAGACCAAACCATGACCATTCGATCACAAAAATTGCTCGATAAGGCAGATGTAGTTTAATCTACATCTTTTAGAAATAGAAAATTGATCTAAACCATAAGATCTGAATAGCAATCTCACGATAGGATTTAAACTTTTAAAGTTGATGAAATATGGATTATGCAATCACAAAATTGCATTATTGGATGACTAATAGAATCAACGCTTTTTGAAAAACTTGACATGACAGCGATCATTCGATCATGAAATGCTTGATTGGATGGTTCACTTCACTCCTACAATTCAGGACTTTGTTGTGCAAAAAAACTTCAGCTATAGATCCACATTGCTTGTTTATATTTGTAGTTTCTCCTTATAAGGAATCTCGTGGCTTCTAGAGATAGTCTGATTTTAGGTTTGGCTATCCCTTAGTACGATAGTGATTTGATCATTTGCATGCTAGTGATCTTAATATTGAGCATGGATTCAAACAATAATTTCTAAACCTAAAATAAGTTTGAAATGGGTTAGTGAGTAATGTAAATAATTCCAAATGGGTTCGGGTGTGATGCCCCGACCTGTTTACTGTAGCAAAATGGTGAACGAAGAGTGATAATTGGGGGGAAGTTTAGGTGATTTAGAATTAGTTGTTTTAATTATTTTTGTTTAAATTATAACTAAATCAAATATTTTAAGGATGTTGATCAAATAATTAAAAAATACAGATTCAAGCTATTAGATCAAAGATGATGATCAAGAATAATAGAGATGAAATTTAACTAATCTTTTTATGTGCTTTAAAATAATAATTATAATAAAGCTTAACATTTTAAAAATAAAATTAGAATACTTATAAGTAATGTAAAAAAATATCTCTTTGTGATTTGTCATTTTAACTAAGATGATTTTTATAAAATTTTACTTTTGCTCATCATGTTCTTTAAATATTTTTATTAAAATGAGTATTTGTTATTTTAAACTTGAAATTTTCTTAAAATAAATTCATTAAAGATATTTAGGATTTGTTATTATCAAATAAAATACCATGATTATGAATTAGTACCATAACAATATTGACAATAATAACTAATTATTTGAGTTCAAATTTAAAATTTAAATAAATAATCTCAATTTAACAAACTATTTGTGCTCAAACTTAAAAATATAACCAATGAGTTATGGATTGGATCCAAGATCATAATTTGGGCGAGATTGTGATGATAAATTTGTAGATTGTCATCTACCCTTATCTTTCCACTTTAAGAAAAATAAAAATTAAACATAAATTTTAATTTTGGAAAATGATCACAAAAAACCAATAGATATGAATAAATATTTAAATCATGAATTAAAATTATATAAAATTAAACAAAAATATATTTCATCATAAATAGGTTTTCTAAGGAAGAGTTCTATCACATGGATCTTTACAATTCATTGGGCCAATTTATTCAAGTTGCTTCAATACTTAAAACTTTGAAGAATTGATTGAAATGTCATCCAAAAAAAAAAGAAAAACTTAATTCCTTACAATAGTAGGAATAGGAAATGTAGAGAACGTGTCTCATCTGAACCTTGTTAATAATAAAGTTTTTTTTCATTTTCCTTGATATTGTTTCATTAAAAAGCTTGTTGTCAAATATGTTTAAAAGAAATGTCATTCTTATAGTGTTAAAGTTATTTAAAAGAGAATTTGTTATCATGATCCACCTTTCTATTGGACTAAAGAGACTTAATTTTGGTAAAAAAAAATAATCTCCTTCATAAGTGATAGAATAGATAAGCAAGAAATTTTAGTTGTTTTATAAGCCAATGGAGTTAGATATTGAAACAAACTTCTATAAAATATAGAAGAGTAAAGTTTATGGCTACAACCACTTCAACAAAATATAGTAAAAAAAAAAAACAAAATAATTACATAACACGATACAAACAATTGATTACTTTGATTTTGTATGTGTAGTAGTTCCTCCTACTATTACATTAAATTTATGTTACCATAACCTTGCGAAGAACTTTCTCCAACACCAATGCCATTTGAAGATAGATGATTTTGCTTATCATGGTTTCCTCCACTGAATTATGTCATGAAATAAGTGACATTTTCTATCTTTATAGTCATATAACAAATTGTTAATATTATCAGCCTATTGTGATATCTTCAATACATAATATTAATAATAGTAACTAATTACTTGAGTTCAAATTTAAAATTTGAAGAAATAATTACAATTTAACAAATTATTTCAGCTGAAATTTAAAAATATAACCAATTAGTTGTGGATTGGATTCAAGATAATAGTTTGGGCAAGATTGTGATGATAAATTCATAAATAGTCATCTCCCCCAATCTTTCCATTTTAAGAAAAAAAAAATCAAACAAAAAATTTAATTTTGCAAAATGATCACAAAAAATCAATAGGTATAAATGAATATTCAAATCATAAATAAAAATCAAATAAAATTAAATAAAAAATATTTCATCAAAATATGTTTTCTAAAGAATAGTTCTATCACATGAATCTTTAGAATTCATTGGGCCAATTTATTCGAGTTTCTTCAATACATAAAACTTTGAAGAATTGATTGCAATCTAATCGAATAACAAGGAACCTTAATTCCTTAAAATAATAAGAATGGGAAATGTAGACAAAAAGTCTCATTTGAACTTTGTCAATAGTTGAGTTCTTTTGCATTTGTTTCTATAAAGGGCACAAAAAAAAGATTAATTTATAAAATTTGATATAGAGAAAGTTTATGATAGTTTAGCTCTAGTTTGGTTTTTATCATAGAGAACCTTGCATTGAGTTGCCTAAGTTAACAGGACAAGTCCATTAATTTCCTTGGCAGTGTTTCATTAAACCTATTTTTGTCGATTACATTAAAAAGAGAACTATCATTCTTATTATGATAAAGTTATTTAAAAGAAAATTTGTTATCATGATCAACTATTGAGTTAAAGAGAATTTATTTGGGTAAGAAAATCTCCTTCATAAGTGATACAATAGATAACAAGAAATTCTAGTTGTTCCATTGGCCAATGGAGTTAGGTATTGCAACAAACTTATATAAAATATAGAGGAGTGAAGTTTATGACTACAAATGCTTCAAAAAATATTATAAAAATAAAACAATAAAAATGAAACAACACATTACAAACAATTGAATAAGTTGATTTTTAATGTGTAGTCGTTGCTCCTACTACTACAATAATTTTATGTTTTCATAACCTTATGAAAAACTTTTTCCAACACCAATACCATTTAAAGATAGATGCTTTTGCCTATAATAGCTTCCACCACTAGGTTACATCATGAAATAAGTGTCATTTTTTATCTTTATAATAATACAATAAATTGTTAATATTGTCATCCGTTTTGATATCTTCAATACATAATATAAACAAACTCAAGTTGAAATTTAAATTATAAAGAAATAGTCATAAGCAAACATATTATTTGTGCTCAAATTTCAAAATATAACCAATGAATTGTATATTAGATTCAATATAATAATTTGTGTCAGATTGTGATAACTAATTCATAGATAGTAATCTCCCCCCATTTCACCAATTTAAGAAAAATAATTACCAAGCATAAATTATAATTTTGCAAAATGATCACCAAAAACTTAGACACACACACACACACACACACACACACACACACACACACACACATATATATATATATATATTGAATAAAAATTACATAAAATAAAAAATATATATATTTCATCAAAAACAGGTTTTCTAAGAGTTCTATCTCATGGATCTTTGCGGTTAATTGAGCCAATTTATTCTAATTGTTTCAATACTTAAAACTTTGATGAATTGATTGAAATCTAATTGAAAAGCAAGGGAAGCTTAATTCTCTACAATAATATGAATAAAAAATGTGGAATATGTGCCTCAATTGAACTTAGTCAAATCTTTTGCATTCCTTTTCTATAAAGGGGCTCAAAACAATATTAATTTATAAAATTAGATACAAAAAAAGTTTATGATAAGTTAGATTGAGTGGGCTTTTCATCATGAAGAACCTTGAATTGAGTTGGCTCAGTTGTAAAGATAAGTTCATTAATTTCCTTCTCAGTTTTGCAAAATAATCACATAAAACCCTATAGATATAAATAAATATTTTTATCATAAATAAAAAATATATAAAATTAAGCAAAAAAAATATTTAATCAAAAATTGGTTTTCTAAGGAAGAGTTCCATTTCATGGATCTTTACAGTTGATTGGGCCAATTTATTCAAGTTGCTTCAATACATAAAACTTTGGAAGAATTGATTGAAATCTAATAAAAAAACAAGGAAAACATAGTTCACTACAATAATATTAATGGGAAATGCAGAGAACGTGTTTCTCTAACACCAGTACATTTTAAAGATAGATGATTTTGTATATCATGATTTCCTTCACTAGATTATATTATGAAATAAATGACATTTTCTATCTTTATAGTGATATAACAATTTTTTTTTGAAAGGGATATATCATTATATTAAAAGTGGCAATACCACACATGTCATTGTTATTAGTGTCAGCCTTTTGTGAAATCTTCAATCCATAATGACAACAATAGTAACAAATTATTTGAGTTCAAATTTAAAAATTAAAAAATAATCATAATTTAACAAACTATTTGATCTCAAATTTAAAAATATTACCAATGATTTGTGGATTTGATTCAAGATTATAATTTGAGCGATATTATGATGACAAATTCATAGATAATCATCTCCTCCCTATCTTTCTACTTTAAGAAAAAAAAATATCAAACACAAATTTTAATTTTGCAAAACGATAAAAAAAACCAATAAACATAAATATTTTTTTAAATAATGAATGAAAATTATATAAAATTAAACAAAAAGATATTTCATCAAAAACAGGTTTTGTAAGGAAAAAGTTCTATCAAATGGCTCTTTAAAGTTCATTGGGCCAATTTATCCAAATTGCCTCAATACTTAAAACTTCGAAGAATTGATTGAAATCTAATTGGAAAAAGATAGGAAACTTAATTCCTTACAATAGTATGAATGAGAAATGTAGAGAATGTTTCCCATCAGAATCTTGTTAATAATTGAGTTATTTTGTATTTTTTTATATTGAGTCTTAAGACAATTTTAATTTATAAAATTAGATATAAAAAAAATTATGATAAGCAGGGTTGGGTTTTCTTGATGAAGAGCCTTGAATTGAGTTGGCAAAGTTGAGAAGAAAAGTTTATTAATTTTCTTGGCAGTGTTTCATTAAATCTCTTGTTGTTGAATATGTTTATAAAAAAATCATTCTTAAAGTGTTAATGTTATTTCAACGAAAATCTGTTATCATGATCCACTTACCTATTGAGTTAAGGAAGACTTAATTTTGGTAAAAAAAAAATCTCTTTCATAAGTGATAGAATAGATAAGCTAGAAATTGAAAAAAACTTTTACTAAAAGATAGAATTAAAGGTTATGGCCACAACCACTTCAATAAATAAAGTAAAAATAGAACAAAAAAATGATACAATACAATACAAACAATTGATTAAGTTGATTATTTACGTGTAGTTGTTGCTTCTACTACTTCATTAATTTCATGTTGTCGTAACCTTTTGAAAAACTTTCTCTAACACCAATAACATTGAAAGATAGATGATTTTGCCTATCATGATTTCCTTCATTATATTACATCGTAAAATAAATGACATTTTCTCTTTATAGTCATACAACAATTGTTAATATCGTCAACCTATTGTAATATCTTCACTACATAATATCAACGATAGTAAACAATTACTCGGGTTCAAATTTAAAATGTGAAAAAATAATGACAATTTAATAAGCTATTTGAACTCAAATTAAAAAAAATATAACTAATCAATTGTAGATTAGATTCAAGATCATAACTTGGTCAAGATTGTGATGACAAATTTGTAGATAGTTTTCTCCCACTATCTTACCACTTCAAGAAAAATAAATATCAAATGCATATTTATATTTTGCAAATAGATCACAAAAACCCAATCAATATAAACAAATATTTAAATCAGGAATGAAAACTATATAAAATTAAATAAAAAGATATTTATCAAAAATATGTTTTCTAAACAATAGTTGTATCACATGGATCTATACAATTCATTGGGCCAATTTATTTGAGTTGCTTCAATAAGAATTGATTGAAATTTAATCGAAAAACAAGGGAAACTCAATTCCTAACAATAACATGAATGAGAAATATAGAGAATGTGTCTCATCTAAACTTTGTCAATAATTCAATTCTTTTCCTTTTTTTTTTCTATAAAGGGGCTCAAGAAAATATTAATTCATAAAATTAGATACAAAAATATTTTTGATAGTTTAGGTTTAGTTTGGGTTTCATCATGATGAACCTTGAATTTAATTGGTTAAATTGACAAGATAAGTTCATTCTATGGTTGTGTTTCATGAAACCTCTTGTTGTTGAATATGTTTAAAAGAAAAGTCAGTCTTAGTATTAAAGTTATTTAAAAGAAAATTCATTATCATGATCCACTTACCTATTGAGTTAAAGATGCTTAATTTTGATAAAAAATCGTAAATGATAGATTAGATAAGCAAGAAATTCTAGATGTTTCTTTGGCCAATGAAGTTAGATATTGCAACAAACTTATATTAAAAAAAATATAAAAGTGAAGTTTATGGCTACAACCACTTCAACAAATAAAGTAAAAAAAATAGAAAAAAAAAAAAATAACCCCACACAATACAAATGATTTATTAAGCTCGATTTTTATGTGAAATAGTTGCTCTTATATTAATTTTATGTTACCATAATCTTATGAAGAACTTTCTCCAACACCAATACCATTTGAAGAGAGTTTTTATCTGTCATGATTTCCTCCACTAGATTAC
Source organism: Vanilla planifolia (assembly GCA_023846275.1). Taxonomy (NCBI): domain Eukaryota; kingdom Viridiplantae; phylum Streptophyta; class Magnoliopsida; order Asparagales; family Orchidaceae; genus Vanilla; species Vanilla planifolia. The sequence continues at coordinate 27,886,517 of CM043869.1, read as the reverse complement.
ATCATCAAATTAAGTGACACTTTTTGTCTTTATGGTAATAGAATAAATTATTAATATTATCAAATTTAAAATTTGAAGAAGTAATCAATTTAACAAATTACTATGGATCTCAATTTAAAATAATAACTAACAACTTGTGGATTGGATTCAAGATCAAGATTTAGGTCAAATGTGATGACAATTTTGAAGTTAGTCATCTTTTTTTATCTTTTTTTTAAGAAAAATAAACATTAAATACAAGTTTATTTTTGCAAACTGATCACAAAAACCAATTGATATAAATATAGATTTAATTAATGAATCAAAATTATATAAAATTAAATAAAAAGTTATTTCATAAAAAACAGGTTTCATAGGCTTAGAAGAAGGAAGAGTTATATCATTTCGATGGGTTCGGTTCATTGGGCCAATTTACTCTAGTTGATTCAATGCTTAAAAAAGTAATTGAAATCTAATCCAAAATTAAGAAAACCCAATTTCGTACAATGATGTTAATGTTAAATGTAAAGTACATGTTTCATTATTTATCTAAAATTTGTATGAAAAAAAAAACAAGAAAACTTATAAACTTTATCAAATATTTGAAGTTTTATTTCAATCATCTAAAAATTTTGATGATTTCCTCTATTTTCATAATCTTGAAGTCTTATTCTCACTAAGTTTTGATTATATTTAATGTTATTTTGAATCATTTAAATTAATTGTAATTCTACAAGTTTTCAAAACTTGTACAAAAAAAACCTAAAAAAGAATAATTAAATTTAAAAAATAATGATTTAAACAAAGAACCCAACTCACCAAACTTGATCAAACCAGCCTAGACCAATCAAAACTTGTCGAACTTAACTTTTGACGATAATTGAAACCGATAAAAAAAGAGACCAAAACCAAAAGCCAAGCTTCACATTAGCGGCTATGCAACTATTATTGATAGTGTCCCTTCTAATCAAGAATATTTCTTCAAAAAAGAGAGAAAATAAAAACAACAACCTATTGAACAACACTAACTTGTTAGCTTTAAAAAATAAAAACACTAAAAAAAAATTTTCTATTCAAATGTTATGTCCAAAATATTTTCAGAACAAGTTAAATTTTTTATTTTTAAAATATTTGAAAATTTCAAGTATATGTTGGATGCTTCTCATGCAAATTGGAAACCTGAAAGAACGTTTCAATTACAGAGTAAATTGTTTAAATCATGATTCCAATGACCATAGTAAGGTTTCATTGGATAAGGATAATAATAATAACCCAACTTTATTTCAAGTTCTAGACTTTAGATGTACCAAATAATTGACATCATTCTATTGAACAATACAAAAACACATATTTTAATATATTTGATCTAATTGAACAACGAACTTACCATCATTTTTTATTTTGAAAGTTAACCAACTCATCATATTGGATGACCTAATAATATATGTTTAAGCTGTTGATCCAATTGGTCAGCCAACCTGATTTTACCAAACGATTTGATAATATTTAGTTTTTTAAATTTAAAAAAGTTTGATCTTTCTTTACTTGACAACTAATTGTGTGATGCAAACTTAGAAAAATTTAACCAAATGAAATGGCCATAACCTTTGTATTTTAAATCTTTAAGGCCTAAAAAAGGAACTTTGGCTGTTCTTAAGAATCATTTTTCTATGAATAAGAGTTGAAATAGAGATTAAAAAGTCAACATGTCAAATGTAATTGAGAATTGATTGTGAAGGTGAAATTAATTTTTTTTTTTGAAAGTTTGTGACTATTGAGGCAAGGATTTGTGTGCAATTGTTGTAGTGATGTTGGTGCCTCGTGTTACAAATCTTCTTGCTGTCTTATAGACCTTGACATGAAGATTTGTAACATTTGTCATGTCTTTTTTTATTATTTTTCATTTTTGTTATTTTCACTTGCAAGATTGATTCTTTTAGTCTAGATTATGTAGATAATTTTGCTGGCCAATAATGTAAATGCTTTTTAACCCAATTTTGCAAAGGATGCAATTGAAAGCAAGCTCACCTTCATTGTTGGGGGTAGACTTGGACCAATAATGTAGCCAATCTATGTAAAAGATCATTAACATGCATTTGCTATTTGTGCATCCATTTTTTTATTGCAATTTTATTTTTTACACATAATTTAATTTATGTTGTAATGAAAAGTTCTCAAAAAGCATGACTCATTCTCTTGTCTCTCAATCAACTCTTTAGAACCAATTATTTTAGGCTATGCCACTCATTTTTAGCTCAATCAAAATAATATTATTAGCCACATGTGCCTAAGATAGATCAAATTTGATTTTAATGACAACAACCTTAACTTGAGAAGCTCTAATGACTTTCTGGTGTGTTTATCAAGATCAATTAGACTAGTAATCACACAAATATATATGATATTTAAATGAACTATTAAATCTTTGATATATTGTGACTAGTTTAATAGTAATAAAAATCATTATGTTATTATACAAAATTTTTTTCTTGAAGTGAGAACTTGGTCTTGACATAAATATTTTAATTATAATATTTGATGAGAATTTAATCAATACCAAACAAAATGCTTAAACACATTTGAAGAAGTTAAATTTAAAAGCATCTTTATTTAACTTTAAAATATAAAATCTATAATAATGTTCTTGAGATGTTATAACAAATGGTGACTTGTGTGTGGCAAGGTTTCCAAATATACTTGCTACACAAATTATCATACTTAGGTTTAGACATGCATTCATATAAGATTTAATATCTATAACAATGCTTTATTAAAAATTAAAAATGAGAACTGACATTCATAAAAATGTTCAAAATATTTAAAATATAAAATTTCACAATTGTGTAAAATTATATATATAGTTTTATACATTGTGACTAACATACAACATATTTAGTTCAATTTAGTATGCAGGTTGACAGTATGATACATTGAGTGAAAAAAATATATCCAAAGATTTTCATTTGGTACTTTATATTTAGCCTACAATGCATTCAATTCAAACTTTTTCATATAATGGGAGAAAAGAAAGTGTGCTAAGTATTTAAAATGAACCAAAGAATTTTATACAATACAAATATTATTTGTCTAAGTATAATACTATAAGAGAAAACTAATAAATTTTGTATGATATGACATATTATTGTTATATGGTATTATTCATTCATTTGATAATAAGTACTGAAGAATGAGTTGAACCCAAGGATTGTATATAGTATTTTTTATTTAACATATAATAAAATTAGTATAAATAGGCACCTAATGTACAAAATGATTCTTGGAATATATAATAAATTAGTTTATTTTTTTATATGTAATAACTAGTTTGACCAAATTTTGGGATATTTAAAAGTAGCAATTGGAGAGTTGTTAAGGGTGTTTGGAGCCATTAGGATCCTTCTTAAAACACCATAAAAAGGTTTCAAACTTAGAAAAAAGCTAATGATAAAATGTAAATATTTGAAAAACATTTATACTTGAAGATCATCATTGAAATGGTAAAAAAGGGCAATGTTTGAGCATATTTCTGTCTTAGCCTTTCTTCAAACTATCTCATTGAACTAAGTAAAAAATTAATCTCTATGTTATTTCAACATATTTTGTGTACTTCTTGATATTATTATTATTAAATTATAGGATTTTTATGTTTAATTTTTTATGTTATATCTTTTATCTTATTATTAGGACTTTTCTTTTTAGTTTTATTTGGTTTTTTAAGACTTTATAAGGTGCTTTGACATAATGTGTATGTTCTTTTTGTTGAGTGCTTAAAAGGTTATTTAACTTAGTGTGTATGGTCTTGTGGTTCAATGTGTGAGGTATTCACCTACTTATTGATGACAAAAAGTACTTATTGGAGTAAGTTTGGTCATTATACCATGGGTAGAATCATATGAAAATATGTTCATTTATTTTTTTGCAATCAACACACAAATGTTTTAAAGAAACACATGAATTTTAAAATAAAATTTTTTAGAGAAATTATGAATATCAAATTTTTTTATGGTTTTACTTTGTATAGTTGAGAATTAATACTTTTATAATGTGCTCCCCCTTCTATATAAAATCTTGTTAGAATAATCTCAAATTTTAAACTAAAAAAATTATGGAGTTAAGCCACAAAGATTTTGAAAAATATATGATTTAAATGTATCTAGTTGATTTTTTAAAATAAATTATTTATATAGCAAATTATTAAAGTAATAATAGAAAAATAAAGAGTATGTTATATGCTCTAACTTAACTAAAAATATTATTTAGGTTTATCAATGAAAAGAACTTTGTAACATAAATCCAATATTATCAAGTCTATAATTTTAGTAGACTTAAATAATTTCTTATGCATTTTTAACTATATATATATAATTATAATTTTCTATATTGCGTTGAGGGTAAATTTATAATTTTTAAATTTTGGCTCTATCAAATATGTTTTGGAAGAAAATAAATTTGTAAATATAAGAATGTTAGTTGTGTCAAGGTAGATTTGCAATTTTTAGATGTCGACAAAGAAAAAAATGGTCAAGGATATATTTGTAAATTATGGAATATTATTACATCAAAAACTATAGTAATGGAATTTCAAATATCTGATGACAACGACGAAATATATATACAATAATATTAGTTTTTGCAATGGTTTAATATTTAAGCTGACATTATTATCGCTTTAATTTACTATATATATATATATATATATATATATATATTTAATAATGGTGTGTTATTTCTGAAGGAAGTCAAAATTTTTTTGGTGAGCTGAATTACTTCGATGAGCATGGTTTAATATTTGAATGGAATTTCAAAAAAAATTTACTGATTATATGATTCATTTGATTTTATGATTTTTGTATTATGTGACATCATAAAGAATACTTAAATAAAAAGAATACAAAATAAATAATGTTTAAATTTGATAGGAACGTCTATTAATTTAACATAATATGTGGATTAACATATCCACTACATACATATGACATGACATAATGAGTTCACCTGTGGCAAACAAAAATTGAAAAGGGATTCTTGGAGACATTAGCCTTAACACTAGGCTTAGCGTGTTAGATCATAGGTTATCAATCATGAGATCAAATATCTACCTATTGTATGTGTTGTGACCTTAATATACATATATAGATTACACTAGGCCTACTATGTTGGATCGTAGGGTATAAGTACAATACTTGCCTCGTGCCACTAAGCCTAATGTGTTAGATCACATGGTATCGATCTTCATATTAGTTATCTATTTAGTGTTATGTGCATAATTGGGATGGATGTTGACTGTAGGTTATTTATTGATGTGATTATTTGAGCCAAAAAGGATAATGAATCAAATAAAATTGGGCTCAAAATAGGAAAAAGAATGAATAGTAAAATTAGTATCTATCTAGATTATTTTTGGTACACATGATATTTGCCATAGTTTTAGATTATGCATATGACTTATCATCATAGTTTATAGTATGAATTATATTTTATTTATTATGCTTATCTATTTATTATTTTATCTTATTATTTTAGTTAACTTATTAAATTTATCAACTAAAATTTATAAATCTTATTAATGCTTACATTAAGTTATGCACCAATCATACCAAAAGATGAGGAATTTGATGTCACAATAAATAACTTATACTTCTAAGTTTTGAGAGTGAACAATGTTTGGTATATGTTAAGTAACAAAAAATATGATAAAACTATAGTTTAAAACTTTGTACGTGTTTTTATACAATGTCTTTGGATCTTTTTATACTTGTTATTTTGTTATGTGGTTTTAATTTGTTTAGTATTTAGTATTTTATCATATTGTTAGGTCTTCAACTAGATTTTATATTCTTGTATGATTTTACCTATATAAAATCTTTGATTTGCTAATTGATTAAGAAGATGGTTAGGTGGGACCCTAACACTTGTCGTTTATCCTAACACTATAATTTGTAGATTATGTTAGATTAATTGTATATATCACATTAGAAGGTGATTATCAAGGACAAGTGAAAGAGATAAGGTCAAGTTATTGATATCTTAGATTTTTGTAATGATTGATTTGGTAGAAGTTAGCTCATTACATTGCATACTTTCTAAAAAATAAAAAATAACCTTTACATATTTTGAAACTTATATTGCATCATAAAGTTTAAAAGGTTTTCACATCTCATTCACTTAACTAATTTGTCGAAGTAAAATATTATCAAAAATAGAATGAATTAGTAAAATGATCTTTAACAAACAAGTCAATAGGCCATTTGATTAGAAGTTCACTCTAACTTTCGATGGACATTATATTATATCATAAGAAATTTTTTTTGGTCAATGCTCAACCATCATTTGGAATTTTTGTTAGAAGGTCATCAAAACATCCAATCAATAGTCCAATGATTAGTTCTATGAAAACTGAATGATCCAATGTCTTAATTTGTAAGTGGACAAATTAAGTAACCAAAATGAGATCTCTTTTGGAAGACCATCAAATCGTCTAGCAATCGTTTAATGATGTGTTTGATGATTAGTCCAATACTATTCAGACTTTCTTATAAAACTTATGTCAAAAATAAGTTAGGCCAAAAAACCATTGAATTATTTGATAGACAATTTGATAATTATTAGATAAAGAATCATCTAATCTAATAAATAATCTGATAATTATGAAAGATCAAGCATAAATTAATCAAAATGTTTGACTAAGCTTTACTAGCTAGTTTAATTAATAGGCTTCTGATTTTTTTCCATGTTTTGAAACATTAAGCAAGACCAAAAGAATGGATGGATGAATGTTGAGAGCATTAATTTAAACAACCACCCTTGCATTGTAAATATAAGTGAATTCACAATACAATTTACATTTACTACAACTAGCTTTCAAAATTTCAATTGGTAAGATTTCTTTTGACATTCATTTTTGAGCTAGCTCTATCCTCTCAATCTTGGATTCTTTGTATCATACTTTGTTATTTGAGAGAGTTTATTTTTTAAGCTACTATTGTTGTTGTTGTTCATGAGTTATTAAAGATAATGATTTAGGGGAGCCTTCTCTAGACTTTGTCTAGAAGGCATGAGGCTTATACTTTTGCATTGGCAAAAAAATAGTTGTAAAAGGATTCTCCAATTGTAATCACAAAGGAAGGAAGAAGATTGTTGGCTCAAAAAAATTTTTTGGGGTTGAACATAAACTTAAAGATTAAGAGTCTAATCACCCAAAAATTTGATTTTTGTTCTTCTTTTCTCTACATTTTCTTATTTGCAATTTGACTCTATTTTGTGATCTATGCTTTATATTTCCATATTCATCCAATTCAATCACCTCATAGAAAGTGCCAAGGGCTAAAAGTTATGATTAACTTAATTACCTTATTAAGTAAGCCATGTCAGTTGTCAACTCCACCACATTACATTGACTATGTCATCCCATCAACTCCACCATACCATACACATTATGTTTCCATTTAAAACCTACTATTCTATATTTGTTGCACGATCTTATCAGGCTTGTCATGTCCTTTGATCCCAATTAAATACATCTAGCTTTGATACTACTTAAAGGAGAGTATCACCAAATAGATGTCTAAGTTGATCAAATATATAACTTAAGTTTATACTTATTAACCCAAAATCTTAAGCATAATAATAGAAAAGCTTTTGTACCAATTTGATGAAGAATGGATGTTTTGAGAGAAAATAAAAGAGAGAGAAATAGCGAATGTTTATACTTATCGTCATGGTGAACCATAGCCATGATGTTTTGTTTAACAATAATAATTTTTAATGAATTTGTTTAAGTGTATTTTTAGATTTTAGACAGTTAATATTTATATTTATAAGATAACTTAAATAAGAAGATGAATAATTATCAGATCCCATAAAGATTATCTTGATTAAAGTGATATTCACTAAAAGATTTATATTGAATTTAATTTTAAGTATTTCACTTTTTAATTAAAATATTAAACTTAATTAAAATCATTTTTGTAAGATAAAAATTAAATTTTATTATCACTAAAATCTTAATTTAAATTAATTATCTTAAAAAACATATGATTTCAAAATTTGATCATCTTAAAAATCAACTTACCTTGATCACATATGTGAAAACCTACTTGCAATGAGTTATTGCATAAAGTAAATTAAAAACAAACTTAGTTCTAATCGACCTAGGCCAAAACCTACCTAAGTAATTCACAATTCTAGTGGTTATGGCAGTATCAAGTTAAAGCATGAACCTTGAACCTTTATGCTATATTATTGGGTCAAGGAATCACTCATGAACCCATTATACACTTGTTGGTAAGCAAGGGTCATGATCTACCAAGTGAACTAGAGGCCAAAAAATCCCATATGTTTTGCTAAGTATATGCACAGAAAAAACATTATATATAACTATCTTTAATGTAAAAATAAATATTGTAGGACTAACATTCCTAACTCTTTTCACATGCATCACTTCTAAAATGTGAAAGTGAATGTGTGTCATTCGATTTGGTTGTCAGATTGAATGGTTGAAAATTCTTCCATTTTTATAAACTGCATAAATTCAAATCCAATCGTCTAATCATACATTTTTGTAATCTAATAATCCAAATTAAATCTTACCTCTTAAATCAGTCATCCAACTCTTGCTTGTCTTGATTAGATCTAGAATCAAATGGTCTTAACAGCATCTGATGGACCATACCTACTAGTCATTATAAAAGACATTTTGGGTTCTATTACCATCCTATTTTTCATGTAATGGTTATTTTCTTAATAATGTTGAGCTAGTTGACTTGTTATTTTGTGTAATGATTATTTTCGAACAGTCATTATTGAAAACAAGTTGTTCAACTTGTAACGACTAATTGGGATACATGGTAAATCTTTTCAACTATTAGAAGCTCAATTTCATGCTCATTTAACAAAAAAATTTGTGAAAACAAATTAAGGAGAAGAAACAAAATGATAAAAATCATAATTGTAACATCACTTAATTAGAACCACCTACAACGGCTCACTACATTCATATTAGAGTGCGTTGTAGGGTGTAAGTCACAAGTCAATGCATTGTAGTGTGCATTGCATGTATGCTTGTTGGTCACCCACAGTGTGTGCAACAAGTAATTTTATGGCATTGATGTAGTCAATACACCTATATGTATATAAGAATAATACCTTTGTGTGTGAACAATGGCTTGGTGTGGTCTCCCAAATGGGTGGATAGGCTGGTTGGAGCTCTAAATTTATGGAATTTTGTAGAATTTTTATTTTAGTCAAAATAATAAGTTTTTTATTAGAAATTATATATATATATATATAATATTATATCTAAATCTTTATATATGATGATAATAATGATGAATGTAGAAAATTTAGAATTTTATAAATTTAGAACTTATTGACTCCATCTTTTTAAAGAATTATATTTTTTGTGACAAAAAACTTCTTTCTTTTTTTGTTCTTTAATGTTTCACATGCTTAAACTTTCATTATTTCAACTCTAAAAAGAGCTATTATCAAGAGTTTAGAATGAGAACATCTCACAGATAAATCATTAGCTATTATAACATATCTACAAGCAGTAGGTTTTTTAATATAAAATATTGTTAAAAGATTGAACACAAATCCCAAGCTACAAAATTTAAGCCTTAATAGCTGGTGCTTAATATTGTTTCCATTCACTACGTCCTTCATTCTTCAAGTTCAAACTCATATTTTTACTATAATTAGTTAAACTTTTATTCTTTTATTTCCTACTTAATTCAAGTAAAAGTATAATATATTTGTGCCTTGTTAAATATTTAACCAATTATAAGAATATTGTATGCATCAAATTCAAATTTGTGTTGCTATAATTTCTTTCTTTTCAAATGATTTTATCTTGTTATGAAGTCATTGTAACATGTTTATTTTATTTCGTTATTATAAAGATTTAGCTTACTTGTCTTTTGACAAAAAAATATATGTTCATTAATTTACTTTTTGCTATTTTTTTACTAACAATTTACTCATCTTCTATTAAACCATATCTCAATACTCATAAAAAAGGAACAAATTACTCATTTCCTGTTAAACCATATCTCAATACTCATAAAAAAGGAACAAATTGACAGTCTGCCTCCCCTTGAACACTAACACATGAAATGCATGCATCCAATGCCTCCCCTTGAACACTAACGCATGCATGCATCCAAAGCAAAAAAAGCAAATTGTACAAAAGCAAATGGGCAGTCTGCCTCCCCCTGAACACTAACGCATGCATGCATCCAAAGCAACAAAGCAAATTGTCCAAAACCAATTGTTTTTTATTTATTTTACAATGGGTTTAAAATTTTTTTATAATTCTAAGTCAATCTTTTATAAAACAAGGAGTTATATAAAACATAAAATAAATGATGAACATAATTATCTTAAGACTTCTAAATAATAACTAATTCTATTCTAAATTTAAAAATTAACATATATAAACATATCTCTAAATTTTGAAATTTAGAAAATATTGAAATCTTGAACTTGTATTTTTTTTTTTATTTTTAGAATTTGTCATCCTGAGTTCTTGAGTTCAAATTGCCCTTGTGTTTGAAAAATCTTTCTTAAATTTGAAATTTTGATTTCTTAAATTTAATATAACTATAAATCATTATTGAGATGACTTTTATATATAAAATAGGCCTCTTTATAAAAACTGTTAAGGCTTGAATTGGCCCTTTAAATGATCTAATTAATTATATGTTAGAAGCTTCTTTTCATGCATTTGAACTTTAATTGAGTATCAAAATTATTTTACATCATGCTTGAAAAAGTTTATCTTGCAACTATCCTTATGATGTAATTAATTCTATATCAAATAAACTTTACATTAATTATACATTTTATATTATTATTTTCAACTTAGAATATCAAAACTAAATCCAATCATACATACACTCAATGAAAAGAACTCTCATTACAAATCCCTAGTTCAAGAAACACAACTTAGTGGATTATCAGTTATCTAATATTGTTCATGCACGACTATTTCACACATCATGGTTGAAGGTTGTATACACCAATCATTTTTTATAACTGACATAATGACTTTCAGACATCATCCTATCACGCTCATGTCATCCAAATTGGAAGATCATGCAACCATAGTATCTTAAATAATAAAAAAAATAAATACAGGCTTCAATAAATAAACTCACATGATTATTAATACCAGTTGATTAAAGTAATTAGTAATTTACTAAATGATAAAATTAAATAAATTAAACAAATAATTTGTATATCTCATCTAATAAAAGATATAATTTCTAAAATTTTAAAAAAATACATATTTAAAAAAATAAAATTTAAACAAAGTTAAACATGTTAAGCACTATCCATATCCCCATTTGCAGATGACCTCTTTTCGCTTCCCTCCAACTTGTACGCCGAGCATAACAACGAAGGAAAGGCCATTACATCAGCTTTATAGATCCTTTTTAATATACATTTTTATTTACCATAACAAAATGATAAATAAATACTATTCAAATAATTACAAACAAAATATGCACGACAAAGAAGAACAAGAAAAAGGAACAGCTCTTAATAAATGCATTTACAGAAAAAAAAAAAAAAAGTCAGGCAGGCAACCAGAACGATTAAAACCAAATGGATCGCAAGCTACCGAATATAGTGGACAGTAGTAAAAAAATCAACGCTTCCAAAACACCACAGCAGACCACGGCTTCAGATGTAAGGCTTTTAGACTCTGCTATAAAGAGTGATCGATGCATTGAAATGAAGCTTTCGGCTTTGTTTGCGGGGGTTTATCAGTCATCTACTGGATCGGCTGGGGTTTCATCAGGCTTCCTTTTGATTGTGATCACAGGGCATTCAACATGCTTCGCGCAGAATTCACTCACAGTTCCCACGAAAACCCTTCACAAAAACACATTTCAGAAGTATACCTTAAAAATAATAATAAATGATTATTGAAGGAATAAATATGTGTAGGATCATGTTTCCAAATCATCAAGTTCAATACGGTTTGGAAGCTTGCAATACAGTAAAGTTTCTAATATGTCTTCTTTCACTTCTCCCCACATTCCCTTAGAAATTCTGTACGCGTGCTCTTGGGGTTATTGAGATCTTTATGGGAGGAAAGGAATTAATGTAGAAAACAGTTTTCTTGTTCAAGAATTTAGGTTTCAAGCAAATTTGATCATCTTATTGTTAGTTCTCTCATCTTTACTCACTTCGGACCTCGGTTTGCATGAAATCTATGGAGGTTTAACTAAATCAGGTCAGGTTTTAGTGTTAGTACAAATTTGTCAAAATCTTTTAAGAGTTTTGACATGTTCTGGATCAAAGTTTTGAGCAGCAGCAACAACAACAACAACAGCAACAAAAGAGAGGGATCAATAGCTCAAAGAGAGGGTGCATCAATAGCACTGGAAGTACCATTCACAGTACTTACCCAACAAGATCAGACAATGATGAAGATTCTAAAGCAGAAGTATCAATTGTAGGCTTTTATGCTGAAGTAACAAAAGAAGAATCCAAACCATGTTAAAGGGAACATAGACAATGGCAATGGCTTGGGTTTTATTGGAGGCTTTTATGTTGGAGAAAATGACGAGAAGTTGAATTCTTACATTAATCAATTAGAAACCTCTTTCTCCCTTTACTGTTACTCAATTAAATAAGGTTGCATTTGTGCACCTTAAACTCATCCATCATGCCTTGGTGAAGTGGAACACCCTTCCACGCTCCAATGTGAACAATGGTGTAGTTGAAGCTAATTTAAGCAGCTCTTATGAGATGAACCCCATCGAGATTAAAAAGGACTGCAAAGAAGTGGCATCACCCGATCCAGCAATAGGGACAATCAATATAAGAGCAAATCAAGAAAATGAAGGAGTTTTTAACAGAAAATGCCTCTCCAACCAGCCTGCGTACATGTCCACTGACTTCAATTGATTTTGTATCTAAACGATTGGGCATGTAAGTTTGCTTGCCATGACAATCAACACATAGAGTAGTAGGACAATGACAATCCATCAAAAAGATAAGTCAAAAGAAGAAACGGGTAAGCTTAAAATGTCTAATCAATCAACTTTTTTCTCTTCAGAGAAATCAACAGTACAATGCAAGCATTGTAAAAAGAGAAGCCATGCTACAGAAAAGCGTAGGAATCTTCAACTAAAATTCAAGAAAATTAAGAGAGGCAAAGAGAAGGCTAACATTGTGAAAAAACACCATTGAGGAATAGAAAACAACATACCACAACCTTTCCTTGATTACAGTGTTAAAGAGGAAAGAATTCAACATGGCTGTTCCATGTTCTTAAGAGGAATGGTTCACAATTTGCATTCAAGTCAATCAAAATTTGATTGTAACCATTGAAGACTCAACAAGCAACTATAAGAACTTTATCACATTGAGTTTGATGAATAAACAAGGGTTGGAGATAAGTTTGCATCAATAGTCACATCCTTTGGGTTGATAACCGTGTAGGAACCAAGATTGCAAAATAGTGCAAATTTTGGTTTGCTATTAACAAGAACAACATCAATGTGTGTAGTGCAAGAAAGTGCTGCTTGTTGTATGTCAAGTAATCTTCAATGGCCCAAATCACCATCGTTGAGAAGCTATTTTCTACTAGAAGCCACAACATTCCACCTTTGTGAATGGTGGATAGTGATAGATGATACATCGTACCCACAAAGCGGAGATGGAGATTATAACAAACAAACTAATGAAATATTAAGTAGGTTATTAACAAAAGTTTGCTCTCCAAAAATAAAAGTACTACACCAAGAAATTCTATATGAGAGGCAAAAAGGGTTACTTGGATAACACTCTTTGTTGCTTGGAGATGTTTGTGATTTATCTCATCATGCTATCGAGTATTAGATTGAGCTAATTCTTGACGCTCACATTCAAAAGTGCAATATAGAAATTCGATGGTGGAAAGCGAGAAGATTAAAAGGTTCTTTGCTAAATTATTGGAGAATAGTGTTATCAAGCTTGGTTGTACTTCATGTCAATAATTTTAATATCTAAAGGTAGCAAAAGATGATTATGCATCAACTACCATGCTTTAAACAAGATTATAGTATAGAACAAGCATCCCTCACCATGGATTTATAACTCGTTAAGTTAGATCTAAACGTTGGTTGTTCAAAGAACATCAAATCCATGTAAAAGAAAGGGATATGTGGAGTATAACTTTCCAAAAATAGTTGGTTATGCCATTCAACTTATGCAATACTTAGACAATGCTCACAAGACTCATCAATAATATGTTAAGACTACATCTAGATGATGTCCATGATTGCTCACCTAGATCAGTCATATCTATGAAAGGTTATAAGGGAGCATTGGTGACATCTATAAATTATTTTTGAAGTACTTTACGAGAATTACCTAGAAGTTGAAGAAGCATGTGTTTGCTCAAAAAACCCCTTGGCTTATTTGGGTGTCAAGATCGAGAATGAAGAAGTGCATATTGATAAAAAGAAAGTAAAGGTTATACAAGTGTCCTAAATCCAGGAACATTATGAAGAACATATTTTATTTGAGTCATGCCCATGTCTTTGCAAGGTTACTTGGTGTTTATCTATTATTGCATTTTCTTTACATGAACTTAACCAAAACAAATGGATCGTTTGAATGGAGTGGATCTATTAAGTAATTTTTCCCTTGTTATAAAAAAGAATCAGTACAAAAGCAGTATGGGCTTTTTCTAATTTACAGCAACCTTTATAGTTGGAGGCAGATGGACGACTATGCTATTTTACCTAGATTAATGCAAGAAATGAGACTTGTAACATCCCATTCAGAGATGACATAAAGCAAATGGAGAAATTATTTTACCTATGACATTGCTTTCGATACTTCATTAGACTGTCAAGCCTTAACAATAACATACCTTTGGGAAAAAGTCAATCATTCACAAGGACCACCAACCATTACAACATCTACAGACAATTCAAATTGCAAAAAGCAAAGCATATCACATTTGATGAGCTACTATAAATAGCTTAATTTGATGATCAAGCACAAAAAATAGGTTAAAAAATAAGTTGGCAAACATTTTACCATGCTAACCTATTAGTCTGCATTTTTTTATCCACTTTCCTATTGTAGGATGAAAATCCCTGTTTAAATGAGATTGCGTCTAATGTATGCAATGGAAAGAACAAGTAACATCGCAAAAGTGATGGCCTTTTATATAAAGGACACCAACTATGTATTTCTAAATTTGAAGATAAAGTTTGCCAACTGAAATAGGCACACAAAT
The DNA here is from genome assembly GCA_023846275.1 of Vanilla planifolia. NCBI lineage: Eukaryota > Viridiplantae > Streptophyta > Magnoliopsida > Asparagales > Orchidaceae > Vanilla > Vanilla planifolia. Next base: position 27,871,294 of record CM043869.1, on the reverse strand, counting down.
CCAAGGTGTCATGGGATTTTGGAGTGTTTGAGACCATCTTTAAACTGCAATGACGCATTGGCTCAAATTACAAGAGTATGTGGTGCAATTCATGTGATTATGGATGCAGTGTGGCACTTCCTGGCCTTTCTAACTGGGAGAACATATCTATCGATTTCCTCAGAGATTTAACTATTAACCCAAAAAGCAACCAATTATATCTTCATAGCTATGGACAAATTTTCAAAGACAGCCATCCTAATGTCATGCCAACAAAATATCACAAAAGAAGAGCAACATAATTATCCTTTTTACCATGACATGAGTGCAATTCAGTGATCTCATGCCAATTTAATTTTTTTATAGAATTCTAGATTTCTCAATGGATTTTGGACAGTTTATGGGCATTGCCTAACACTAATTCAGATAGAAGCTCTGAACTGCAAACAATTAAATAAAAGCCATTGAAAAGACAGTTGTACACATACTGTTTGTTATAAAACTCATCAATTAGAAGTCTTGTATAAGAGAATTTTTTATATTTATAAATCCATGTGATTGTTAAGATGCTTTTAAACTACTATATGTCCAAGATAGCGCCTTAGAAGAATTTAACAGTTATGATCATGAGATTCCCATTTAGGAAATTTCATGATCAATAAGACCAAGGAGATGCTTTTACTTGCAAAATAGCATTTCTTGGCATCAACTCTTTTAAGCATAGGTTTATGTTCAATATCAATGACTTAAAAACTTCTTTTTCCATTACATTATTTTGAAAAAAACAGGTTTTAGATCATATGGATATATAACATGAGATTTTCAATCCAAGAAACTTCAAAAAGAAGAGGGATTTGATTTAAAACTACTATATGTCCAAGGTAGAGTGCTAGAAGAATTGAAGAGGTTTTCTTGACATTGTCTTTGTTAACAAAACAATTTGAAATACCTCAACTTTTAGTCCAAGTGCAATGGCAATGGATTTAAAGCAATACATTTTTTAGGTCGTAGGCTTCATGATATGCTAATGCAAGACCCTATGTAGAATCGAGTCCACACAAGTTTAGAAATAGCAGTGCTTTGATCATTCAACACAAGATAAGTAATCAAACATTAAATGTAGTGCAAATACAAATATTTTCCATAAAATGAAAGTAGTTTCAATATTCAAATATTGCCAAAAATAAATTCTTGAGACAGATGATGATGATGTGATATTTGAAATATGGTTAAACAAAAGATGAGTAAATTACCAAGAATAAAAATTAAAATTTCTTCAAAAATATTTAAAAAAATAGTTTAAAAATATTTTTAAAAGACTTGAACAAATCTCTAAAAGGACTTAATAAAAATTATAATTTAATTGTAAAACATGTCAATTTTTATTTAATAATAAATTTTTAGAAAACATTGTGAAATAGAAAGATACAAAAGTTTAAAGGTGAACACAAATAATTTTTAGGTGGTTCGACTTAAAATCAATACTATATCCACCCTTGGCATAAACTAGGCACAAAAAAAAACTATATAAACTCTTCGCCAAAAGATGGGTAAATTAAACCCTCACAATAATAAAAAATAAAACAAACTATAATTACCTTATAACAAAATAAAATTCATAGAAAAAGGATAGAAAAACGACAATAAAAATCCATATAAATTAATTCATAAGCTTAAAATTCTAATAAATAATAAAATTTCAAATTAATTTTTCATTAAATCCAAAATCTTTATATAATTTTTTATTCTTAGCTCCAAATACTATGTCAACTACATATATTTGACATATAAGTTGATTTTTACCTTTATTTTTAATAAATAATATATTCAAATTTTCCTCTTATGAAACTACTTAAAATTAGAAAATTATACAATCTATTATACCATATTCTAAGCATTTGCTTAAGTCCATATAAAGCTTTATTTAATTTATATATGTGATATACTTTATCATAAATTTAAAATATTGAAATTTGTTCTATATAAACTTCTTCATTTGTATAATCATTTAAAAAAATATTTTTAACATCTATTTGATATAGTTTGAAATTCTTATAACAAACATAACTTGATAAAATTCTTATTATCTTAAGTCTGACTATAAAGGCAAAGATTTCTTCAATAGCTATACCTTCAATTTGATCATAACCTTTTGCAAATAATTTTGTTTTGTTCTTAATTAGATTTTTATTTTCATTTTAAAGACTCATTTTGCCTCAATTGTATTTTTATTAAAAAATCTAGAAGTTAACTATCACATACAATTCCTTTTAAATTGATTTAATTCTTCATTCATGATTATTAATCAAAATTTATTATTTAAGACATCTTTCATTGAAATTAGTTTAAAATTTATTACAAAGACAAAATAATTATGGTAAGATATAATTTTAAGATCATCCATAATTTTACCTATTACTAGTTTTTTAAGATGATCCTTATTAAATTTTAAAATTTTAAGAATTATATTTTCTTTAATTATTTTATTTTTCTTATTTATTTCAATTGAATTTTTAAACTTAATTTTTCAAATTCTATTTATTTATCATCTATGTTTATACTATTTTGTTTAGTTAAAATTAATTAATCAAAGTTTACATGTATGCATTCTTTTACTTAATGGTTTAGTGATAAACTCCATAAGTCCTATCACTAAATAAGTATCCTAAAAAGACTCTCTCATCTGATTTTAGATCAAATTTTTTTAATTCTTTTCCTATTATTTGAAAATGTAACATTTATAATCAAATACACATAAATAAATAACCTTTGGTTTTATATCAAACACCAACTTATACAATAAGTCATTTAATTTGGCCTACAAAGTATCGTATTTAAAATATAATAAATTGTAAGCACATCTTCTATCTAAAAGAATTTAGATGTATCATACTCATTCAACATATAACTAAATCCAATAACATTCTCTTTTTCCTGTCTACATCATTTTATTATGGAATTCTAAGTGACAAAAATATGTAAAAAATTATATTATTATTATAATACTCAATGTATCCTTCAGTTCTAAATTCTCCTCCATTATCACTTCTAATGATAATTAAGTTGTAACCTAACTCATTTTATAACTTTATCATCAGTATTTGAAATTTTTTATATAATTCTCTTTTTTCTTAAGAAAATGATCCAAATATACTTAGAATAATTATCTACTATAACTAATTCATATCTTTTTATCTCCTAAGCTCATGAGATTTATAGGTCCAACAAGTCTATATGAAAAAGTTTCAAAATTCTTTTAGAGGAAACATAATGGTTTTAAACTTGCTTTTATTGTTTTGCCTAAATTATATAATGCACAAACAAAATCATCTACAAAAATCAATTTGGGTAAGCCTTTTACCAATTTATGTTTAATCATATGCCAAAAGTTTGCGTCACTAGTATGTGATGTAAAATATTTTATTTCTTCTAAGTGCAATAATTATTACATCTTCATTTTTGCTTTCATATATAATAGTATCAAATGAAATACTAAAACCACTATTACAAAATTAGTTAATACTAAATAAATTAAATTTTAAGTCTTGAACAAATAAAACTTTAGTAAATTAAAACAATGAGAAAGAAATAGCTAAGGAAAAACATTTAAAGTAATGAAGTCTTATCCAATCCATCTATTAAACTAATCCCTCATGCTCTCTAACTACATTTATCAAGTGTTTAGTTTCTAGCATTTATAATATTCATAAAATTATAACCCTCTTCATTTTATTTTAAACTTTAACCTCTTCCTAACAGCCAAGGAATTGTTATTCCAAATTGATCCAAAGTTCATATTGCTAGTCAAGGCCTACTTAATCTTAATCCTCACATCTCTTTGAATAACATCCTTCATGTTCCCTAGCTATTCACAAATCTTTTGTCCATATATTAAATTACTAAACCCTAAAACTGCAACATCACTTCCTTTTAGAACCATTGTATTTTATAGAAATAGGCTTCAAAGAAGAGGACAAAACTTGCTAAGATAAAGGATGAATTTTCCAACATTAGGAGATGCCAAGAAATGATAATGGGATAAGATCGAGGATGATTCTATTACCATAAAGTATTCTCTCTGTGTCTACAATATCTCTTCCAATTTACTATTACAGGGTAGCTAGGATTTGCTCTAGTCGATTCCCATTGTACCCATGAACCAACAAGTTACTTATTTCCAAAAACGTTGGAAACAAATCTAGAACAAGTCTAAATTGGAATTGATATTCAAGAATCAAGTAAAACCAATTCAGGATAGGTTCAATTATAGTTCCATTTTTTAATTTTAGTGCTTTTAAAAAATAGAAATATAGTCTAAATAAGTTTCTTCATCATAATACCACTTTATTTTCAATATATACTAAATAACACATTTTATTGTAAAGATTCAATTCTTGAGCACCTCACAATTGGAACTGAATTCAAAATCAACTATTTATACTACATGACCCAAGAAACACCCTACATCCACAACTCAAGCCCATTGAGTTGAACAAAACAAAACAAGCTAACAATTGTTGATCAAAATACAAATTAGTAAGAAAATGATAAGTAGAGAATTAAAGATAGAAAAATGCATTAGGAGTTCCTGACAAACCGAAAAAGTCAATTGACTTCAACTCCTAAGGTCAATGTTATTGACACACGACAACAAGCATTTTGCTTTCACTTGTTAAATCATTCAAAAGCTATCACAGCTTGTGAAAAAGCCTTCATTATAAGCTCACACATTAAATTTAGTCAAAAACAAGTGGTTTTGTCATACAAGAGCTTTAAGCTTTAAGCAAAAAATGGTTTATCATGGGAAAATTTAAAAAGTTATTCTGCAAAAGCATTAGAAAGGATTCTTTTGGAGTTCCCTAAGAGATATAGTTAAATAAATAAAAATGCTAGTTAGATCATTAAATCAGAACTTTGACTTATATTGTCTTCTATTTTCAATTACACCAATTTTTCAAATGAACTGTGCAATTTGGCTTCCAACATCAGCCTTAAATGTATGTCTTTAGTCTATTCAATGTAGGTCACCCCATTACCATCTTTATACTAGCACAACTGGATCCAATAAACAAGATGGCAATAAAGCTTATGAGGAATATTGGAGTACGCAGTAAGATGTTGTCAAATAACACAACAAACAAGGGATGTGGAGTCACTACATAACCAATAAGTTTATTTATTGATAGACAATAGATACATTTTTGCTTGACATAGATTTTATCATCAGAAATTTGAAATTTGAAAGATACTCCAGATTCACTAGAAGAGTGTTGAATGAAACATGCAACAAAATCAACAAGTGATGTTTTGAGGTATGAACATAAGATGGTTAAACAATAACATATGATTCACTGATGCAAAAATGGTGTTTACATATGAGAATAACAGTGCTACATCTAAAACCAAGACTGCACTAACAGATTAAAAAGTTAAATACCATAGTCTTTTGGTCTCCTAACAATCTTAAAGTTATCAGGAATACTAAATAGGCAGCCATAACCATTACTTTTAAGATGAAACAAAAGATTCTGAACAATTGCATACATCTCAACTCACAACATGTAGTCCTATGATTTCTAAAGAATGTGGTCCCCAAAAAACCTTACAGATCAAAAATCCAAAAGAAGTTAAAACCATCAAATTTAATATGAAACAAAACTCCCTTTGAACAATCAAACAAACCTCAATTTCGAATCAATAGCACTAAAAAATAAAGCTTGAAGTAATCAACTTAATTGTTATTTCCCATGTCTGTTAATTTATTCCACCATCAAATTCCTTAAGTATGGCTGACCCCGCTGTCGTTATCGTTTTCACCAAATTCTCTTCAAGTTTGATAAGCATAGCAAGCATCATCATTTTTCTCATGAGCCTTGCAATGTTCATACAAATTAAGTTTATGGTTATTTTCTGCTCATATTAGGTAAAAGTAGCATCAAATTCAAGGATAGAAGACTTTGAAAACAGCATAATCAAAAGCTAGGGCAGACAAAGGGATTCTTTAGAGGGTGAAGTTGACTTTGAGAGTTGAAAACATCAGAAGCTCTATCAGGTTTGGTTTCTTCAGTAAGGCAACAATCATTCCAAACTTGCCAAGTAGTTAGCCCTAAAAGAAGGAATCGGTAACCACACATATTAGACTTCTAGCCCCTTGCGCCCAAGAGGAGCTTCGAAGGTGTGGACAACCACCTCCACCGATGGAGACAACAAGAACGAGATGCCACCCAATATTCTTGATGAAGGTGAAATAGGGCCCCTCCTTTGGGGATCTTTGATACCTAGCAGTGACCAAGACCCGTCAAGCGTATAAGAGAACTTATACTAAAATTAGCTTTTTTGTCTCATTGCTTGCAAAAGGCATTATTAGATTTCAACCAATGATTCTACCTTTTAGAATTAATGGTGACTCATGTAGAAAACTCTTCAAACATTCATATTTCCATATATAATACTTAAATCATCACTATTATTAACATATCACTCTAATCCTAAAATATTAGTAAACAAAAACTCTAGTTAAAAACTAAGAGAAAAACATTATTTTGTTTAGAGAATATAATATTCTATCCATCAAATATTCATGTTATGATTTAAACACCAAAATCTTTAGTATCAACAAACACATCACCCAAACTAAAAATTTATACCATTACAAAAAAAATATGCTAAACATGTTTAACATTGTATACATTAATATTTTGTTAAAAAATATAAAGAGATTTTTCTATTAATTTTTTTTTTTTGTCATTTATTGTCACAACATATATAATTAGAACATTAAATATGACATAAGAGCTTAGTTTACAAAATTATTATTCAATAAGATAGTTCTATAAAATATGCTAAATAAATTGGGTCTAAGGAGCACTTAGATATGTTATTCAATAAAAATATTAATATAGTAATAATAAAAATAACAAAATAAATAAATTATAATTGTTTTTAGAGATTCTTTTATTTTCTAATAATAAAACATTAAAAATATGTATAATCAATTTCCAAAAAGCTGTCTTCCAACAACTTTTAAAAAAATCATTTTTGATAAAAAAAACTAGACCAAATGAGATAATAAAATTTCATCATTCCAATGATATCTTTAAGATACACTATTCTAAACCATTGACTAAGGTTAAAAAATTATGAATTTCATGCAAGAAACAACATGAAGTTCAAAAAATACATAACAAGATTATTCAAAGTAGTTTTTGGAAATACATGATACATTGACAAACAAATTCACTGTGGATAATATTAAAGAGCTAATGAAAAATTAGATCTAGTTTTTATTTAATCAAATAAAAATTATAGAACAATTATATCATCCAACTAAGCTCTTACAACACGTATAATGTTTTCCTAATGATGTAAGTTATGGTAGCAACAACAAAAAAAATTTTACTTGATAAATTTCTTTATATTTTTCCAAAAATATTTATGAATTAGATAATAACATATTAAATATTCCTTTTGAAATGAAAGTTTGTAAGTTAGAGTGGAAGTTGAGTAAAGTTCTAACGTTAGGGAGATATATAGATAATATTGTAGTTTTGTGTTTAATTAGTAAATAGACATTCTTCATATATTAAATATTTTTTTAATCCTTTAATGGAATATGCATTTTCTTAGAAGAATGTTAATTAAAATGGATGTTTACAAATTACCTAAGGTCAAGGTAACAAGAGTGTACTATTAAAGATCTAAGTATTGTGTACATAAATAATAATATTCCCCAGTGTTATGCATGCAAATCATCTAGAAATAAATGGATGACAGACACTAAATAAGATATAATAAGTTAGACATCCATCCATCGTGGAAGTTAACTTGCAAATCTTAAAGGGATAAACTCAAGCTACTACAACCCCCATAAGGGAGGAAGAAGCATACATAAAATAAACTACAAACAAATAATTAGCACGATCCAGCACTAGTCACTTGTGCCTAGCACATAATCATGCAATGCTGCTCGCATGATTGTTGGTGACAACAACTTTAAGCCATAAACACTATGATCTCAATATAACCAATCATGCATACAAGCATGTCTCAAAACAATTTTGAATGCACGTGAAAACTTACATGCCACCCCCTCCAAAAAACAAATGTCAACATCCATCTCCTTGCAAAGCATGTATTGGATGACCACTCAAAAAATATTCCACCATGTGTTTGAGAAGTGAAGTTAAAAGTAAGAAAAGTTGAGCACAAATAAGCTCATTGTTCATTTCAAAGTTTTGTGTAATGCCTAACCACCAATTGATAAGATATGTAAAACCATTAAAATATGGGCTTTGCTGTTTACTAGTCAAATTTTAGTGAAACAAAATACAGTTTGTTGGAAAGGTATTTAGAACAGAGGACATCACCCATGGGCAGCTTCTTAGTTTGTTCCATTCTTGAACCCATAAGGAAAGGTTCTATTATGATTGACTAGCACACTATCATGCAAATTGAATGTAAGGTTAGTCAAGCTATGGTGATAGAAAAAGGCTTCATGTTCTAACAACAATCCATGGTACTTTGAATTTCACAATATATTATTACACAAAGTAAGAAATTGGCCTCAAACTACCATCCCATAGATGTTGTAAACAACCCCAAGGACATCAATATTATAAAATATCTCAAGCTTGAGTAAGTCGGGTATGAGCTCTCCACTCATTTTCAAAAGCAAATCCTCTTACACACCATTTCTACAGAAAAAGCCAGTACCATCTGCCATCAATTCCATTGCCTTTGAGAGTCATTCTTTAGCCCTCAAGAACATCTTAAGGCTAATCAAACACCTTTCAAGAGCCATGCTTTGAGAGCATCATAGCAAGGCAGCAACAATCAAGCTCCCAATCCTTCTTCTAGCTTTAGTCTCATGTAACTTGTCCACATTGTCCTCATTCTTCAACATTGCATGCACATCTGCATATGACAACATCTATCATGGGATTCTTTATCAGCTTTAGTTGAGTCCTTTTGATCGATGAATGTAACTCATCCTTGGACATGGTTCATTTTCTTGTATTCTTGATAAAATTGGCTGCCAACCACTTAGGATTGACTCCAACCTGTAAAAACTTAAGACTATTTTGAATCTCGTTGAAGTTTATAATTCAGAAATCTACAATAGAACCAGGGAGAGTATTCCATAAGGAAAAGCCATGCTCCATGAGGTACGTACAGAATCCTTCATTAAATAAGGCTTCATGCAAGGAGTGATTATCCAAGAAGTTCAAAATCCTAGGTATTAACTTAATGTTGTGGCCCCACCATCGTCACTGTCTAAACATGATGCACCATCTATAACATCAGCAAACAACGTATATCACTACCACATTTATTAGTTCATTGAATGTGATTGATAGTTTATTGCTTCATTGATTTGTTAAATAATCTTTTAACCAAGACCTAGTACCATCAAATCCCTACAAGTGAATGCACCACAATAATTCTTGTTATATTACAAGTTTTAACTGAATAGTTGCATGTCAAATAACAATGTTAACCTAACAGGTGCATATGAAAGGACAACTTCTAACTAAAATGATTTTAATAAAATCATAATAGTTGCATAACAAGGGGCAACTTTTAACTACCACAATCTCAATAAAATCTACAATTGGATGCATCTTATACTTATATGACACTTATGCAATGGTGGTAAAGCAATCAGTTTAGCCAAAAGAATAACATAAACACTTTTTACATACATGTTACTCATTATATTACGTAGCACTTAAAACACATCCACACGTCATTCACTTCCTTACATTCCTACAATTTAACATTTCTCTTTAGTCTTGATTTTACTTTGTATGCCAACACATTACATAAGTTCCAACTTGTTAGGTTTCAATAACTCAGCATTGATTCATTAAATTGGTCTTGTAGGTAATCTCAAGAGGACGTTGATTTAGGCGATCTCAGATTTTTAAAACTTTTTGCAAAATGCCACACCGGTTCACACAAATTTGTTTGTGATGATTTAAAGAGTTGTTTATCATACAAGCAAGTAATAAATCAAAATGTAATAAATAAATATTTCAAAGATTTTTTAAGTGATTCAACCACTAACTTTTGCCTATAAATACCCCCCCCCCCAAGCCTCCATACTTGACCCTAACACTATCTTAATCACTCCTTTGATTGGTAAAGTAACCTTTAAAATTGTTTTTCAAGGGCAAAATATCAATCTCTTAATCTCTTCATACAAGACCCAAAGTTAAGCACCTTTTCTCCTTTTTCCAAATTAACATATGCTCCTCTCTCTACCCCAAGCCCACAATAGGTCCCTCTCTCCACACCAAGTTTAGAGTAGATCTCTATTACTCATATGCAAAGCTAAAGGCACACAATTTATAAAGATAAAAATAATACAATCCAATTTTTCTATTGAGAAACAAACAATGAAGATTGCTATAGATTGAACTAAAATTATTAGGAAGAGATCAAGTGCAAGTGTAGGTGAAGAATGTGAATATAAGTAGAGAATTGAAACAACTCTTCCATAATGCATTTATGAATTATTACTAGAAATGTTTTAATTATGGAAGCAAGCATGGGGTTCTAGAATGGATGCAACAATTTATGAATTTTCAAAATTCAAATATTGTAGATTGTTCCTTTCTTTTTTTTTCAAGCCTTAACTGGGTATTTAAAAAGAACTTAAAGCTATTGAGTTCCTCCCTTATATTAAGATAGCCTTTCTTAAACTCCCTCAAAGTTCTACTTGCCCATATGAGCCAAGACACTTTTTTTAAACTAATCATTAAGGTGTAGGTTTATATGCATCAAACAATCCAATTAATTCAATACTAATCTTTCAATTTAACAATCAATATGCTAGATAAGATTACAACTAATTTGTCTATGCATAGTCATGTCCCAAGATCTCAACAACAACCTTATTTAAGAATTATTAGCAGCAAAAAATGAGAAATGGCCAACATGCTTTTAACCAAAAAATTGGAACCACATTACTTCAACCTGCTTCACCCTTTTATAGATGCTTGGGTACATTATTTTAACAATGATAATGGTTAATTATGTTATTTTTACAGTAAATAATACAAATTACATTAAAATAATGTAAGTATATTATTTTCTCTATGTTGCACCTAAGACTCCCATTAATTGCCACAATTTTAAGAACATGATTCAGGTGAGGCAGGTGTAACCTATTCTTGCTTTGATATGTCAACTCATTGTGTGGCAAGTGCTATGTGTGCACAAAGTAGATAGCATGTGCAGTTTTTGCATGTGCTCAGGGTTAATGAAACGCCGCATTACTAGATGGGCATGGGTTGGTGGCCAGTACTACTACTATAGCACGTGCATGGGTTTAGTGGAGTGTGCTTGGTTGGTGTTCTTATTGTGCATGTTGCATGTGGTGCTGCAGTTCCTCCGTGCACCCGATGGTCTACTTAGCCAATTTCATTGAAAAAAAAATTTCTTCCTATGGATCTCTTTCAAAAATCCTCTAATCATAACCCCCTTCTTTTGGCAATTCAAAACCCGTTGAATTCTCTTTAAATATAACCAAAACTTTCAATTATTTGGTATATGCACCTAGAATAGATCCCTTAATCAATAACATTATTACATAATTCATACTTTTATTAATAGATTATCTATCAGACAGTCTGATGGCCTTCCAAGTCTAGAAACATACTACACATGGCGATAGATGTCACGTACCACTGCTTCGAAATGATCTTATGGATTCACCATGCAGCGCATGCTATGCATGCACTGGATAGGTGGCGTGCATCATTGTTGTGTAAGCTTAAGGTTGAAGGCATATGCCACTGCACATGAACAAGTTAGTGGTGCACATATCTACGACATGTGTAGGGTTGGTGACTTGTACGATACTATGCGTGCAGTCCATAGGCTTATCGTGCAAGCTATATGCACCTTTGTAGCTCCTCCATGCATGCAGTTGTCTTGTTCTCCAATTCTTCACTAAAAACTTATTCTTTTTCTCAAGACCTCCTTAAATAGATCCTCAAATCATAAACCCCTTCTTTTGATAATTTAAATCCCATTAAGTTCTCTTCAAATACAACCAAATTCCCTAGTTACATTTGTACATACCTAGAACGAATTCTCTAATCAATAATTTTATGACATAACAAATATTTTTATTGATGATAATCAACCATCCATCAAACAATCTGATAACCTTAAAACAAAGAATTGTTTTTTAGCTCAATTTTAATTAAACTACACCATATGGCGTGACCACTCATCAATAAATTGATCATCAGATGTTTATTAAAAGGTCCGATGGTCATTTAATAGAAGCCAATTTTGGTGACAAAGTTTTACTATTTATTGAATTATGCTATGAACGATCTCATTATCATTGGACTACTAATCGGATGAAACGATGAACTTTTAATAGAAGTTCAGATAAAAGACAAAATTGATTAACAAATCTTACTTTACCAAATAGTTTGATATCCATCGAATGTAAGTCAATCAATTGATCAAAGTCCAATATACCATTTAACAAAGATCCTTAAACAATTTTGTTTTCCTTGATTTTTTACATTCAGATTATTGCATGATTAATAGTTTTTCAATTGTTATACAATAATAAAAATTAAATTCAATAAATAAAATATTTGAAAATATGAACATTTCATGAACTTGATGTTGATAAGTATCCTAAGTTCAAGTTCACCTAACTTCTGATTTATGTATTTAGCTTTGACATTCTTATAGGTAACCTTGGCATTTAAATATTGTTTCTTAATCTAACCATTAAGATTAATTTCAATCTATACAATGTCCACACAAATGATAAGAATACGACAATGTATGCATATAGTGAGATGCATATGTAAACTCTTGATCAATCTATAGTAAACAATAAATCAACTCTTGCATTAGTCCTTAAAAGAGTTAATGATATCTAGATGATGGACTCATGTTGTTCCTAGATTTCTTTGTTGATTCTTCACTTTATTGAGTTGTTTTGACATTCTACATATCTCTTCTACAAGCTTTACTCAAGTATAATTTGACTCTATAAAATGACAATTATCTTCTTTATATATCTAAATTGTAATATAAAAACACATATTAAGTAGACAGATAAAAAAATACATTTAAAAAATTTATTATCATCAAAATTATATTTGACCTTTCAAACTCATAGAGTCAACACTACTAAAAGTGACATGAACCTATGATTATCAAACACCTTGAATACCACCCCTTGAATTTTGAATAAAAGCTTTACCAACCTTATCAAAAGAGTGACACATGTTGAAGGCACAATTCCTCACAGCCCTATTGATGAGAGCTCTAATATCCTCAATACAACACCAAAAGCACGAGTTACAAGGCCCCTTGCACATGCAACTTATGAACCTATAAACAAAAAGAGAATACTTGAAACTTGTAAAGGTAAAATCTCCAACCTTCCATGATTGACCCTAAGATATATCTAAATTAAGAAATTTCCAAGCACCATTACTTTGAAAGAAATGACATGTCTAAGGCCAAAAAGGTTCCATTTGTCAAACTAAAGCTGGATGCACAAACGCGTTTGTATTTACACACATTTTGAAGGCCAACTTGAGAGAAGATGCAAGAACCAATTTCTACCAAGGATGACTTAAAATTTAACGAGAAGCATGGTCCTACCTCATTCCACCAAATATTAAACCAATGGTAATCACTCTTAGATTACCAAAGATGCATTGTGTTAGTCCAAGGAAGAAAGTTGAATGAGTTTGTCTTGATTTTGAGTTGTCCATGCAAGTTAATTCCAGAAGAGCTCACCCTTTCCAAAGTTATAAGCCTTGAACATGCATACTAGCTGGCTTTCAAGGTCAATACCTCAAGCATTGAAATAAAGTGAACTTTCTCGCTCTTCTAACAATTGGCTTTTATTGTCTGTGTGTGAGGAGGGGGCTTTAAGTTCTCTCATCTCTTTCCTCCATATAATTTTTAATTTGGTTATCTAAACTTAAGATTCTCTAGTCAACAAATCTCTATCATTTAAAAAGATTGAATAAATGTCATACAATTAGTTGTCACATTATCTAATATATGAAGTTTTATATATGATAAAGAAACGAGAGAAGACATCATCGTTCCTTTCTATTTGAAATCAAATTGTAACCACCATAAGGAAACCTCATGAATGCCAAATGCTACATATTAATATCATTTAAAAAGCCTTAACATTTCATTCCTAGGCACTCCTCTAGGGAGGCTCTTGTTGGAAAATTCAATGCCAAGAAAATGATTAGTTTCTTTGAGTGTTAAAAAATGAAAATATAAATTATGTTTGACTTAGTATTACAAACATTTCAATTCAAATATAGATTCCTATCAATTGCTACTCGCAATGCTATGAAACCATGTTTGTCAAGTGATACAAAAGTGTTCCCTAAGAACTTCCTACGTATACAGAAAAGGGTTTCATTCCCTCAACTAAATGAAAAACTCACACAATGAAAGCATATTCTTTTCCAAATAATCCTAAAGTTTTTTCCCCAAAAGTATTTCCCTTGAAACCAAGGAGACTACAATAGCTCTCATTGAAACTATTTAAGGCAAAAATTAGGTCATCTTTCTTCGAGATGGGTTTGATTGAAATGAGTTGCGCCCCATGGTTTGGCTTTGGTCCAACTAATACTCTCTTTTTTGTGTTATTCTAATCTAAACATGGAATCCATATAGTTCTAACCTCAATTATCAAATTCTCATTGCCCTGACACCCTTTTATACCTTCAAAATTTCCAATAGCTGTCAAAAAGTCAAGTGAAGGCCATCAAAATAACTTAAAATAATCAGACATATATATATATATATATATATAACCCCATTACTTCTATTTGTAATCTTCATGACAAAAGATCAAGAAAAAGAAAGATAATAGCAACCATTATGCTCTTCTCATCTTCAAATAAATCAAATCACAGACCATTTTTCTTGCTAAACCAAATTAGAATAGTTCACTAGGGTTTGCAATTTGAAAAGGGGTTAATGAAAAAGAGTTTTTTATAATAGCTTATAAAAAGAAATTTTATTTTGATAAAATGTTATTGAAAAGAAGTTATTTGAATTCTTTTACAAATTCTACATGTAAAGACCAACTTATGCTCCCTTCGATGGGCTAACTAATGGCATTTTGTGAATTTTTTAAATTATCAAAAAGATAAATAAATTGCCATCCACTAACAAACATAGGTCAGTAAGACTCCATATAAATAAACTGAAACTAATTAACAAGTTATGAGCACTTTCACCTCCTAGGAAAGCCATAAAAATCACAACCATCACACCGTTAGATATGTATAAGATTCAAGGCTAGTCATTTAATTGTGGAAAGAAAAAAGCATTGATGCAAGGGCACTAACACAGGAATTCTGTAACAATATTCAAGTTAATTGTCAAAATGTCTCAACTACAATAAAGTAACATCACGAAGCAACTTTGTGTGATGCACAACTCAAGTATGAAGTTTAAGTATGTGAAGAACAAGTGTGATAAATTTGGTTTTGAAGAGAGAAGCTTACCTCTGAAATGGCCCAAGGCCACGACTTCCAACAACTAGAAGATCAGGTTGAACCCTTTTCACTTCACTGCAGATAATTTCCTTAGGATCACCCTTCTTAATCCATGCTTCGCAAGGAATCTAAATCATTTAAGCAAAAAAATATCTATATAAGTTACTTTTGCCGCAATTGGGAACAAAAAACAAAACCAAAAGTCTTACTAGTTCGCACTCACCCCATACTGATGGGAACGTCCAACAAAGTACTCGAGCAAATGAAGCCCCCTAATCCTTTCTCGCTCTTTCATATGACGGAAATCTTCAGGTGATGCGTAGATGCTGTCCATGTCTTCAAAAGCTGCAACAAAACAAAGAACAAAATCATAAAAAGCAGCAATAGCAATCTGGGACGAAAAGATCCTCACAATCTGTCCCCATAAGCGATATAAACAAATCATATTACCCACTCGGATAAAAAAATAACACACAAAAACATAACAGCCATATTTAATCTAAAAAGATTAAAGCACGGGTGATGTTGATGATAAACCAGGCAATAATGACACAAAACACCAACGTCACCAAGCAGGATTCTTCTTATAAAAGAAAGAATGTAAACCCTACAAGATGAAAACAGCGAACGACATGATTAGAGGAAAGAGCGGCACCGTCTTCGTCCGGAACCTGCACATGGAGAAAAAGGAGACGGAATTCGGCGACATTAGATCGAACGAGCTTCGAAACCGTCCACTCGAACGCTGTCCGGCTGCTAATGGAAGGATGCGGATACCCTTTCATCGATGACTCGTTCACGGCCACCATTATTCGCGTCGCCTCCGGTGATTGCAATTCCATTACTGTCTTCACGCTCTCTCTTCTGAAGTAGGTTCAGATGTACGAGTCAGCGAGTCGATATGTCCCTCGTCTGAGGTAGATTTGGAATCGATATGGCAAAACCGGCGAACCAGCTATGGCAGAGGAGGCTGATTTGACTTCAGATAAGACGGTGTCGGTACTCGATAAGATGAAATACTAACCATACACCCGCGGAGAAGCTGAACCTGACGTTCTACGGAGGACTTTTCATATTTATATTTTTTTTTCTTACAAAAGCTTTTCTTTGTCATCCATTTTTAAAAAAACTCCTTTCAAATATTTCTTATTTGTTTTCTAGTATCGTTTCCGATAAATATTTCTCTCTCTCAAATCTTAATTATTCTCACATTAAAATACCGTTTGACTTTTATTTTTATAAAATTGGATTTTATTTTTTTTTCCCAAATTTTGTTTTTATGTAATTAATTTTTTTGTCATCAAATTTTATTTTTATTCATATAAAATTTTTATTTTAAAAGCCCATTCTCAAAAAGAACTCATTTTCAAACATTTTTAGTCCTCTTAACAAAATAAGTTTCCAACTTCAAATTTATTTCAAATTCTTTTATATTAAAAATTTATTTTTTTTTACAAAAACTTGTTTTAGAATCTTTTTCATTGATTTTCTTTTTCAAATCACCCTTTTAAACTTATATGATGAAATCCAATAAATCTTTCTAACCTCATAAATTATTATCAAAGAAATTTAAAACTATTTTTTAAAATTATTTTTTAATCATCTTTTCTAAATTTGCAAACAATCGTCAAAGACATCCAAAGTCTTCTAAAAAAAATACAATGTTTTTCCTAAGCATGTAATCCACCATAGAGAGTTATAGTTGCATCTTGTTGCTCCCAATGTACTTCATATGTTTTATGGGAACTAAAATTTAGACAGCAAAAAGCTAATAGATTAACAAAAATGTTTTGCACATGTAAATAATATATAAACCAATTTTATTAGTATGATTCTTTTTAAAAAATTATTTGTTAGGACTGATGATTTAAACAAACATATAGATCGATCCAATCTTACATGTTAACAAAAACCTATTGTGACTTGATAATTCACAAAATAAGAAAATAAAATTATAAATTGTTCTGAATAAGAAGAAAATAATATTCATAGGTTGCATCTTAATAATATTTATGTTTGTACCAATATTTTGCTACAATTTAATATAATTGTATCTAAGCATGGTATATATCATGTACTCTGATGATATTTTATGGTATATTTAAATACCTCATAGGTTATGATTGTATATTTTAAGTTGACTTTTGGGGGCATAAGCACATGGAAGCAAGGGTGACAAAAGTGATGTACTACTTTATGTATTATAGAAAATACAAAGGAGCAAAACAAGAAAAAGATTTTAGAAATTCTTTGAAACAAAAAATGATGTGCTATCAATCACTAAAATATTTAAGTTTCTAAAAAACAATAAATACAAAAGTTATAGTTTAATGGGTCAAGAATAACCCCTTCAATTTTCATTCAATTAAAAATGTATTAGTTGGCCAAAATCACAAACGAATGAGCTTAGACTAGCTTTCCCTTATAGACAAACTTATCTAGGGTTGAAGATTGCAATTAAACAAGAAGACATTCAAAGAAGAGTCAATTTAAGAAACACCAGGATTTAATTCTACTTAAACTTTAGTAGAACTCTAACATATTTTGGTACATGAAATGGCCAAAATTTCAAAAATAATTTTTATTTTTTCTAAAATTATTTTTATAAGTTGTTTGAATAGAAAAATTACATGAATATGAATGCTAAATGGATGATAATAGAGAACACATCAAGATAAGTTCTATCTCATTCATTGAAGGCAACACTATGACACATTTTTGGCTATGGATAAATGCTAGTAACTAGTTCATACAATTATTATTTTGTTCTTTCTAATTTTCTTGCTATAAAATAGTCCATGTTTATTTTATTTTATTGGATTAACAACCCATAAGAAAATTATCTTAGTCATAAATTACTATAATACCAATAATAATTTTTCATTTGTTATTTTAATTTTTTTTATTTTTTGAAATCGATAGACTTCTTAAAATTTGTATAACCTATCTTTATTAATTCCAAATGCTCTTATGAGATAAAAACAAAAGTTTCTTAATACATAAAAATTTATAATTTTAACTAAAAAAATATTAGTAAGAAGGTATGATGTCTCTAATTTTTTGTCACAAAACTTTATTTCTTTTCCTGATTGAATTTACGTTCTAATTCTTTCTAAATTGAATCACATTATGGTACTATAAAAGTTGCATCTCTTATTTTTGTCACATGCTCAATTAATTTTTCCAAAATTTAGAATTCAAATGAATAGAATATCCCATAAATTTTGTTTATTTTTTAATTTATAAATAAATTAATATAATATTTATATAAATAATATAACAACCATATAATTTATATCAACAACTATTAACTAATAACTATAAACAACTCAAATTATTATAATACTTACATGTCATAATTTTTATATTTATTTTAGTATTACATCAAGTTTTTACATGCATATGTAACAGTAAAGTTGCCAAGTAAATCATAAGTTATTCAGTTCAATTTTTATAGTTGAAATATTAAAGTTTAGAATTTTCTTAAAAGTTAGGTAATCTTTTTTTGTTGTAGCTCTAACATACCTAAAATTTTAATATCAAAAAAAGACTATGTTAATCATTATTAAATTGGTAGAATATCTCTAATAATAAATAAATATAATCAAATAAATAATAATTTGAAATAATAATATGCAAGATTTAATCATAAATATCAATCATAGTATGTAAGCAAACAGAATCTTTCATATTAAATGTAAAAAAGAAAATATGGTATACTATCAAAAAAAATGTATGCTATAATTTCTAAAAGAAGTAATAAGCACATGTAACTTCTTATTCTATTTTTAATCTTTTTCTTATCATGATCTTACTTATTGGTACCTATTTTTATTTAATTAAGTAAATCTTATATGAGCCTAATCACTTTTTAGTTTACTTAGTTACAATAAAATCTCATTTATTAATTTATCATATATTTTTTCATGCACAATCATGCTCAATATTTTCAAATTTTTGATGTAAATCTTCTTGGGGCAAATAGTGTGACCCATTGGTCATTGGTTATCTTAACGTAACAAATCTCAATCTTGTGGTACATTAGCTCATAGCTACCTCATAGCGACCAATTTTAATCTTGTGATACACTGGCCACTAGCTAATTCAAGGTGGTAATATCTTAATCTTATGGTGCATAAGCCATTATATCTTTCCTTGAACATAAATGTGCACATGCATCCAAAGTAAAAATTAAATTATCCAAAAATAATTTTCCTTTATTCATTCCATAAGAGTCTTAAATAGTTTTTAAAAGTCTAAATCTATCTCCAAAGAGCAAGGAGTTATATAAAAGATAAAATAAAAATAGACAAAAGAGATATCCATAAGTAATTATCTTTTCTTCATTTTGTAAAATATTTGCATTGTTGGCATTCTTTTTTACCATGTGATACCCACTCTTCTACATTATTAAAAAACTCCAACATAATCCAAAAACCTAATTTTAACTTCTATCTACTACATGATAGCTCATCATTATTAAGTAATTCAATGTCTTTTTCTTACAAGATTAATTCATTTTATCTTGACTTTGCAAGCACATCCTTCACTTTAGCTATTCTCTTTTGGCATTCTTTGGTGTGGACAATAGTTGCATTCAAGATTTTGGATGTACAATATCCAATCAAGTGTACTCCAACATATTCAAATGGTCGAATGGTTTTTTTTAGTGCAAGTTTGATTTTGAGCCAAAAAAAGAATTTTATGCTCAAAATTTACTTTAGATTGCCTTTGGGTTATGGACTCACAGTTACTACCCATTAAGTAAGTTTTCCATTAGCCTAACTTGTTTCACCCCACTTTCACTTGCAAGTTCTTGCAACCCACCCACAACTTGAGTTAGCATCAACCCAATTTTGATTCTCTTCTAACTTAAGCTATGTCGACCTGATTCTGACCTGCTTTCAACTCCAATTGATTTGGTTAGATTACTTATTATATTTATATGTACACTTATGTGAATTTTACATTGTTATTATTTTATTTGAGATTGGTATTATTGAATATTTTTCGAGTATCCTATTTTTGTATCATTAAGAGATTGTAGGCCTAGCCATTGGAGCAACCCTTAAGTTCGTTATTACCTTGCCTTGGCCAAAATTGCCTTGGATGAATCTCTTACATGTTATCATTTCAAATTTCACATATTTTTCTTCTTCTTTGTTGTTTCTTATTGTGTAGAGGTTCTTTCTTATTACTTATTCACATCGTTTACTCCCATGGGCATCACTTTTCAAACTTTTCCATAATATTTCAAATTTAGTTAATATTCTTAGCTACTACTAAATTTCATTTCTCCTTTTTATTGTAACTTCAAACATTATTCTTAAACTCTTTAATTATTGTTGTTTTCCTCTTAGTTGAAAAATTAATTATAAAAAATCTTTTTGTAGGTACACCCTTAATAATGTATAGTCATATAATTATATAACATATTTGATCATCAAACTAGATATGAATGAAAATTTCTTGTAAAACATACCAAAATCCTAAAAAATAAAGTATTATAAAATATAAAAATAGATATATAATTAGATAAAGCTCGTCGAGATGAGTTCAACGACATTTAGTTTGTCTCGATCAAAATTTGTTTGAAATTACTATGAGGTAAATAATAATAAAGAATAATAAATTATTAGTTTAATATTAAGTAAATATATTAAAGCCAATTTTAATTTACAAAAAAATAACCATTCCCTTCCCTAATTGTGTCCAAATCTAATCGTGCCATAGGGAGGGAACTCACGCTCATTGGTTAGGAGTTTCATTGGAGAGCCATTTCATCAACGAAAAGGGCATCAATTACCATCTTGTTTTCAAGAGAAATAAGGATTTGAAGCCAATTTGTGTCTTTGGGAAACTCACATAAGTAAAAAAAAGTCCAAACCTAAAATAATTTTTATTTTTGTACTTTTCAACCTAGAATTCATGAGATTCTAAATAGAAATCATTATTAAGAACCTAATTTGAATTTTATGTTAATGTTTGAAAGATTTAAGAAAAAATCATCAGTGATAAAGAAAATTAAGGTTTTGAAAAAAAGGAGAATTGAGAAAAGAGATGAAAAATATCATTTTTATGATTTGAGATGCGAGTTATGCAATTCTTTTTTGATAATTTGAAAATTTTCAATTTTTGTAAAAATTTGTAAATTATGTGAGGAAATTATGATTAACAAGCTAAAATTAACAAAATATCCCAAAAAATGAAAAAAAATTATAAGATAGGTACTCCAATATAAATATTTTATATGTTTGCATAATGTATTATGAATTATTAAAATTAAGATCCTGTATTTAAATTCTGTATAGAATAGGTGATATTGATGCATTGATGTAGGATTATTATACCTAATTATATTAAAATTTGTACATGAAACTACATGTATGTCCTTTAATGTTGTTAAAAAATTTGTGAAATTATTTTGTATGTTTAATTATTTAAGCATAATATTTGATATGTTAATACCAAAAAATATATCTAATTGAATATTATAAAAATAAAAAGTACTTATGTTAAAATGAATTGAGGGAATAATAGTTTAAATTGATAAAATAAAATCAATAAATAATGAATTATCTAAAATTATGTGTTATTCCATATGGCTAGTAACTTAGATATCACATGATTGAGATATTATCATCATGAGATAATTAGTTACCAATGTGACATATTATTATGACATTTGCCACCATGAGATAATCAATTACTAGCATATCATAATATTGAGATATTAGCATTATGAGATGATTAGTGATCAGTATACTACAAAATTAAGATATTATTATTATAAGATGACTAGTGGTTAGTATTTCATAAGATTAAGATTTGTTATTATAAGATGACTAATAACTAGTGGGTTATACTATTATAATTTGTTACAAGTATATAACTTTTAAAAAATATAAAAATATTAAACATTATTGTATGTGAAAATCTAATATGATAAATTAATAAATAAAATTTCTATTACAATTAGTAAACTAAAATGAGGATACTAATGATAACATTATAAGAGGAAGAGAGTAATAATATTGGTTATCATAAAGTTTACTTAGTTGAAATAAAAATAGGCACTAATAGAAAAAAATTATATTAAAAAAAGATTAAAACATAATAAGAAGCTACATGTACGTATTATTTATTTTATTATTTATAGTATGTCTTTTATAGTATATTATATATTTTTTTATATTTTAATATAAATGAGACTCTACTTTCTTACATGTTTTGGCTGATACTCTTAATTAAGTTTTATATGTGATTGTCTCAAATTATTATTTTTTATATATTTATTTATCATTAGAAATAGCCTGTTAAACTATGTATAGTTAGCTTAGCTTTTTTTGATACTAATATTTCAAGTATATTAGAATCACAATAAAAAAATAACTCATAAAAGCAGCATGTAAGAAAGAATTAAAATTATAGAGGTGTATACTACAAGGGCTATACTAAATGACTTATTAATCAAATAATAAATTCAATATTATATATCTATGTAAAAATTGGTTGTGAAACTATAAAGAAATAATGAAACTATGAATTATGATTGTTGTGTGGTTTTAATTATTTACAGTTGATGGATTCATTTCTAGGAGAGTTTTTGTCCATTTGAATTCTAAAATTTTAAAAAAAAATAAGAGCTTAAAGAAAGAAGAAAAAATAAATTTGTAACACAAAAGAAAAAATAAGGATGTCATATATCAATACCATCATAAATAGTGCTGATTTCTTTGTTAAGCTCCATTGGTTTTTCAAATAATTTATATGTAGAGATATGAATGACATCCCATGGATAATGTTCCTTAATTTGAATCATTTGAAATTGAATGATTTCCTCTTCTACCCTTCAAAAACCTAGTTTATTAGCATTTCCTTCCCAAATTGGGCTTATAAATTTCTATATTATCCATTAAGAATCTCCTTTATTGGTAACGCTATTTTTTCCATCTTGCTTTGAGTCATTTAATATCACATCTAAGACATTTTCTTCATCACCTATAATGATCATTCTTTGAGGAACTTTTGCTAGATTTGACTCCATCATTTTTGTCCTTACTTCTTAATATTGTTTCTTCATCTATAAGATATTTCAATTTTGAAAAAATATATAAATTTGTTCATAATTTAAGAGAATATAACAATGTACAAATCATTGTAAGAATAAACGTGCCATCAATTCTAACTTTTTATAGGATCAATACTTCATATTAAAAGGATATATTTAAAGGGCTTTTTGAGAAGAAAGGCATTGTGAATGTTTGTAAAGTCAACAGATGCAAAGAATTAAGGTCATGAAAGAACTAATTAATTTTATTCCTTGTATGCACAAGCAAGTTTTCTTGAGGTAAATGAGATATTTATGGCCTTTATGTGCCATTTATTGGAAATGTTGTGTCCATTACAAATATTCATGACCACTAAGTTCATGTTAATCCAAAAAAAAATCCATTATCCTAATCATCCATTGTCATTCTGTAATTTAAGGATTATAGTATAAAGAGTAGAAAAATAAAGAAATAACTTCATAAATAAATAAGTTATATAGACCAACTATAATCAATAACCTTTTTATTATAATGGCTTTACTATTGGTATCAATCTTTAAAGATTTATGATCATTTATTATACCAATAATATTAGAAGTCAATGAATATTTAATAAATATTATTAGAAAATTAGAGATTTATTAACCAACTCATCAAATCTCGTAATGCTACAATATATGTCGATCAATCTTTATTAAAGGAGCAGTAAAATTATTAATTATCTAAGTCCTAACTAAGATGAAACATCTAAAATAATAATGATAAAAAGTACAATAGTTACATTACAAGAAGTGTTGGAGTCACTAATGGTTGTTTAATAAGGGGAAGAAAATACACATAATAATGAAGATAATGCCAAATTATTACTTGGATGGGGGTCAAAGCTTTGTTTATGCCTTCACTGTAAGGAAAACTCCTAAGCACTCATACATCTCACAACCTTTCAATTCTTAAATGATTATAAACAAAAACTATCCTTTTTCATTGATTAGTAGAGTTTAAATAACGTATAAGTAGATGCTTTAAATCAAAAGTGTAATGTTAGAAATGTTCTTTAATTTAATAAAATATAAAATAGAGTAAATGAAAAGTATTAAAAAAAACAATCTTTAGAAGTTTCATAAATAATTGATTATAACCCAATAATAACAAAAAAAACAAGTAAACAATAAGACTCCTATATAACCCTTTGTGTGTCTTGTCCTATGATTTGGTTCACAATGTAATAGAAATTTAAATCTTTTGTATCATTATCTCTAATGAATCAACTTGTAGGCATCCCCCTAATGCCATCTATCTTACGTCACTATGTTACCTTTTATTACCTTTATTGTTTAAAATCCTCTTAGTTTTCTTTAGTCTTTCATCTTTTGATATTTTGCTTTATAACTACTTTTCAAAGTTTTTCATTGCAACTTGAAGACATTTTATTTCTATCTTTTGAGTTTCCATTTGTACCTTTATCTCTTATTAAATTTCATATGGGTTTCCTTTGTTTCTATGTTGTTGGCCAATGCAACTTAACTTATTACTTTGTTATGGCATAAGCATTACCAAAGTTCTTCAAAAATAAAAAAAGAATAGTTAATATCATAAGCAATTCATAATTTATGGTATGATTTAGCTCTTATCTTATATGTCTTAATTAAATTTAGGAGCTTAAGCCTTGAGGCTAAGTGGATAACAAGTTTTCACTTCATTAGGGTGAATGACTAATGGATTGATACCAAGTGTGTTAATCAACAACTTAGCATCTCCGAAAAAGTTCATGACTCTAGGTACCTTGACAATTTCATGTATGGACTTGTCCATTTAAATGGATTGCAACACCTACAAAAAGGATTCTCCAATATCTTAAATATTAACTTAGGCTTAATATTGTTATTCATAAAGGGTGCTAGCTCATGATTAATAGTTACTTCACTTTTGGCTATTATTTTTTATCCTTTCTCTCTTCTCTTAAGTGTCAAAGAGGTCTATTGTTATAGATTTTTTTGCATCTATTCTTCTTCTAAATATTTTCTTTATTTAACAACTTCTCTCATGAGAATTGCTTAAAAGCATATCTTCTTTTTCTTCTTTCCTTTCATTTATAATATTGAAGTCTTGAAGGTAAAGTCACACTAAATGTATTCTTTCCTCTATAAAAGTTTAGTTAATCTCTTACTCTTGATTTCAAGCACTTTTTTTCTTTAGGATGAAGTCAAATTTTGTTTTTTGTAAGTAGAAAAAGATATTAATAAGTTATTAAGAGAGATATTATAGCATAAATTTTATGACCTAGTTCATTAATCTTATGAATAAAATCATGACTAAAAACTTTTAAAAAATAACTTTCATTTAATTATAATTATTTTTAAAATATAAGAGAGTACCATAACTAATAAAAATCTCAAAACTGATCATATGCCAATCAAAAAAATTATTAGTACAAAAATTGAAAAAATCTCACCAAAAGGATTAGAGAAATGATGCACTATATATTTTGAATTTAATTGACTAAAACAACCTAATTTTATGTTTAATACATTATATACTTAAATATACTTACAAAAATAGGTATGGAGCATGGATGTAAACTTGTTTATAGAATAGTATTTTATTTAAAAAAATATAAGGAGAGTAATTAAACTTCATTTAATAAACCATTTAACATTCATTTAATTATAATTGGTCCTTTTAAAATATTAGAAAGCAGCACAACTAATGAAAATCTCAAAATTGATCACTTGCCAATTAACAAAATTATAAGTACAAAATTGAGAAGTCTTACTGGAACAACTAGAGAAATGAAGCACTACATGTCTTGAATTTAATTGACCAAAAAAACATAATTATCATGTTTAATACATTAAATATTTAAATATGTTACAAAAATAGGTAATGCAACATGGAGTGAACTAGTTTGCATGATGGTATTTTATTAAAGCAATATAATGAAAGATGAATACATGTTTCTCTAAGAAAATAAGTAGAAGTTGAAACAACACATATGATTAATAAACTATAAATTAATCATTACCTTTTTAGATGTCTCCAAATATAGATGCTAAGCTAAAAAGGATCAAATTAGTTTAGGTGGAAAGTTTCATGGCCATGATACTATTATTGGATTTGCATGATATAATAATTTTCCTATAAAAAATTGTCGATACATATTTTAATTTTAAACCAAAATAAATTCAAAGCCGTCTTCTAGATTGAAACCTTCACGAATAATTAGCTTCATTCTAAAATGCCTTTGAATCCATCAATCATAAGTGGTATTCTTTTTTGTTAAACAATACTCTTTATTCTCCATTGTCCAAAAACTCTAATATACTTGAAAACCTATTTTCATTTCCATTTGCATATTGATAGCCAATTGTTATAAATAATTCAATACCTTTCTCTTCCAAAACCAATTAATTCTAACTTGACCTTATAATTTCATATTTGACCCCATCCAATCTTTTTTGTCACTTATCAAACTTTCTTTGCAATGTCTCAAGTTTAAATTCCACTTGACTATTCTTAGTTATTAAATTTTCCTTCCCTTGTTGCACATTATTCTAGAAATCTACTAAAAATGCATTCCTTTAATTGAAAAATAAATCAGATAGATTCTTTTCCATTTATCCTTCTAAGGATCCGTAATTTTATTATCAATATAATCATAAATATAGTCAATCTTTTATCATCAAACTCTATTACTTTTTTGTTAAGAGCCTTAATTTACCATCTCTTAAATGAACAAGAACCTGGCCAAACTTTACATATTCATAAGTCTTATCCCAAGCTCTTCCACTTTCATCCAAGTTATTGGTTGAGAGCTTAGCTATCCAAAATTTAATTTAGAATATGCATGGAGTCTTACAAATGATGTTTCCTTAGTCTATCACTAAAACATTTTATATTAGGTTTCTTTTTTCATGGATTATTCCTAAGTATTTAACTTAATTCCAAAGTTGAACTTATCTCACATAGCTATAATAAAGCACCTTAAACTTTTAATTAAACTTTATTAAGGACTATAAATTAGCCAAGAGTCATTTATCTTAAGATTTAATTCCACTTTAACACTTTTAAACATAACAAAATCTTATGCTTTCCACTTCCCTACTCAACTTAGCCTTTAAGGCCATAATCTATACCCTTCAAGGCTTGCCAACTAAAAACCAAAGGCCTCACATCAAAATTTGGATTTTACATAATTAGATTCATATAAATAGCATGGCATAGATCTTGATTTTCTCAATATTTAGCTCATCATATCATGAAACTTATAAATAAGCAATAAATACTACATGCAATTTACTTAATCATGCATCCATTTTTCTTGGAACAAATTAATATTTTCTAATGATCTTAAATTTAAAAAATTATTATAAGAAAAAAGATTATCTTGTTTAGGTTATGAATATTAATTACAAAAAAATATGCATCTCCATGGTTCGCCATATTCTTTTTGGCAAATTTTTCATGATGCTCCGTTCTTTATTAACCAAAAAGTCATAAAATTCAACATAGCATTCAACTTAATCCATATGAAAATGCTTTAATTAAGGGATAATTTGGATCACCAATTTGCTATTTTTTAATCATATTTTTTATATATCTATAATAAAAATTAACATATGACATAACATAACATCATGAGTTGTACTTTGCATTCACGAGTAGGAAATTATCATACATTTTTTTTTCACGATTCTATTAGAGAAATTATATTAAAAGATAAGTCATTAACCCATTTTATTGCAAAATAAATCCATCATAGTCTCTAGTAGAAATAAATCAATCATTCAAAATCAAAATTAATAAAGAAGTTTGTTATAAATTTTTCTAATGTTTCACATGTATTTAACAAAGTATTTCATTTTTATCTTACTTAGATATTAATTAAATTTAAAGTATGATATCAAGGGCCATTCTACTTATATAAATAACTATGTAGAGGACTTCTCTTTAATTAGATAATTTCTTGCTTTCAAGCATGAGCCATCCACTTTCTTTCTCATAACTTGTCTTAGTTTTTCTTCTTGGTATACTCTTGATTGACCTCTTTAAATTCCCTTTTGACCTAGGTTTTTAAAAACTCTTAAAAACATATCATGAGGCTTTACATAGCCATGGTCACATGTCCTTAAACTAAGGATTTATATTAAGATGAACTAGTTTTTTGTTTGGTGTAGCCAAACTCAAGACTTTAAACCAACCCTCACATAATCCACATCTTTGTGGTTGACCAAATTCAATTCCTAAAAATTGAGAATCTAAGAAAATCTTTTGCCAATAGATATATTCATTTATTATTCTTCTTTTTCTTATATTTAT
This sequence comes from Vanilla planifolia, assembly GCA_023846275.1. Taxonomy (NCBI): domain Eukaryota; kingdom Viridiplantae; phylum Streptophyta; class Magnoliopsida; order Asparagales; family Orchidaceae; genus Vanilla; species Vanilla planifolia. Next base: position 27,842,427 of record CM043869.1, on the reverse strand, counting down.
TCTTCTTTAAATATATATAAATGCATCACATATTTTACTTTTTCTTTTTAATCCCCTTTTCCTTAATCTCAACACCTAATTGTTAGGAATCTTATCAATAGATTTTTATCAATTAATAATTAAATAATAAAGAGTATAAGAGATATGAATAATAACATAAATAAAATTATCAACCTATTTTTAAGTATTAATCAAATCAAGTCTCATGTGATGTAATCTAGATTTTATCATTTTACTATACCTTCAATTCAAATTTCATAATGCAATATTCAAATTTTACAATAGTAATTGTCTTAACCAGTCTATAGAGTAGGATTATATACTTGGCTTTAAGAGATCCTCTAAGGTTTGAATAATCCTTTCAGATTGATTATCAATATGAGGATGGTAGACAATACTAAACTTCAAAGTCATACCTAAGATATGATATACATGGCTCCAAAGAAATAAATTTTACATCTCTATAAGCAATAACTGCTTTAATGGCATTATTTTTAAACATATAATTCTAATAGTTTACCTATTAAATCAATTTTTCTCACTATAAGGAATAAGCCAATTTCATCATTAAGTCCACCACCACCCAAATCATATCATGACAATGTTTAGTCTTTGGTAGACCTTGAACAAAGACCATAGTAACTTCTTCCTATTTTTACTTTGGTATGATTAGGCTATAATCAAACCACTAGGTGTTTGAAGTTCTACTTTAACTTTTTGATAAATTAATCATTTTTGTATATATTGATCTACATATTTCTTTAATCCCCTCCATCAAAGATAGGGTTAAATATTCTTATACATTTTAGTCTCCCTTGAGTGTATGGTCAGCTTACTGTAATGAGCCTCCTTTAAGATATCATTCTTAAATTTTTTATGTTGAGGAATAGCGATAGGCCATGATAAATCAATATTCAATCCTATAAAGAAAAATTCAAAATCTTATCAACTTATAATTAAGTAATTTTAGCCAAATATTTTAGTTCGTTTTACTATAGTATCTTAAGTTCATCCAACCAATCAACATGGATGGTAAGTGAGTTGAATCTTGTTACTAACAATTTCCTTACCAATTATTCTTGAATCTAATTTAATTCAAACTCACTTTTTTTATCATTTATTTGGAAGCAAGGATCAGACCTCTACTTAAAGCATCAACCATTGATTTAGTTTTACCCATGCATTATTTTATGTCCAAATCATAATCTTTGAGGAGTTCTAATTAGTATTTTTATCTTAAATTTAATTTTTTTGAGTAAGAATATATTTTAGAATTTCATGATCAAACACCAAAGTTTGAGGGAAAATACTACAATGTCTAACTCCAAGTCATGAGTCAAATAGTTATATTCATGGTCATGCATTTGCCTTGATGCATAGATCATAACTTGTTCCTCTTACATAAGTATAGCCCATAATCCAACAAGTGATGCATCTATATATACCTAATAAAGCTTACCTTGCATCAACAAAGTCAAACTAGAGCTAAACTTAATCTTTCTTTTCAACTCAATGAAGCTCTTTTCATATTGATCTAAACATAGAAAAATTATCCCTTTCTTTATTAAATAGGTAAGAGGCACCTCAGTCTTTAAAACAAACATATGACAATATCTTATAAGTCCCAAAAAACTATAGATCTTTATCATTATAATGGGTAGCCATCATTCAATGATTGATCATTGGAGTCCACCACAACTCCATCAGCACTAACCACAACTCCACCAAGTCAAGCCAAAAAGAATTCTTCAAAAACTTACCTAAAGTTTCTTAGTTCTAAGTGGCTCTAATATGATTTAAAGATGCTTAACATGTAGCTCTTTGCTCTTGGAATACACCAATATATATATATATATATATATATATATATATATATATATATATATATATATATATATATATATATATATATATATATATATATATCACAAAAAGATCTAAAGATGGTTGGAAGATACAATTTATAAGATCTATGAATAATAAAGGAGCATTGGATAACCCAATTGGCAAAACAATGAACTTGTTGTGTCCATAGCATGTCATAAAGGTTGTCATGGGAATATCCTTCTCTTGAGTTCATGTATGATGATATTATGATTGAAGATTAATTTTTGAGAATGTTGATACTCCTTATAGTTGATCAAATAAGTCATTAATATAAACAGTAGATACAAGTTCTTTATTATCACCTTATTTAATTCCTAATAATCCATGCAAATTCATATACTTTCATCTTTCTTTTTAACAAAAAGGATAGAGGCTCCTTAAGGAGAAACACTATGCTTAATCAACCCCATACCTAATAAGTTCTACAATTAGGATCTGAATCCTCGTTACTCAATTAGTGCCATATCATATGGTTCTTTTGTAATATGAATTACTTTTCACTCCAAGTTTATAGAGAGTTCAATCTCATGCATTAGAGGTAGTCTTGAAAGTTCATTAGGGAACATGTCAGAATAATCTCACATAATCAAGGTATCTTATAATAATGAAATCTTTATATATGTATTAGTTACAAAAGCTAACCAGGTCACATTACTCTTTCAAACAAGCTCCATAGCTTGATGTGTTGATATCATGAATACCTATCTATTATTATTAAAGTAAATCAAGTTAACTTGGTTGGGCCTCTTGATGTGGACATTTTTTTCTCAATAATTAATCACCATGCCATGCTGAGTCATTATGTTCATGGCTAATAGAATATCAAACTTAATTACAAGTAAACAAATGAGTTCGGCCTTGAATTTGTGGCCAAGTAAGACATTATTGCCATGAATTACATGTGTGTTAGGGATTTCTTCTCTAAATTACAATCACATCATCAATAGTGTATGTAATAGACCTTTATTACCCTTAATTTTCTCCTAAACAGAGTTAATAATAAAAGAATGCTATGACCCAATATAAAAAAGAAAAACAAATCTAGTGTCACAAAATAAAGCATACCAATGGTGACATGAGGTGCCTCTATTACCTACTATCGTGTAAGAGCATATATCCAAGGTTCTCCTTGTGAAGCAACTCCTATGCATACAACATTTTACATTTCTTTAGCCCTTTATAGTAATTTGTCTTTTTGTGTCTAGGTTTTAGGAAATTGAAATAAACATTTTCATAAATTTATAGGCATCATGATGCCCTCTACCATAGCATCTACATTCCAATGTTAGCTCTCTTGGCTAGTCACCTTATTGTTCATTAATAAGTTGAGCTAGAATAAAAGTGGACTATTCAGATAATTTAATTTTCTTTTGACACTTGTCAAAAATTTATCTTTTTTTTCTTTTTGTGAGAATCATCAAAATGTTTCATTTTCTTTTCAACATCACTATTTGCATCAATCCAGTGCTCCACTTACTCGACAAATCAACTAATCTCTACTAAATCTCTATATCTAGTGAAATGAGTTATCACCAAATTTCTTTAAGGGGAAGGTTTAAGTCCTTCCATGAAAGGATTGCATCATTGCCTCTTTGATGTAATAAATCTTAAGGCATATCTAGTTAGATATATAAATCTAGATGCATAATCTATGTCTAACATTTGACTTTGTGTAAGATGGGCCAACTCTCTCCTGATCTTAATCTTAAAAGATTCTAGTACAAAGTAATCTCTAAAAATAATCATTAAGTCATCCTATAGTATGTCACCATTCAAGGTATCCTCAAACACAGTTTGATAATGATACTACCACTAAGTAGTTGCCTCACTATCTTGAACCAAAGTTGTAGGTGCAACTCTTTACTTAGTTAAATACTCCAATGCATAAAAAAGCTTAGGTATATGGGCTAGCCAATCATCTACAACTATAGGGGCAATGGTTCTTACAAAAACTCAGTCTTGGTTGCATAAAAGCTTTAAAATAATGTTCCCCTCTTTACATATGCTATGTTTAAGGTCTTTATATTATAACATAGTGATCAACCATGGGTTATCCTTGAACAGATTCCTTATCCACTAAATTTTTTGAAGTAACACTATAAGTCTTGACTATTCTAGAAAGAAAAATACTAAACTTAAGATTATACATGAAAAGATTAGATTTAATCATATTTATTCTTAGATTTTTCTCTCCATATATTTTTTATCTTAATCTAATGTATCTAAGTTTGTTTAACTCTCAACCAAGACTCTAATATTAAGTCTGTCACACTTAATTTTTCTTCAACACTATAAATATTACCAATCCAAATTTATAACATCAAATGTACGTATAATTTTTATTTTAGTTTCATACAAATATTATCATTCTAAAAAATTTATGTAATTAAAAAATCTCTTAAATATAAATCTAATCCAATATAATATCAGAAATAATCACTAAAGTCTAATAAAAATCATAATAATAACTGCCAAATCTAAATAAATAGTTCTAATAAAGTCTTATATTTAATAAGATCATATCTACTACTAATAAAGCTAAATAAAAGAAATAAATCATCCAACTATTACAATATTCTAATATTCTTCAACTTGACTCTTACCTAACTCTTAACTCTCTATTCTTACAAAAATATAAGAAGTGAGCTAGAATATTCAATATAAAATTCTTAAGTCATACTATAAAGCTAACATGTAATATGAAAGTAACATATATATAACAACTAAGTAAATAATGTAATGAATTGCATCAATACTAACTATTATAACCATCATAACTATCAATTATATTAATATCTATTCATATAATATGACTAACTAGATTCCTAATAACCTTTATCTAATCTAATATACTAACCTATCTAAAAGGTTCATGATAGAACCTGACACTTCTAACACATCACATAATCTAACACTCTTCAAGATAATGCCAATACATAGGTCAACACTTGTAGGATTTTAAGAGTCTTTCATAACCACTTATACTCTATTTCATAACACAAAATATTATGTGATTTTTTATGAGACTAAATATGTCATTATTTTCTCCTAAGACTTTTTATTCTATGATATTTAGCCAATCTTGGAGGTTATCACCATACTATTTGACGCTCCTCCTATAAGCTCAACCATCCATGTATAACCAGCTCTAAGTCAAAGGAGTAAAATAACTAACTTGCCTATCTCTTCCATGAGCATGCATGATCAAGGGCCATTACACTTAAATGCAACAAATTTTCACTAAGTCATAAACTATTTAGAATATCTTAACTAATTTTTTTTATTTTTAATCTTACCTTGATTTCATCTAGGACCTTACATGTTTAAGCTAATCTTAATTCTCACAAACCCTAGCTTTTACCCTTAGATTTTATATATAATCAGGTATTAATAAATATAGGTTTACACAAGTATCACTAGTGACCTTTATACCTTCGTGACAATTATGAGTCAATATGATCATATTACTGTTACACCCCATTTTTTCCTAGGCTGATTTTTGGCATACACTTTTTTTTTCTTTACATATAGACAGCTCAGATCGTCCCATACCAACCTGAGTAGCCTACGAAAAACATAGGATATAACACATCATTACACACCTATTTCCCTTAACAATGTGGATCCCATCTCCCGGGTACACCGTCAACTCAGAATTCATGACTCCTGAATTAACAGATGGACTCGCGCAATGTTACTCCTACTAGACCCAATACTCCTATCCCATACCGATAGGAGAACCGATCTAATAGAAGTCTGAATTCCCACGGTTAAGTTCCATAGTCATGTAATGACCTCACCATCAAAAATAAAATACATAACATCCACAGATAAAATATGGCACTCCACACACCATACCACCAAGACAATAAAGTAAACAATGAAAGGAACTACATCACAAGAATAAGATCCAAGTCCAACAAGTACAATATCATCCAACCAGATACATAAGTTAGAATCACCCTCACATATTACATGACATAAGAAGAACAGTTTCCCTGAATACATCCAATAGTATCAATCACACTAACCAAAATGTCTCAGAAAATCACAGATCAGATATCCTCCACTAGCCTGCTGACCACAATCCCACCTAATCTGGGTGGCGTCAAGTCTGCCGAGCTGCTGGAAAAATATAGATAATAACGGAATAAGCTACGCCCAGTAGGAAAGACAGCTAGTAAGAATTCACATGCAAGAGAAGGATAATAGCAAGAGTATAGGAATACAGCATAACAATGTATGGTGGGAAGGCACTCTCAGTCCCAGACTCCGACCAACCACAGTCACCCCCAGTCACACCAGAGTAGCTCTCCTCTGGGCTTCCAGGTAGCATGCCAGTGGGAACGCCCATCTCGAAACACGCATGGCGCCTAAGCACCCGACACCGCAGCGTCTCTCGTCAATCAATCTCCTGGAGACTATAGACAGATCCAGTCACAAAATCTCTAGCCAATGTGAGACACCCCTACCACCCTAAGGCGCGCAGGCCTACACACTTGGCTAGCCACTGCGAGACACCCCTGCCACCCTCAGGCGTGCAGGCCTACACACATGGACCAGGAGAGATCGACTCAGCCACCGTCCCAAGGAGTCCTCTACCAACAACTTCCATAGAAGCTCACGCCCCTACAGTCATTGTCAATTCTCTAACTCCAAGATTCGGCAACATATGTCCAGGTACGACAAGGCGCATACCAGTCCACATGTATACTGTGGAAGCTAAGTCTGAACCGCACAGTTACCTACCACAACTACCCTAAAACATCATATAGGGTCTATAGTAGTCCGGTCCAGTATGCCAATCCATAAAATATGCCCACACTGAGTAAACTGACTCAATCCATGCCATCGCCATCCAAGCAATACAAACTGTACCAATTACTGACTGTTTTGGTAGCATCCATGTACCATACCTCTGTCTGACTGTTTCCAGCTGTACTATCATCACTGATAACATTTTTCCCCACTTCAGGCAATTTTTCTTTACCCACGGATCTCCAGAATTTTCGAAATTTCTCATTTCCAAATTTTCTGGTTTTTCTTGAATTTTTCCAAAATATAAATAATCCCTAAACTCAATTATCGAATTTTCCTAAATTCAAAATATCAAATTCTGCATTTTCTTTTTCCAAAAATTCGGAATAAATTTCCGAATTTAATTCCTCCCGTTTTTTTTCTTTTTTTTTTCTCTTCCGCGCCGCATTAAATTATTTCCGTAAATTCGGAATTAATTTCCGAATTATAATCCTTTTTCTTCTCTCTCATCCGCGCCAATTAAGTTAATAATTGTTAATTAATTAATTTACGATTAATTATTAACTAATTAACTAAATCCTAATCCATCTCCTTCCTCCGCCCGGCGCCCGCGAAACCCTAGCCGACGAACTCTCTGAGAAATTCCGTTTCCCCCGTCGATTTTCGGCGACCGAGATCAAGGAGAAACAAATTCCGATGTTCATACTATCCTAATGTTTCCATAATGCCACTAATTTCTAAGGATTCAATCAAAATTTCCGCCGAAGGAATTCGCCCGTCCGCCGTTGCCGTATTGTGAGATTTGAGATTAATCCAACAAATAAATTAACTAATTCAATGGCAACGCTGATAATACAAATCCCTAACATGCTCCTAAGCATTAACAAATTTTTCGGCGAAATGGGGAATTTTCCAGAAAATCCGAAATTTGCAAAAGACACCAATTAGCATTCAATTAAATCCAATTTTTCATCCACATGCTTGTTTTCATTAAGCAAAATATTCCATGCTTTTAATTTTCTACTAAATAACTAATTTAAACTGAATTTCCTACCTTCCTTCTCCGACGACGGTGAAGCTCGCATGCGACCCACCGCTGCTCCTCGCCGAACGAAACCGGTACCAATCAATTCTCCTCGGTCCCGCGAACCTCCAGGTACAAAAAGCCCCTTGAAAGGCTGCCGGAAAGTATCGCCGTTCGCTACGAACTCTTCGTCTCCGGCCACCGATCGAAACCCTAACAGCCGAAATTAATCGGGTTAAATACCCGGCTTAAATCGGTAATAACCCGTTAAGAACCCATTAAGCGCCGGTTGACCTTCTAAACACGCCGCTTAACACCCGATCAGCCGATTAATCTCCACCGCTGATCTCGCCCGTCCGATCCGCTTATCCGCGGCTTATCCATACGCACGCGCAAACGCCCTCGGCGAACCGCCCCCGCCTTCGCTGAACCGCTCCGGTCCGGTTCACGCACGGTAAAAAAACCAAATTCCGGTTTAACTAGATTTTCGAATTTCCAAAAATCCAATAAATCCAATTAAACAGGGAAAATTACTTAAAATTTCCTCGGTGCTCTGAAAAATCCCCAAAAAATTTCAGAAATTCCAATAGCCTCCAATTGAGCTCCTGGCTCATCCTACTGTCGATCTGAAATCATCCAAGCCACAATTTAATTATTGAAGATTAAACGTATAATATTTTACCGGGTATAACAATTACAATCTCTTTTAGCTATTTTACATCCATAAGATCACCATTTAAGGCATAATCACATGACTTAATAGCTTAAATAAGGTCACTCATGGTCTTAACCAAGAGACTTGATCAAATCAATGGTCTAACCAACATCTTATCTTTTTGTTTTCCCATATTGAACTTAAAATATCCATAAATCCTATCTCAATCTCTATCACCTTCATCCAAGGTCATAATAGAGAGCTTAATTATCTAAAGTCTAATTTATAATGTGCATAGAAGCTTATAAATGATTTTTCCTTAATTTATCACAAGGACATTTTATAATAAGTTTCTTTTATATGAATTATTTATAAGTCATTAGGCTTAATTCTAAGACTAAGCCCCTTTCACATAATCATAACCAAGCACCTTAAATTTCTAATTAAATACTATTAAAGATTATGAATAATCTGTAATTTTTTTATCTTAAGGTATGATTTCACTTTAGTACTTCTAATCATAACCAAACTTTATATTTTCTAACTACATCCTTACTCAACCTAACATTCTTCTAAAGTCTTGAACCATGCCCTCCAAGGGTTTCAAATTAGAAACCAATGACCTCACATAAAAATTTGTATTTTAAATAATTAGATCCATACAAAAAGTGTGGCATAGGTCTCAATTTTGTATAATACTTGACTTATTCTTTCATGAAACTCATTAATAAGTAGCAGTAAACATTACATACAATATACTTACTAATGTAACCAATCTTCTTAGAGAAAATAAAGATTTTAATTTAAAAATTCAAATATGTTAAGAAAATAAGATTATCTTGTTTAAGTCATGAAGGTTAATCACATACAAAAATGCATCCCCATATTTTGTTAAAAGTTTTCAATAAGTTTTTTCATGATACTCCATACTTTATTTTCTAGCAAAGCATAATATTTAACTTAATCCTTATGAAAAATCCTTAATTAATGGGTGTTTTTCATCATCAATTTATTATTTTGCATTCATATTTCACATGTACGTATAATCAAAACTAACATGCAACATAACATAGTATTATGTGTTCTTCTTCACATTAATAGATAAAAAATTATCTTGCATTTTACTAGCATGGTTTCATAAGAGATACTACTAAAAAAGATAAGTAATTAACATTTTTTTACAAAAGAAATCCATCATAGTCTTGAGTAGAAATAATTCATCATTCAAAATCAATATCCATGAAAAGGAAGGTCATGTTATCATTTTTTCGAAAGTTTTATATGCACTTAGCAAAATATTTTATTTTTATCTTACTAAGATCTTAGCTGGATTTAATAAATGAACCCAAGAGTAATTCTATATATAAAAAAAATAGAGTATTTCTCCTTAATTAGATTCTTACTTCCATGCTTGAGCCCTTCATCTTCTTCTTCCTTATAGCTTGCCTTGGTTTTTCACATTGATATGCTCTTAGTTTGGGTTTGGTGTATTCTCGACTCAAGCATTTAAATCAACCATCATTTAATCCACATCTTTGTGGCTGACCAAATCCAATTTTTAAAAACTAGGTATCTAAGAAAATCTTTACCTAATAGATATATTTATTTATTATTCTTCTTTCTCTTATATTTATTTTCTTAAATATTTATAAATACATCATATATATTATCTTTTCCTTTTAATCATTTTATCTTCAATCACCACTCTTAATTTTAGAAATCTTTTTCATATCTTTTTTATGCATTAATAATTAAATAATAATAAAGATAATAAATAAAAATAATAACATTAATAAAATCATAAGCTGATTTTTTAAGCTTCAAAAAAATCAAAGCTCATGTGTGCAACCTACATCTTATCTTTCAACCATGCTTCCAATTCAAAGTTTCTAATTTAAAATAAAAATTTTGAATTATAAAATAAAGCATATCTTAATCAAACATTTTGTAATAATATGACTAAAAACTATTGCTTATAAAAATTATTAAACTATCATATCTTACGATCATGTCTATCGTATAAGTCTTGTCACGCCTCTTCTCTCTCCAAATTTAACCAAATCTTAATTCATATAGATCATCTAATATGATTAATTCAAATCATATTTATATGATTTTAAAGTACTACCACCTAATTTAACCGATTTTCTACCTCAAAAAGATCATCTAATGCGATCCTTATTGTTGTACAAATACAATAAGCTCTTAACCAATACCTAATAAATATTTACAATTATGCATAAATGAAGAACCCAACATCATCATACAAGTATAATAATCATATCACCAATGTATAATGAACTCAATAACTAAAGTCTTACGATTTCTTATATTACTATGACCCATGAAATCTTCTTAGTATAATACCTTCAAAAATACTGTATAACTCATCATCGTGGTCTTATGACCTTAATTTCTATTAGATTTTTAGTTGATCATATTGTATAATATAATTTATTATACTTGTACAACACATATTAACAATCAATTTTATATCCCAAATACACTTCAAACCATATCCAAATCACTTTATGCCACTTCTAAATCACCTCACCATAATTATTACTCAACTTACAACATAACTATATTTTCATATATGCATATATGTAAAGTACATTCATGAAAATAATCCTCAAACTCTTACCACAATTTGGCACTATTGTGTCTAAATTTTCCTTTTATTATAGCCTTTCTTCTCCTCCTTTTGCTCATCTTGCTTGTAATCTCCATCTTGAGCTATACCAAATCTTTCTCAAAGATACCATAACTTATCCTTTCTTTTTCTTACAATTTGTTCTCTACCCAAGTTTCTTCTTCTCCTCTACTTGTCAAAAACAAAAACATAGTAACAACACCCTACTTAATAACCTCATTAGCTTACCCCTTCCTAGTGATTCGTGATGGCACTACTCAATTTCTCAATGATGCTACACACTCATGTATCCTAGCTTTTTTAAGAGAGAGAAGATACCGTTTATTATGTTAATTAATAGGATTAGCAAAAACTAAGTACACTAACCCACAATCAGATTATGTGCATGTGAAATAAAAAATAATATTTTTTTATTTACATTATATTTATTTTAGTCAAATAATATCACCAAAACACACCTTTATTATCACACCAACATCAATAGAAGTCTAAACCCTAATCGTAAAAATTAACATTCTATCCCTTTGATATTTTGTTATTTGAATATCTATCCCTTGTCAAACCAATTATAATTGTAATAACATTCTCAAATTCAGAAAACTATCTTATTACATTTGAAATTTTTATATTTACATATTTACCATATATAAACTAATTTTGACCCAAGTTAACCTTTATAAAATTATAAATATATCTTGAACTTAATCTTAAAATTATAAATATATCTCAAACTTTTAAAAAATTATTATTAATTCTTTGTGACTCTAAAAAATATAAACTCAATATTATTAGATTCATCTCTTATAGCTCTTCTTATTGATATATTCAAATAATTTTTAATAAAGTTTTATATTATAATATATTTTTAATATTTTATTATTATTTTAATACTTAAATATATAAATATTCTATTTTAAAAAATTGACCCAATAATATCCAAATATGTCTAATCATTATTCCATTAATTTAATTCTAGGTTTTATCATCTTTTGATCATTGTGAAAAATAGGTTGCTACATTTTTTGTATAAATTTTATCTATATTATAAGAAGTCACTCTTTTAATATTTCTTAAGTTGAACTATTGGAGATACAGTGGTTTCCTCATTTATCCATTGATAATATTCTTCTTTGATAATATTCTTTCCTCCATCTTACTTTGGGTCATCCAAAATCAAATATTGAGCCTTTTTTTTCATTATCTATAATAATCACTATTTTGGAAAACTTTGTCTTTGATTTAACTTCATCTCTTACATGGTCACTCATGGATATTCCAATGTCGAAAACATACAAATATTTGTTGCAAATTTGAAAAAATAGCATTCAAATCTATTGTAAGAATGAGTATGCCATCAACTATAACTTTTCATGGGACCTATACTTAGCATTTAGAGTGTCTCTTACGAGAGATTTTGAGAAGAAAGGCAATGAGAATGTCTACAAAATCAATGGATGCAAGGAATGGAGGTCATGAAAAAACTAATTAATTTTCTTTTGCTTATGCAAAAGTGGACTTTTTTTTCTAAAATAAATGAGATATTTATGGCTTTTATGTTTCATTTATTGGAAAGATTTAGTTGTCATGCATAAATATTCATGATTGCTAAGCCCAAAGATAGATATTAATCGAAAAAATGACACATTATCAAATCCATTTATTAAGTCATTAAAATGAACATAGCATAATAACTAGAGTGTCAAAGAAACTTTAGAAATATCTTGATTGTAAAAACTCATACTATAACTAAAATATGTATTATAATGACTTTATGGTATAGATATGTAAGCATTTATGATCATTGATCATGCCATCAATGTTCATAGATCAATGAGCATTAAATAGTTGTCAGAGATTTTTAAATTGACTTATCAAGCTCTATCATATTAAAATTCATACAAATTGATCCTTATTAAATAATTATTGTTCTCATGATTTTGGAGAATGATACATTTCCAACCAATGGCATTAAAGAAACTCTGTAAGATTTCTAAAAGAAGGCATTTTGCTCAAAGATGGAGGCCAAAGGATAAGAAATAAGATCTAGAGTGATTAGTTTGGTGTGTTGCCAACATGAATTTTTTTTTTAATTTAGAATATTTGTATGATAAATATTATAATTTTATTTAATTTACTTTCATATAATTCATACAAAACAACTTAATAAAAAAGGCCAATTATTCTAATTCGAAAGCTGCATAAATGTTATCACTTTTTGGTTCAATAGAGCTACCTTGAAACCTTCAAACTGAAACTTGAGCTGAGAAAGCTTATACCAAACTAACAAGTTCACATACAAGTTTATCAATGCCTCCTTGTTTACTAGTTGTCACTCAACGACAACCATCTTCTCTATGATGTTTGGTCATTCATGGATCATTCGTGAAACCTTCTCACTTATGGCCACAGTTCATGTACTCTCTCATTGTGCTTTTGCTGTTAAGTCAATACAAAGGCAATGACTTATACACTTAAGACAACGTCCGCTATTAAAATAAATTAATTATATAAAATAAAAATTTAAAAGATATACTTATATTGAATATTTTATGTATTATACGTCCATTCTCTCCTATCAGATTATATTTAATATTCTGTTTGTGAAATTTATTAAATTGTTATTGTTTTAGATTTGTCTTAATGTTCAAAATTACCGATGGCTAACGTTTCGCTCGTTTACAATGTTAATTTTGTAAATGCATAATTTGTTTCTCGCAAGTAATTAAAAAAACTATATGCATTATAATATTTAGATGTTTTTAAATTTCGCAATTTTCTTGTTCGAGATGCAACAATCCGTCTTTTACAAAGCTCGGACTTTATTTAGCGTAGCTTCAACATCCATCTGCGCTTTCTTCCTCTGTCGCAACTCCCAAATCAGATTTCCAACATCTTCATACGACGAACCACCCTTCTCCACCGCCCTATTGGCCTTCTGCCCGAGCTCCCGAGCTCTTCTTCTCCTCCCCTCTGCCTCCTCCCCCACCCCCATCAAATCCCTCACCGCCTTCTCCACCGCCTCCGCCCCCACTCCCGCCCTCTCCTCCCCGTCCGGCGCGTACACCTTCGACCCCACTGCCAACCCAACCTTCAGTACATCGACTACCAGCTTCTCGTTGTAGAATTGCTCCGCGAACATTGGCCACGTCACCATCGGCAGCCCTGCGTTTATCCCCTCCAACGTGGAGTTCCATCCGCAGTGCGTCACGAATCCCCCCACAGCCCGGTGACCAAGTATCAGCAGCTGCGGCACCCATCCCCTCACCAAAAGCCCTCGGCCCTTGATCCTCTCCTCGAACCCTCTCGGGAGCCCGTCCTCCGAGGCGCCTCGCACCGCCCAAACAAACAGCTTACCCGTAGCCTCCAGCCCGCGGGCAATCTCCCGCGTCTGCGCGCGTCCCAGCACGGTTCCGCTGCCGAAACATACGTATACCACCGAGCCTCGCGGCCGACCGTCGAGCCAGGTGAGGCATTCTCCTTGCGCGCTTCCGCCGCGCGAAGACATGTCAGCGAAGTTCTGGTTACAGAGGGCGACGGGGCCCACATGCCACGCCTTCCGGCCAATGACGTGGCGGTAGTGGTCCACGTAGTTTGGCTCCAGCTCGTAGAAGCTGTTGACGAGGACCCCGTAGTTCAGCGGGTCGACGGCCTTCTTCTCCGCGAAGATGCGGTCGAAGGCGGTGAGTGGTCGGCCAGGCTTTTTCAGGTAGTCCGGCGTTTGGGAGAAAAGCAACTCGATGCGGTGGGGGAGGCCGGGGTGGGTGAACGAGCGGACGGCGGGATCGAGGGGACGGAGGCGGTCGAGTGCGTGGTCTGCACACCGGGCGAAGAAGCCGGTGCCATCGAAGAGGATGCGCGGGATGCCGAGGGCGGTGGCAGAGTGGTAAGTCCACGGCATGAACATGTCGGTGACGACGCAGTCCGGGCGGAGGTCGCGCATAGAGGATTCGAAGGCGGGGCGGAGGGAAGCGGAGGGAGCCAGAAGGATTAAGCGGATGCCGGCCCGGTCGACAGACGAGGTTATGAGGGGTGCGGTGGAAGAAAGGGCGAGGATCGTGACGGTGGCGCCGCGAGAGGCGAAGAGCTTGGCCATATCGACCATGGGGAGCAGGTGGCCTTGGCCCGCGTGGGGGAAGAAAAGCATGCTAATTTCGATAGCACCCGAGGAGTGCTCCTCCATTGATGCGATGGAGAGAAGAAGGGCGATATTCGAATGGCGAGCTGAATTGTGATCCAAGTTTGAAGAATGGGTATCTAGAAATTATTAAGCAGAATGGATCCCCATTTTTTCTTATCTTCTACGAAACTGCAAAGGCAAACCGCGTGAGGTATTTCGCGTCACCGTTAAGACTGCAACGCGTCATGGGTTCTAGAAGAAAGAAAGTGTGAGAACAGAGTTTGTGATTATGTATAGAAAAAGACATTTCAAAAAATTATTTTTAAAAAAAAGTTTTTTGACTGATAAAATTAGTTTAATTTAATGAAAATGATTAATATAATAATACTTATAAATTCTCAAAAGTCATTATGTCATATTTTGTAAAGATTATTATTTAATATATGAGTATAATAATAAATATTATTTTTTATTTATCTTTTTTAAACCTTTTAATGTTTCATCTTTGCATTATTTATCATTTGTCTACCAATATGGCACAAGAGCAATCCTTTTCAGGTAGCATAATGTTGGTAGAAGAAAAAATATGCTTATATGGTGAAGAAATGTTAATATATTTTGTTATCACCTATTATGTTATTATAGATTATATAAAATTATAGATGAGTTATTATTTTAATGGTGTTCAATATATATTTATAATGCATATGCAATTTATTTATGATGTATGTGTATATTTATTTGATTTAGAATATCTACGGTTGTTAGTGACAATATTATAACGCAATTTGGTCGAAGGTTTAAAATTTAACCAAATAATACAACTTTTCAATCTAAGATTATTTAGGATTTCTCCAAGGCTTTTATGGCATTTTAGACTTATTTTGAGTTACCAATAATTTAATTCTTGAGTAGTTCTTATATTAGATGAGCAATCTTAATAGAGTATCAAAAAGAAAATAAAGTAAGAAAAATATTTATGCAACACAAAAAAAAAAAAACATAATGAAAATTGTGAGAAAACTTTAATTCTTACAATTTAGAGAAAACATAAGCAATGTATTTACAAATCAATTTAATTCCACTTGGTAAAACCCTAAGACCCAAAGCATTTTTTTAACACCCAGGGACTCAAATACCTTTGTTGATTTAAGAACAAATGATTTAGAATAGATCCTCTCATAGTCTCAACTTTTAAAATATAGCCTAACTTAGTTTAATTACAATGTCATATAATATTTCTTGAAGGATCTTTTTTAATTTTTTAAGAGCCCTTTATACATATAGAAGGAGATAGACACATGAGATCTAATCTAATCAAATTAATAATGAGATAATGCCCAAATGTTGTCCCTTTCAACCAAAATCTTAGGAAAATCTCAAATTTTTAAAATTAAATTAAATCCCATGCATATCCTATAGTACCTACTCAACTTTTGTAAAATAGACATATCTTTCTCCACACAACTTCAAATTCAAAATTCAAAGCACACTAAAAATAACAAAATTCTTTAGGAATTTGTTGTTCATTACTCAATTGAAATTGAATTGCTTAATCTAAATCAAGACATATTTGTCTTTGAGTTTTATTCTTGTTACATCGAGACATCCACAATTATTTTTGATCCTTCTCAAATGTTGTAGAAAACATCTCGAGACTTCATTATTCTCTAGGACATCATGCCACTTGAGAATTCTACTTGACACATCAAACATGACCTTGAGACAATCAACCATATTAGAACCTTTTTTCAAGTGTTAAAACACCTCAAAACCTCTAATATTTGCTTAATAAATGTTAATAGTCTACCAAGTTCTCAAATCTTTACTTCTCTTCACAAGGGTTTATATGTTATTATAATACTTCTCAAGACATAATAAATACTCTCAAGAACTTGTTGAAAACACCTTATAAAGACACTTTCATCCTCCTTAAGCCTTCTTGAGGTTCACAACTTTCTTTTAGGATATCTTCCATTCATCTTGAAGTTCTCACCATGATTGCTTAAATCAACCACTCCTTTGAAGAAAAAACTCACTTATGTGAATTCTATGCGTTTACTTAATGAATTTGAAGTGCACACAAAACCTTGGTTTCTTCCCTCGATATCCACCCCAACTCAATGAGTCATACAATCTCCTTTAAAGGCTTTTGTTTTGATGCACAATTCTCTAAGCAGTCTTTACTATCCACTTTTTGTTTGTGCTTCAACTTGCAAATTACACAATCATCCCTTTGCTTAACCTTTGAAGGTTGAGTGTTGCAATCTACATCATGCTAAAAATTCTCCCACTTCTTCCATAACATCATTTATTGTTGTCTACAAAATTAATATGCATCTTTGTCCTATATATATATTGTTACACCCCATATTTTCCTAGGCTGATTTTTGGCATATATTATTTTTTTTTTTTGCATATAGATAGCTCAGATCGTCCCATACCAACCTGAGTAGCCTACGAAAAACATAGGATATAACACATCATTACACACCTACTTTCCTTAACAATGTGGATCCCATCTCCCGGGTACACCGTCAAATCAGGTTCATGACTCCTGAATTAACAGATAGACTCGCGCAATGTTACTCCTACTAGACCCAATACTCCTAACCCATACCGATAGGAGAACCGGTCTAATAGAAGTCTGAACCCCCACGGTTAAGTTCATTAGTCATGTAATGACCTCACCATCAAAAATAAAATACATAACATCCTCAGATAAAATATGGCACTCCACACACTATACCATCAAGATAATAAAGTAAAACAGTAAATGGAAACTACATTACAAGAATAAGATCCAAGTCCAACAAGTGCAATATTGTCCAACTAGATACATAAGTCAGAATCACTCTCACATAATACCTGACATATGAGAATAACAGTCTCACTGAAAACATCCAACAGCAACAATCAACTAACCAGAATTTCTCAGATAATCAAAGATCAGATATCCTCCACAAGCCTGCTGACCACGATCCCACCTAATCTGGTAGCGTCAAGTCTGCCGAGCCACTGAAAATATATAATACGGAAATGAGCTACGCCCAGTAGGAAAGACAGCTAGTAAAACTCACATGCAAGAGAAGGATAATAGCAAGAGTATAAGAATACAGCATAACAATATATGGTGGATAGGCACTCTCAGTCCCAGACTCTGACCAACCACAGCCACCCCCAGTCACACCAGAGTAGCTCTCCTCTGGGCTTCCAGGTAGCGTGCCAGTGGGAACGCCCATCTCGAAACACGCATGGCGCCTAAGCACCCGACACCGCAGCGTCTCTCGTCAATCAATCTCCTGGAGACTATAGACAGATCCAGTCACAAAATCTCTAGCCAACGTGAGACACCCCTGCCACCCTAAGGCGCGCAGGCCTACACACTTGGCTAGCCACTGCGAGACACCCCTGCCACCCTCAGGCGCGCAGGCCTACACACATGGACCAGGAGAGATCGACTCAGCCACCGTCCCAAGGAGTCCTCTACCAACAACTTCCATAGAAGCTCACGCCCCTACAGTCATTGTCAATTCTCTAACTCCAAGATTCGGCAACATATGTCCAGGTACGACAAGGCGCATACCAGTCCACATGTATACTGTGGAAGCTAAGTCTGAACCGCACAGTTACCTACCACAACTACCCTAAAACATCATATAGGGTCTATAGTAGTTCGGTCCAGTATGCCAATCCATAAAATATGCCCACACTGAGTAAACTGACTCAATCCATGCCGTTGCCATCAAAGCAACACAACTGTCAATTACTGACTGTTCTGGTAGCATCCATGTACCATACCTCTGTCTGACTGTTTCCGGCTGTACTATCATCACTGATAACATTTTTCCCCACTTCAGGCAATTTTTCTTTACCCACGGATCTCCAGAATTTTCGAAATTTCTCATTTCCAAATTTTCTGATTTTTCTTGAATTTTTCCAAAATATAAATAATCCCTAAACTCAATTATCGAATTTTCCTAAATTCGAAATATCAAATTATGCATTTTATCCATTTTCCGAAATTCGGGATAATTTCCGAAATTTAAAATTCCGTTATTCCACTATACCGCGCCGCACTTCCGTGAACCCGGTCCTCGCCGCCGGTTCGGCCTTCGCGCTGAGCCGAGAACCGCTTCTCACTGAACCGCGCCGAATCCCCTGAATCGTATCTCGCCACCGGTTTGGGCCTTCGCGCTGCACCAAACCCCGCCGGTCGAAGTTATTAATCCGAAATTCGGCCGACGCTTAATATATAATATTAATAATTAATATAATTATTCTCTTAATAAATCAACTAATCCCTAATTAACCCTTAATTCATCTCCTTCCTTCGTCCGTCGTCCGCGAAACCCTAGCCGCCGTCATCGCCGACCAATACGATCCTTCCGTCGATTTTCGGCGACTGCGAACAAGGAGAACATGTTCGTACTATCCTAAGGTTCCAATAATGCCGCTAATTACTAAGGTTTAAATCAAAATTTTCCCCGAGCAATTTCGTCTAATCCACATGTTTGACAGTTCACGCAATTAAAATTCTAGCATTATATAATCACCTTCACGTGAATGAAATAACATATTCAAATCACAATGCTTGGTAACATTTCCAATTCGACGAACAAATTAATTTGTCCCGAAAAGAAAACCTAACATGCTAATTCGAAAATTTGCATAATCAATCCCAAGAATCACATCCGCATGCTCAGTTAGCAGTTTGCAAAATAATACATGTTTTAATTTGCTAAATATCTAATTTAAAAATCTGAATTTCCTACCTCAAAGACGCCGGCGACGGTGAACCTCGTCCGCAGCTCGCCGCAGCTCCTCACCGAACGAACCCGGTATAAATCGACTCTCCTCGGTCCCGTGAATCTCCAGGCACAAAAAGCCCATTGCCAGGCCGCCGGAGATCACGCGCCGTACACCGGAAAACTTCCTCTCTATCGGTCGGTCGAATGAAACCCTAATCGATGTATTTTGCGAGGGTTTTATATTCCTGGCCGACACGGTGAAAACCCGTTATGCACCGTTGACACGCTTTCGACACGGTAAGCACCCGATTAGCCGGTTCAATCCCAACCGTCGATCACGACCGTCCGATCCGCTTATCAGAACGCACGCGCAAACTCACTCGGCGACCGCCTCCGCCTCCGCTGAACCGTTCCGGTCCGGTTCACGCGCGGTAAAGACCAAATTTCCGGTTTAATTTAAATGGATTTTCGAATTTCTAAAAATCCAATAAATATAATTAAACAGGGAAAATTACTTAAAATTTACCTCGGTGCTCCGAAAAATCCCCAGAAATTTCAAAAATTCCAATAGCCTCCAATTGAGCTCCTGGCTCATCCTACTGTCGATCTGAAATCATCCAAGCCAAAAATTAATTTATTAAAGATTAACATAAAAATTTTTACTGGGTATAACAATCTCCCCACCTTATCAGGAATTTCGCCCTCGAAATTCAGCAAGAAGTTCCGGCCACTTCTCCGCAACATCCTGCTCTAGCTCCCAGGTTGCCTCCCTTTCGTCATGTCTATTCCACAGAACCTTGACCATAGGAAACGACCTGTTCCTCAGCTGTCTGCTGCTCTCCTCGAGGATGCGAACTGGTAGTTCCACATAAGAAGAATCTGGTGTCACTTGCAAACCAAGAAGATCATCACTGATACAATGAGAAGGATCTGGCACATATCTCTTGAGATTCGAAACATGAAACACATTGTGAATCCCAATCAGATGTTCAGGAAGTGCCAACCTGTAAGCCACTTCACCAATCCTCTCTAGAATAGGATAGGGTCCAATGTAACGAGGTCGAAGCTTAGAAGGCTTCCCGAACCGGAATAGACCTCGCATAGGACTGATCTTCAGGAATACCCTATCTCCCACAGAAAACTCAACAGCTCTGTGCTTAGGATCATAATATTTCGTCTGGAGATCTTGCACAATACGTAATCTGTCTTGCAATAAGCTGTGGTCTCCTGCACAATCTGAGGTCCCCACACTCTCCTAGAATCACCCTCCTCCCAACAAAGAGGGGATCTGCACATACGCCCATACAATGCCTCGTAAGGTGCCATACCAATCGACGCCTGGAAGGTGTTATTGTACACAAACTCTACCAAGGGTAACCGTCTGGCCCAATCTGTTGAGTAAGTTTGTACGCTCAAGCGTAGCAAATCCTCCAAGGTCCGAATAGTCCGCTCAGACTGTCCATCTGTCTGAGGATGATAAGCAGTACTGAACTTCAACTGTGTACCCATGGCAGTGTGTAAGCTCCTCCAAAACTGTGATGTGAACTTGGCGTCTCTGTCAAAAATAATAGATTGGGGAATTCCATGCAATCTGACAATCTGCTGAATATATACCTCTGCCAATTGTGCCGCTGAATCCGTCTTCTTAATTGATAAGAAATGGGCTGACTTGGTCAATCGATCCACGATGACCCAAATGGCGTCAAAACCTTGTCTGGTACGAGGAAGACCAGTTACAAAGTCCATAGTGATGTCATCCCATTTCCACTCCGGAATCGGCAATCTCTGCAACAATCCTCCAGGTCTCTGGTGCTCGGCCTTAACTTGTTGACATGTAAGGCACTTCTTAACAAAAGCAGCAACATCTGCCTTCAAACCTCTCCACCAAAAAACACTCCTCAAATTCTTATACATCTTGACTTCTCCAGGGTGCATAGCCAAAGTTCCATAATGAGCCTCTCGAAGGATCCTCTCCCTGAACTCCTGATGTGATGGCACACACCAGCGACTCCTGAAAGTCAAAATGTCGTCTCTGAGAGCAAAGTCTCCTCCCAATCCCTGAGATGCCAACTCAAACTTCTCCTTCAGCTCTTCATCACAACGCTGAAGATCACGCATCTCAGATAACCAGTCAGCCCGAATAGTCAACGAACTGAGTCTGTGAGCCAGTCTCTGAACAGACAACTGTTCCTGACATCTCTCAACATCCCAATCCAAGTCTGCTATAGAGTCGCAAGCTATCACAGTATGCACAACTGCGTGTCTGCTCAAGGCATCAGCCACTGGATTAGCCTTCCCCTCGCAGTAGTTTATTGTCAGTTCGTAATCTTTTATCAGTTCCAACCACCTCCTCTGCCTCAAGTTCAGTTCCTTCTGAGTGAACAGATACTTAAGATTCTTGTGGTCGGAGAAGCAATCTACAGGAACTCCGTACAAATAATGTCTCCATATCTTCAAGGCAAAAATGACAGCAGCTAACTCCAAATCATGAGTGGGATAATTCTTCTCATGATCCTTCAGTTGCCTCGAAGCATATGCTATAACTCTACTATCCTGCATCAGTACGGCTCCCAAGCCTATATGTGAAGCATCAGTGTACATCTGATATGGCTTCTCCTGTGTAGGTAACATCAATACTGGAGCAGTGCTAAGCCTCTGCTTCAGCTCTAGGAAACTGTTCTCACAACTCTTTGACCACTCAAAAGATTTTCCCTTCCGGGTCAACTGTGTTAGTGGAGCGGCCAGTCTAGAAAAGTGAGGAACAAATTTCCTATAGTATCCAGCCAAACCAAGGAAACTCCGGATCTCAGTGACAGAAGATGGCCGTTTCCAATCCATAATAGCTCGTATCTTGCTAGGATCAACAGCCACGCCTTCTGCACTGACAATGTGTCCCAAGAATGCTACTGAGTCCAGCCAAAAGGAACACTTGGAGAATTTTGCATACAGCTCATTCTCCCGCAACTCTGTAAGCACAGTCCTCAACTGATCTGCATGAGTTTCCCTATCTCTGGAATAAATCAATATATCATCTATAAAGATGATCACAAACCGATCCAGAAAGGCATGAAACACTCGATGCATCAGGTTCATAAATACTGCTGGTGCATTAGTCAATCCAAAAGGTAACACTGTGAACTCGTAATGCCCATATCTAGTACGGAATGCTGTTTTGGGTACATCAGAATCTCTAATCCGGATCTGGTGATAACCCGAGCATAAATCAATCTTGGAGAACACAGTTGCTCCCTGAAGCTGATCCAACAAATCATCGATGCGTGGTAAAGGGTATCGGTTACGGATAGTAACCTTATTCAATTCCCTATAATCTACACACAACCTCATACTACCATCTTTCTTCTTGACGAATAAGACAGGGGCACCCCAAGGTGAACAACTGGGGCGTATGAGTCCCTTGTCTAATAAATCCTGTAACTGAGTCTTCAACTCTACAAGCTCGGCTGGAGCCATCCTGTAAGGAGCTCTAGCAATAGGAGCTACTCCGGCCTCCAAATCAATCGAAAACTCCACTTCCCTAGCTGGTGGAAGTCCAGGCAGCTCCTCTGGAAAAACCATAGGGAAGTCTCTCACCACTGGAATATCTGACATAGGGGTAGTGGTGGCTTGGCTATCGATCACATAGGCCAACCAACCAGTACAACCCTTACTTACTAACCTCTCTGCCTGAAGAACTGAGATCAGAGGGATCTGCCTGTTCAGACCAAAATATATCACTTCCCCTGAACCAAGCACTCTGTCCTGACCTTCTTCTCCCAACAATCCATCACCACTGCATGGTAGCACAACCAATCCATTCCCAAAATGATGTCAAACTCTGCTAGTGGCACACATATCAACTCTGTCACGAACTCGTGACCACTAATCAGAATAGATCCGTCAATCTTCTGAACAGTGGGAATCTCTTTCCCATCAGGAAGCCTAACCAATAAGGGTTCCTTCAAGTAACCCTTGGATCCTGATATTTGATTCCAGATCCTCTCAGCAACAAAAGAATGAGATGCACCAGTATCAAACAAAGTCATGCACTGCACGTTGCCAAAATAAAGCATACATGTGATCACCTCTGGTGACTCTGAAGCCTGCTGCCGAGTCAGTGCAAACACTCTGGGCTGTCCCCCAGATGAACCAACCGGTCCTGTGATCCTCTGTTTCTTCAACTCTGGACAGTCGCACTTCTTGTTTCCGGGCTGTCGACAATGGTAGCAGATAATCCCCCCAGTCCGGGTACCTGTCTGCTGCCCTGGTCTCTCAGAGATAGGTCGTGGCTGGACCACGCCCTCCTGAGTACCACGGTGATCTCTGTGTCTCTTGTCCTTTTTGTTTTGTTGGACATTTCTGAATTCCTTCCTCTTGTTGTGAGTCTCTCTCTGGGCCTCCATCCGGGTGTTAATAAGCTCAACGGATCTCGCAGCCTCCACCAAGTCACGAAACCTGGCAAACCGACTCACAACTAGCTGGCGCTGCAGCATAGGACGAAGTCCCTCCAGGAACATCTCACATCTGCGCTCCTCAGAAGGCACCAGCTCTGCGGCGTACCTCGCCAGATAAGTGAACCTCGATAAATAATCGTTCACTGACATCTGGCCCTGCCTGAGTTGTATAAGTTCCCTCCTGAACTGAGACATGGCAGAAGCCGGAATGTAGCACTCCCTGAATGCCTCAACAAAGTCTTCCCATGCTATCTCGCTGTTCTGGGCCTCCCCAAACACAGCGCGCCGCTGGCCTCTCCACCAGGTAGCAGCCTCTCCCTCCAATACTAGAGCAGCAAGTACTACCCTCCTGCCAAGTGGACATCCCAAAGCATCAAACAGCTCAAGCATATGAGCCATCCAGTCATCAGCCACCGCTGGGTCAGCTGACCCACTGAAGCTCCGCGGATGCAACCGCATAAAGGCATCGATCCAACGATCCACGGCTGGCTCAACTGGCAATGCTGGAATCGTCTTCGGGGTAGGAGTAGCAGGTACAGGTCTGCCTCTAGCTGCTCCACGAACGAAAAGTCTCCTGGTACCAGCCATACTGTCAAAAGCAACTAATCTGGCATTAGAGTCGTCATTTGGCAATTGGCATATGGACTACTATAGTAAACAAAAGAATCAACAGTTCTCCCCACCTTGGGTTGAACTCCTATACATGTCTAGCCCCGCTATCCTCACCTAGGGCTCTGATATGTCTAGCCCCACTATCTTAACCTAGGGCTCTGATACCACTCCTGTTACACCCCATATTTTCCTAGGCTGATTTTTGGCATATATTTTTTTTTTTTTTTGCATATAGACAGCTCAGATCGTCCCATACCAACCTGAGTAGCCTACGAAAAACATAGGATATAACACATCATTACACACCTACTTTCCTTAACAATGTGGATCCCATCTCTCGGGTACACCGTCAAATCAGGTTCATGACTCCTGAATTAACAGATGGACTCGCGCAATGTTACTCCTACTAGACCCAATACTCCTAACCCATACCGATAGGAGAACCGGTCTAATAGAAGTCTGAACCCCCACGGTTAAGTTCATTAGTCATGTAATGACCTCACCATCAAAAATAAAATACATAACATCCTTAGATAAAATATGGCACTCCACACACTATACCATCAAGATAATAAAGTAAAACAGTAAATGGAAACTACATTACAAGAATAAGATCCAAGTCCAACAAGTGCAATATTGTCCAACCAGATACATAAGTTAGAATCACTCTCACATAATACCTGACATATGAGAATAATAGTCTCACTGAAAACATCAAACAGCAACAATCAACTAACCAGAATTTCTCAGATAATCACAGATCAGATATCCTCCACAAGCCTGCGGACCACGATCCCACCTAATCTGGTAGCGTCAAGTCTGCCGAGCCACTGAAAATATATAATACGGAAATGAGCTACGCCCAGTAGGAAAGACAGCTAGTAAAACTCACATGCAAGAGAAGGATAATAGCAAGAGTATAAGAATACAGCATAACAATATATGGTGGATAGGCACTCTCAGTCCCAGACTCCGACCAACCACAGCCACCCCCAGTCACACCAGAGTAGCTCTCCTCTGGGCTTCCAGGTAGCGTGCCAGTGGGAACGCCCATCTCGAAACACGCATGGCACCTAAGCACCCGACACCACAGCGTCTCTCGTCAATCAATCTCCTGGAGACTATAGACAGATCCAGTCACAAAATCTCTAGCCAACGTGAGACACTCCTGCCACCCTAAGGCGCGCAGGCCTACACACTTGGCTAGCCACTGCGAGACACCCCTGCCACCCTCAGGCGCGCAGGCCTACACACATGGACCAGGAGAGATCGACTCAGCCACCGTCCCAAGGAGTCCTCTACCAACAACTTCCATAGAAGCTCACGCCCCTACAGTCATTGTCAATTCTCTAACTCCAAGATTCGGCAACATATGTCCAGGTACGACAAGGCGCATACCAGTCCACATGTATACTATGGAAGCTAAGTCTGAACCGCACAGTTACCTACCACAACTACCCTAAAACATCATATAGGGTCTATAGTAGTCCGGTCCAGTATGCCAATCCATAAAATATGCCCACACTGAGTAAACTGACTCAATCCATGCCGTTGCCATCAAAGCAACACAACTGTCAATTACTGACTGTTCTGGTAGCATCCATGTACCATACCTCTGTCTGACTGTTTCCGGTTGTACTATCATCACTGATAACATTTTTCCCCACTTCAGGCAATTTTTCTTTACCCACGGATCTCCAGAATTTTCGAAATTTCTCATTTCCAAATTTTCTGATTTT
The DNA here is from genome assembly GCA_023846275.1 of Vanilla planifolia. Lineage (NCBI taxonomy): Eukaryota > Viridiplantae > Streptophyta > Magnoliopsida > Asparagales > Orchidaceae > Vanilla > Vanilla planifolia. Next base: position 27,815,780 of record CM043869.1, on the reverse strand, counting down.
TCTTGAATTTTTCCAAAATATAAATAATCCTTAAACTCAATTATCAAATTTTCCTAAATTCGAAATATCAAATTATGCATTTTATCCATTTTCCGAAATTCGGGATAATTTCCGAAATTTAAAATTCCGTTATTCCACTATACCGCGCCGCACTTTCGTGAACCCGGTCCTCGTCGCCGGTTCGGCCTTCGCGCTGAGCCGAGAACCGCTTTTCACTGAACCGCGCCGAATCCCCTGAACCGTATCTCGCCACCGGTTTGGGCCTTCGCGCTGCACCAAACCCCGCCGGTCGAAGTTATTAATCCGAAATTCGGCCGACGCTTAATATATAATATTAATAATTAATATAATTATTCTCTTAATAAATCAACTAATCCCTAATTAACCCTTAATTCGTCTCCTTCCTTCGTCCGTCGTCCGCGAAACCCTAGCCGCCGCCATCGCCGACCAATACGATCCTTCCGTCGATTTCCGGCGACTGCGAACAAGGAGAACATGTTCGTACTATCCTAAGGTTCCAATAATGCCGCTAATTACTAAGGTTTAAATCAAAATTTTCCCCGAGCAATTTCGTCTAATCCACATGTTTGACAGTTCACGCAATTAAAATTCTAGCATTATATAATCACCTTCACGTGAATGAAATAACATATTCAAATCACAATGCTTGGTAACATTTCCAATTCGACGAACAAATTAATTTGTCCCGAAAAGAAAACCTAACATGCTAATTCGAAAATTTGCATAATCAATCCCAAGAATCACATCCGCATGCTCAGTTAGCAGTTTGCAAAATAATACATGTTTTAATTTGCTAAATATCTAATTTAAAAATCTGAATTTCCTACCTCAAAGACGCCGGCGACGGTGAACCTCGTCCGCAGCTCGCCGCAGCTCCTCACCGAACGAACCCGGTATAAATCGACTCTCCTCGGTCTCGTGAATCTCCAGGCACAAAAAGCCTCTTGCCAGGCCGCCGGAAATCACGCGCCGTACACCGGAAAACTTCCTCTCTATCGGTCGGTCGAATGAAACCCTAATCGATGTATTTCGCGAGGGTTTTATATTCATGGCCGACACGGTGAAAACCCGTTACGCACCGTTGACACGCTTTCGACACGGTAAGCACCCGATCAGCCGGTTCAATCCCAACCGTCGATCACGACCGTCCGATCCGCTTATCAGAACGCACGCGCAAACTCACTCGGCGACCGCCTCCGCCTCCGCTGAACCGTTCCGGTCCGGTTCATGCGCGGTAAAGACCAAATTTCCGGTTTAATTTAAATGGATTTTCGAATTTCTAAAAATCCAATAAATATAATTAAACAGGGAAAATTACTTAAAATTTACCTCGGTGCTCCGGAAAATCCCCAGAAATTTCAGAAATTCCAATAGCCTCCAATTGAGCTCCTGGCTCATCCTACTGTCGATCTGAAATCATCCAAGCCAAAAGTTAATTTATTAAAGATTAACATAAAAATTTTTACTGGGTATAAGATATATATTGACTACCAAACATCACGCTATGCCATATTATAAAGTGTCTCATTAAGGAACTCTTTGGTGATTACAAATTTTAATTGACATTGCATCTCCACCTTGATCTTTGTTTGATCATTCAATCATCCATGGATGTAGATGTAGTATCACTTTCAAACCAAGTCTCTCCATTAAGCTCATCAAAATCAAGTTTCCATGATATCTAGAATCAATATAGCACTTACCAACTCCTTCACTTAGATCAAAATAGAAAATAAGCCTCATCATTAGGCTTCTCATTTCATCCATGTTTCTTCTTCTCAATGGTGACTACAAATGCATTTGTCAACCCAAGATTGATAAGGGCATTGTAAAAAGATAACTTGACCAAGTACTTGATGCTCTTTTCACCCCCAAATTCATCTTGAATTAGACCACTTGACTCTAAAACTTGGTCATATAATCCTACATCAAGTTCCCATCTTGCTACCATAAAGCATGTAACCTCCTTCATCAAGCTTTCTCATAGCTTATGGAGTAAAACACATCCCTCACAACTTACTTAAATTCTATCCAACCATTACTATATGTAGCATAAAAATGTAGAAGATTATTCTACCATGCCATAGCATGATTGATTAGTTTCAACCTTAGAGAAAAAACATTGTTGGAATTACTATAATCGCATATAAACAAATAAGTCTCCAACCAATCTAGAAATGCATCTACCTTCTCCATGTTAACCTCATCTCCATAGATTGAGATGTCAACTTGATTTCCACCTTGAAAGGCTTCAAGGTTTCTTCTTATAATCGTGATAAAAAGCACCATCTCTTGAGGTCCTTCCATCTTTGTTCTTATTGTAAGCACTTTTTCTCCTTGAAGTGGGCTTACCCTTGTTGTCTTGTGGGTCATTAAGGTCTGTGCAATCATTTCCTTGTATGTCATCATTTCTATGAGAAATAATACTCATTATATTAGAAAATATATCTACACTTACAATGATATTGACAACTCTATTTCCTAAGCCAAAACTCTAATCACAAGACCCTCCATTAAACAAATTTAGAATGTGTATTGACTATAGGGAGCTTAATAAGATTACCATAAAAGATAAGTGTCATTTGTCATGAATTAATGATTTTTTATTAGTTGAGAGAAGTGTTCATTTTTCCCAAAAATTAGTTTAAGATTAGGCTACTATCAATTGAAAGTAAAGGAATAAGATATAGCCAAAATAACTTTCAAAACTTGATATGGGTATTACAAACTCTTAGCTTTACCTTTTGGTCTTACCATGCTCCTATAGTGTATATGGATTTGAATATTATATTCAAAAACTTTCTAAATTAGTTTATGGTCATTTTTATTAATAATAACTATATGTATTCGAAATCAATTAAAGAGCATACTTGCTATACTATTTAGCAAACTTCAAGGCATCAATTTTTTTTATCAAATTTTCATAACATGAGTTTTGGTTATCTTAGACTCTTTTTTAAGACATGGAGTAAGAACAAAAAAATCAATAGACCCTTAAAATGTAGCTACAACTGTAAATTGCTTTAAAACCTCAAATGTATTAAAAATCAAGAGTTTCTTAGGTATATGAGGTAAAATGTGAGTTCCTTATTAACTATTAAAATTTAAAATATATTTTCTCTCAATAAGAATTAAATCTAAAACAAAGATGATGGCTTAACTTTATAAAAAAGTATGATCTTGAAATATCTTAACATCTTAGAAGGGAAAAATATTATCACTAACATGCTAAGCAAAAAGTTTAGACTTAATTTGATGATAACTCAAACTCATGAAAGATAAATATCTTCTAAAATTAATTAAATATAATTAAAAAAGAAGTGAAATAAAATATACTATTACTATACAATTTATCTATCAAATTAGATTGACTTAATTTTATCAAGAATGATAAATTGTAAGATATAGAATATAAGAATCTCATTAAGGTTAAGTAAAGAAAGATATTTGACATTGTGCTTGATATAGATTGTGTATTGTGATTCCAAAGCCAATTGTGTATCCTTGAATGCAAAAAATTGAGAAAGATATTATTGAAAGAAACTCATAATTCTTATTATTTAGTTTATCTAAGTAGCAACAAAATATGTCAAGGACTTAAGCAGAAATATTGGTGGCTTGGACTTAAAAAAAGATGTTGTAATAGGGTTTTAAAATATATTGATTGTCAACAAGTAAAAGATGAATAATAAAGGCCTAGTGGATTATTGTAATCCATGCCAATTCCAAAAATAAAAGTAGGAAAGTGTTACGAAGGACTTTATTATGGGCTTACCCTGATCCCTTATAAGACATGATTCTATTTGGGTCTTAACTAAATCAACCTAATTTTTGATAATTTAAATCATATATCCAATAAAAAATTTAGCTCAACTTTATTTGCAATAGATTATACAACTTTATGAGATGTCTAAAGTCATTATCTTTAAAAGTGATCTGAAATTTATCTCACTTTTTAAAGAATGTACATAAAACCTTTAGAGACCAATTAAACTCTAACATAACTTTTTACTCTCAAACAGATAGATAATTTAAAATAATGATCAAAACTTTGGAGGACTTACTCTAATTATGTATACTTAACTTTGAAAAAGATTAGAAAAATCACTTGACTTTAATTGAATTTTTGTATAATAATACTTTTCAATCAAATATTGGTATAGTTCTTTATAAGAATTTATAAATAAACTATTGAAAAAGTCAAGATAATTTGAGAAACATTAAGACTACTCAAGATAGTCAAAAAAGTATTTTGATAAGAAACACAAAAATATTGAATTTCAATGGGCGAGCATGTCTTTGTTAAAGTCAATCATACGAAAGAGGTGACCCATTTTGTTAGGTTAAGAAAGTCATCCAAATGTGTTGAGCCTTTTCAAATAATTGAAAAAAATAAGCTTAATTGCATACATATTGGTCATGCCTTCATAATTACAAAAGACGTATATTCTAGACCTCTCATATTCATTAAATATGATTCAAAAGATTTGCAAATCTGATAGGATATGACGTATTTGGAGTATCCCATTTATTTACTGGCATAAAAGAACTTCTAAAGAGCAAAGCAATCCTCATGGTCAAAGTATTATAGCAAAATTAACTTAAAAAAGAGAAGTAATATAAGAAATTGAAGCTGTTATGAAAAGTCAACATTTAAAACTATCTTAAATTTTAGGACGAAATGTTTGTAAAGTAGGAATATTTCATGACTTTAGTGTTATCCCTAATTGTGTGCTTAATATTAATTTTAAAAATTTCTTTGGAACATGATAAAATAACATTATTTTATATGAATTAAAAAGCTTGTTCAACAAAAAGCTCGAGAATTTGGTTATGAATATATTTTTAAAAAGAGCACATTTTTAGAAATCTAATAATATGTTCATTACAATTTTTGAAAGTTATTTAAATTTTTTATGAATTGAAGATAAAAAAGATTAAGAATAGTTTATTTAAGAACTTTAATTATTATCTTTAAATCATTTTTGTCAACCCTATTCCATTCCTCTTCTCAATGGGTGCTTAACCATGTGAAATCTTTTAAGTGCCTTGGAATTAACCTCTCAAAAACCGACACATGTTTAATTGAGAGAGGGACGACGAGGAAGATCTGGTGGTTTCAGTAACCTAAGCACTTATAATTTCCCATCTTGTTCTATGTTGTGTGAACTAGACAAGGGTAATGATAGTTTTGATACTGATGGTGAGTCATTTCAATGTAATTGATGGTTTGAATGCAGTATTTACTAGGAAGAGGCGAGGTTTTTTTGAAAGTTGGTCGAGCGTTACCTCTTGTGTATTTTTTTTATAGGGACTACTATTGTAGCCAAGGAGGAGAAGTGTGAAGGAAATTGGTGCCCTTGTTACTATTGAAATGTGAGAAAAAAGTTTGATCTTTATTTTAATTAAAATCCAAGTAATTATTCTATGTATAGTAATTTTTGTAAGTATGTATGTTTAAACATAGATGAAATTTTTAGCATTTTTAAGTGATATTCCTCTATACACACACACACACACACACAAATAAGAGTTTAAGAAAGAAACTCTTAAAGAACTTGTAGGATTCATTGTGCAAGCTATACAAGATATTAAACATAAGAGTTAAAATAAATTTGTTGTGATCTTTGTGTGTTGTTTCTAATGTGTAGGTGAAAAAAAAAGAGAATTTGATAATGGAGCCATCTCAAAGGATCAAAATAGAGAAATTGAATAAAATTTTAAAGTATGTAGTAAATTCTTTATATAATTATTATATTAAGTTCTTATGATATGAATCACTATTCCTTTATACCTTGTATAATATATATTTTTGTATAAGTGGCATGCTATACTAGCATGTGCATTTATATTATAATTTTTTATGATTAATATAATATAGTTAACTTTATGTACTATTAAATGTCTATAATGAAAAAAAGATAAGAATATAAATATGAATAATTCTTATATGAGATAAATAAAATGATATATTTATATATTCACAAATTAAGAGTAATTGGCTTAATAGATAATAATCTTTGATAAAGTCAATGAAAAGAAAGTGAATGACAGAATTTAGGCTTAAAGCCTAGTATTTTATGAATAATAAGTAATGATAAAAAAATGTTTCTCTAGTGATCTTAAATTATAATATAACCTATTGTGTGATCTAATAGCTATCATTTATTGTGTGATCTAATGGTGTTTGTATAATTCATAGTAGACATTGTTGATTAAGCTTCCTATTGTGTGATCATGAGTTATCATTTGTTATGTAATTTGGTTGTCGTTGCTTGTTCTGTGATCTGATAGTTAAGGTCTATAGAGATGATGTATATACATATTGTTTGCTATGTGATCTAGTGACTATTACTTATGTGATTTGGTGATGGATATGATGAGATGTTAATAGATATGAGATAAAAATCCTAATGATAGAAGCCATTGAGGGAAACCAAAACCATGATTATTTGAAAATATATATTAATTGAAAATGAAAATGACTAAGGTTGAATCAAACTTGATAAATACACATATATACATATATAAATATTTATAAAAATTGTTTATTAAAAAAAGATGTAAACATTATTATGATCTAAAGATAAAAGGTTATACCAATATCTTACATTATATGTGAAATTTTTTTTATATTATCACAGAGTTGTAAAGACATGATTCTCCTACTCTTAATGTAATGTATCTTTACATCATACTTGAGACTAGGTATATTTTATTACATATTTATTTTTCTTGCCTATTATTTTTGTTATCAATTTATCTATTAAATCTTTATACCCACTTTCTTGCTTGTATTGTAGAGCATGACATAAGTATAAATTGAGTAGAGATACTTAGAGAGATACATGAATAAGTACTTAAGACCTAAAGTAGTACATTTCGTAGATGATTGTTTAATGATATGGATTTTGATGTAGTACTTGTATATAGACTTCCTAAAGACTCTATGATGTGGATTTCATTGTGGTGCAATGGTTTTTGTTATCATAGTGTAATAGTTTTATAGTAGTGATGTCATTTTTATTTTGGTGATGTGGTTTTTAGAGCGGTAACATGTTTTTTTTATCATGATGATGTGGATATATTTATTCTGTGGATTAAAGGGAGTAGATTTTTATCTTATATATATATATATATAATTCTTGATATTATTATGAAAATCAATTGTATGAATATAAGAAAATGGATAATTTTTATAAGAGATTCTATTCATTTGTTTTCTAAAATTGAGACTACGTATTAGTAAAAAATTTGAATCATTAAGAGATTAGGAGTGTAGTTAATTATTATTTCTTTTACTTAAATAAGTATTTTATGTCTTTCAAATGCACTAAACACTATTCATTTCTTAAATATATTACAAAAAATTAAAAGTTAATAGATAGACAAAACATTACATAACCAATTTTCTTAAATGTAAACAAATCATACACTATGATACTTATGTTGCCGTTATATAATTAACCTGTATTTTCAGTAGTAATTTAATGATCCTCATACTAAACAATTAGCCAAATTGTCTAATACAGTACTTTAGTAAACCAAAGCCCAAGTTCATCATAGCTTATGACTAATGTTCATTGTGCTTTACGATTGTGACATCCTACTTTTATGATATATTCTTCACACAATACTCTTCTCCTCTTTCTCTTGTGAACTCGACAGCACAATCGAAAAATAATTATAGAATGTACTCATCAGACAGCATTGAGCTTCCCTCGTTAGGTAGCATAGAAACTTCACCTCTATTGGGTTTTCCTAAACAAAATAAGTTCATCGAAGTAACTAATATGATTGAAAAATTTTCAACAACGTTCAAAAGTATTGCACCACTGCTATATTTAGTAAATTAAGGTAATAATAATATAAGTTTAGGCATTAATTATCTCAAAATAATATTATTTTATATCTATTTTACCACTAATACTAGAAATCTAAAAATCTTATTCTTATGGGATTTGATATGACATTTTCACAAAATATCATATTATTTTCTTATTTACAAATCTATTATTTTCCTTTTATATTCCCTTCTATGCAAATATTTTTGTAATTATAAATCTACATTGATTAATAATATTCTTATATTTACAAATCTATTATCCACCAAAAGAAATTTGATCTAAGCTAAAATTTTTAAATTATAATTTTGCTTTTAATATAATCCAAAAAACTATAATTATATCCATATATTTATCCATTCATAAAACATTTTTTAGATCTTAAAAATGATAGACTTAATATCATTAGACTTACCTGAAAGATATTTCTCTATTGGTATGCTCAAATAATGTGTCTAATTAATCTTAAAATTGTGATATGCTCTCCTTAGTTTTATCATTATTTTAATATTTTTTATATAAATATTATAGCTTTTAAGTTTAAACTTTATAATATAAAAATATATCTTATTACAATTATATTAACTAATTTATTGATTTGTCACATACCAAACTTTATAGAAACAAGGGTTGTTATAATAAAGTTTTATGTTTATATTTTCATACCAAATGACTCCTAAATTTGTTTTGTTAAACAATTTTTAATAGGAGCTACTCGTCAAAGTCTATTTTTTTAGATCGACATTTTAATTTTCATGCATCTCTAGACATTTTTTTGGCAAATTTCTAATTAAAATTACTTTATGCATAAAATAATTATATTTTTTTCAATATACTTTTATTTTTTGTTTTATTATTGAACCAATTTCAATTTTAATGAATGTACTATTAATAGATTTTTTGTATTTTTTGTGTCATATTTTGAATTTTCTTTCCTCTTTTAAAGTCGTCCCATACAATAGTTGTTATGACAATTTTACAAAAATTTCTTTATTTGAGTCTTGTTTATATTTTTATTTACATTGAAGTTAGTAATATAATAGTATTCAATTCAATTATATTTCAAATTTATATAAAAATTCTTGAGATATTATAAAAAAAAGTAAGAGAAAAATAAAGAAGTTGAAGAGGATGGTTTAGAGAAATGAATCAACTAACATATGATTGTTGCTTGTTTATTTTTTGTTTTTTTTTCAAAATACCAAAGATGTTCATTGATAGCTCTCTTTTTGTGACTATAAACAATGAATATGAAAACACATTGTAGTCTTGCTTAATAGTGTTTTTACAAAGGATATATTCAGTTGTTTTATTATTTGAAATAAATAATATTTGCCTTTACTTAACATCCCAATAATCATATTTGTTTGTATTAATTTTCTTTCATAACTTCTAAATTTTCAAAATAATGTTTATAAACATAATTTTTTTAATAATTTGTATGCTTTTATATGTTATTTTTTATTTTACTAATTAGTGTGAAAGTACTTTTTATTTTGATATTAGATGATATAATAAAACCTATTTTAGATTATAAAAATTAAAAAAGGTTTAGGTTTAGTAATATATCTCTAAAAGGGCATACCCAAATGTGTTATAGATTTAGAATTGAAAATCTTAAGATCGTCAGGTAAATAAGAACTTTTCTAAATGCCATGGACTTGCATTGATTTTAACATAAGGGATCTTAACTTAAAAAAATAATTTTTTCAATAAACACCCAAATACTCACATTGGTGTTGAAGTAACAAGAAATACACTCAAGTAGAGTTTAGAGAAAGTCAAACAAGAAATCACACAATCACTTATACAAACTAAAAAATTGGATGTGATTATTAAATTTTTTGAAATACAAAATATAGTGGTTAAGAATTTTCCAGGTGATTTGATGGTTTTATGCGTGTCAGATAATGGGTTCGTATATCTTCTTTTGAGCTTCTCATTTGCCTTCTTAAGACACCGTCACAATTACACTATCGGAGTTTTCACGCACAACATGCATGTATCACAAAGGTTTGATGGCAACAATTCTTTACTTTATTAAAAGAATTCATCATTATCATTTACAACATAACGAATATTCATATTTATAAAGACCTCAAGGGTATAATGAAATTTTTACTACTCTAAGAATATGAAATGATATATTTTTGAAATTTTAAAAGACATTTCAAAATTTAAAAAATCACAACAAATTTTCAAATTAATATTTTGATTTTTTACCAAAAAATGAAAAAAATTGAATTAAAAAGTTGCAAGATTAATTGTCATGAGTATTTTCAAAATAGGTTGTGCATTTCAGGAGGTAATGCACGAGTGGCAAAATTATGAGAGGCATGATCTATGTGGCATGGGGAGTATAGTGTGATGCTTTTGGTCTGGTTTTTGGGTAGGCACAGGTTAGGAAAAATAGCATGGCTTGGCGAGGGTTGGAGGGTTGGTGTGGGTTGATATTGGTCAGAGTGAATAAAGCAGGACATTATGAATGATGGGTTGACACGGGTTGAGCAGATCAACAAAGTTCCACAAGCCAATGATTGTAACAATAGCAAACAGTGACAGACAATGACAAAAATAGTCATAAAACTTAATTTTAAGCCTTTTTAAGCAAGTTTTAACCAAATTTTATATCAATTGACTATGAGATGGCTAAAAGGATAACATGTACTAAATATAAAACTAAAAATATTAAAAGAATTATCAATTATTCTTCAAACTACTTAAATTGAATTGTAGATGCAAATAACATGATAAATAGTAAAAGAAAACTAAAATGTGTAATAGATAAAGGTTGATTATAATTAACCCCCATAATGATAATAATAACGAAGACTAATGAGAAGTAGAAAAACTAATCTTGGCATGACTCTGAATCCGAATAAGACGAGAATGTCTCAAAGTGAAACATTTACATGATGTACTAAGCATTATTACATCACATTCATTCTACATTCCTTATATCTTAAAAAATAATACTAACACTAAAATCTTAGGTCTGGCTTATTTCAATGATAATGATAATAACATAATAAGATAAAAACACAATAAAATTGGTCAGTATTAAAATGTGAATCATAACATAACAATATTTGATAAATTATATTTAAATTTGATAATAAAAATAAAATAAATATATAAAAATAAGATTATATTTTTATTTTTCTGAGAGATTGAGAAAATAAAAATAAAATAATTATATGTATTGATAAGTATAAATTTTTAATTAATTTTTTAAAACTTAGGAATATATCCAAAGTGTTCAACATTTGAAATCAAAATACAATTCCAATTCTTAGATTTCGTCCAAGTTTATTCAATGACTTTAAAAATAGTGGCAAAAACTCTAGAGCAAACATATAGCCTTATTTAGAAGTCTTTGATAATGATTAACGGTTAGAAACTTGAAAAAGTAGTCAAACTCTTCATAAAATTATTTTGCATGTTCTCATATAAATATTCAAACTTCTAATAACATTTTCACTTAATAAAATTATGTAAACGAAAGTTTCAGAAAACAAATATAAATCAGCCGTTTGAATTTTATTTTATTTTACTACTAATTTAAAAATAATATTTTAAAATAAAATCCCTAAAAATAGTTTTAAAAAAAGGGTGGGAAGAGGAAATCCGTAGCTCACTGAAATCAGAAAGTCCGTTTGGCGCCGAAGGAGGGATCTTTAAAATAGTAAAGTAGTGAAATCTGTTCGGATCGAGCGGATAGAGTTTCTCGCCTTGCTTCTGTGCTATTATTGGTGAGGCCCTCCATGGCGGAACCATGGAAGCCAACGGACTTTCGATGCTCTCAATTTGGGGAAGTTCATCTCCTACGTCACTACTGGCTTGTAGGAAGCGGAGATCCCGGAAATGCTTCTTTCCGAGGGAGGAGATTAGTGGGGACGAAGAATCGCTTCAGAGATGTGGCACAAGAAACTACTCGTAAGAGAATATACAGAAAATGTGTCGATTAGAATTTTAACGAATTGTGATCGTTTACATCTGAAGGTCTTATTATGAAGTCTTGGAGCCCGAAGAATTCGGAGTTTGCTTTTGGTGGAGTTGATTTCTAGGGTTAGATTTTTTTTTTATTTTTTTTTATTGAAAAAGTTGTACATAATTGAAGTTTTCTTATCCTTCTATTTGATTGAAAAGAAAAGGAGGAAAGAAGAAAAACTTGAGTTTTGGAAATGTCAGAATCTGAATCTACTGCTTCTCCTGAGAGCTCTTCTCATGTTAATGAGAGCTCGAGCGATTCATCTTCACCTTCGTCGGACACTAGCTCGTTTCGTTCGCCCTCGGGGGAGTCTAATTCGTCGTCTCCACCATCCCCACAATCCTCGAATTCCAGCTCATCCTCCCTTCCGGGAAACTCCGATTCATCATCATCATCTTCTTCAAGCTCTTCCAAGGCTCCTCCCGAGAGCTCTAGTGAATCCAATTCCTCTTCAGATGTAGCCTCCTCTTCTTCTGGCCCTTCATCTGAAACCAAATCATCGCCTGATCCAGAAAATTCTCCTACGTCAGAATCTTCAAGTGGCTCGTCATCAACTTCACCTAAGAAACACAATGAGCCACCTTCCTCAGATGACAACATTCGAGCAGAAAATGGCAAATCACCCCCAAGATCGTCACATTCATCCACTGAGTCTCCAGTGGTGCCCTCCAGTTCCTTTCCACATGATATGCCAGCTCCAAGCAAACCTGTCTTGAGCAATTCTTCTTCTGCAACCAACCATTCTGATAGTGGAGGCACTTCCACTGGAGCTATAATCAGCTTGGCGCTGGTTGGAGTGGTAATTACATTAATATCAGTTTTCATTGTGATCACAAGGAGGAAGAAGAGAAGGGATGCCTTGATTGATCGTTACAAGGAACCAGGCAGCTTTCCAGTTAAATCAGGTAGAATACTACTATTCTTCTCATGGCGGGCTTAGCACATTTGACAGTTATTTTCGTTTTTTCTTCTCTCGCTGATGCAGTGTGAAAAGGTCTGCCTTTCGCCTGCTGACTTACTTCCATGTCTTGAAGACAGCGGTTCTTCAATTTCTAAAGTATAGAAGTGTAGTCTTTTGTAGAAAAATTTAAGTGAAAGAGATGGTGATGTCCCATTCTTTTCTGTCATTGCAGATAATTATTACTATAGAAGTGAGAATCCCACGGGGCATTCTGGACTTTCGGATTCATATGGAGCTCCGCAAAGACTATCGAATGCCTCTGGGTCCATGTTTGGTAGCCAGAGAGATTACGGCCACTTCTCTGGTTCAGAACCAGGGGGCAAGTCATGGTTCAGACATGAAGAGCTGATGGACATAACAGATGGTTTCTCCCAGCAAAATCTCATAGGTGAAGGTGGTTTTGGGTGTGTATACAAGGGAGCCTTATCAGACGGCAGACAAGTTGCCGTGAAGCAGCTCAAGGCTGGTGGTGGCCAAGGAGATAGGGAATTTAGAGCAGAGGTCGAGGTCATTAGTCGTGTTCACCATCGCCATTTGGTTTCTCTTGTGGGATACTGCATTACCGAATTCGACCGATTGCTTGTTTATGAATTTGTCCCAAACAATACCCTTGAGCATCATTTACACGGTAGTTCCTGGCAAAGTTTTTCTTCTATTGATTGTTAAATTGGAAACTAAGCATTTATTTAGCGTAACCATCGTTGAATGTTATACTAATTAGTAAAAAAAAAGTTTAAAAAATATTATTATTAAAATTATTAAAAAATAGTAATTTATTTTTAAGAAATACTTATTTTTAAGAATTTGGTCAAGTTAGCCTCATTTTTAGTTAATATTTATATATTTTGTCAAGATAAAAGGATTTTGGACTACTAAAACAATATAAAGAGACAATGATAGTCTCCAAATAAGATAGATTCATTAAACTATTTGACACTACTTAAAATGAATACTTTTGTGAGTAGAAGTGTTTAATTTAAGGGTGTAGACTCAATCATAAATGCTTGATTTGATGTGATTTTCTAATTTAATTCCTTAATAGGGAAGGGGGTGTCAGTTATGGAATGGTCAAAAAGGTTGAAGATTGCATTTGGTGCTGCAAAAGGATTGGCATATCTGCATGAAGATTGTAAGCATCATCAAGTTTTCATGAAGTCATAGGTATACTACAAATGATTTCTTATTATATTTTGTTATTACAGGTCATCCTCGGATCATACATAGGGATATTAAATCAGCAAATATTCTTGTTGATAATGACTGGGAAGCAAAGGCATGCAACGCTTATTTTGTGAAGTATGTGTATAGTTTGATATGTATTGATTAGAATGCTCTTGAGAAAAAAAATGCAGGTTGCTGATTTTGGCCTTGCAAAGTTTTCTAATGATACTAACACACATGTGTCAACTCGTGTCATGGGGACGTTTGGGTATTGACTTTGAACTTGTGTTAAATTAGCAATTAGTCTTCTCGGTTGTATTCTATCATTTAATGCTATCTACATAGTTCAAAGCTAATTTTGATATATATATATCTTCTATTTGCTTTCAGGTATTTGGCTCCAGAATATGCATTAAGTGGGAAATTAACTGATCGGTCTGATGTGTTTTCCTTTGGAGTTGTTCTTCTGGAACTTATAACGGGTCGGAAACCAGTTGACACAAGTCGACCTATGGGTGATGAGAGCTTGGTGGAATGGGTAAATTCAATCTCTTCCTTTTTGCAGTGGGCTAGCTAAATCTGATCTGCAACCCTTCCCAAATGAACTAAGCCTTCCTGGTTTCCATTAAATGCCATGTCCATCCTTTTCTAGAGTTATCTGTATTTATTATCTTTAAATCATAATTTTGAGCTCCACATCATCCCAATATTTAGCTATTAAAGGTGAGACTCTGTTGTAGCATGTTTTGCTGTTCTTCACAGGCTCGGCCTCTCCTTGTCCATGCTCTTGAATCCGGGAACTTGGATGAACTAGTAGATTCAAGGCTAGAGAAGAACTATTTGAAGAATGAAATGTTCAGAATGGTTGAAGCAGCAGCTGCATGTATTCGTCATTCTGCTCCCAAAAGGCCTCGCATGGTTCAGGTATCATTCTGTTATGAACATATGTTTGACTACTGTAACCTTGAATTCCTTCAATTATGAGCAATCCACATCATTGTGATTTCTGATTTTTCAAATTCCTTTTCATTTTTTGAACTCTGTTTTTAATTAAACTTCTTTTTCATTTGTACAATTTTTTTCTTAAATTTAATTTTTAAATTTACAAGTCATTATCAAATAAAACTTTAAACATGGTTTAATGTAAACGACCAAGTTATGAACCAATCTTGATTACGTTCAAGCTTAAATCAAGTAGATCCTGGAACTCCTCCAACTAGCTTGAAATTCAATCCAATTATGCATTTACATAGCTATGTTTTTATGATGTATTTATGTACAAGCACTCCTTAGAAGTTGCATTTAATGTTTATATACACAAAATGTCATTTAAATTTGATGTATATTACAACTCTTCTTTGCTATTTGTCTATGAGAACTAAATCTATGAGAACTAAATCAAGTCTAACTTCCTTCCTTTCCCCATTTCTCTGAAGGTTATGAGGGCCTTGGACAGTGACGGAGACATGGGCGACCTCAGCAACGGTGTAAAATTTGGTCAGAGTCAAGTTTATGAATCTGGGCAATACTCAGCTGACATCCGAAGGTTCAGGAGAATGGCCTTGGGAACGGAGGACTTCAACTCCGATTACGGGTTCTCCAGTGAATATGGTGGTCGCCAGAGCTCAGCCCAGAGCGGAGAATACCGTGGTCGAGATCGCCAGTCTGGCGACCCATCAAACTCGTGGCACTCTGGGGAGAGCTCGAGCGAGTACAGCGGCGATTCAGAGACTCGTGCCATGTTTCCGAGGCCAAGAGAAAGCCGAGAGATCGGAAGCTACCGATATGGAAGCTGAGGTTTTCCATGACTAAGGCAACTAATAGAACAGGTCTTTACAGTAGTTGCTGCACAAGAACTTCTTGTGGATGTTAGATTGCAATAATTTGATCCTTTTCTTCAGGCATTATGAAGTCAGTTATGGTTGATATTTTGAAGTGAAACCTGGAGTTTAAAGAATCAGACTATCAAATGCTCTTTACATTCTCATCTCCTTTGAAGTGAAAATTGGAATCCAAACCTTATTGACATTGGTTTGGTTCTCAAAATAGCCATTCTTATGGTATGTTGCGGATCCATAGAAGTTTTTCTCAATCCTGTTTTGGTTTCCTTTGATCTTACTTTGTATTGTTATATTAGCATATTGGTTTGAGGATGTTTATGTTCCATTTGGTTTAGATTTTTCAAACTAAAGTTTTAGGCAGAAGCGTGGTGGACTACGTTAGAAAACTATCTTTTGTTTAAAACGTATAGAACGGTCATCATTCATCGTTTTATTTTATTTTTATTTTTTTCTTTGAAAAATCAAAAGACAATTTAATTACTACATAACAAATTTATCTAATCAATACTTTTTACTTGCAAATTATTAAGGTGTCTCAAAAAAAAAAAAAAAAAAAATCCATCAATTTATAATTCATCAACAAGTCTGTAAAATGAGCAATTCAATCTGCTCCAGTGCTGTATTTGCTTACGCTTCTCTTATTAATTGTTGTTTTAATCCCAATGGTTGGAAAAGCATTTAAAAAATAAATATGAAAGTGATATTCTTCGTAATAAATACTTCTTTGTATATAGAAATAATTGTTTGTGATAATTGTAACATAAAAAATCAATAACAAATCTTTTTTATAAATACCTTTTGATAATAATTTTATTTTTTTTTCTTTTGTTTTTCTCGTGCATCATTAAAATTACAGCAAAAGGCGTCCTTTGTAGGAGAGTTGACAGTTCAATCAAGTTGCAAATAACCAATTCTTCATCAAGAAAATACTAAGGATTAAACCAATTGAAAACTTCATATTTCTAACCATAAAAGCATCCTGTATGATAACATTCCCACAACAAGTCAATCTAATGGTGTTGACAAACAAGCCCTGCCAAGCTAGGAGTTGAATTTAATGAGCCTAGCCACAGGACATTGTTTATTGACCTCAATTCTAAGCAGGACATGAATTCACACTACATAAATTATAAAATTCACACAATATAATGTAAAATTAATATATTACATATATCAATATTACACATAGATAATAGTATTTGATTTTAGATCAAAATAGGGTTATGATCAATTTCTATCTAAAATAGGAAAAAATTGGCTAGTATTAGATTAATGTATTACATATATTAGTATTACATAGATGATGGGGTTCAATTTTGGACAAAAAAAAGGACTTTATGGTCAATTTCTATCTAAAATGGGGCAAAGTTGGTTAATTTTCTCTAATCACTTTCATATTTTTTTGTCTAGCTCTTATAAAATTACCTGATTATTTTGAGTTTTGACTACAAAGGGATTATATGAGTAAGTGAGAAAGTATTGTTGATACTTGATACTTCAAATAGTATTTCAATAAAAAACTTATTACATGCGCACAATTAAGACTATTAAAAGTACACATAAATTTTTGATCTACATATACATTCAGGAGTTGATGCTAAAATTGAGATTACAAATGTATATATATGAGACAATCATTATTACGTCAACTATGAGATGTATGATTTTTATATATTTCTTAATAAAATACTTATTATATGCTCACAATTATGACTATTAAAAGTACACATAAATTATTGATCTATCATATATATTCAGGTGTTAATGCTAAAATGAAGATTTCAAATGTGTATATTTGAGACAATCGTTATTATTATCAATTATGAGATGTATGATCCTTGTGGTGCTAAAAGTGCATATACTTGAGTATTGAGAGTGTTGATGAGAGTTATAAAAAAATAGTAAATTACAAATTTAATCTCATTAACGATAGTATGATTATTTCAATTTTACATGACTTGTCATATCATTTTTCAAAGGCTAACTATGGTCGTGCGAATCTTTATGAACAACTAAAGAATACTCATGGTTTTAGATATTGTGATGGCATGATAATTTTTAATTTGTTCTCCTAATTTTCTATACCATTTATTTATTTTTTAAAAATTGAGAACATTGACATTTTGTAACTTGAGTATTTTGGATGCAATTTTTTTTATACATATAATTTAAAATTATTTTTATTATTTGTTTATTTTTAAAATAAATTTAATAAAAACTCAAAAGTAAATCAAATATATTCAAACATTGATTGAAATTAAAGCTAAAATCATGACTAAACTAACAAAAAATCACTAAAACTTTTTTCTCAACTAAAAAATTGAAATAGAAATTAAAATCAAAACTGAAAACCTATACATAATATATATGTATATGATGTACAAAGTATATTTAAAATAGAAAAGAGAGCCAAAATCTTCAAATCACAAGTATATTGTTTAACATTTCAGCCAATTTAAGTCAAATAAGATCCCACTCAAAATTTGATCATCCTTGGCGTAGCCCTACCCTTCACTTCATCAAATTAATAAAAAAGAACATGAGACAAGTTTTTCCTCTAAAAAAAGCTTCATGCTTTACCAAGATATCAAAGGGTATTCTAATAATTCAATAATATAAACTACTTTAATAAATTATTCTTGACATATACTATTAAACATAACTTTTCAATAGCATGTAATTATACTTTTTAAATTGACATTTATTAATGAAATGATACTAATCCAACCTTTAAGTTATTCTTTAGATTTAGATTGAATATAAAATAGGTCTTCAAGGTTTGGAGTTTGTTATATATTACAAGTATATTCTTTTAAATGTTTTAGTAATTTTTAATACAAACAAAACACAACTCAAATTCAATCATTAATGGGATAGGTTATGACATCCCAAATTTTTTAGAGCTAATAATTATGTGGTACAATGCAAAAAAATGTCATTTTGGATCCAAATTCTTAGGTAAAAATATTTCAAGGCATAAAATATTAATAAGAATAACAACTATAGGCTACCACCTAACTCTTTAGACATTTCATTAAGTAAATAAAAAACTAGTTTTAAAAGTTGACCAAGACACCCTAATTTTTAAGCGCCTCTCCATCTTAGATTGAGGTAATAAAAGCTCACCCTCACTTGTGGGTGCTTGGACAAAATGATCTATGTAATATCATAAAGGAGGGAGAATGAAATAAGGGAGAAACATCTATTAGATTTGATGATGATCAACTATCACAAGTAAGGGGAGGGAGGGAGAGAGGTGAGAAGAGAGGGGTCAATTATGATTTTAATAAAAGGCCAAGCAATCAAGCTATACCAAAAACATTGTAATTTCTTTTCAAATAATTAGAAAATCAAGTGCAATAATATTAAGCTAAATGAAAAGTAAAAAATATCTAGTAAATAAAGAATTATACAAGATGATTTTTTAGGTGGTTTGGCTTAAACCGTGCTATTCCACCTCATAATAAATTTGGTTGAGCTTCCATTAGGCCAATCCCTTTTACCATGATTGGTGGGGGTAAACCAATTACTAACAATGATATTTAAAGTAGGCACCAAAAGCAATATAATAGTTTTAATTATATTACAGCTCTCTACAATAAAGAATACAAAAATCTTATATCTTTAAACCTTTTGAAACAAGAGTGGCACTAAGTTAAAAAGGGCTAAGTTGTTTCAAATATGGTTCATATAAGAAGTGATACAAAAAATATGAAATGTTATTATAGTATGCAAATAGGAACTTCAGCCATAAGAATGTAATCATTATTTTTTTTCTTTTGATTGTATAATATGGTTTATTAGCTTATTCTCTATGAAATCTACTTCTATTTATACTAATGTGAGTCTTAAAGTTGATTATGAAACTTGTCATAGCTAATGAAAATTTTCAAAGATGCTTAAAATTAGCTATTATGTTATTAGAATTTCATTCATATTATTGCATTCAAATAATCATATCAAGAAGAGGATAAAACTAGAGTCATACTCATAATTCATTGTTATGACAAATAATTTATCTCAAAACATCTTATCGTACTTGTATGATGAGTGCTTTTGTATTGTAAGATAATAACTCTTAGTGCAGTGCTTAAGTTCATTATACATCATATTGGATTATCACAAGGATCATGTAAGTCAAATATAATTTATTTTTATAATTCAAATAGATTATGTAAGTTTAATAGTAGATCATTACTATATGATGTGATCATATAAGAACAAATCATTATATGATGATACAATAATTAGTTTAGCTAGACTTAAAAAATTAGTTATATATATGATAAACTAATTATAATAATACACCAATTTTATATTAAACCTTATTTTATTTCATGTAAGAATATAATATAAAGTTTCATATTAGGATTGCTAATATTAGTTAATGTAAGCTCAAAATATTAATGCTTAATAAATGAATGATTTTACTCATATAATATAGATATCGTATTCATATGACACAATAAATGCATTTTTTAAAGTAATTTATATTATCTATAATATGGAGAGGATCATATAAATATGATATTGTACTTTATACTATATGATGTAGCTATTAGAAGCACATAGAGCAAAATTTGGTGATCGTATAAGGACTATTGAGCATACGACTAAGTTATAATATCATGATAAGGTCATATTGGTATGATATATTAATTATTTATTTTTGACCACAACAAACTTATATATGATATATTTTGAGAGAAAATAAATTGTGTATTCTCATGAAGAAAGTTTTGTACTTATATGATGCTTATGTAAACTCATCTCTCAAAAAACAAATGAAACACATATAAGGTCAATATCTTATATGATCAAGTTTGTACTTTATTCTTAAGTCCAAATGGCAATTGTTTTTATACAATAAACCCATTGTACTTCTTACTTATATGATGCCATGACAAACTTAAAATTTAGTTGTAGCTTTAAGCTTGAATGTAGGTCATACAAATACGATATTAACCATCATATCATATGATCATTATATAATAAAGAACATGGTTTATTGTAAATATAATTTTATTTATTTAAATCTCAGATTTATTCTAAAACTATTTACAATGATATTATTAATATGCTAATGAAGTCTTATAAGGCTTAATAATTTAAGATATGATTTTAGAAGTGAATGCATGCATGAGTTGAAAATTCTTAAGTGCCACTTTTGAAAAAGGTAAAGATTTATTATTTTAACCTATGTAATTATAAATAATGACCAACTTTATTTGATTTAGATATGTCATAAAGAGCTTTTTTTTCCAAAGCTCAAAGATCTACAAGTTAAGCCATCCAAGAGCAAGAGTCTTATATGTTCATCCAATTCCAAGTACATGACCGTTGTTCCAAATATTATTCACTTCCTTCATAATCTAAAATTATATATACAAAAAAACTCAAATATCTATTTGTAACCAAAAGTTTGGTTTTGTGATCATTATCTTATAGAGCATAACAATTATTTTTAATGATTATAAGACTAAACTAAAAGAAGGGTACTACAAATGAGAACTAACACAATAAATAATGACATTAAAATAAAACACTAACATACAAGTGAATGTTTATAGCTACAACATTTTCAACCAGCTTCCTTTGAATCTCTGCACCCAATCATAATAGTAGGTGATAATAAACACACTCATATTCTTAAAAACTTTTGCTTCTAGTATAAGGTACAATAGTATTACATTATAACTGGAGTTTTGACATCCTCCCCCATGAATCTTAGCACTATGTTCTTCCCTTTTTATGATCACTCAAGGGGGTTAAGCACTACTAAGGTCAAGCCAATTCTAATAAATATTTCAAAGAGTAATGATTTTGTAACAATATCAATTACGTCATCAGAGGAAGGAAAAAAATTAACTGGTTATTATTTTTTAACATGTTTTCTAATACAATGATACTTAATGTTAATATGTTAAGTGTGAGAGGATTGAATAAGATTCATGGTTAAATAAATCACATTAGCATTATCACAATACACTGAAATGTTTGTAAAACATAAACCATAATCTACTAGTTATTGCTTAATCCACATACTTGGGTATACACAATTACCTATAACAATATGCTCCGCTTTAGTTGTAGACAATGCAACATAGTTTTTATTGTGGCTAGCCCAAGAGATAAGGGAACCACCAATCAATTAACACATTTTAGATGTAATCTTTCTGTCGATATAGCTTCCAAAAAAAATTGCATCTATGTAAGAAATCAAATCAAATCTTAGTTAACACTAGGGATACCATAAACCTAGTGATTTGATGTTGATAAAGTATTTAAAAATACTTTTTATGGCTTGGAGATAAGTTTCTTTAAGGTTTGATTGAAACTTGTACACAAACTAACGCTAAAAACTCTATCTAGTCTACTAGTAATAAGGTATAACTATGATCTAATCATGTCTCTATACATTCTTATGTTAATAAGTTTTCTAGCTTCATCCTTATCAAAGAGGTAATTATTTCTATTAAAGACTTTATTATCTTCATATTTTCAAATCCAAATATTTGAAGAAGCTCTATTAAGTATCTGATTTATGAAATAAAAATGTCTTCATAAGTTTTCTTAACTTGAAGTCTAAAGAAGAAGGTCAACTCACTCATCATACTCATCCTAAACTTATTTTTTATTAGTTCAATAAATCTTTCACATATCTCATCATGTGTTGCTCTAAATGCTATATCATTTACATAAATTTAACATATTGATTTCCATCATAGTTTAAAATAAATAAGATATTTTCTAATTTTTCTCTAACAAAATCATTTGAAATAACAAACATTCATAATGTTTCATATCATACTCTTGGTGCTTGCTTGAGTCCAAAGAGGGTTTTTTTGTTTATAAATATGATCCGATTTTCCATAAGCTTCAATTCATAGGGGTTGTTCTACATAAATTTTCTCATTATTACATGCATTTAAAAAGGTGCTCTTGATACTAATTGATATAATTTAAAAAATTTGTGACATGCATGTGCAAGAAGTATGCTAATTACTTGGTGTGCCACTAGGGTAAAAGTCTCTTTGACATCAACTCCCTTATTTTTGTATACCTTTCTACAACTAATCTTGGCTTATTTCTAACTAGATCTCCATTCTTATCTAATTTATTCTTAAACATCTATTTAGTATTAGGTTGGTCAACAAGTCTAAACACTAGATCTTGTACTTCGTTCACCTCAGGTTGTCGTAATTCTTCATTCAATGTAGTTATCCACTTCTCACCACTATATGCTTCATCAACTGAGGTAGGTTCTAGTAATAAAAAATGTTGAATTGTTGATCAAGCTTCTATTTTTTACTTTATCTCTTATTTTTCTCATAATTAACTCATTTGGATGATTCTTAGTAAACTTCCAATCTTTGGCACTTTTACTTTCTTTCTCTTCTACTACCTTTTCTTTCTTGGTTTTGTTTACAGATTCATCCTCAAGGCTTAACTCTTTTACTTTATCAAATTAATCAACTAAGGGTTGGCTACTCAATGGTCTTTAAAGGACTCTCTTCTTCTTCTTTGTCATCATCATCATCATCATCTTTTTCTTCTTCTTCTTCTTCTTCTTTTTCTTCTTCTTCTTCTTCTTCTACTACTACTACTACTATTACTACTACTACTTTTACTATTACTATTATTATTTCTTCTTCTACTACTACTACTATTACTACTACTACTACTATTATTAATACTACTTCTTTTTCTTCTTCTTCCTCTTCTTTTTTCCCTCTTTTTCATCATCATCATCAACATCTTCTTCTTCTTTATCATCATCTTTGATGGTGTCTTCTTTTTCATTTTCTTCTTTGTTGTCACCATTGTTGTATTCTTCTTCTTTTTCATAGTCATTGTCTTTTTCTTCTTCTTCTTCTTCTTCTTCTCCCCCTCTTCTTTCTCCTCCTCTAATTTATTGAATTAGTCAACTAATGGTTGGTTATGTAATCCTTTTAGTGCTTTCAATATGCATCAATGTAACATTTACTTTGTTTCTTACTTTATCACAAGGTTGGTTTTGTTAAAACCCTTTCCATGCACCTTATCTTTGCATCATTCAAGAGGTTACGTGGGTAGCATATAGAATGGCTCTTGTTTGCTCCTGATCTCCTCTTTGCTAAGATTTCCTTAATTAGGTATCTTTTTCTTGTTGTCTTTTAGGTTTCTTATCTTTGTATTTCAAATTTTTTTGTAACATGTTTAAGTTAACTTTTAACTTGCTCATTATAGTTTACAATGCCTTTTTGAATCATACCAAGCTCTTGGAGCTTGTTTTAGTCATGAAACATGTTCTTCTTTGCCATGCACTTCAAATCCTAAGGCCTATTCTATGTAGACTTCTTCATTAATATAGTCATTTATTAAAGTACTCTTAACATTCATTTGGCATAACTTAAATCTCTTATGGCATGCATGAGTAAGTAAACTTTTGATAGCTTCAAGCCTTGCCATTGGAGCAAAAGCATCATCTACATCTACTGCTTAAATCTAAAAGTAACCTTTAGTTACTAATATAGATTCATTTTTAATGACTTCTCCATTCTATTGTATGTGTTTTTGAACACTTATTTTATGCCAATAATAGTTTGATCACTTGTCTTGAGCACAAGCTCTCATACCTGATTTCTTTTAAACTGATCTAACTCTTCATTCATAAGAAACATTCATGACTCATCTTGAAAAGCATTTTCAATAGAGATAAGTTCAAATTATGATGCAAAGGATGCATGAATAAATAAACTTCTAATCTTTTCCTTTACATCTTTAATAAATATCCTATATAGATGTCTTTAAAAAATCTCCATTTCTTCTTATTTTGATTCTTATTTTCTCTTAAATCACTAACTTCCTTCTTCTTGTCTAGCTAATCATATTTAATACTAAGGTCCACTAATTTATCTAACGAATCTAATTGAGATTGACTTGAAGATTCTCCAATATTAGTTTTATCAAATTTTACATGAATTGACTCTTCCATAATTAGGGACCTCTTATTGTAAACTCTATAAGCTATGTTGTTATATTAATATCCAAGAATAGTCCCTTCATCAAATTTTGAATCAAACTTGTCTAGATTATTCTTCTCTTTATTCAATATATAGAACTTGTACCCAAATACATGTAGATGTTAGATGTTAGGTTTTTTTCTTATAAATCAGCTCATGTGAAAAAAAATACAATAAGGGTCTATTAATTACTCTATTCTAAACATAATAAGTAGTGTTTACCACTTTTATCCAAACTTACTTAATAATACTTTATACATTTAGCATACATCTTATAGCATCTGATAAGTATCTATTCTTTCTCTCAACTATACCAATTTATTGGGGGATCTAGGCAACGAAAAAGTATGCAACACTCCATGCCCTTTATAAAATTCAACAAATAAATCATTCTTGATTCTTATTCATTATTAGTTCTAATTGAAACTAAACTTTGCTCAATTTCCTTTTCAACTAGAATGATCAAATCACAAACTTCTCAAATGTTCTTTTTTACAAAAAGAACCCAAGTGAATGATGCTCAGAGGAGACATAAAAAAATAACAAAAGTAGTTAAATATTATAGAATTTAAGCTACTAAAAGTTTACCTTTACCCAAATAAAATAACTCAAATCTTTTTTTAGGTACTATGGCATAGTTTAATACAATTGTAAATTATAACAATACAATAAGTGTTATGAAAAAAATGAAATGCAAACCTATTCTCTTACTCTCATAAGAAGAATAGTGAAATGCATAGCTTGTTGCTTGACCTTTAGCATTTTACTAAAAAAATATGAAAGTTGTAATTTTTTAATCATTCCTTCAATTTTCTAAAATTTAACACTTATTTATACTAAATTCAATCTTAAAAACAAATTTGGATCAAGTTGTAGTTAAAAGGATTTTCAATAATTAGAAATAGTCATTATGCTTTCAAGATTCAGATCATAATAGTATATCAAAGATGTCATATCTTGGCAATAAGGTTTGTACTATTTTTGCCCCGACCACTAACCAACTTAAAATAACTTAACATAAAGTATCATACAAGGTATATATGAAATTCATATTGTATAATATAGACATTAAAACATAAGGACATTGTATAGATGTTATACATGGATCTTCATTGTATGGCAATGAGAAAAATAAAAAATTAGATGAAATAAAGATTATTGTATACATACGATAAACCTTATTGTATTACCATGATGACAAGTGTTGTAAAATTGACCATTGTATAAGTCAATACATAAATCATCTTATTCAAGCATATAATGTATATTGAGTGATGAATATACTCTTACAATATAATTATTATAGTAATATAATGATATGTTTAAATTTAATAATAATGATATAAGGTTGATACATAAAGTCATCCTCATAAATTCACAAAAATTCCTAATAGTTAAATGTAATACTGTAATAGTATTATCATTATAATATGAAATGAAAAATCCAAAAAAATATATAAATAAATAGTTTAAACCCTTTTTGTACTAGTTTGAAGCACATATTATCCTAATCCTTCCACAAAAATTCTTAACAATTGAACATACTAATGCAAAATTATTATCATTATAATATAATAACAAAGAATCTAAAAAGTATATTAACTAGTGGTTTTAAGATTGATCATGCCAGTTTAATGAAATATCATCTTAGTATTTAGTAAAAACCTAAGAGTTAAGCCAAGTATTAATATTATAAGTTTATCATACATGTATAACACTGAAGTGTCATAATTCAGCATATGAAAACAATGCATGAACTTCATATTACACAATAATAAAAGTGAAAAAAATTAGATGTACAATTACAATATATTGATCATATTAGTACATATCATAAACATGAAAAATAATTTCTACAAGTACTTACAAATTGATATAGAGTTATGACACAAAGACTTCATACTATAAGATATATAGAGCTTACAAATTAATGTATATCTATATTAATATGAAGCAAAAATTATACATGTTTAGCCAATACTAAGAACAAATCTTAAGATGAAATAACTTGCATATTTGTATAAAACAAGTCTTGTATGCATACGATGCAAGAGGAACCTCAACTCTTAGTGAAGAAAAAAAATGCTTGTACAAGGTCAACTCCTTGTACAACTAATCCTTTCACACTTAACCTAAATTTAAGTAGTAGTTTCACTTGTATGATGCCTAAATAGTTAACTTTCTCATAACACTATGATATTGAACATCATACTATATGACCAATAGGAAGCGAAGAACATGGATTGATTCAACATTTCTAAAAATTTATTTTTGATTATTAAATTCACGATTTTGACTAAAAAAATAAAATGATATTTTTTCTTTTCTAAAATATGATGCATGAAAGAATTGACAATTTCTTAGTGTCGTATGCTTAAAGGATAAGGGTTAAACATATTAATCAAGTTCTTTAGAAGAATAGTTTAGCTCCTTGTGACTTAATGTAAAATTCCAAAATTAGGGCAAAAAATTTTAAGAAATTTAAAGTAGAGTGGTTGAAAAAAAGATTATTAAAAATTGATTGATGATCTTAAGGAGGTGTGAGTTATAAACAATGACTTTAATCTAAATATATTTTGATAATGTTTTTAAATATTTTAAAGTTGTGTAAGAATCAAAGGTATCATACAATATGATAACAAAGTATCATAAAATATAATAAACTGAAAAAATCAATATAATGAATAGATTCATAAGATGAGATGTAAGTATGACAACGTATAAGAACAATAGAGCATTATTGATTGTTGATCAAGTAGTCTAAAAGGTTAAGGGAATTTTTGTATAATATGATAATGAAGTATCATTTGGTATGATCAAGAAAGTGAGAGAATGAGCACATGACAAGTGTGAATACATACAAAATGGGTTGAGAATCATATAGAACAATCATGATATTATACTATTATATTATTGACCCGTAATCATGATACTTTGTTTGATGATGACAAATCTTAAGATTTCTAATAAATTTATTTAAGTGAATTTTTAGATTTCAGATAGTCGATACTCTTGTAAAGCTTTAAAAATAGCATATATTTGTTCTCTTTTGCCATGTGGAATAAACCAAAGCTTTATTTTCATGTAGTGTCTTTCTAAATTTTAAGAGTAATTAAAACCATCTGATCACACAATTTCATGGTTGAATGATCTTGATTTTATCTATCTTTATATAATGCCTAATCGTATCCTCCATTCGATCACTCCATTTTGCAATAACACAGTCCTTGTTTATTTTACTTGAATTTAAATACAATCATCTAATCATGATTTAGACATAATGATCCTGATCAAATCTTATTTATAAATAGCCACAATCAAATCTTATTTGTTCAATCTCACAGTTTTCATGAATGAATTGTCTTTAATCATTTTGATCAAGTGACTCTTACATAATGGCTCTTTTAGCCATTTTTTTCAGCAATTTAACTATTTGATTTAAAAATTATTTTCTTAATTAAAATATATGAATAAAAAAGCTATAATAGTTATTTTACTTATTTGGTAAGTACTTTTAGTTATTAGAAAATATCTAAAATAGTAGAATTCTTAAACAAAATTGATTGATAATTTTTTATGTAATCTAAATAAAAGTTTTAAGCCACAACATTCAACCAGTTAATAGCTTGTTCTCATCATCACTTTCATAGTGCTACACATCTTAGTTTTGTGATTAGTATCCTTAAGAGTACAATAATAATTACACATAATTCCTTTGGCATATGAAACAAGATGAGAGTACTTATCGTGTGATCAATAAAAAATAATGCTGTAATGTGAGTGTATGCTTTTCAATTTAGTCAATTCTTTAGTTAATAGTATATTTTTAACTATTATACATTCCAACCCATCCTTACTACTTTTACTTATTGATAGCATTCTTTTCATTTAGATTTTCATAAAGTATCATGTTATCTTCATGTGTTTTTTTAACATAATATACTTCGAAGCTAATTTTTTTACTTGATGTATACTTCAATGTACTATTCTTCATAATCAATATTTGAAGATGAAGAAGAGATGGAACATACCTCATCATCTATTGAAGTGTCATAGTCATCATTCTTTGTTGTAAGATAAATCATGCTCTCTTTCATCTCTTCTGCATCAAATGTAGAGCTATTTGAATCACTCTATGATAGCTTGATAGTCTTCTTCTTTTCAGCATCAATTTGGCATGAGAAGAGCTAAGAAGTAAAAAGTCTTATTTTAAATTCAAGAAAAATTATTTGGAGTAGAAACACTCCATTAAATGTTTCCATGTTAATGTGGAGGATACTTAACAATTTTCTACCTTTTTTAAAGAACTTATGTAAGCTCAACATTTAGCTAGTTGGAAAATACCCTTTTTATTCAAATGGTGACTCACTACACCATTCATCAAAAGCAACAACACTCCATTAAATGGTTTTATAGATGTTGTAAGAGGTGATGTTGTACATTTTCTTCCCTTAATTATTTGCTAGAATATATAAAAGGTGCATAATTTGAGATTTTTTTAGAAATAAAATACATCGATAAGTATTATGATCACTAAAGTCTTATTAGTCAATTGTAGTACATTTTGATGCTTTGTTTTAACACAATTTTCTTAAATTAGATTTTTAATTGGTTCAATATGGCTTGGTCCTCTCCTCTCCCCTTCAAATTATGTAATGGACACCCTTTCCCACAAATGTTATGAAATTGAATATCAATGTTTTGCCTTATAGTAATCTTAGTCTTATAGATTGTAGTGAGATTATTCAAGAGTATGTGGGTCTAAGCAATTAGAGCTTTCTCTACATTCATTAACCACAAGTAAAACATTGAAGCATAAGTAATAGTTATAATATTAGAATTGTAACTTTGTAAAGAATTGTAAATTCTAAATATCATTGTAGAATTGGACTACAAATATTTCATGAATATGGTACAAGATAGTGTGACTACTTGGATGATACTAAGTTACATCAATCAAATCATATAGTTAAACTTCATAAGCATTCACTTTCAGCTTATTTATAAGGAGGAAAATATAGTGGAAAATCACTTAACTCAATTAGCTAACACAAATCTTCAAATAAATACCATTGATCAAACAAAATTAGATTTAATATCTTTAGCTAAGGTCAATATATATGATGATATCAACTCAACTAGATATATAGAAACTTCTTAGAGGTACTTTTATCCCCTTAAATAGGGCCCAAACATGAAATCAATCTTATAGGTAAG
This sequence comes from Vanilla planifolia, assembly GCA_023846275.1. Classification (NCBI taxonomy): domain Eukaryota; kingdom Viridiplantae; phylum Streptophyta; class Magnoliopsida; order Asparagales; family Orchidaceae; genus Vanilla; species Vanilla planifolia. The sequence continues at coordinate 27,785,739 of CM043869.1, read as the reverse complement.
TCTAGTATGGGCCACCTCCACCTCCAAAACCTTTTTTTAAAGCCAAGAGGTTTTTGAATTTCACCATTCATACTTGGATTCTTGTTATTTTTTTGCTTTACATAAATTATACAATATGATCTAAATTGTCATACTGGTACAGTTGTGTCATTCAACCCCCCACATTTTATTTCACAATTGAGAGATGATTGTACCTTTCAAAATGTATTATTGTACTAACACATTTTGCTTAATCTCTATCCCAGCCACTTAACTATTCTAAACCATTCTTTATGATTTATGATTCTTCTAAGTCTTGTTTCTATCTGGGTGTTGCTTTCTAATGCTTTAACTATCCTTCATTTGGTATGAAAAGCCATAACATATTTAATGACATGTGTATCATTCATTATTTGTTGTCATCATATTATTGCATTGCTTGTACCTCTCAATTAATCAAGTCTTACCCACTCTATTATCTCTTGTTGCATATCATACATGTATAGCTCCTCCATTTTGATCATCTTGTACATGTTATTATATGCATTCTTTCTAATAAACTAAGCTTGAATTTCATATTGACCTTTCCCATCTACTCAATCACCATTCATATAGTACAAAGTGTCTCATCGTACTATACAAAAATGTTATTGATCAATTTTGTAGCCTTTTCTATTTATCTATTTTGCTTGATTGTCAAGTATCTTGTATGAAACATATGCTTGTATTGTATGATCTAATGATCAATTAATGTTGCTTGTTACTATCTTTATGCTATCACTCCTCACTTCTTATCAGTCTAGTTCAACATGTATGCCCCATACTCTATTATTGGTTAAGTCCAAATTAGTCATTAATCTTATATGAAAACCCAATCAAGACTATGAATGGTATAGCACGATTCTGCTAATCATATGGTACAATTATTATCTTTGACATTCCTAGGTTATTATGGTGAGCAATCCAGTTTAAGTTGTTGTTTCTCATGAAATTTTCTAGGAAGCATAGCCAAATCTTTATCCAAAGCTATAATGAAAAAGATGAGAGAAAGTGGATTTAATTATTGCAAATTTGTTAACTACAATTTGCTACAACTCAATGCATTCTACAACTTCTTAGATTGGAACTATCTTTAAGTTATATTACATTAATTCCAAGTAATGTGGTAGACTTTGTGTTTACTTTTATGTTTATCAATGTAACAAATCTGGCATACTATAAACCTTTTAGAATATAATATAATTTATATTTTCCAAAAAGAAATTTCTAGATTCTCTTCTTATATAGAGGAGAATGTGTTTAGGCAATTCACATTCATGACACTATATCTCCTCTTGTTCTATAATCTTTTCATTTGACTTCTTGTCTTGCTTAAATCTTCTTCTTACAACACACTTGTTATAAAATCTAGATAAGTCATTAGAGATTGATGAGTTAGAATCCAAGGTCAAATTAGCCAACAAAGAAAGAAGGTCCTCCATGTTCTTTTTCTTCTCCTTTTTTATTAGTTCTTTAGTCTTCCTACTTGCAAGCTCCATTATTAGGAGATTATAAGTACTTCATCTAGTAATAATCTCAAAGTACTTCTATTGCCTTTAAGGCCGTCATTTGTGGTCATATTGTTGTGGGAGCACTCTTTGAATTTTTTGCACCTATTTAGATAAGGAAAACGCTTTTCCAAGTTTAGATAAATGATTGATAATATTTATAAAATTAATAAATATTGACAATTTCATCTGAATTCATTCTAAATAACTCATAAATAAATCAACATATTAATCTAATTCTCTTTCACTTGAGACATACCCTCATAGATAACCTCAAGTTTAGATAAGATTTTATGTGCAATGTAAAGACTCACGATATGATTATATTCAAAAGCAAATAAGTCATAAAATAAGATATTCATAACACAAGAGTTTAAGTGCATTATGTGCTTTTCATTGAGGATTAGATTATAAAGTTGATTTCTCACTCTTTTATCATTCAATAGTTTTGTCAAAAAAGCAAATGGATGTTCAACTACATCCTTAATTTCAAAAAATACTAACTCTAAAAATAATTACATCTATTTTTTTAATACAAATAGTATCCATCCTTAAATAGAGGTGGCTTATGAGTGGAAGTTGCTTCACATAGCTGACATTATCCTCAATGAATGCATGAGTCATAGGATCTGGTTGTAGAAATCTGCTCTTTTGACAAAACCATTCTATGATATCATTTCTTAGATTTGATGAGGATCAAATACCACAAAAAGGATTGTTATTTCAATAAAAGTCTAAGAAACCAAGCTATACCATAAACTTCATAATTGCTTTTCAAGAAATTAAAAAAATAAGCTACAATAATACTAAGTTAAATGAATAGAACAAAATAACTAATAAGTAAAGAATTGAACAAGAGGATTTTTTAGATGGTTTGCCCTAACTAATGTCTACATCCACCCTAGTAAACTTAACTAAGATTTTATTAAATCACTCTCTTTTATCATAGCTAGTAGAGGTAAACGAATTATAAATAGTGGTGCTAAAAAAAGACACCAGCAGTAATATAATAGTTTTAGGTAATACAACTAGATTATAGCTCTTATATAGCAAAGCATACAAAACTCTTATACATTCAAATGTTTAAAATAGGAGTGGCACCAAGTTAAAAGAGCATAAGATATTACCAATATGATCACATAAGAAGTGATGCACAAATATGAAAGATTAGTTCCAATAAGAAAATAAGAACTCTAGCCATAAGAATGCAAGTTCTTATTGAGCTCTTTTCTTTTCTTTTGATTTTGCAATATGTTTTATTAGCTCATTCTCTTAAAAATCCACTTCTATTTATACTAATGTGAGTGAAGAAATTGAAAACTTGTAATGGCTAATTAAGCTTTTCAAAGATGTTTAAAATCATCCATTAAGTTATCAAGATTTAATTTATATTAATACATTCTAATTATTGTAGAAGGACAATAAGCATAGAGCTAGGATTGTCAAAAAAATCCAACAAATGACTAGCACAAGTTATCTCATAACTTATCATACAAGTATAAGAAGTATCTTTATATTGTACAATATCGATTTTTACTGAAATGCTTTAGTTAAGAATGCATCATCCCAAATAATCACAAAGACCATACAAGTACAATATAATTTACTTTTATAATTCAAATAAATTGTATAAGTTTGATAATGAATAGTTATCATATAATAATTATTTTTTACAAAGAGCTGAGTTCTCAAAAAAATACTTTATGGTATATTAATATAAAGATAAATTATTATATGACTATACAATAATTATTATAACTAAAAAGTTTAGTCATATATCATATAATAAACTTATCATAATAGTATAATGACTTTCCCTTTATTTTGTTTTCTTTAAGAATGTAACATATAAGTATGATACTAGGATCACCATTGTACATTAATATAGATAAAAATATTAAGGCTTAACAAATGAATGGTCATACATATATAATAAAAATATCATATTCATATAACACAATGATTATATTTGTTTCTTAATTTGTCTAAATTATTTATGATAAGTATAAATTATATAGATATGATAATTTACTTTGTATTAATACAATATAACAATTAAAAGCACATAGAGCAAAACTTGATGATTGTATTAAGACTTTTAAGCATACAACCAAACTACAATATCATGATAAGGTCATATCGATATGATATATTAATCATACATGCTTAACGAAAACTATACTTATATGTGACATTTTGAGAGAAAATAGATTATGTACTTATCCAAAGAAAGTTTTGTACTCATATTATGCTACTATAAAGTCAACTCTTAGAAAATAGACATTGATCGTATAAGGGCAATACCTTATGGATTAATTTTGTGCTCTAATCCTAAGTCAAAGTGATAGTTACGGTTGTATGATGAACCTTGTCATACTTATATGATGCTATGACAAACTTAAACTTTAGTTGTAACTTTAAGCCTGAATGTAGATAGTATAAGAATAATATTATGGATCATATTGTATAATCATTAAGTAATAAAGAACATGAATTATTTTAAATATAATTATATTAAGTTCAAGTTTATATTTAGTCTAAAATTATTTGTAATGATATTATTAATGTGTTAATATAGTCCTAAGAGTCATAACATTTTAAGATATGATTTTATAAGTGGATGCATGTATGAGTTGAATGATTTACAGGTGTAAGTTTTAAAAAAAGTAAAAGTTTAACCTTTTAACCGATGTAATTGTAAATAATGATTAGCTCTATGTGGTTTAGCTATACCATAAAGAACATTTCTTCTAGGCTCCAAGATTTATAAGTTGAGCTTAGAGAAGTATTCTATGTTCACTTAATTCTAAGTGCATGATCCTTACTTCAAATAATATTTATTATATTCATAATGTAAAATTATAAATACATAAAATCTCAAATATCTATTAGTAGCCAAACTCTTGGTTTTGTGATCATTGTCCTCATTGTACAACAAAATTAAATTGTCATGCCCAACTCTTGGTACTCGATAATACATAAAGTGGCATAAATATCAAGAAAACATTTAAATGAATAGTTAAATTGAGGGCATTATCAAAATAATTTAGAAAGTGTGACAATAAAGCATACAATTTTCTTTTTAAACATTTCTAAAATTAGAATAAAACATTACTAAGAAATACTATAACAAACCACAAGCTTGCAACTACAATTTCATTTCCAAATATAATTTTTAGGTTATACAATGTATGATAAGAAATATCCCATACCTCTCATTATTGAATCATAAGTACATATCTCAAATTTCATTAGGTTCCCAAGCTCTCTCTATATTTGTAGGTTGACTTGTAATATTAGTAGGTGATGAGCCTTAAAATGTTAGTGAGTAAACAAGTCAGTAAGTAATGCAATAAAAGAAATGACCCATAATAAAATGGGAGTAATGGAAAATGTAGAAGTACTCAAACATAAGCATGTCATTAACGTCATTGATGTATAATGCACATCATGATTTTTCTTACACATATCTATGTATGTACACATCATCCTTTGCATAAAAGTGGCTCCATTATTCATTTCTAATTTTATTTTCATTTTTCTCAAAATAATATTCATATTTTTCTTAAATAACCATTATCTCATCTCTTTTAGATTCTATCTTATCTCATTTGACAATATACTAGCTCCCACAAAGGATTTCTCAAACGTATTACTATAGTAAGCTAGCATTTCATTGATATGTTTTTCTCATGCCTATCAAAACAATTCTCTTAATTCTCCAACCACTTAAACAAGTAGGGAATGAAAACTATAGCAATCAAAAGGAGAATTTCAAGTAAAGGGTTAACCTTGCTTATGTATGCAACTTAAAATCTTTATCATAGAATTTCTTTGAAGTCCTTATTATAATTACTTTGAGATCTCTTACAAAATAGCTAGACAACGACTAGTAATTAGTCATAACTAACAGAAATGCAACTCAACGTCACCTCAATAAAAATAAAACAATTTTCTTAACTTCTACATATGCATGTCTACAAGCTAAAACAAAATCATTGGAAAACTAAAAAAAATTTAATGAAGACCTTGGTTTTCTTAACATTTTTTCATGTTGTAATTGCTTAAAAGCTTTTTCAAAGGCTCTTTTTTTCCACAACAAAGCTCTTCTCAAATCCTTGTATTTTCTTCCTCATAAATTTTCTCTTCTTCTTAGTCTTCTTCCTAGCACACAATTTCCTTTGTTGCAACTCAACAAGAAAACACTCCACTTGAAATCCTAAGGAAACACTCTTGAGATATTGCTAATATGATCTATTGATAGTATTGGTATTAATTGTTGTTGGAATTTGTAATGAGCAATTTAATCATCTCAAGAAAGTAAATATAATTGTTTCTCTTTATTAAATAAGATGTTGTCTTATGATATAAGCAAAAGCATATTTTAAATAGAAGAAACTAATGGTTCAATTGTAAAATCTTTAATTGTCTAAAGCTCTTAACAATCTTTATTTCATTTTCAACTAGAGCATTAGTGCACAACTATAATATTTTCTCATAAATTATTTGTTGTTAACATCTTATCTAATTTATTTAGTTATTGTACCATAATTGCATAAAGGTATAAGATATAAATTATTATATTAAAAGATTTCAAGTGTTATTTACTATTTTATTTTAGTTGTTGTGATTGATTGAAGTTGTCATGGCCACGATTGGCCTACGTTTGTAAGCTTGTGTGAGCTATTGATTGATCATGTTATTCAAAGAATTATGAGGGCTTGTAGCTTACTTGTAGTGTGTCAAAAGATACTAGTTTAGTGGAAGCCTAGTCGAGTTAACCACAGGTGGATCTAAGCCTTGTGTTAATGCCAAACTACTTGAAATTCTTATTTACATTCTTATTTGATCCTATTTATCTTTACTTGTTTCTTATTAGACAATAACATACTTTAATCATGTAAGGAAAGCTTTCCAAAAGACCATTAGTTGTATGGTTTTGGTTATTTATTGTTTTGCAAAAAAATATTTAAAGGCACAATTATTTCTCTCATGAATATTTTTGCCAATTAATGACATTGATTAGCTAATATTGATAAGAGCTAAGCAAGGCAAAACCCTCCATTTGGTCACCATCGAGGGCATACCATAGTTAAATAGAAATTAGGCCTACTTATTCACATCATATAAAACACAAACATATTAAATCCATAGATTATTACATGTGCGACTAATAAGTTAAGATAAAATTAGAGTTTTCATTGTATTCAAGTTTACAACTACATGGGGTTATTGGATAGTGACACTATTTTGGTCATTATCAAGGTATTGAGCATAGTTAAAAATAAAAATCGTCCCATTAAGAAAAATTATATGAAAACTTGGAATAAATAATGTGTCACATCCTTATAATATGACATTTTTATAATTGTATACTTATTTTTTATTGATTCATATGAAACATAATTTGATGTTGTCTTACACATACTTCACTTTCATGTAAATTACTTTGACATGAATAAGTTATACCAAGTAAAAAATGCACTACAACAACATTTAGATCATATGATTTTTTTCACTTTACATTATTATTATTGAAGTATTTACTTATTATGTGATATAATCATCCCCTATAATTTAAAATTTTTAAATGTAAATACTTACAACACCACTAGTCATGAAGGGCATAAGAGAAAAATTTGTGAGAATAAAAGTTCTAATATAACTCTTAATTGTGAACACTTCACTTAGTTAACAAAGAAATAATTTTTTTGTTTTACATCTATCTGTTATCTCAATTTGTTTAGTTGTAATCAATAATTAACAAGTGATGAGTTTTGATGTATTAAAGAAAATAATTAAGAATTGGGGTTGTCATGTAGCCCTCCCTTAACCTCATTGAATTATTAAAATTTAACTTATGGTTCTATTTACTCTGTAAAAAAAGATTCCAAAATTTGATCAATTGTTTGACAATTCTTTTGCAAACAACGTTTTTGAAGGAAATGAATTTCAAAACATGATCAAGCATTTATGTGATCACATTTTGAACTTTTTTCAAATGAACTCATTAGCTAATAAAGCTACACCAAAAAAATATTAAGCAATGCTTTAGATTCACAGTGAAAAAATTAAATTGCTCTTTGTATAAGGCATGATTAAAATACGATAGCAATTTTCCGTTTATTATCATCTCTTTACTCTTAATTTTTAATATATAAAAAATAAGATTGGTAAACCAAGCATTAAAATAGCACAAATGCACAAAAAAAAAACTAGGGTTTAAATTGATGGGTCATATCATCACGAATAAAAGAGAAAAAAAAATGTTTTTTAATATTATTTTAAATAACAAAATTATCTTTTATCAATCTTATTTATTTTTAAATTTTTGTAAAATACGTTTTAAAATATGATAAAACAAACATCGAAGTATATTTCTCATAAAAAAAAACATGGCTGCAAAACACCATTCCAAACTGAAAAAAAAAGATAGAAATTTAGTAATATTTTTAAATGACTTATCCATTAGTTAATATAATATTCATTTATATATCAACCCATAATCATTTTAGGCGGCTGCATTGGTTTTTACATGAAAACAAAGATTAGCGGAAGCCAAAATCTTTACAACAGTGGTTTAAAAAAAAAAAGGTTGATATCAAGATATCCTATTTACATTGTCACTTGTGGAGAAACAAACTGATGGCTATTTCTTTCCTAAGCACACATCAATCTCAATGGACGTATTGTTTATAATCTATACCTTACCTTCACATTACAAGAGCTGCAGAGGTAGAAAACAATAAAACAAGGTGTACTTCAGAGAAGTGAAAGCTGCCTGGTATTCTTCAATTCCTGTAGAAACCCCTGAGAAAAAGAAATCCAATACCTCCAAAAAGAACGAGAAACATTGGATTCCCTAAGTGATCAATATTAATCCATCTGCTGTTATTATTATTTCTTTCTTGAGGGGTAAGGTTAGCCATACTCTGATGAAGCAAGCTTGACAAATTATCCAAATAATGAACCATTTGATTCTGACTACGTGCAATGGACAATATCTGAAACAACAAGCCTCAATTTATAGAAAAAAAATTGAAAAGTTGTTTACGTCAACCAAATGAAGACATCATCAAATAAAGAAAATTAATAGCATAAATTGTAATTAGGTCTTCCTAGTTTACTCTATGTTACAAGCTTTCTCAAGTATAGGAAAAAGCTGCTTAGGTTCTAGTTTGTTGATAGAAGCAAATAGGTCTCTCCTATAAAGATGGGCATGGTTTGTTTCTCATATATGCACTTGCCTCAAATAACATCTAAGAAATTCGTTGGTCTTCTTCCAACTTCTAGGGATAAAACCTATCTCTCTTTGTTGGGAGCAAAGGAAAACTTAAAAGTGGTACAGAGCAGACAAGGCACAATTGATGGCTAGCCTTATTAATGCATTTTAGTTTCAATTCTCACAGCTTTTTCCTTACATGGAGCAAGATCAATTGACAATAGAAGCAAGAGAGGGTGGCAACAAGAGCAAAGGCTATTGGCAGAAAAAGCGAAGGTAGTTTTCAGAAAGAAAAGTCGTGATGATAAATATTTTAGCATATATAAACCTAAATGACTATCAAACAAGGGCAGTATAAAGATATTATTATTATTATTAAAACATTGTTTAAATGTCAAATAATGAGAAAAATTATTAATTCTGATCTTGACTATTATTAGAACTTATTTGTATCAGAAACTAAACTAGACAAATCTAATCTATTTTTTATATTTAAGGAACTTGGTTGTACCAAGGCAACCAAACTAGGGAGATTTACAACTTATATATATGATGAGGACCAAAGTGTGTAAAAACTACAATTTCATTGGAACTTTGGCAACATTCTAAATAGAGTATTGGAATAGATAGTTAAAAATGAAGTAACAAGCATCAGCTGAAACATTGATAATAAATCAAGCGGCTAAATATTTAAGGAAATGTAATTAGAAGATAGGCTCCTTCAATACATTTTACCTCTTCCATTACTGCAGGTTCTTTAAAGAGTTGGTTAGAAGAGGATGATTTGGGCATCATGGAACCATTCCCCAAGTTGGACACAAACAAAGATGAGCGTGCAGAACCATTACAACCTTCAACAGGGAGAGAGATGGTAGGACAATCCATGGAGGATTCCTGCACCACAAACTTTGAATTTAACTCTACAATACGGGAGGTTAACTCCTCCACCCTTTCGTTCAGTGTCGAAATTTGTTCGGAGAGTTGGGTGATAACTCCCTAGCCATAATAAAAAAATTCTATTCAATTTACTCACCAAAAAATTGTTATTTTGATAGTTCCAATAAGGCAACTATAACAAGGTTTCCACGTTGCAAAACTTCAAAATCCTTTTTATGGTGAACAAACCTGGCTTAATGAAGGAGTTTCAGGACCGGGCAGATCATATCTGCTGTTACCCACTGTAAGTGATCTGGTGAGCTTGGCTATTGCTTTATCACCTTGCGTTGTGTATGATGGTGATAAACCACTGAGAGGGGAACAAAAACACAGATTTATAAAGTTAACCAGCATTCAAGCTATGTCAAGAGTAATGCTCCATTGCTGATGGTAGCAAAAAACAGCAGTTAAACCAGATAAGGCATTAAAATTGCAAATAGGATAAGAAACAGACGTCTAACAGCAAAACTTATGCAAGAACGTCTGCATAATACGGCATTATTGTAACCATACCAAACTATGTATTGGATCAGTTAGATGATTCCATTTTCTACATCAAATCATTTCAAATTATGCATTAAGTGCCTGAATCAAATCATATCTTTGAATTATTGCTAACTACCAATAGAGGCACCTTGTTACATATCATTATGGAAAGGATAATTGCTTTCCTTTCATTCTTTCTTAACGTGCTTTCCTTGCAAGCTCTCCTTATGAAGAATCTAGAGTGATTCTGTACAGAGGCTATGAATGCACTTTGAGCAGTGTTATGAATGGATGTGATTTTTCTGTTTGTGATTCGTGAATGAGATCATATCATAAGGTTGAGTTTGATACTACCGACCTGATGGATTTTGCTGAATTCTTGCTCAGATGTTTTTTTGGGTTTTCTTGGTTTCTCACTAGTATTAATAGACTACAAATACCAGTTAAAGAACCCTTTGGTTTATGAATTGAGTGAAATTTGACTTAACCCATGTGGATGTTGTTTCTTGTTGATTTCTCCAAAGGAAGTTTCTGTCTTGCAGAGTGCAAGCGCCTAATAAGGTTTGTCTACTGCCCCAACAAGTAGGAGGTATGAACAAACGATGCTCCCCCTTTCCAGCAGCAGCAACAATTATTCTAACCCCAGTAGCCTCAAGACTATCGCAGGGTTGCTGAAAGTTTCTCCAAGGGTGCTTCAGTGAAACTAATTGTGCTAGTAATTTAGGATGAGATATCGTTGAGCCTTAAGAGAGATTAATTATTAGTCCCCTAGGACCTGTGAAGGAGAGATTGAGCAAGGCCAAGGTCACTACTGCAAATATCACCAGTCCTTGGGCCTCGAGAATGAAGACTATCAGGTTCTCTGAGCACTCATTGAGGCCCCTGCGAAAGAGGGCAGGCTTGCTGGTTATTCTCAGGAATCATCTCCTGAGTTACAAGAGTAACACCTCTAGAACTTATTACACATGATCTTCTGTCATCACAATCACGTAAGCTCTTCTTAGTCTACATATGTCAGACCTGAGGAAGAGCAAAGCGCTAATGGACGACAGTAACATTGATGTCATCTTTAGCATCCACCACTCTATCTCACACTGTTCCTCTCTTCATCAATTTAATACAACCTCCAACTGCTAGACAACTACTATTGTTGCTAGTCATGATCCTATCATTTTCAATCCTATATGTATTCTGCCATTAGGGAACTGCATGATGACGACATTCTAGCATTTGTGTTCATATCTCCAACTTGGATGTGAAATGCATCATAGTTGATATGAGGAACTCCTCTGATGTCCTATTCTTCCATGCCTTCGAAAGGATGTATCTTGAGAAAAGCCTCCTTTTATTAGCACATTTGTCAACTTTTCTAAAGAAGTGGTTCACCTAAAGGTTACCATTATGCTCTTGCTGATGCTTGAAGGAAAAGGATCCTAAATGCATAAAACCACCTTCTAGTCGTCTTAGAGCCCTCTTCCTACAATTGCCTCTTTGTTTGAACGATGTCGAATAGATGACCAGCCAAGACATCCAAGGTATACATTTCCATTAATTTCTTGATCCTAGGAGGTTTCGTGATCGATCATAGGGACCCACTCCAATATCACTACTACTAGTTGGAGACCCTCAAGGAAAACAAAAGAAGGATCAAAGAAACAAAGGAGGTTGAAGCACAAGCCAAAAAGAGCAATAGCAGATCGATCCTAAGGAAGCTTTTATTTTTGCCTCCTTAGACCCTCAAGATTCAAATAAAAATACTAATATTTCTTCTTTTGTTATTTAAAATGAGAGAGTTGTTATTTTCACCGTATTCACAGATTGTGATGATACGTTTTTATGAAAGCCTTCTTGTATGTCTAGTATGTGACAGATATTCCTAAGCATTTTCCTAATTTAAATTGTGGATTGGTCCAAAGAAGAGGCCCTTTATCTCAAAAAAGAATGAAATCATAAAGTAGAAGTCAAATGAATCCTAAAGGTGGGCTTTGTAAGCCTCGTGCAATACTCGAAATGGTTTGTCAATGTCGTACTTGTGAAAAAAGTGAATGACAATGATTGAGAATGTTGGGATTTCACGTACCTAAACGTGGTATGTCTAAAGGATTCTCATATGTTCTACCTCAATATTAAGTATCTAAGCTTCCTTAATGGCTTCTCGAGGAGCTACCAAATCTATATGTTGAAGCTAGATGAAAAAAAGACAATCTTCATCATAGACTATGGCACCTTTTGCTATCAGATCATACCCTTTAGGCTCAAGAATGTTGTGGCCATTAGACCAAGCCTTCAGTAATCAGATTGGTTGCAACCTCGAAGCATATGCAGATGACATCTTGGTGTAGAACCATTTGCACGACCTAAAAGAAACTCTCAAAGCCTTTTGATGCAATCAAATGTGCCTCAACCAACTCAAATACATGTTTGGGTTAGCTTGAAGAAATTTATTAGGCTTCATGTTAGCAAAGAAGTGCACAACAACTAATCTAGAGAAGGTTCATGCCATTCTCAAGATGTCCTCTCCCAAAATGATGACACAAATACAAAAGCAATTTGATTGGATTGTTGAGCTCAGCTGACTCCTCTTTAGATCCTTCAATCAAACGACACCTTTCTTCAAAGCATTACAAAAAAAATTTGAGTATACTAAGCACTTGAACGTAAGCAATAATTTGCATAATTCAAGGAATACTGGACTTCTCCCTCATCCTTGATAGCCATATGACGGGGAAGCCTATTCAATGCCCCATTTATTGTGCCAGCCATGCGCTAAAGGATCTCGAAACCCATTACCCTCTTGATAGGCTAGCTTTGGCCATGGTCTTCCCTCTTGTTGATTGTGACCTTGCTTTTAGAGCACAAGATAAGAGTTGCCAAAATAAGTCTCTCTCATACATTCTTTATTCTCTCAATGCTTTAAGTAGTCTTCAAAAGTGGGTTGTAGAGTTTAGGGAGTATGAAATAAATTATGTTCCAAGGACCTCTATTAAGTCCTAGGTCCTTACTGATTTGAGTAGTCTTCAAAAGTGGGTTGTAGAGCTTAGGGAGTATGAAATAAATTATGCTCCAAGGACCTCTATCAAGTCCTAGGTCCTTACTGATTTTCTTGTCGATAGCATAATCATCTAGACAACTCAGCCAATTGTGCTGCTATTTAGATGGTACTCGTGGGCAACGGAGCATCAAAGGAGTTGAGAAATGAATTAGGGGGTAGGCTAAGAAGCCATTAAGTCAAGTTCTCAATAACAAACAACAAGGTCGAATATGAAGACTCCTTGCAGAACTCACTGTCAAAGACCTGTTTGTTACTTCGGAGATAATCTTCTTAGAATCCCAATTTACTATCAGCCAAGTTTGGGGGCTATGATACCCGTGATTCGAAACTTAAAAGGTATTTAACACAAGCATAGTGCTTCCTCATGTCATTTGACTACACTAACTCGAGGAAAGCACCGTAGCAAATTCACTGACCAAGCTCAATAATGGTGCCTTATCTTCCACAAACCAACAAACTCTAGTGTGATCCACCAGAAACTCTAGCAAGTCATAGCACCCCCCAAATGGATGAACCTACTCATGAACTTCCTTTAGTACATAACCATACTAGCCTCAAAAAATAAGTAATTAGGTACTGCCTCTTTAATGGTACTTTATATTGAAAGGTCACATTGAGTTTCTACTTAGATGCCTCGGGAGAGTAAAGCCAGATTGGGTTATCAAGCAATAGCACTCGGGAAATGCGATAGCCACTCCTCAGGCTATAGACTCATGCCAAAGTTACTCCGATAAGGCTATTGTTGGCTTACTCACCAAAAGGGTACAGGATTTCACATGCCATTGCCACCAAAGTTAAGTGCATGCCAATCTTCCCAACCCGCTTGTCATGGGTCTCCACTTGATCAATGTATCTTTGTTATTAGTGGCATGGGGAATGAACTTCATTGCCCCTTCTTGACAACCTCTAGGAATAGCAAATATCTTCTCATCCTCGTTAACTACTTTACAAAATTAATTGAAACTAAACAAAAGGTCGAGTAGACAATTACCAAGGTATGCAAATTCTCATGGTCTGAAATCTTTTGCAAGTTCAACATTCCTCTAGTTGTAGTCACAAACAACACTTCCATGTTATGCTCCAAGGAGATCCAAGAGTTTTGCACTCCATTGGGACACAATTCAAGCTAGTTTTTGTGGTTCACTCGAAGACTAAGGCTAATCTAAAATATCAAATAAGAATCATTTCTAGATCTTGAAACCCAAACTTAATGTAAATTAGAGCAAGTGGGTGGACAAGTTAACATTAAGTGAACTTAAGAACCATCCCATAATCCACAACTGAGAAAATGCTACTCTTGTTGATCCATGGTACCTAAGTTGTTCTTCTTGTAGAGCTTAAATACTTACCCATAACATACAAATTACCTTTGATGAAGAAGGCAACCTTGACCTGAGTGGCATGCCCTTAAGCTAGACATCCTAGAAGCAAAACACCTACACATGATGATGAGGCACTAATAGAGGAAATGATCAGCAGTGAAGTATTATAACAAATACATATGTTAGAGGGGATTTTGCATGGGTAACCTTGTTTTTCGCAAATATGAGGTCTCCTAAAAGCAAGAAGTAAGCAAGCTAGCACCAAGTTGGGAAGATCCATGCATTATGAAGGAGAAGACTATAACTTCGATACTAATAATGATAGAGAAAAGAATGGTGAAAGGAAAAAAAGAGAAAGAGAAGGAAGGCCAACCTACACCCTCCTTTGCCAGTATAGGCATGCATCTAAAACTTCCACAATGGAGAAATCTAGATAAGAGAGGGGTCAACCTATGCCTCTTTCCTTCTAGTGCATGCATGCACCACTATATTGTAACCCAAAACGAGGGACCATGCTTCCTTCTTTCCTAGACATGTGTATACTAAAAGAAAACCTTAAAATTTTAGATTCATAATCAAAAGATCACATATTTATCTTTATTTTATAAAAACATATTTATAGAGATATAATAACTAGCATTGACTAGAAGAAAAAATCCCAAAAATATCCTCACTTAATAAAATAAAGCAAACACAAAGTATACAAAAGGGATAAAATATCATATGGCCCTTATACATGACTAATAACAATCCAATAAAAGCTAAAATACTAATAACTAAGAAAATTCCTATATTGGCTCACCATGAACTCTTATTATATCATGGTGGTTTAATTTGAAATCATTTTTTGATACAACCTATTCTACATCATATTGTTAAAGATGTGGTTGGCGAAGAACATACAAACTCGAGATAGAAGAAGACGATGAAGTACCTAGAATTTGGAGCTTAGATAATATAAAATTTTATTATCAATAAGCCATGCAATTTTATGAAGTTATTTCACTCAAACAAATTTAATAAAACATTCATATTTTAGTTCATTGAATATTTATTATTATCAACTTGCCCTCTTAGGCTTACTCTTAAATTTTCTATAACTATATTGCTAAGCCCACTTAATGGCTCAAACTTTAGAGCTATAGTGACCTTTTGCATTGGTTTGAGAACATTAGAGTTAGCAAGAGCTTAGACCCATGTTCCTCTATATTATGTTAAGGAATTGCATACTGCCATTGGGAAATAGGTATTACGATTCGCTTTTATCAATTACCAATTTCAAAGAAATTAGAGTAATTATGATAAAATGTGAGAAAATTAATTTTTTTCTTAGGAAATAATGGTGTTATTTTAGTTCTCATTGTTTTATCTATTTATATATTTTTACATATCATTTATATTGTTATCAAGTATAATATAAGCTTATATGATAAAAAATTATCAATTACTTTATCCAACCTATGCATACACCAAATTCCCAGAGTCTCATGTTAAGAGCCTACTCATCCTTATTACCACCCTACTTTACTCTTCGTATAATATTGACATGCTTTGTCACATAAGTAGAAGAAATAGTAAGCAAATTACCTAATAGATAAATCTGAATAATAACTAGTATTTAAATAAAATTAATAATAATAATCAATGTAAAAGAAATTAAGTACGATTACATTATGGTATCAATAGTATACTATTCTTCTCATGCATTTTTACATGTCACTAATACCTTGTTATATTAAAATAGATTTTAGTGTTAGATATTCTCATATGTAATTGTGCTTTGTATTCAACCATATATATATATATAGTTGCTCTAGCAAGGATTCCATTTCTCTTTAAAGCTCCTCCATCTTCTTTATTGTATCTTTCTCTTCTTGTAAGGAATTTATTATTCTCTTGGTTTTTTTGTCCTTTTATCTCTTTTAGTAGATAACCATAAAACTCATTTTTAAGCTCATCAAGAAATCATTTTTAAGACATGATGGTCATGACCATTATCATTTTTTGATGAGCTTATTAAGAAATCAATTAACTTGGCATCTGATCAAGTCATCCATCAGGACTTGCACCAACGACTGTAGATGCTTAGGGGCATAATAGTTCTTTTGCGATGTTGTTTCCACTTCTCTAGGTGCCCATTTTATGAAGAGACATAAGCCTTTTATCACCGTTGGTATATTTACCACATGACTCTTTAGAGAAACTAGATTGTCACTTTGTTATTTTGCCATTCATTAAACTATAACTATAACAACTTAGCAAACACAAGCATGGGAAAAATAATTTATAAATAATGAATGGAGATAAGATTGGAAAAAGAATGCCAATTTTATTTCGTCAATTGGTTCAAAACGTTTCAAGGAATACTACAAGTAACACCACAAAGAAAGTTAGAAATAAAGACAGCTCTATAGACTAACATTTTGGATTCAAATTGCAAAGGCACATTAGAATTGTCACTCTTCATGTCTTGACTGGTTGACTACTCAACATGGTCTCCACAAGGATCCTTCCCATAGACCAAGTTATGCCTTCTTGCCTATGCCCATTCTTATCGATGCCACTCTAAAGCTTGTCAGATCTTTCTGCAAAATTCCGAGTATGCAGTCCTAGGTCGAAGGATGACATAAAATTCTAGTGACATTGTACTTGTATAAACCAATGATGATGTGCTTAATTAGTAAATCCTCAACCCCTATCTAATAAGCGAGGTGGTCCTATAAGCTCAAGGATTTGACATTCTTCATCACCTCTTCACCTACCTTCTTCGTGTTGGCTTGAGAAGCATCACTCTAGTTCAGAGCCTTATCTAGCACTTGGAGAGCCAACTCGTCTTTGATCTGTCACTTGGTGAGGTCATCTAAGGGCATTTGTAACGTTTCAATAAGGACTGCAACATGAGATTAGAATTTCTTATTTTCAATCTTCAACCACAAATGCCTCAATCTTAAACTCATCCCTTGGATTGAAGTTCTTGGGCTAGCTTTATCAATTCAGTCACCCGTTTGGATAATAGCTTATAGAAGTTAAGAAATTTTATGGCATACTCAACATTTTAACATATTATTGCAAAATTAGTCGATCAAGTTATGTGTTTTTTATTGTGAATTAAAATTGAAATTGAAATTTTGAATTTTAAAATTTAAATTAAAAGCATAGTTGAATGGTAAGATTTGGGTTGCATCACATGAGCCTTGATTGGGCTTAATGTTTAAAAATAAACTTATAAGTTTACTCATATTATTAATTTATCTCTTATCCTCATTATTATTTAATTATAAATATATGATAAAATATAGATAAGATTTCTAAAATTTAGAAGTTGACGGTTGAATATAAGAGGATTAAAAGAAGAAAATATAAATATGAGTATTTAAGAATATATTAAGAAAATAAATAAGTGAGAAAGAAGAAGAAATAATGAATATATCTATTAGTCATTCTTTCCTGGACTCCTAATTTTTAGGAATATGATTTGGTTGGCCATAAAGGGATAGAATAAGAGGTTTGATTTAAAAGTATGAATCGTGGCTACAACCAACCAAAATCGATTTAACCTAAGATAAATTCTTGGTTTAAAGAGGTGTGGATGAGGCTATATAAACCCTTAAGATGTGCTTTTAAGAGTTTAGAAAACTTAGCTATATAAAAGGGATATTTGGAGAGGCCAATCGAAAGGATACCAAGGATAAAATAAAGACAAATTGTAGGAAGAAAGAGGTTCAAGCTTTGAAGTAATAAAAAATCTAATTAAAGAGAAGTCCTCTATGCAATTTGTTCAGATAAGATGACTCTTGAGTTCATATAATAAATCTAACTAAGATTTAAGGAAAGATAAAAATGAATTACTTTGTTAAACAAATGTGGAGTCTTAAAAAAATTATAACTAGTCATTCCTCTTCATAAATTTTGCTTAAAAAAGATGAATTGTCTTCTACCCATGATTAAGTGAGATTTATTTTAGCAAATTAAAAGTTATTTGTTATATTTTTTTGTATAATATTTCTAATGGAACCATGCTAAACATGTATGTTAATATTCTACTTATAATGCAAAGAAGACTCTATGATTATATATAACTTGTTTGGCTTTAGTTATAAATATATTTGAAAGATGAATATAAAATAGCAATTTATTGATGCAAAATACCCCTTAATGAAGACATTATCATATGAAACAAATTAGAGGCATGCTAAATTTTATGCTTTGATTAAGCATGTATTCATGAATTGTCATGTTAAATGTTGAAAAAATTATCAAACATTAGGAAATAATTTTATTTGAATTTAACTCCTATAATTTAGACAAAATTATTTTGTTTTCTTATTATATCTTGTTGGAGTTAAGTTCTTTAGTAAAATTCTTTTTCTTTCTAAGTGAAATGGATATGATAATGTAGACTGAATGCAATCTGCATCTCTTGATTATTACATGATTAAATTAATAGTTTCATGATATGATGAATCATGTAAAGAGCAAAACTAAGATTTAATGCCATGCTTTTCATATGAATCTATTTGTTTAAAATACAAATTTGATGTAAGACACTAAAGTTATGTTTGAGATTATCCACAATTTTAGTTAATAACATGACAAGGTAAAGATATGTGCTTATTGTCAAAATCGTGAATGGAAAACGTATGAATATCATGTGCTATAATTTATTCCATAGCTTAAGTCAAACTATTTAAGAGAACCTAAAAATAAAGCAAAAACCCTAATTAATGTTGCCACTAAGCATTCCTTTTTGCCTTGAGTTTACTAGGAAAGCATGGAACCATGACTTGGCTAAGTCATGAGAGGCATAAGTTCAACCTTGAAGAGAATCTAAATGGCTTCTAAGATGTGTGTGACTCTTGGTTTCTAATTGGGAAGCCTTGGAGGGCTCAATTTAAGGTCTTAAAAGAATGCTAAGTTGAGTAGAGATATAATTGGCAAGCATAAGAATTAGTTAAGTCTAGAAGTGCCAAGATTGAGTTAGACTTTAGATAACTAAGCTCTCAACCAAGACCTTGGATAAAGGTAGAAGAGCTTGGGATAGGACTTATAGATATGCTAGGTTTGGACAAGAAAACTTGAGGTCTATAAATAGAGATGCTCATCATATGAAAAAATGATGAATATTTTTGAATGAATTAAAAAATTACTGTCACTAAGCTTGTGTGAAATGAGAATATTTTGTAAGAAAAATCCGACGATGTGATTCCTGAGGTGTATTAGGAAGGCGAGTGAGATGCTCAAAAGAGAAGATCCCGACTCATTATTTAACATCCACAAAAAGAATCAAAATCACCAAGAAACTACTTAATTACTTTTTTCAAATTTTGAAAAATTTAATTATTGCATCCAATTTTCCAATTTGTGCAAGTAATTGTATAGTTTCTTGTTAAGCCTTTAAAAAACTCCACTTATGTGTACCTTGTCATTTCACCACCAATGTGGGTGATTGGGTGTGTTGTTGGAACCATTTTTTCTTTATATTGAGATCCCTTATGTTAAAATCAGTGCAAGTCTTTAGCTTTTAAAGAAGTTCTTGTTCAGTGATCTTAGGATTTTCAATTCTAAACCTATAATATATTTGGGTAGGTCCTTGTATGGATGTATTACTAGAACCAAAGTCCTTCTAAATTATCTATAAGCTAAAATAGGTTTTAACATATCATCTTGCATCAACTTTGGTATCAAAGAATGGTTAGCTTTAAGAACTTGCATGTTTTTTAATTTGTAGTTAAACAATCAACTTTTAATTATGTGCATTTGTTTTAATTGTTAGAAGTTATTAAAAATATATATATAAAAAAAATCTTGTTTTCATGTTTGATGCCATAACATCTGTTTATTTATATGATCTCTTGTTAGTACATTTCGAGATTTATTTATTTTCTTTTTTTATGATTCCAAATTAAAAACCTTGTTTCCAATGCAATAGTTTATGACCACTAAATTCAAAAAAATATAGAAAGTTTGATTCTTGACTATCACAATTAACCATGGATCTAGTAATACAATATGCAATTCTATAACTAACTCATTCAATGCAAGATCTAAGAGTAACCTTAGAAAAACGCATAGACCGATTGGAATGGCAGGCAATAGATTAGATAGCACTCATACATCAAGTAGATATATGAAAAGTGACTTCGAAGTTTGGGGAATGTAATCTGAAAATGAATTTAACCAACTGGAACATTGACATAAGCATCAAGATACTCCACATACTCGTGATAAAAGACAGTAAGGATGATGATCATTAGGTTAACATAGTTAAGATAGAAGCTCTTACATTTGATGTTAGTTTAGACCCTAGAATATACCAAAATTAGGAAATGAGAATGGAACATTATTTTAATTGGTATAATCTTAATGAATGTTGAACATACTAATTTGCAAAAACTAGGCTTGCATCACATGTTAAATTATTTGTTTACACTTTAGAAAAGCGATATTTTGACGAAGATTGAACATTACCCCGATCATAAGAAGAACTCAAGATTCGCCTAAGAGCTAAATATGTATCCACCTCTTATTTAGGTAAACTTTTGGATAAATAGCAACATTTATCCCAATGTTCAAAGACTATTTACAAGTAAATTGCCAAATTTGACTATAAGCTTAGATGTGGCATACAAGAGCCAAATCAAGTAGTATTATCTCGATTTCAAGCTGGGCTCAAAGAGTATTCAATTTGAGTTATGTTTGAGAAATGTTACCAATTTAGAAAATACATATAAAGTGCTCATAATATAAAAAGATTTAGAGGATCGATTTTCCATAAGAGTGAGATTCTTTCGACCACTTCTCCTCAAACTAATACCCCACTTCTAAAATTTCTACTACTATTCCACAAGCAATCTGTCACCCTACCCATACCACCCACACATCAAATCTAACTCTTGGACAAATCATCTACTAGTTCCAGAGTTGAGTGTTATCGTTGTCATAGGAGAGGGTATGTTGTAGTCCAATATCCTAAGAGAGCCCTATAATATACAAAAAAGAATAATTAGAAGAAAGTGTTGAAGTTGAGAAAAAAGATATCATATAACCAAATGAGAAAGTTGAAGAAGAATTATAAGCACTAAGTGAAATTCTTTACTATATTAGACCACCCATAATTGTTGTGAGATGTACTTTGACTACACTAGGGTCATTTGATTACTGGTGATGAACTAATATCTTTAATATATTCATTAGAATCAAACACCAACCGTGTAAGATTGTTATAAATAATGGTAGTTGTATCAACGTCATAACATAGAATGCTGCCAAAAGGATAGGTTGAACACTCACAAACTATCCCCACCCACACACTATATCTTGGATCAACAAAACCTTAATTTTCATGCAACAAAGGTGTTATGTTCTTTTAAAACTTGGTCAATATTCTGAAGAATTATGGTATGATGTTATCTCAATGCATGTAGATGGTCTTATTTTAAGAAGACCTTGGTTATACGATCAAGATGCTATATTAAATGGAAGAGCCAATATGTGTACTTTCGTATGTGAATGAAAGAAAATTATGTTATACCCTTCACCTCCCTCGAAGAAAATTTCTAATCCAAATAACTCAAAAGAAAAATATAAGGGAAAAGGAAAATTACTTAATACCATGCACTAGTTGAGATGGAGAAGGATATGACCAGTGGTAAAATTATTGGTTTGTAACAATTAGGGAAGCCATTACTAGTTTGCCCATACCACTCAGCCGTAGTCCAACCCTGATTAAACAAATTTACAATCGTTTTTCCAGATGACTTATCAGAAAAAATCTCATATTTAATAGATATTCAACCTATTATAGATCTAGTTTTTTACACCTTCCTACCACATTTATCACATTATCAAATAAATCTATCAGTTCAAGTAAAACTAAAATTCCTATCAACTTATCATCCCAAAAAAATGAACAAAAAGTAGTCAAACAAAATGTAAACCATCTTCTTTGTAGCCTAATAGGGGAACATGTTGTAACTTGGGATTATTTATTGTTATGCATTAAATTTACTAATCAAACAAGTTTGAATCCTTTTGAAATTTATTTTGAAAAATCATTCTTAGAGTTTTATTGATTTGATCCCCTTATATTATGATTTGCACACTTTTGAATCTATTAAGTCTTTTGTTTATCATACTTCATCATTACATATTTATGTTGTTGAAACAATTAATTTAAATAATAAAATATATAAATGACTAATAGATGCTTATAAACAACTAGAGAATTTCCTAAGAATGATTATATAATGATCCATGTTAGGTCTGAGAGATTTCTATTAAGAACCCTCAAGAAATTACATGCTATGATGTTGGACCATTTATAATTGTGAATAAACAAAATATCAATGCATATGCTTTGGAGTTATCCAAAGATTATGGATTAAGCACTACTTTTAATATTTGAGATCTTTAATCTTACAATGAACCATGCCCAATCCTTAGTGAGTCTTTTGAGCCATCACTATTATTGTCAAGTGAACTTATCCCACCAGTACATTTAGCCTAATCTGGTGAGTTGAGAGATCAAGTGGAGTAAAAATTAGATGATTAAATAGTTTTCACACAAGATCAAGTACAACAAAGATTTTTGGTACACTGGCAAGGCCATCCTGTTTCTGGCAACACTTGAATTACTGAGGAGGAGCTTCATTGTCTAAACCCAAAGATGTTAGAGCAGTATCAAAGATTTTATCCAAGCTCCATGGAGTTGAGCTTTTCCCTATCTAGGAAGGATGATGCAGTAACATCTAAAACGTAATGCAGATTTTCTACTTTGAGGCGTACTAATTTTATTTAGATTCTGAGCCGTGCTAAGATTAGTCTCTCTATTTCTCATTAGTTTCCATTATCATTGCCATTATGGGGGTCAATTATAGTTAAGCTTTATTTATTACACATTTTAGTTCGTTTTCGTTAGTTCGTTAAGTTATTTGCATCTATAATTTAGTTTAAATTGTTTGAAGAACAATTAGTAGCTTCTTATGTATTTTAAACTTTATATTCAGTATAGTTCATCCTTTTATCCCTTTATCCTTTCCATGAGTCTACCGATACAAAATTTAGTTGAAAATTACTTAAAAAAAGGCATAAAATTAAGTTTTGGGATTGTTTCTACCGTCGCTTGCCATTTGCCGCCGTTATTGCCACAATCAAAAAATGTAGCTATAGCTTGCTTGACCAAGCCAACGATTTGGAACTTGATAATCCGCTCGACACATGTAGACTCGATTATGAAAGCACCAACTTGTCAACCCGCAAATTTGCTTCAATCAATGCCGACATGAAATCCAGGCTCAAAGTGTCAATAGTCTCTCCACCTATGCCGCACCAATCGACTCATCTGCAAAACCCAGACCCAAGCATCACGCGTCTCTTTGCCTAAGTTGCATTGATCTTGTCCCAGCTGCTTCACTACTAGTTGTTACTGTTGGAAACACGGCTAGTTTGAGAATTGTTTACATCAATCAATTTTGCAATTTTTCAATTTAGCGTTTTTTTCATTTTTTTTGAAAAAATTCAAAATATTTATTTTATAATTTGTGGTGACTTTTGAAATTTTGAAATGTCATTCAGAATTCGTAAGTATTTTCTGTTTGTATTATTAAATTAAGAAAAATTACTATTAAACTCTTGAAGTCTCTCTAAATAAGGATGCTGACCATATTAAAAAAATGATGAATATTTTTGAATGAAGTGAAGAATTGCTGTCACAAAGCTTATGTGATAGAAGCGTGTTGTGCAAAATATTAGAACGTGTGATTTTCAAGATGCCTTGGGAAGGCAAGCAAGAGACATAAAATAGGAGTTTCTGACCGATTATCCAACATCCATAAAAAAACATCAAAATCACCAAGAAACTATTTAGCTGCCCTATTTCATATTTCAAAAAATTTAATCATGTCCAATTTTTTCAGCCCGAGCAAATGAACGTGTGATTTCTTATTTAGCCTTCAAAGAACTCCATTTATGTATATCTTGCTACTTCACCACCAACATGAGTAATTGAGTGTGCATTGTTGAAACCACTTTTCTCTTAGATTAAGATCTCTTATGGTAAAATCATTTTATGTCCTTAGCTTCTGGCAAAGTTCTTGACCGATGATCCTAAGATTTCATTGTTTGTGCAAATAGGAAAGCTTTGTTTCATATTTCGGAAAATTTAATCTTCACGTTCAATTTTCTAGTTTGTGCAAATGACTGTATGATTTCTTGTTGAGTCTTTAAAGAACTCTATTTATGTGGACCTTGCCACTGCACCACCAACATGAGTAATTGGGTGTGTTGTTGAAACTACATTTCTTTTAGATTGAGATCTCTTATCTTAAATTTAGTACTTGACTTTTGAGAAAGTTACTACTTGTCCAACGATCCTAGGATTTTCAATTTTAAATATATAATACCTTTAGGTAAACCATTGTATGGATGTATTGCTGGAACCCAAGGCTTTTTCAATTGTCTATAAACTAAAATAGGTCTTAATATATCATTCTATACCAGATATGTATTAACTTAATTGATAGATTGTGATCTTTTATAGTGGTAACTGATACCATTCATTTATATGATAACTCAATTATTATAAACATACTACCTAGTTATTGCATGTAGTTTTATAATATGACTTAAAGATTTCTTATTGAGCCTCCCAACTCATCCTCTTATATTTTTGTAGAATTACAGAGTTAAGAGTTGAGTAGGAGTCAAGTTGGAGATCATTAAAGTTAATGTAATAGTTCAATGATTTATTTTCTTTATTTTATCTTCACTAATACTAGATTGGATATTTATTTGTTATTAGTTATATTTTATAGGACATGAACTATATTAGATTGTCTATTTGGACTTAGTAGTTGTTATTATGTTTTCTAATAGACTTTAGTTGTTAGTCATGATGTTGCTTTAGATTGGAGTAAATTTAATTGATTTATTAATTTCATGGATTTCTTAGTATGATTATATTTCATATGAAACTATAACGGAAATTATAGATACATTTGATACTATGATCTTTAGATTTGGGTACACATGATTTTTAAGAAAAAAAAAAAAAAACTGGGTGTGACATTTTAGATGCTTTTAAGGTAACTTGGTAACCATGGCCATAATAAAACTGACCTTTGAAGCTGACCTTCTCAAACCCTCACTTGATTAAGGTTTCATAATTATAACTGCCATTAACATTACTCATTCAAAGGGTGATGTCACTTTAGGTTCTCGTGGTTTCTTTGTCACCTGTTTCATTGCTTCAAAAAGGCTTGCATGTCTCTTCATCTACTTTGAATAACTTTGATTGATGATGGAAAAAATGCAAAAATATAAGAGAGAAGGAAGAAACCATCTTAATGAAAAAGATATCCATAGGTGTCTTTTGAATTTTTGCATAAATATATGTATTTTGGAGGTCCCACTTACCTTAAACATTTTGGTTAAGATTAGGCACAAATATTGGATGTTGTCCAACTAAAAAAAGTTATTTTAGAAGAGCATTGGCTATGACTATTATTTACTATTAATCTGATCACCTAGGTGTCCTATTACTCATTAACATTTCGGGCCCCTCGAGTCCTTTGTAAATAAAGAATCGCATCGTTGGGGAAGAATTTACCTGTTTTTCACATAGATGTGCATCCATTGACTTGTTATTATGTCATTGATATTAACCCACCTAATATCGATCTCACCCATACGGACAATGTGCCAAGTGTCTAGATAGACCTTATCTCCCAAAGGATCTACTCACAGTTTACAACTATATAGCACGATGATATTAATGTAGGAAGTTAATTGATCTCGAGATTCCTGTTGGAATACCACAACATTCCCACAAAAGCATAACTATCTCCCTTAAACTAGAAAAACTTGGATGTGAGCATGGATCAAGGATAAAGCTCTTAACTACAGAAAGAGGGTGTGATTGCTACAGATCACCAATTATAAGAAGGCTCTCTAAGTCATGCGTCAATCATTGCTAGCTTAATATCAACACTCCAATAGTTCTTGAGAACCCTAGTGCTAGTGCTGAGTTTTTAGTAACTTCTTGACCAATTCCCAAGACAAATTTTTTTGCTTATTTCAAAGGCTACATAACCTCCTATAAAACTTTTGGGATGCCATTAGACTCAAAGAAGGGAAATCATAAAAGATAAATTTTAGGGAAAAGAGTATACACAAGAAGAAATGGAGCATGGTTTGGGAAAGTAGGTAGTTAGTCACATCTATTATGTTGATAAACATTTGATTTGATATACATAATTGGTTTTCTTCTTGCTAATCAACAAGAATGACAATATCTTTGATTTTCACAATTTGAAAATCTAAAAACTGAATCAAATAATACTAGATGAAAAAAACCTAGTACTACAACTAAACGAACCAACATCTATAGAACGAAAACTTTGTCCAAAAAATGTTGGTTTGGTTTGATAAATTTAAATTGACTATTGCACACATTATAACACTTCTGAAGATCCCCTTATGGAAGATATACAAATTGCTTTAGTACAATTAAGGTTCAAACTTCATTTATTGGAGCTTCATTTGAAATTTTAATAGTCAAGACTCTTATCATGAATTATTTGAAAAAAAAGGACTGTGAATAGATTGCCTTACCAATTCCTCCTTTGAGATTATAAAAGATCTGCT
Source organism: Vanilla planifolia (assembly GCA_023846275.1). Classification (NCBI taxonomy): domain Eukaryota; kingdom Viridiplantae; phylum Streptophyta; class Magnoliopsida; order Asparagales; family Orchidaceae; genus Vanilla; species Vanilla planifolia. The sequence goes on along the minus strand of CM043869.1, from coordinate 27,758,553 downwards.
TACATAAGCATTGGTGTTAAACGTTTCCCAATTGTGATGAAATGTTTTAGGTAGCTTATAATGCTTATGTGATTATGCCATTATCTAGTAAGGGCACCCAATAAACTACTTTAAACAATTAATGCTAGTTGAGAGTATTCTAATCATGATTTCAAATTTTGTGTTGATGTACAAGCCTAATGAAATTGTTGGCATTACTAGCATTAATAAGAGTTTATAGTCCAACAAGCTTTGGAATGCATCAATAATCAAAAGAAGCTTACTTTTGAGTGAAATTTTTCTTATAAAACATTTTTTTGAAGCATAGATCTAGTTTGGAGAATAAGTTTATTGATGCGCTTAATAGGAAGTTTATTATATTGAATACTACACAATTCAAAGTTGCATGCTTTGACAAGTGGTGCACTGAATGACATGTTTGTGCAAAAGTATAATAAGATTAGATGCAACGAGCAATAAAGTAACAATTTGTAGAGATCAAGAACATAAAAATGAATACCAAGATTTATGCAGTATAACCACAATTAGGTTTAAGCACACACTAGAGGAGGATATTCCACAAAATTGAAGTCACAATAGCGGTGTACAAAATAGAAACCACAATAATAGTATACATAATAGAGTGTAAAGAGCATTCTAAAATAAGTTCTTAAAATTTCTCTCTAATCAAGAAGATTCAACAAAGAAAATAATGATTTAAAAAAATGATGCACCAAAGATATTATAAATTAATAAGGAATGTTAACACATCAATGATGATGATACCATGATGAAATCTCAAATACCAATTTAGAAACTCTTAAGTTATCTTTATCTATAAATCAATGATCATCAAAAAGAAAACTAACAAATTTGAAATCCACTCAAAAGTTTAACAATCAACAAATTGCTTCTATATCATTTGTAAAGTTCATAACTTATTTTTAATCAAATGTCACATGATGCATTGAATAGCCCCTTATTCAAATATTAACATCATTTGATCTTATATGAAATATTCAACAATTTGATCAACTAATTTAACTAATCTAAATAAGTATGATATATTTAAGTTTCAATTGAAAATATTTAAGCATATTACATCAAACTTAAAAAATCAATGATACAAATATTAAGCTTGGTATCCTTACAAACTACATCAATCCAAATTTTAGAGAACCAATATGGATGCTAAATATTAACAATAAGAATATAGAAGAATATCTTATTTACCTTGATTTTACATTTTGATTCCACTAACTTTTAATCCTGATATATTTTAGATGGACTTTTCATAGGATCTCACTTGTGTTTTTGGTGCATCCTTAAAAAATAGCTTATTAAAGTGATTGAGCTTTAGGTCATTTTGAAAGGGACAAAACCACTCTCATAGTTGGTGATCAATTTTGACCAAGAGTGAAAAGGTATGTGGCTAGAATAGTGATGTGTCAAATATGTTAGACTTTGAAAGGAAACAAACATAACATTGGTCTATAGACTATCTTTCAAGTGCATGCTTTAAAGGACATTAGTGTGAATGTTATTCATGGGTTATTGTAGATTGCCAACCAACATGATGCTACCATTTTATTGTTATCCCATGATTCAATTCAATCAATATTCCTATGCATGTGATAATGGGCACTTGGTAAACACCAAGTATTACTACCTACTTAGCTAACCAACTTGGAATTTGTAAGATAAAGCCTTATTGAGTAGATTTATTAAGTTAGATCAAAGATGGCTTGACAACTGAATTGGACTTTAACTTGAATTGGCTTGAATCCAAATGTAATAAGTCAAGTATGAGTTCAATTTGACTCAAATCAAAATGTTATGAACCAATTATGAGTTAAATCTAGATCAGATTGAACTTGCTCGAAATTGGATAAAAAAAAATATCTATAAATATATTCATATAATCATAAATTTAAGTATGTTCAAGCATATAACAATTTAATTTATGAAATTTTAACAACATATGTTGGTATATTTAATATGATTAAATATATAAACTATGTACAACTTTAGCTACGATAGAGAATTTGATTAAAAGATCAAAAAATAATCGAAAATCATAACATCTTTAGTTTAGATCAAACACAAATCAATAACAAATGAGTTGGGTTTAGCTTGGATCAAATCCTTTGCATCCAAACTTGAATCAAATAGGCAAAAAATTGAAAATTTTCCATTCCATCTTGAGTCACGATAGAATTTGTTTGAGATTGAATTGTTAATAATCCTATTCCCAAAACCATTACTAAATTAGAACATCTTAAATCTGTGCTCAATGACCTCCTTAGAGTGTTGCATACATTGACTGGCTATGATAGATATCTGGTCTCGAACAAATCCACCAATGTTTGATGTGTGTCTTTAGCCAGAAAACATCCTCACGTAATCCAAAAATTTACTCATTTAATGCCCTAAATTCCCTCTTAGAAAGAAGGGGTTTTGTTTCCAACAAAAACTTATCAACAAATTTTACTTTTAAGGTGGGCAATTTGACTATCAAAGATCTTGTACAAAGCACCCATGCCTATCAACATTAGCATTTATACACTAACCTCTTATAAAAGTTATCAACACGAACTGCCATGGTTCTTCTTCTTCTTCTTGCTATTGCTCAAACCTTAGAAAAAATCTTAATTCTCTTTTTTCCTCCATTTTTAACTATAATCTCTCATACATATAGTAGAGTCCATGAAAGCTCTCATAATTTCCACCAATAATTTAAAAACAAAAAGATAAAAATCAAAAGCATCTCAATATCTATGTGTATTATTATATTAAAATTCATTCCTTAGTCTATCTTTTGAGAAACTTAGGGAGAATAAAGATATTCTATATTATCTCTCTTAATCACTCTTCATCTACATCCAACACACTTTCAATGAGTCAACTTAAAAGAATTCATTGGATGACTATGAAGATATAGAGAAAGCTTCTTATGAATCAAGGATGAAGGTGGCATCCAAATAATTTAGGGTTGGTGAGGCTCCCACATGAAGTTGAATAAACAAACACTATTAGTTCGTTCGGGTAGGATCTATCCTATCTCCTTAACAAAATCCTAAAAGCTTAAAATTTTGCTCCTAAACTACCTCATATAAACCCTCATTCGCATAATGTATTTTCTTTTGAATAAAGATAAGGTAAGGATCACTTGGAGAATCATTAAAAAAAAGTAATATAGCAACATGAGCCTTCTAGAGAAAGCACAGTGATTGGCCCCTAGACATCTATATGCACCAATTAGAAATTTTTGTATTTTTCATTCTCTTCCAACATTTGAAAAATTTAAATTTTCCTACTTGTATGGAACATTATCCATGTATAGAAATCTATAGATTTTGGAGGTGTAAGCACATTTAATGGTAATATCTACATCCCCTTTTCATTCATAAATTCACTCTTATGATGCCATAGTTTGTGCTACAGCCATAGCAGATTTTACAATCTTACAGGAGCCATTCTCAAGAAAGGACTTGCATCCACTGTTATGCATTTGACATTGAAAGATTAGTTCTTATTTAAGATCACGAATGCATGTGACATCATAAAACCTTTATGTGCAGCTCACCCTTCTAAAATAGCAAGCAAAGGTTTAACCTAAACAAGATAAATAATAACAAAATTATACATTAATTCTATTCGCACTAGAGTCATCATTCCATGGCTCAATCTGTCTGTCAAAACTCAAGATCGGACTTAAAAAAAGTACTGTTTATTCAATTGTTGCATCCACAAACAATTGTCTTACTAAATAACATACTTTTTCCCATAGTGCTTTACAATCTCATTTCAAATTAGCTTTCAAATTTTCTTCATCCTCTGGGCTTCAACATACCATGATTACTGTATCAACCCTATTGACTATTTTCTCTTCTTATAATTCTCAAGGAAGAATTAGAAGATTGACCAAATTCCCTCCAATGAATATCTCAACTGCGAATCAGCCCTCTTCTGACCACACAAACTAGTCAATGCAATTAAAATTGCGCTCCAACTTTCAAAAAGGGAAAATTGATTTGTGATCATGTTGAACTTGTTAAGGTGATCCTTAGAGGAAACGCATTCAACCATCTTCAGGTTGAACAACTGCAGCATCAAGTACAAAAATGCAGTTTTATACCAGATTGAAAACTATTTAACACGTATCTCCTACAAGGATATAGGACATTCAAAAAATAAGTTTTGTGGTTGAGCAATTGCTTAATCCTCAAAGCATTGTGCATGCAGCTCATTTCATGAAGCCAGCATTCTATAACAGATGATAACTAATTTTGGAAAATAAATAATAAAAATGCATAAAAAAATAAATATCACATATATGTCATCTGATTGGACTATGGGAAGCTTTCATTCTTCAAGCAGGAGGGAAATATAACAAGGCACCCATAATGAGACATTTTTTTTTAGTTTGCACCAACTAAGCATGAATATAGAAGGTGAATTTCAACAGGAACAGATGTGCAAAAATAAATCCATGAAAGCCACAGTAATTCATAAGTTTCAGAGTCAGGACTGAGACTGAGGGATAAAAGAAAGAAAAATGTCATAAGTTCCAAAGTCAAGGGTATAATGTTTTTAATTTAGCAGGAAGAACCCACTAATTAAATACTGAATTAAGAGTATGAATTGAGGACACCTTTTAAGCCGCTGGTTTCTCATGGCAATCCTATCAGCAGAGGCTCGGGAAAGCATCTCCTTTGGGCTTGACACCAGATCTTCATCTATGCTAAGCTTTGTTTTTAAATCATCAGGTAATGCCTGCAAACAATCTTGTAAGATAACCATCACAGCATTGTACAGTATCACAAGCTGCATTACCTACAGAAACAGTGGAGTCAAATATCTAACCATTACGTCTTTCACCAGCTTTTCAAACTGAATCTGCTCTATATAGGTGCGAGGAATGTACGAACCTTCCAAGCCCAGTTGGTCAGCCACAAATTTCACAAACATTCGGTCCCTTCCTTGCACCTTAAAGAGATTTAGATCTAGTAATAGCTGATCTAACCACTCATTCGATAACAAATAGCAGCATTTCACATAACACGTGCAGAAACATTGTAAATTTCTACTTATGCAATGTCGTTGTGGGAGGAAAGTACAAACAAATCTTTTCAAGGGCATGGCCCACTCTCTAATTAGAGAAGTGCCATCATAACCTCTTAATAATATGTTTTTGCTTCATTTAAAAGAACATGTTTTATTCTTCCAATAATGAACTTGATGTTTGCTAGTATTTTTAGCCCAATACAAAGACCAAGAAAGAGGCTTACTGTCATATATTATTATCCAATTGACCTTTGCATCGCATGACACATTGTATCCATGAGGGTACTCTAATTTTAAAAATTTCATTTTAGATTTTTGAGGAATCAAAATAAATACTTGGTTTAAGGAATTGGGTTTAGAATTTTTATTTCCATTGTTTGTGATCATTAATTTTATTCTTTTTTATACCATTCTATATCTTTCTAACTTTAGGAGTTAGTTTCTATTTTTGATGTATTTTTCAAGAAGGATAGATTGATTCTAGTCTACCAATAATGTTACATTATTATTTGAAAAAATTAGTAAAGGATCATATCACATATTCTTTATTTATAATATTAAAGACACCCAAGCATTTGTTGATTCGACGTCATCTGTGCCAACTTAAGGCTCCTCAATGATCTCCTAATTGTTCTCCCTTTCCCTCCCTCCCTTCTTAAAAGACTGAAACCACTAAATCACCCAGTGCCAACTTAATAGAACTAATTTTCAGAAGTGGTTCTAGTTCATCAGTCTTGTTCTCAAAGGGAAAGGGAAGGTTGGCTATTTTGCTGACATTATTCTACCTAGGATGTTGAGAATTCCATTGTCATTGAACAGTTCATAAAGTCAATGGAAACGTAGACAGGAAGGACATGACAATTTTACAAAACCATGAGAGAGATACAAGGTGCCAATCAAGAAACCTATTCAGATTTGGGAAAAACACATCACAATGTTTTAAATTCTGATCTAAACCATGCAAATGAACCAAGGAAGCAAGTCCATGATGAAATATTAAAACAACATGACAGCTTTATGGCAAGGATGAATTTGCTTTAGAAGATGCAGTGGGTCATACTTGAGGACAAAGCAAGATTTGCTTCAATAATTAAGACAAACCCTTCGAAAATTTCACAAGAATTTGTTAAAGCTTTGCATGGGCAATTACTGACAACAAAACCCTTTCCATCTATATGTGAAGCCTTTGCTGAAGTTTGACACAAAGAAGCATGAAGGCACATCATGCTACCAGATTCTATCGTAGGAGCCAAGACTTCTTTTTCTTCTGCTTCTCTCTCATAAGTCACCAAGGGAAAACCAACAAGGCTAATAAAAATCAACAAAGGGAGACAACAAAAAATTATGGTATGATTATTGGCATAAGCCCAACTACACAAGTGAGTAGTGTCAAACTTCATAAGTACTCTGTTAACTACAAGCCTTGAAATCGTAGAGACCTTAATAAAGCTCTTATTGCAAAGTCCTCCACACATAATACAAAAGTAGTAACCTTGTATTATCTTCTGAGAAATTTAAATTGTTGCAAAACTTATTATGCATCCTGACCTTTCTCAAGGGGGGTTTACCTCCACATAATAACACAATGGAAACTATCGTTCATAAATTAGCTATACACATCACATGTTTTATTAACAAGTTATGTTGATAAAAGTTGGATAATTGATACTAGCACTTTTGATCATATGATGGGAAAAGAAAATATTATCTCCATATATGAGAGTTGTAGTGATGATATTTCAAATATTATTGTCGATAAAGCAATGTCAAAAGTAGTATGAAAATGTTTGTTTATCAGATGTCAATTGAAACTAAAATCAATTTTTTATGCTTATAAATAAAAATATAACCACACTTCCATTAACAAACGTTTCAAAGATTCCCCTATTCAAGTTGTATTTTTAACTTCAAATGTCTTCAATATTAGTTACAGTGAGTCATGGATGTTAGATTCTAGTACAACATCTCACATATAATCGCTCCTCTTTTTCTATATTAACTTGATCCCAATCATTAGGTACTAGTCATATTATCCATTATTTCTATTTTCTTATTACAATGTAGTATTCATTCTAATATCTAAAACTTTCTCACTTGAACATATCCTCTAAACACGTAAATTTCTAATGAACGTTCTTTCTATTAGACAACTCATCAAAATATCTTATTGCTTGTAATCTTTTACCTTAAACATTACCTTTTTTAGGATCTAACCACAAGGATGTAGAATGATAGCAATCATGAATGAGTTGGTTTTTATTTCTAGGAAACCAATATTACCTTATCTCTCTTAAAGGCTTATTGTCTCCATGACTTTGTTCTAATAGCATTGTCATTTAGTTCATTCATCTCTTCTAAGTTAAAGCAACTTCTTTTTAACAAGTTTTTTAATTTTGAATATGAATCTTATGAGTTAATAAAGTATTTATTACTCTTCTTACCCTCAATGAATTGACAATAAGAGTTCTACTACAATCAAATTAGTTCATTCCAATATTTGAAACGCCAATTGAGTGGAGTCTCTAAACGGTAGTCGCTGATTCATTACCTTTGTAGATGATTATTCACGAGTTGGCTTTATCTTTTGAAGGTAGGTCTTAGAAACCATGGATAATAAAATCTTTTTTGAAAAATAGATGACAATCTTTTTTTGCAATGAGAAAGACCAAATGTTCTACTACTATTGAAGTTCTTTAGACTAACAATGCTCTTGAATTTATTCAAAAGTTTATATCTAATTTCTTTAATTTACTAGGCCTCATACATCATATATACATCTCAACAAACTGGCATATCTTAATGCAAATTGCAGTTTGCATGCTCCTAGTTTAGACGCATGTGCCTAACAAGTACTAGGGGAGGTTATTTTCACATTCTATTATATTATCAATCATATTTCTTTTGATTTGGAAGGCATTGTTCTTGTTAAGAAACATAAGAATTTGATGTCCACACAAAAGAAAGATAAATTGTGAAGATCATAAACTCAATAATATCAAATAAAATAATACAAGTTTCTTAGAGTTTCTTAATTACTATTACAATCTTGTTTTATAAATTCTTTTTAGCATTGAAATACAAATGTGTGGGGAGTGCAATAAAGAAATGCTCATAGTTAATTTTTAGATGATTTGATACAAAACCTAATTGATCTTCACCTTTGGCCAAAAGGCTAGACAAAAGTACTAAAACGTCTTTTACAAAAGTAGGCAAAAATCCACACTAACTAAAAGACTCAATAAACACTAGGTTAAATGATTTTACAAGCACCAAGACAAAAGTCCCAACAAAACATTGGCCCAAAAAAGTCTATAACACCAAGTTAAAGGATCCTACAAATCATTAGGTCAAAAGACCTTACAACAACGACCAAATATCCAAATAAAAAATTAAAGAGAAAGTTACAACAATGGGACAAAGAATATAATATACAAATTTCAAAATACAAAATTCTATAATCCATAATATGGTTAAAAGACACATTAAAATGATGTAAAATAAATTTAGAAGAAGTATGCAACTTAGCTTAATGCAATAGATTGAAGGAAACAAAGGAAAGATGGAGTTTCTTCTCTATTGCTACAACCATGCTCTCCTCTTAGTTAAATCATGAAGATATTTAAGTGAAAATGCTTCTTAAAGATATGCATTCATCATTAGTTTTTTCTCATTATTTCGAAATTATTTATAGAGTTTTGAAAAGGTCTCCAATGCCCCTAATCACCCACGACGACTCTTTAATGGTTAATCAACTTTTTCAAAAATCTAGTCAAATTAGCTATTATAGAAAATGAATTAATAGTATCATATGATCCAAGGATGGTACTTTATGATTTAGTCAATTTATATTAATAGTATCATACAATCTAAGGATAATATCATAAGATCTAATCAATTTGTACTAATAATATGCATTAAGAATAGTATTGTACAATTTCTACCAATTTGTATTAATCATATTATATGTTAAATATTAACATATTAATACAAAATTCAAAGATTTTCTTATACTTAACCAATTGACTTAATAATACTATATGATAAAGTTATGGTATCACATATTCTAGTCAATCTTGCATAGTTTTAGGGTTTTGCATTTTGATTGCTTTGAACATGTTTTGTAAATGTAACTTATTGTTTTTAGGATTTAATAAGATAATTCTTAAATATAAATATCTTATTTGAATGCATGTCTTAAGCTAAACCTATATGGTTGGAAGGATAGTTTTAAATGTTTTTATAACTAACACTCAAAATCTCACCATTGCCCTAATATCTCATAAGAATTATTATAAGTATTAAAAATAAAGATGACTCTAAAAATATTTTTCTTCTTATTTACTCAAGATTTATGTTTTTAATGATAGTTATGTTCTCATTAAATATCATCATTGAGATCTTTGAGTCAAAATTAAATTTATCTAATTGAGTTTACCTATTTATTCTTAAGATGCATGATTTGTAACATCTAAAAGGAAAAAATTAGTAAAACAAAAGGACCAAAAGTTCAACAGTTTCTTCTAAATTATTATACTATGAAAATTCTCTCTTCTCTATTATTCCTAGAGTTTTTGGTAATACCATCATTTATCTTCTTAAAGTATTTAACAAGTTGTCTCCAAGAGAAATTAAGTGCATCTTGCTTGGTTATTAAATTGCTTTTGTGGATATCACCTTCTTTAAAAGTTTCTAAGACAATGTACCCCTCTATTCCATTACCTCTCTAGCTAAATCTTAATATTGGTCTTAGCACTTATCTTGTTACTCTCAAAATATACTCTAAATGAACAAAAGAAACTATCTTGTTGTTGAACGCTATTAGGATGCATACTTTAGAAACCATATGATTCTTTTATTATAGATTAACCATTACTAACACCATTGGACCTTGGCTTATCAATAAGTTTATAATGCATTACCCATCCCACAAACGCCCACATCTCACTTTCCTTAGACCTTGTTACCAAGTCATTTGTCAAATCCCTCTCATCCATTTCAATTTCCAACACTCACCATGAAGATTTAGATACCTTGAGTCTTGGAAACATGAGATTTGATTTGGACACCTTCATGTCAATGTTGTAGCATGTAGAAGAGTGTTTACTCAAACCAAATGACATCATTGACAGATACAAGACTAATTTGGTTGTCAAAGACTTTATTTAGATATATTGTATCAATTAACATGAAACATACTCTTCTGTTATACATTTGAGTTCAATTAGTATCTTGCTCTCTCTTGTAGTCAATCAAGATTGACCTATGTTTTAACCTTAATGTCAAGTATGTCTTCCTTTATGGCAATCCTTAGATGACTTTATTTGAGGAGCAACCACTGGGATTTGTTGTTCGAGGGGACAACGTGAGTCATATTTGCAAGTTAAAGAAATTGATTCATAGTTTGAAAGAAAGTTCTAGAGCTTAGTTTGAGAAGTCCAACCAGATTGTTATCGCCTTTGAATTCTAGAAGTGTCAAGCTGATCATTTAGTATTCACCAAGGAAAGCATTTACAATATTATCCTCCTAAATGTATATATAGATGTTATTCTCATAATTGGTAGTGATTTCAAGGGTATTACAAAGACATTAGTATATTTGACAAAGAACCTTTTAATGAAATATGTGAGAATAAGCTGTCTTGTCCCAACAGAAGCATGCATTTGGTTAGCTACAATTTGTACTAAACCAACTGACATTCTAATTGACCAATATATACATTTTTAAGAAGATATTGAAGAACTCTTGGAAGACTAACCTTGCATTAGATGTCTAGTGGTTAAATTGATCCACTTAACAATTACTTGACTAGATATGTCATTTGCTATAAGTGTTATTAATTAGTTTATGTACAAGCTTAAATAGTTTCATTAGGATGATCCTACAATAATACTAAAATATGTCATAGGGCTCTTAGAAAGAGAGTACTATTTGTAAAATATGGTCAATTATATATAGAGATACTCTAATGTAGATTAAAATAGCTCAAAATAGGGTAGACAAATTATTTTATGCAACTACATCTTTTTGGGAGGAAATTTAGTCACTTAGAAAAGCGAAAAATAAACAATGTTAGCTTAGTCTAATGCTCAAGCTAAATATCAAGTCATGGCTCATACATCTTATAAAATGTTTTGAATAAAACATTTGTTTGAAGAATTTAATTTTCAATATCCAAAACTATTGGTCATATACTATGACAAACAAGTTGTTATTCATAATGGAAGTTATCTAATCTTTGGCAAGCAATGATTATAACTTCACTAGAGAGACTATCACATGTCAAAAAATTTGCACACCTTATACTCATTCTAACAACCTGTTCATAGATATGTTTACTAAAACCTTAGCCTATACTCATATGGTTCGTCATAGAAGCTCCTTGGCTGATCAGGTTGCAAAGAATGTTCTTTTTCTGACTTTTCATAGATTAGTGGCATGCCCCTACCTTATGATATTTCCATTTTACTTCTGCATGACGTTGTGTATAACCTATCTTAAGTTATTAATATAAACTTCGACCACTACCTTTTAAAAACCTTATCCTTTAAGCCCTTAAAAAGAATTGTGAAAAGAAAAAGACAAGCACGATCGATACTTGTGCTCTAGTTTGCAAGGCAGTCCTTCAATATAACATTAAGACTTAATTAACATTCCACTAATATAAACTTATAAATAATAAGCCCGATATTCTTTATTTTATTGAACTTTCTTTTAGTAAGTTTGTCTTGTCTATTTGTTAGTTTATATAAAAGGTACCAAATTTTTCTTCTTCAATCAGAGTTCAAATCCTTTTTCTTTACATGCACAATGCTAGTAAAAAAGTATTAACAAGAGACATTCATTTGTCCATCTCAATTAGTCAATAAGCAAAGGATGATGAATGCTATCATTCAAATGGGAAATAATCACCCAAAGAATTGCAAGACCTAACAAAAACAATATTGATTCAAGCATTCATCTATCATAAACTTACCCATGTTTGGCATTTGTTTGTTTTGTTGTGCTGTTTATTATTTATTTTACTTTTGTTTTTCTGTAAACTCACTTTGATTTGATAAAGTTTATTTAAGTTGTAATAAAAAGATTCTGGTAAATGTTATCCAAAGTGAAAATACCTTACTGGATTACTTTCAGAAACCTGTGTTATTATTTTACAAAAAATGCATCCATATAACATGTTTTTCCAACTTAGAAAAATTAAAAAAAGAAAAAAATGACGCCAAACTTCCAATAATGCTACAACTAGACAAACTGTAATCAAGCAGAAAAAAGCAACATTAATTAATGCGCTGGCAAACACAAGTGTCAGCCAATAGATAAGCAACCTGGATGTAGTGTCTATTCAACTGTTCCAGTCGATCAAGTTTAATTGTCACCCTATCATCAGAGAACACATGGCTGCATCTCTTCAAAATAGCAGCAATGCTATAGCCCAAAGCCATTAAACCTCCAAGTAACCGAACGCTAACTTCAAAAGTAATCCTTGGCGATATAATAAATGGGCTGTCTGTCACCCATTCCTGAAAAACATTACGAAGGCGATAGGATTACATATTCGGATAAGTTTTAAAAGTTTTAGTCAATAGTAATAGACTTATCATTTTAATCACACAAATTGGGAATCGCTTCAAAGAATATGAGTGTACATTCTGTAGGGAAACTATAAATATAGGATACCGATTGTTGGGGAAAAAAATCTATTCAAAAATTAATTTTCATTTACTACCCAATAGGCAAGCTTGTGATCACTAGTTTAAACATTTAACTCAGTCCAAAAATTTACAGTTACAACTTTATCATACATTTTTTAAGATGCTATTTCCATTATTCCAAACCATAACCTCTGAGTGGTATGACATCTTTACAATTGCACCAGGGCTCTCCCCGAGCTAATCTTTTTGGACTAACACTAAAGAACTACTACTCCCAATAATTCAGTTTGCCAGCTACCATAATATGACTTGCACAAATTTCATTTTAGCCAAGATTTAAGTGATTATGCCGTTGTTCTGATAACCTATCGCATAAAAACTCCATATATTCTCAATAAAAGGTGCAATCTCAGTAGCAAAATAAACATACTAGTAGTGGTACAAAATAGAATATAAGACATTTTAGTACATCAGATTGCTTATAATTCCTTTAGCTCTTACACCATATATCAAAACAAATATGCTAAACTGTAGAATACATTTATAACATAAATTTGATATCACGTAGAATATTCCAAGTTTATATGTTTTTATTTGATAGGTTATTTATCTAGGTAATTTGGTAGGTTTTTTTTTGTATTTTGAAATTTACATATGAATTTTCATCTATAAAAAAGGAATGTACATTTAAATTTTAGAAAATAAAATAAAATTCTTCATTTACAATTTCCTTCAGGTATCAAAGCAAGGAGTGATCCTAAAGTAATCTCCTGCATTGGTGATCGTGGTCAAGTAAGGTTTTCTGTTGCTAGCATCCTTGAGATGCTGCGTCCTGTACAGCAAGGCTTCTTCCTGTTTTGTCCCATTGAGTAAGACTTCATCCTATCTAGTAGGGTTTTTGTGACTACTTTCTATCTCTTTCTAAGCTTTTCAATATTGCTTCATTAGATTCTTTGTTGTCCTTCGAAACTGCTTCTTTGAGTTCTTCCAAGGCTTCAGCTTTCATGATGAAGTTTTAGTGGTTCTTCTCAATCTTTAGCTCTAGTCAAAAAGATTGTGCCCATTTCTTAGAAGCCGTCTTTCACAGAGGATGGCATTCACGCTTCAAGCTAGCTTGTTGTAGCCTCAGCCTCATCCTCATTGATCGCATCCCCGACAAACTCTGAGATGTCTTTGCCAAGATCCGGGTCAAGAACCCCAAGGCATGAACAAAGATCAAGCTCATTTGTTCGTCTCTCTTCCTTATAAGAGAAGCCAACATGGATCCTTGCTATCTTATTTGTCAACACCCTAGAATGGTTCTTTGGCAAATTCATCACTCCACATCTTTATATAAAGAAAAGATAAAAAAACATCTACAAAACATGGCATGACAAAGTATTGGATGAAATTGAGAGAATCAATTCCTCCACATCTAAAGCTACCTCTAGTTGCTTAAAAACGCTCTCCAACACTAGTGGAATGTCACATGAAAATCAAATCATTATTACAAGATACAAACTCCATAGGAATAATTATCTCTAACAGTCCCAATCAATGATGATGCTTATATATGACAAAGGCAAGAATGACAATCTACTCAGCACAATAGCTCCTCTAAAAGCAGATGACTCAAAATTTAAAAGTTGAAAGGCAAAAACTATTGTCTTGATCGATTAATTTCATGAGCAACAAGATAGGATAAATTTTTTTTATAGAACAATAAGATAAATCTGAAAAATCAGTAGAAAACATATTCAAACAAAGAGAAAACTTCAAAGTTGTTCAAAAGGAAAATATTTGCATGATTTATGACAAGAAAATTTGAACACGATCCAATACTTCAATACTCTCACAAGATATTGGCAACAAGTAGAATTGCATGAGAACATGAAAAACGAGAAAAGAGCTTTTCCACAAAGAGATAGAATTCACAAAAAAGTTATCCTTTAAAGGGTTTTGAATTTAAGAAATTCCGATTTTCAAAATTTTGAATTACTTCATACATCATTATTATCTTTTTATATAAAAGTTTAATATAATACTTTATAAAACAAAAAAGCATATGATTTTGACAACAAATATAAAACTTTCACAAATTTTGTAAATTTCGCAAAATCAACCCTTAACTAGCCTAACCCACACTGCTCGCATATTATAGGTGTGCTAAGGTTTTGCTCACACAGGCAAGTACTGCTCTAGTATGTACAGGCTATCTTCACAAGCATTGATCGTGGCGATGCAATAGTGCACCTACCACGCTTATGCATAATGCATGCATGATAGGTGGCCAATAGGGTGCACGTGCAACACATTTACTCCTGTCCCCTGTGATCACGCGTGCCTCTGCATGTGGACGTCTGGTGCATCGCACCCTTCCATGTGTGGCACTTGGCTAGCGTACCGCAACACTTGCTCCAACTACATCAACGTTTTTTGTCATTTCGTCTCTTTGATTTTTTTTCGCAATTTTTTGGGGTTAATAAACCTAGAATTGAGCTGCTGATCAATTTGATAAACGATTTTATTTCAACTAAGTAAGAATAAAGAATTTTGGAGAATCGATAATGTTTATTATAAGAGCTATCAAAATTATAAAAATTGGGTTATTCATAACCTTGTTTAGGAAAAACAAGATCTTTTTGAGCTTTTTAGACCACAATTTTGATCATTGATGAATACACCAAATCTACTTAAAGTAAACTTTGTTTTGATGAACTCTTCCCAAAATGAATAACATCATTTCATTGAAAGCCCTTGATTAAATGGGGCCTTAACCAATTATACATCATCAAATAATTATCACGCTTTGATAAAAGAGAAGTTAAAATGTGATCAGAAAACTTAAACTCTAAAAACTATTGGTTGAACTTTTTGCTAGCATAAAGTAAAGAATCCCATTTCTTTAAAAGCAAAATCAAGAGATCCTTAATAAAATTTTCTTGGTAATAATATTGTATATGCTTTTAGGGCATGAATCCCTAAATTGAGAAATGAAATTGCAGGTTAGTGAGCATGTGTTTTTGAGGTATCACTTATAAAACAAAGGTAGTTAGAATTGGAAAAAGTGGCAACGTCAGGACAAATTTCATTGGATCATTTGAGGTGGGTGATTGAGAAGGTTGCCATAACACATTATTCATCGCCAACTTCATGAGTTTTCATGACGTTGTATTTCTTTTATAAAAGTGCTTTGGAAGAATAATATAGTTGAGGCTACTTGAGAGCTCGAGAAAGAGTTGCTTATTAAGAATTTGTACTTGCTTGAGAATTCAAATATGAATTTGGAAGGCAATTCTTTTTTAAGATAAATTATTATACTATTAAAAAAAGAAAAAAAACTCATAAACTGATGCAATTCAATTAAGAATGATTGGATTTAAATAAAACCTAATAATCACTATTCCCCCTACAATGATGATCCAAATTCCTACCTAAATCTAGCATGTAACCAACTCTCTCCCATGGCTCTTACCATCCCAATCTCTATTCTCCCTCCCTCACTGTCACGACTACCACGTTTCACCACCATTGAGGCAATTGCGATGCAACTATGCTTCATGAGTAATTTTACCCTTTTATTTTTCATTGCCATAGCCACCAAATATTTGCCCATCAAGAGAATTTTGTTGTTGCTCCTTGCTCACTGGCAATTACCATCGAGAACATTTTTGTGAATTCTTCCTTTTTCTTTCTCTTCACCTTCTTTCCCACCTTCCTCTTCATCCTTCACCTCCCTTTCTCCAACTCATGACATCATTTTCTTTATTGTTAACTAATAGTGAATTAATTTAATATTGATAATCACATTAATAAATTATTACCTTAGTTTTTTAGATCATCATTTGAATTAATCACAACTACCAAAAATCACAAATTAGTTCATTGAATTTTATGTAATTTAGTGGTGCACAATGTTTGTAGATTCATAGATTGAATTTAGGTGGTAAGATAGCCTTAATCAAAGTGATATTGCGTATCTAGGAAGAGGTTAGATTTGCTTTGCATATTCTAAAATAGATGACTCTTATCTATTTGAAAATGAGTGTACTTTTATTGCTAGGTATCACCTTAATTTATTTATTTAGGTGAATCAAATTCTATATTTTATCCATTATATTATAGATTAAATTTGTTGTTATACCTTGTTTTGTTTAGTCATTTATCTTAAAGATGTTGTAGTAGAATAAAATCAAAGTATATATAATTAATCAATTTCTTATAACTAATAATATATCTAGATATGAGAATAAATTAAATACTTTGATATATTGATTGTGTGTTCATTATGTTCATGTCAGCATATTTATGTTGTTGAAAATTACTCATTATTGATATTGATAATTTATGTAAGACTCATATTATATAGTACAATTATATCATGAATAGAATCTTATAATTGATCATATATGATCATGATATAGCTATAAAAAGATTATATTACATATGAGTTATAAAAACTGATTGGTAAAATATATGTTACTAATATATGTATGCATATTGTGTTGATGATTAGAGTGTTAATGCATACTCATTTTGTCTTCAATATCATGAATATGATTGTAGTTCATTTCAATAGATTGATAAGTTGACATTTAATTATTGATAATGTCGATATGCATTACTTAAGCAAACAATTTTATTATTGAAATTAAGTTAATTGAATTATAAGTAGCATTTGAATGTTTGACACACATCTTTTCATTTTTTGTTCATAGCATTATGCGTCGTAGACATTACATAATGTGCCTATGATGATGTAGGAATTTGTTTTCATTTCTCTTTTTGTTCACGTACATATTGTATGATATGCGCTTATGATGATGTAGGAATTGTTATTATACATTCTACGCATTCATGGCATTTTTTTCTACATATTTATGTCTCAATACTTGTTGCTTATGCTTTACAAAAGGTTTTCATCTATTGATTTGTTTTGCCAGCTCAAGCATTGTTTTATACATTATTTATTAAATTGAGTGCCCTAGCTTAGTGGATCGACATAAGAGGAGCACCAATAATAAGCATCTTTTGGGTGTGTAATTAAAAGTTTTATTTTATTTTTTTCATTAATCATCTTGCTATTAGTTGAATTTGAATTTAGATTAATATTTTGTTATTTCAAATTTCAATATGACAATATATACTTTTCTTTTGGAGTAAATAAGATTAGTCTTTCTTCTATTATCAATCTCTATTTTTCAAATAAGTAAATTATTTTCTTTTATAATATAAAACCATTCTATTAGTCCTCCCGTCATCATACCCATGTTGCTAGGATTTACCACCTTTTAGACTGGGCCTGGCAAAAGCTATAACACCTTCCTCCTACTTTACCTATTAAGAATAGATAACTAAGGTAAGTAAGAACTTCATCTCCAATATATGTCTAAACTGTCGAACTTTAGCTTAGTAGTAAACCATGGAAATATTGTTTAGTACCCTTGAGTGAGGATGAAGTTATAGTGATTAAAAACCATAAATGTGAAATTTCGGAAAGGGGAAAATGGCTAAGAACATATATAAGAGTACATTCTTTTCAGTTACACTGTATTGGGGCTTAGGAAATTAATCCGTCCTCATGAGACCATCTCATTGTATTTTTGATAAACATAAAGCATACAATCAGTTAAATATAGAGTTTTTAACATTTATTAGCATCTTTTGTTATATTTTATGTAATTCATATTGTATCATATGTTAAGTTATATTTTGATGTATTTTGGTTGTCTTAATCCCAATCCAAAAGAAAAATGGTTTGGACAAACCATACCATATGATTTTCCTAATCCTATTTACAATTACAAATGTTAACTAACAACTTGGCTGATGATTTCTAATGGTTTGGCTAACCATAACTAAGGCTCTCACTTGTGTAAGCTGTGGTAATGCCACTTCAAAATTTAGTCAATATTGGTTGCTTACCCATTCATAAGTTCATTTGGACCATTATGAATAGTTCCATATGGTTGTACAATGCAAGTTTTTATGTTATTTAATAGATAATTCATTTCAGCAATGAAATGGCTTGATTTTAACCAAAGTTTAATAACCTAAGTCTAACCCATTCCTCTTTACCCTTTTGCTTCTTCGACTTCTACTTTTGTTCCTTTCTACGCTTCTACAGCTTCTTTTCTCCAAATATTCATCAACCACTCAACAAAATTCACTAACTTCCAAATTATCCTAGTTTCCTCCTTTTCCTTGAGCCTAGTTATGGTTTCAAGTGGAAACGGTTTTTACTTCTGGAATATTATTTTCAAGCTTAGTCCCCCCAGTTCAAAAATGCTTCAAACAGCATTAAAATTTGCAATTTTATGGCACGCATCATTTATATTACTTTCACTTTCAGAGCTTGTAGTTTTTTTAACTGCAGGCTAGATTTTATGGAACCTCAACTTTGCTAAAATTTGTGTTTAGAATTATATAGGTTTAAGCAAAATATATTTTGTCATCACCAAGGCAACTTCTAGCATAATTCCCACAGTTTGAACCCTAACTAAAGCAATTCTATCCTTCCACAAAACACTTTTGGTAGATATCATGCTCTTCAATGCTTTGACAGCTTTGACATTACTACTGTATATAATGAATTCATTTTGGGACAATGGTGGTTCTTTCCAAGCACAATATTGATATAACAAATAGCTATATGATACTGCATTAAGAGAGAAACTTGTTTGAACTGCTTTATAATCATTTGACATAGCCTCTTTCACATCAATTTAAACCAAAACCAAAATCTATAATACCACATGCTTCCAAACAATCCAAAGAGAAATAAATCTAATACGAATTCACCACCTTAATCGAGCATAACCAATATCCGGTAAATCAGCTGGCAAGCACCACTAAGAAGTTACACGAATCTACAAAAGTTTCCCAAGAAAACAATCCAATTTACCTGAATCTGCCTAGCCTATAAAAGAATAACTGAAGGAACCACAAAAATGGACAAGCCATACTTGCTAAAGATCATTAACTAGTCAATCAAGGGCTGCTTTCCAATATAGCTCATGAGGAGGAATCCATAACAACAAGAAGATGAAAATAGTATGAAAATTTCCATAGTTGAATATCTTCAATTTATTCCTCATACAACATTGCAATTGGTCTTTTGCTTATAACAAGATTTGATATCAACACTAGGTGATTTTTGTGAACCTATGAATACTATGAATCCAACATCTCTTCATTTAATGATTGGAGTTGAATGAGACTATATCCATGTCTACATACACTATTGCCTTTTTACAACAATGCAAGCATGGATATAGCAAATGAGTAATGCCTTAATCACTCATCATACCTCATGCATTGACCATAACAATCACTCTACCATCCAAAACACCTCCACCTTCAATTGATTTTATCCTGCCTACAATACTTAAAAGCCTTAAAAGGATAAATTATATGTCCAAACAGTTTATTTACATTAATGAATGTAAATTATTCTTTATAGTGTGATATGCTATTATAGATGCATGAAGAACTCAAAGCAATAGAAGATGACATTCTTTTCAATAGAGATCATTTTAGAGATCGTTTTGATAGGGCATACTCATGATTCAAAGACCAATTGATAGAGGCATCAATGGTGCTGAAATGGGCCGCCGAAGCCTATATTAATTCCATTTAAGATAGATCATAAAAATAATAAGATATAATGATATGATAGAGCTCTAGAGAGGGGGTCATACCTTGTACACCTTTAAAATCAAACAAACAACCCTAGAAATCCAATCAGCTATGGAGTTGGTCTCTCTCCAAGCTTGTGTAATCCTAATGTCCTTGAAGCATCTAAGATCCAACCACACACACCGAAAAGGATCACCCCTATCAGTATATGAGGTCACCACCCACTTGGAGGAGATAGCTTGAAAGGAATCAGACTTAATCCAGATCCCCAACATATTGGAACAAATAAGCCACACATGAAATGGCAGCAAGAATCGTGTGCCCATTCATAACCAATTGATGGTGGCATCAATGGTGAAGGGGATGACGAAGCATTGCAGCAAAGTTAATTCCAAGGTAGCCAATGGAAAACCTAGGTAGTTTTTGTGGAGTGGAAGAGAATAAGAAGGTGTTGGTGGATAGTTGGTGATAATGAACGAGTCATAGGTAGAATTGGATGCCCAAAGAACACCAAGAATGGTAACTAGAAATTCTCATTTATTAAATGACAAAATTCTAACACATCATATTGAGTATAAGAACCAAGACCCTATTTACCCCCATAAATAATGTTACCTCATATATAGAAAGCCCCTCTAGATAAGCTCAATTGATGATAAGGCCAAATGCAAGGTCGCATTCAAATTCAAGTTCAAACAAATGTGAAGCCCAAATATTCAATTGAATAAATAAATAAAATAAACCAAACTATGGGTAAATCTAACTAGATCTACCACTAAATGACTAGATCACACATCCAATTAAGCTTCTTCAATCATCCGATCAATCCATTTGAGAATGATCCAGCTAAGCTCTTCATCGCCCATGTCTTATCTATCAGACTGGATGTCCATTAGGCCAAAGTGAAGGAGCATACAAGATGCTCCTTTATCACCTACGACCAATCAGGTGATCATTTAATATGTATGAAAAGCTTAACTCTTGATCTCAGATTGATCCAGGTACGACAATGAAAATCGTGTCATCTACTTGAAATTCATGACTTAGCAATGAAAAACTAATCATCGACACTGTCTTGCATCAAAACTCCTATTAAAAGAAACTTGTGCTCAAGTGTGCTATAGTAATGAAGTAAGGTGAGTCTCTTATACACAGAAACATTGTCAATATCTGTTAGCCCAACTAATAGAACCCTAGTAATAATAAACGATTATCATGTCAATCATGCAGGGAACTTCATAACCATGAATCATCAGGTGGACTATCCTAATAAAATCTTAGCTAAGGTCATGCAATAGACTCAATAAGAGCAAGTTGTTAAGAGGTCTACAATAATGTCCTCATCAATAATGAAAACTACGATAATACCAATCTAGAGGTTTTCCTGAATATGAATCCAAAAATAACTACGCATCTCATGATCTTAGGGTTTGTGGAATAAGATGGCCTTGAAGTACTATATATGTATAATCTCTAATTTGAAAGCAAGATTAAATTCCTTCTACAATATTAAATCAGAATTACTAGAAATAAATCCAAATTCAAAATAATGGGAATTTAATGTTGATAATTAAGAAGAGAAATACCAAAGTTCCTTAGGCATAACCAAGTTTATATGCTCTATAAGAACAAGCAGTGACTCCAATGGTTCCACTTTTGGGAATTCTAGTGATTCAAGCTTAGATGAATAAGCTCAAGAGAAGGATCAAAATAGGAATAAAGTGCATATGGCTCAGGTAAGATCTCATAAGTAAAATCATCAAGTAATGCAATAAAAACAATATCTCAAAAAATATTAGAAATACAGCTAGGAATGATATTTCAAAGTTTTAAGGAGGAGGATCCTTTAATAGGTTTTTGGTGGCACAAGATAAAGAACTAAGGAGATGTGGATATAAAATAATTTCTTGATCTTCATGGAAGATGTTGTAAACATCCTCATCATGGATGCACAAACCATTTTTAGCCCAAGTCTAACCAAGAATAAGATCACCATAAAAAAAATCCAAATAATCTCCATATTACATAAGCATTGAATAGGTTTTGGTGACCTTGATACAGGTGCTATCACGAAAGAAAACAAAAAATAAAGCAACAAAACTAGATGGAACGAGGATCACCATAACATAAGTCAACTATTTTAATTATAAATTACCCTAAAGGACTTTCAATGAATTAAATGCACAATAATACAAAACACAATGAAATTCAAAATCATGACTTGTGAATAAACATGGTTATCACGATTATGGAGAAAGCCAATGTAATATCGTCATGTCTCATGATATGTAAATGTTATGGATAGCATGCACGTGAAGATTTAAAAAATGATCATGAGGCATTAAAACAAATTATCATAAGGAAATTTGCAATTTTAGCAATCCAATTTAAATGCATAACACACATCTAACCACAAATTAGTTCTTTATTTTTCATAGATTGGTTCCTAGCTATGGTAAATGTTAGATTCATCTAATTTAGGTGTGTGCCACCTACTTTAATTGGGGAGCAATTTGGGTTGGGTCAGTTTCACTACTTCCATCATGTGAAACCACATGCAACCAGAGGACCCAATATGACATTTTGGTTCATGAAAGCATCTAGCATGGACAACAATTTCTATATCCATAAAACTTAATGGGTTAGCAAGTCAATACATCTATAAATACTATGATCAAGTTTAGTCTAAAAATAAGGGTATTTAAGTAGCATCTTAGAGTGAAAACTTTCAGCATTGTTAACTGCATTCATAATTAAGCAATTGCTCTTCTTCAAATCATTATTAAATTTGTATGCTTTAGCATTCGACAAATTCAATATTTTTGCTTTCATTCAAATGAAACTCACAAGAAAGAGTGATCGATCATTAAAGTATCGTAGGCAAGTCCTTAATTTCGTAAATAAATTAGATGCAACAACTTTAGCTAGAATAAGTCAAGAAATACTATTTATCATACACACCAAGAGGTTCTTATAAGTCAAGATTGAAAACTCCTTAGTTATCATGATAGGAGGCATGAAGAACGGCCATAACCATGAGGATACAAGTCAAGAAGGCTGACTCAATTAAAAATAAAGGAAATGATGCAACATAGAGAGGGGAAGGATGAGGAAGAAGACAATCGAAATTAGAGAAGAGGGAAAGCCAAAGCTAAACAAGTCCCAAATCCCAATCAAGAAAATAAACCCTCAAGACCCTCTCAACGTCTCTTGAATGCACCAAAAAAGCTTAAGGTTTAGTGTTTTAGTTGGGTCACATAGTGTCGATTCATGCCTTTCCCCAAGAAGTGTCAATATTTTTCACTACTTAATATTGGAATATTCTGTAGTGCATGGGCAACACTATCCATGCACAACCAAATATATGAAGGATTTTGTGCTTTCTAGATGATCTATTTGCGAGGTGTTCTCGTCGAGCTCTTGTAAGCAGATCTTTTTAAAATGACAACGGAAGTAGAAGCGTGATAATGGCAAAGATCAAAAGAAAAAGAAGAAAGAGAAAAGCGTTTTGCTACAAAGAGATTGAATTTTCCAAAAAATTTTCTTTTAAGGGATTTAGAATTTACAAAATTCTGATTCTTAGAATTATCTGAGTTCACTCATACATTATTCTCACCCCTTTATATAAATGTTAAGATATAATATTTAATCATAAAAAAAAACTCATGCAATTTTGAACAAAATTTAAATTCCCCAAATTCTACAAATTCCATACATTTTAGTACTATTCTTGCTCACGCGTTGACCGTGGCGATACAGTAGGTATACTTATTGTGTGCACGAGAAACGCACGTGATCGATGATTGACAAGGTGCAAGTGGACGTGCATCCATTTAGTGCGAACATGAACGCCTCCTACTCCTTTGCGGATGGCGCTCAGCTATTGTGTTGCAATATGCGCTCCAGCACGCACCTACAACGACTCTCCAAGCGCGACCTATTGCTTTGTGCTGCGTTGTCAATTTTTGTCGTTTTGTCTCTTCCTTTCATTTTTCAAAAATTTCAATTTCTTTTCCTTATGAAAATCATTTTACTATGTCACTTGGTTTCTAGGTATTGATAACAAAAGTTAGATTAAGGACCAATTAGTTACCGATTTCAATGAGCTAATTTACATAATTTATATGAAACAAAACAGAACTGAACTAACCTCGAACATAAGACTGTATTTCCCATCTCTATTTCTCATCCTTAAATAAGACTGGCATATGTCTGGATCTTCACCTGGTGGAAGCAGATATATATCATAAGTTTCCTCCATAGTTTCTGTGTGTTCTTTTGAAAAGACAGCCTTGACTTGATCCACTGATAAGTTCCTTGGTGACTATGATAATAAAAAGTAGTTAGGGCTTGTAGAGCATAACAAAGATGCATCCCTTTGATACAATTTTTCAATATTCTATTATGTATACATATTTGAAAATCATGAATAGGGCCTTAACCTTTAAAATGTAAGTTGGATTCTGGAAACCTGATAATGGATTGAATTTGTTGATAATCTTTATGTGTGCAGTTTGCAGATCTGGCTCAATAAATGCCTTATACATAGGATAGACCTGCACATAATAATCATAAATTATGACATACGAATAAAGCGATCATTCCATACAACTGAAACAAAAGGAAAAAAGAGAGGAAGCTGTTTTTTAAGCAGCAGCACTTCATCTTTTTAACTCATGACAGACCAATCCACGCAAGAGCATGTTCAGCAAATAGTTTCCAAAATTCAATCAAATGGAAAAAGAGTATAAAATGAGATGAAATAACAGAAAACCGTCTCAGATATTTGGTGAATTATCTCTTCAGGCTCTTGCCCAGCTCGCTGAATGTCCCTTAAAACCCTCTTCACCAGGTCAAAGTGTACCCCTCCCGTAACTGAAACACGTAGGTCAAGTAGAGGCCGCAGCCTTTCACTTAAAGCATAGATACCTTCAATGATCACAATACGAGAGTTTGGCACATCAACAGTTCTGTTAGCATGGGCAAGACAAGATGAAATTAAGTTTAAAGCTAAGTCTTGAAGATAACTTTTACAGACCCAAAGTTACATAATGAGCTCAGCACACGTTAAGTGCATGACACCTTCATGAGCATAAGGTTCATACCTATATCCTGTGCGACAGCTTGATTTAAAATCATAAATTGGCACCTTGACTGACCTCCCTTCTTTAAGTCCATAAATGTTTTCCAGCAATGTTTCATAATCTGTTAGGCGGGGATCTGTTCACAAGTAGGTTGTTTAGAGACTCCATCATTGTTCATAAATTTCATACATTTAAGGTTGGTTTTATATTAGCTATATTAAATATTAAGCTAATTCAATAAATTTCTTTGAAAAATATTATTAGTAAATACTATTGTTGAGTATTAAGTTAACTAATAAATAATTTGGTCTGAAAAGTATTGTCATTAAGTGTTATTAAAAAGTTGTGTATTTGATAATATATTGTTGAGACATGCTTAGTGACATTATTGTTATTATGAAATAACAAAAGTATCATTTGATTTTTTGATAAAAAAAGAGAATGGCTTTAATTTCATTTCGAAAGAACAAAACTATCTTTCACTCCTTAATATTTTTGTACTTTTGTTTTGTAAACCTATGCTTCAAAACATGGCCAGCTAAGCAAGCTAGATTTCGAAATTTAGAACTTCAAAAAACTGAAGTTTCAAAAGGAGTGCTAAATAAAATCTTAATTGACAATTTGGTTGCAAAATCTAAGAATGCTAAGCCAAACCAAAAACACCAATGTTAACATTTTACACATTTATTACGTTTATTCACGGCATAAGATCCTTCACTTTCTTGAAAGCTTGGGTTTGCAAATGAAAAAAGAATTTGCTTTGATATTTGTCAAACTTTTGGAAAAAGTTACAAATCTTATAATTAAATTAACAAAAAAGAAATCTAAAAAGAATTGAATACATGTATAGAAAATCTTTGATAACATGCTTTTCACACATTAATCTACATCAATGAGAGCAATTTGTGAGGGACAAAAACTTGTATGTGCACATTCTTGCTATCAATAACAAAAGTGTTAATTGAAGATGGGTCTTTCTCTCTTATCTAATTCTATAAATAAGTCCCTAGAGTTTCAATGATAACCAAATAGATCCTTATTGGTTCATAAATGCTACAACTATGTCCTTAACTTTAAGGGCCTAACTGTTGTATTTACAAAATAATAAGAGAATCTTTCTAACTATCATTAAAACTCAAAAAACTTGCTTGCATAATTAGAAAAACATGATAACCTATCTATAATTAATCCATAATTAAATTATAAAAATAATACAAAATCACTAATTTATAAGTTAACACAAGTAGCTTATACTTTTCTAAATTTTGAATGCAAATCATCACAAAATCACTATAAAATAAGCTTGTAACTATTTGTTATGTTTAAACTACCTGTCACTATGATTATAGCAACTTATATTAAAAATGAGAAAAATAAGTGCTTCAAAGGAAATCAAAAACCTACAAAACTAATGTTACTCGATTACTAAAAAAAGGCCAAAATGCTATGACAAAATATAGCTAGCATAACATAATTATTGATTGTATTTATTAACATAACAAAATGAAAATATGACAAAAATGTCAGAAACAAAATATTTACCAAAATGAGCGAATTGGTAATTTGCTACGTATTAGCATCAAATTTTAAAGACTATGTTATTACTAAACAACTTCCACTCTATTCACCATCTCCCCCATAAGTTTTAAGAGTATTACAATAAATGTCATTTATGTTGTATTCCTTGGAAAAGCTCCATTCAAGTCAATCTGATATGAAACTTTTGCACATTGAAGCTCTCAAAAAATGCTTTAACAACTTCATTCAATTCAAAAAACTTTTGTATGCCTATTAGCAATGTGATTAAAAAGAGAAAAAGACATCAAGCTAATTTGGCTTAATTACTTTGCTTCTAATCAATATAACTTTGTGATTACATAAATTGATATCTAAGGAGTTGATGAAGTAGAATTTAAAAAAAAAAGATACAATAACTTCCAGGCGCACCACCAACCACTCGTAGGATCATAAGGGAACAAAAACACACGGGAGGAGCCCAGCCTGTTTGACAACAACCGCCAAACAAGGCTTTTACACCCCTCCAGTCTACTCGAGAAGGGGAGGCCTCCCGGAGGACTTGTTCCTTTGCACTTTCAAAGTCCGTCATCTCGAGATCCCCAAAACCGTCATCGCCCACCACTTCGGATTTCCTTGAACCTTTTCAGTAGCTTTCCAAAGCTATCGCTTCACTCCTTTCTTCCAAACACTTATTTCTTTTTCTTTGTGACTCCAACCTCCTTCCTCCGTCCAGATCCCAATTTCGAGCACCCATTTAAACCCTAACTCATGCATGTCATCAGAACAAGCATGCTATCTGACTCGCCCCGGTCTGCACTGAACTGTGTCAAAGCTGCATCGACACTAAACCAAGCCAAACCCACTTCGACCACTTCAACCCATGCTGATTCATGCCAACAAGCATTAAAAATGCCGACCCACGCCAAACCAAGCCAACACCAATCACCCATGTCGACTTGAACGACCTGCGCTGGCCCGCACTGGCTCGAGCTCACCCAATATTGCAACGCATCCACACGCGCATCAGCACGCATCCATTCGAGCCCAACTGGAGTGAATCCGTGCTTGGTCATGCCACCCTTAAGCCCGGCCAAGCCACCCCCGGTCCCAACTGCACTACAGTTGCATCTGATCACACCATCTCGACACTGATCACACCATCTCGACACCGATCACATCACATTCTCTTTGACATCACTGGGACATCCTTCAATTGTGTCATATACCTGTAGTTACTTGAATTAAAGCCTCTCAACTGGAATCTCGTCACATTATGCCAATCCACCTCGAAATATACTCCGATTAACTCCTGAACAAATTTGGAAACTTCGTCTAATCGAGTTTCCCCATCTTTGCCTCAAGTTTCTGTTTAAATTTCCCGAATCTCCTTTTACATCAACAAAAAAGTTGGGAAAATTAAAGAAATTGTTTCCATTAAAACCAATACCAAGTATCACTTATATGAAGAATTCATAAATGACAACATTTAGGAAATCAAGTAGAGAAATTCCTTGCAGTTCAATCCCATAAATTTAATTTTCATTCAAATTGTAAATTCATTAGCATGTTATAGTCTTTAGAAATTGGAATAGCTAAAATGATACAAATTAAATATTAACAAATTTTGACCCCTTTTTATATCCTTTACGTTATATAACAGTTTGAAACTTGAACATTAAATGAAATCTATGCTTGTTTTATGCACTAAATATGGTGGTCATCAATGCATCCAACACCATAACAACCATTTTTGAATCAAATGTATATACAAGGAGCCTAGGCCTAGTACAAAGAATATAAAAATACAAATATTAAAAACTAAGATATAGATCCAACAAAACTATTAGCATTATTGGGTAGAATGTTTAAAATGTGCATGGACCTCCAGTCATATCCTTGAAAAAGGCAACTGAATGTTGTCTTTAAGTAGAAAAGCAAGTGCTCAAAAACATGGCCAATGAATATTGGGTTCTAATTGGCTTTTTGAAGCTTCTACATTCAAAAAACCTGATATATCATGAAATTGGTTTGCAAAAGAATAATAAGGGAGGAATTTCTTACAATTCTTTTACTAAAGAGTTGCATAGTATATGATAATGAAGATAGAAAAAAATATCAAGCTTAATATGATAAAAATAGAAAGAATCATGATCCTTATGATGGTAACCATGATTCAAGGACTACAATTTAGGAAAAACATAGTAAAGAGTAAATGGAAAGCTTAATTTAAAAACAATTAGTTTTTATTTCTATCTATCTTTAATCCCAAAAATCCTCATTCTAGTGGTCTCTAATTCCAAAAATCTTTATTTATCTGGTCCCTAATTCCAAGAATCTTGATTCCAACAATCTTGTGGTTGATGTTCAAAGAAACTCCATGAGAGGGAAACTTTAATCACGGTCATGCATAGTGCCATTTTGGTCTCACATCATAATGGTGTGTCATGAAGTGTGTGAAGGGCTCTAAAAATAGGACTTGAACTGAACATATTGGAAGCTCTTTGGATGTTCAAACCTAATTCTAGCCTTATGAGTGAGCCTACTTGGTGCAATCAAATCCAATCAGCAAAAGCTTGCATTGGTCACCATTAAGTTACAAAAGGGAGAATGTGACAACCAACATAAGAACTCTAAGAAGGCTAGTCCTTTGGAATATCAAAGAGAGTTTGACCACACATATAGTTTTTAAGGTTATAAGAAGCTAAGAGACTAGCGTCACTTTGATCTAACTAATCTTTTCGCATATGAGGCACCACTAAT
The DNA here is from genome assembly GCA_023846275.1 of Vanilla planifolia. Lineage (NCBI taxonomy): Eukaryota > Viridiplantae > Streptophyta > Magnoliopsida > Asparagales > Orchidaceae > Vanilla > Vanilla planifolia. The sequence continues at coordinate 27,728,875 of CM043869.1, read as the reverse complement.
GATACTTAGTGATATTCAAGCCTTATCCTCCCTTATGAGCAAACCTATCCTAAACTTCCGCAAGCACCACGCAAGATGAGAAAGCAACTATTAGGAAAATAATAGAGGGTCAAGCTTGGTTACTCAAAGTTATAGCTACTTGAGATGATATCACTTTGATAAGTATTCCTTATCATTAAGGATACCAGGACCAATAAATAGGAAATATAGCACATTAGTTTTATCATCATCATGTAGATTTATCAAGAATGAGCTCCTCCCCAAACATGGTGAGCTAATGTAGGCACAATCAAACTTTCAGTAGAGGCAACAAATTTTTCAGTCCAAACCATAAGACATTCATTGGGATGGACCCAACCTTAGGAGAAATACAAAATAATGATAATTATTCATATGTGTAGATGACAATAAACCATTATTTAGGCTTTTGATACCCTTATTTGGAGACTATTTGTATCAACCATTGTTTGACTATAGCATTTTCTCAAGAACTCAATCCCTAGATGAACCACAACACCTCTCCAAGTAATAACACCAATCAGAGAACGGTTCACATAAGACAAGGGGTTGTTGAAGCTTGATCTAACCTACATCACACTAAGTATTCCAAGGTTGTCTTAGCAGTACCCTAGAGAATACTTGGGGAAGTCAAAAAATTGCCTAGGGTTGACCTTTTGGGACTTCTTTCATTTTTCATAGGTATCAAATACTTTTTGTTCCACATCTTATAAAAGAGCTCCCGTAAAGCAAGTGAACTCCACAAAGTGGGGTGAGCCTAATTAGTGCCATCAAATCTAATGGATGGATTCTAGTTGGATCTCCCGAGGATGGGTGTTAATGCCCAAAATGATCAAAGCTCCATATATTTTAAAATATTCCAAAATATCAAAAAAATGATCTATAATGTTTGTTGCACCATTCTCTATCACTTGCTCCCTCTACGTCCCTCTCCAAGTAGTTAAGTACTAGCTAAATCACATGAGATGATTTTGAAACTACCCATAATATTTTACTCAAAAACTATCTAGAGTGGTCCAAAGCCCACATAGAACAATCCCCTCTAGATAGCCCAAAGTAGTCAAGTAACCGCATCAAGTGGTAGCTATTCACTCAAGAACTCAACTTGGTTTTTTTTTCATGCACTTTGAGAACTTACTTGATGTAGAGTTGGGGAACTTGCTCCTCTTCTCTTTATGAATGGCTTATGACGTCTGACTGAGTTTGAACACTACATATTTAGCTTAATCTCACATATGTTTGAACTTTTACTATCTACATTTTTCATGCGAATCGTATTGCAAATGCTAAAGCTCACTATGGTTCAAATTGCACGCTATCACATAATTTCAATAGTGTGTATGAAATTAGCATTCTAGAAGTCTCTTAACTTGTCGGTGATTTGGTGCTTCATATTTCATTAGATCACCCATTCCTAGTACCTTGTTAGGCATTGTTCTATTTTTGTGTCAAATTGATGATAAATGAGACTAAAGACAAATTAGATTACAATGCATCATAACATTTAATAATTTTGGATTAACATCTACATTATTAGCTTAGGATTAGCCTGGCATGTTTACAACCAAGTTTTTTAATTTCCCTTAAAATGGTATACTCCATACTTCTTTAGAAAATAACAATTCTTTATTTACTTGCATTTTTTATTCCAAGAATCTATTGCAACTTTTCAAGGATTTTAATTGAAATCCTAACTATAGCCTTCTTTGAAGGCTAATCTTGAAGGTTGTAACCAATTAAAACTACATCAACATATATTACTAGTATAAGCTTTTCAAAAATTCATATTATTTTGGAAAAGCATATGGCCAACTTGCCCATGTGCATACCAAATTGCTTCATAGCTGAGCAAAACTATGTAATCCAAGCTCTTCTACCATTTTAGAATATGTAGTTCATCTTTTCAAATTGAAGTAGCATCTTCATATACATTCTCATCCAAGTTTCCATTTAAGAAAGCTTTTCATCCATTTGATATAATTGCCAATCAATATTAGTAAAAAGAAATAACATTGCTTTAATTTGGTTTAATTTTGCTAAAAGTAAATGTTTTCTCATAATTTATTCAATAAGTTTTAGCAAACTCAGATGCAACTATTGTGTTTCATATTTCTATATCAACATTATAGACATACTTCAAAATAAATATATACTTGGGTCTTATAGTTTTCCCTTTGACTTGATCTAACTCTTCCTACTTTCCATTATCTAGTAGTGTCTTCATTTCTTCTAAGACTATTCTTTAAGTCTTTTAAGCAAGAAGCTTTGGAATAAGGCTTGCCATGAATTTTCCAACATAAGGTTTGTTGCAATGATCACACCATAGATTCATATTCTTTGGTCTTTGCCCTATAGATCTTGATTTCACCTTGGCTTCCATGTTGAAATTTTAAAAAACTCAATAACAAGCTAGATGAGGTATGTAACATTATTCTACAATGACTTATCTTGTGACTTCTACAAATACTTCGAAATGATGGGAAGAGGCTTAGAACCAAGAAATCTGCCATGAAATTCACAAGGCCCTTGGTATGACCATATTAAAAAACACAATATATGTTCTTTGCAAAAATGCTGTTCTAAATTCATATCATCTTTGGACAATGCTAACATGTCATTATGCAATCTATCTCTTGTCAAAATTCATATAATTTATAGTATTAAGAGCAAGACATATAACACCTTGTCATGTGTTAGTAGATCAAACCCAGAGGAGTGTATAATATTCTTTAGATAGACCACCTACAAATCTCCATAGTAGTCTCATAGAAAAAGTCTATTCAACTAATCTTGGCTTCCAAAAGGTTAAACAAATCATAACTATGGGGTATCCAACTTTCCACCTTGAAGTTTCAATTAGTTGGTTAAGAACTCTAAAGTTCATTAGTAAGGTATCCCATCTAGTCTTTCCTTTTGATCATCAAAAGTCAATACTAGAACTAATCAATTCACCTTAAGCAAGTTGTGATTCTAAAAGTTGCTACCATGGGGCTCTCTTCTTGACACTTCTACATGATTTATGCTAATAAGGATTTTATCAAGCGGATTATTGGGGATTTCATTGCCCACATTACTACTTTTGATTGCCAAATGTTCATTGCCATTGATTTCAATTGTCATATTTCAAATAGAGAAGCATGGGAGCAAGTTGTTTCGGTCTTCTTTGGAGGTGTAGGAATTCATCTAGTTCATCAATAATAACAACCTCTATGATCTTGACTTTGAAGGCAACCAGTTTGCTTGGAGTAACAATAAAGATGGTTAAGCTCATATCTTGGAATGTATCGATTGGTGTTTCCTGAACCCCCATGACTTCCAATATTTCTTGAAACAATAGTCCATCACCTAGTATTGCTTCGAATCACTACCCTCTTTTTATTGAGCACAAACAATTACACCTTAGTCCCTTTATTAACAAGTAAAAATTCGAGAAGGTTTAGCTCTCTTATGCCAACACCAAATATACTGTGGTTTCTTCTTTGGATGCAATAGGCCAAAGATGGTCTTACCATAATAAGCAACTAATTTTTGCACTCACTCAGGGCTTTGCATTAGTGGAGCTATTCCCAGCTTGGGGACATTTCCTCCTCTTATTAGCAATTGGAGCCTACCACTTAGAACTTCAAACCAAGGATCTCTTCATGGCTCCCGTACTCTCAATGAGCACTAGCATCTTGTGCATCTTATTTATAAGTATCATAATAGGCATTCCAGGGTGGAGATTTGGTAAAGGATAGTGTGCCAAAACCAGATGGATGCACTTAGGTGATTGAAATAACGACTTCTTCCACAAGGCAGCAACTAAGTGCAAGAGGCAGATCTACAACCATGGCCTCATGAATCCATTGGGCACTTTGGTGACTTCTTTAGATGCAATTTTGATGATTATGTTGAATTTCTTCTAGAGGAAGTGGTGCCTCACAACACCTCCCCAAGCCATTACCTTTCCTCCCAAAGTGATCTCACTCCTACAAGACGAGTTGGTTGTGCCCATTACTTATTCTGAAATCCGACATGCTATCTTCTCTCAGGGATCCAACTATACTTCGAGGAAGGATGGCATCTCCACTTCATTTATCAAGTTCTATTGGGATATCACCCATTAGGATATCATCAAAATTATCGAGTATGTCTTCCTACCAGGCCATATGCCTCCTAAATGCAAGGATACATTATTGGCTCTAATTCCTAAGGTGCAAGAGGCCACTAATCTTAACTAGTTCCAACCTTTGAAGCACTATTTATAAGGTTGTGGCACAGATTCTCATTAGGCAGCTACAACATATTTTGTTGGACCTTTTAGCTCCAAAGTAGGGACCTTTGTGATGGGGCAATCTATTGTTGATAACTATTTTATGGCCTAAGAGCTTATGCATCGGCTATCCTCCTCTTTCATGCTGGCCACACTTTGCCATCTTGACATTTTGGAGATCTAAAGCTCTTGGGTTTAAGCCTACATCTTTGCTCCTTGGTATGCCATTCTCTTCAATGGCTCTTAGTTACCTTGGATTGTGGCCTCTTATGACTTCAAACAATGATGTCTTTTATCTCCTTATCTGTTTATCTTCTACTCATAGCATCTTTCCTTGATCATTAGGTAGTGGGTGGAGCAGGGGGCGGC